>CM074855.1:111617500-112242500 GCA_037501455.1 Lantana camara
TCCCGTGTGAAGTTTGATAAGAATTTACCAAGTGGTTAAAACAAAAGGAAAACATCAATGGGATTACGACGTTCATATTCATTCATAATTGTTCATAGAGTTATAAGCTCGGCGAGTGAGCGTGCACAATCTCCAACCTTCTCCTCGTGTAATCATATCATAATTATTGGTTGTCATTCATATCTTTCGTGCACATACATAAATGATCATAATCATACATATACACCTTCTTCCTCATAAATGATCATAATCATACATATACACCTTCTTCCTAAGGGTGGTGGACAAGTTAGCTAGACCTGATCACCGGTTCACACATAATGGCTACTGAGGTACATGAATCCTCAAAAGCCCGACTAGCATTTCCTCGTCAAAACTCCTAACGAGGTCCGTTTCGTCGTAAATTTGGTTGGAACTAGTGTATGGGATCACGGTCGGCCCTTGCCTCCCCGGATAGCCACATACACTAAGTCCCTGGGCCCGTGAACATAATATACATACAATCTCGCCAAAACATATGGTAGGATTTCAAAATTAAAAGGGGGTCATACGTTTGAAATCATTTACCCGAAATGACTCGATTTATATAAATATACTATTTTGGCTTAAAAATTTGCACATAAGGGATTTATAGGGTTGTTTTAACTAGTAGAAGAAAAACCCACCTTTACCAAAGCAAAAGAAAGGTACAAGCGTCTCAAGGCTCGCCCTCGTCTCCGACCAAACCCGAATCTGTGCAAAAGAAAAGGTATGAGACTCAATGACCACATATGACGCTCGACAATGAAGTGAATATGACGTGAATGCATAAATTATCATATTATATCAATAAAATGTTCATGTGCACTATTACAAAATTTAAAACATATAATCATTCATTCGTTCATATATTTCATTCAATTTTATAATTTCATAAATTCATATAAATTTCATAAATTCATATAATTTTCATAAATTCATAACATTCATAATTCATAATACATATCAATTAATCTAAAATCCATTTAATAAGCATAACACATATTATTCAAATTCACAATTAGGAATAAAATAAATAAAACGTTCAATCAATAGTCGGTAGAATAAATGCGCGAAATAGAATTCAATTAATTTCAATAATTAAATTAAATCAAATAATATTTAAAATATATATAATAAATATATATAATATATAATAAACATATATAATATATAATATAATAACATATATATACATAATATATATATATAATCACGTACACACACAACACACCCATGCATGCATATATATATACTACATGCATATTATATATACTATATATTATACACATGAATGCAAAAATTAAACAACAAACACACACCTTACACATATATATACACAGCCACACACACATGCATGCAAGAACAAACACACGCAGCAGCCATGCATACACACAGCAGTAGCAACAGATCAACGAAGAAGCAGCAAAAGAAATCCAGAAAAACGGGGTGACACCCCCGTGTCACCTCCTAAGCCTGGACGGAAACACCCCCGTGTCTCGGTACAGCAAATCCAGCCCACACAGCACCCCCGTGTCTCGCCGGAAAAGCAACAACGACACACCCGTGTCTCGCAGCAGCACAACCCCTGTTTTGACAGCAAAAATCGCGCAGAAAAGGCAGCCATTTCCAGCAAGAAAGAAGGCAACAAAGCAAGGCATAAATGGCAACAAAAACTCAACACAACACAAGCTAAAAGACCAAGAAAACTGACAGCAAAAGCATGAAGGAATCACAGCCACTTCGCAGCAGAAGAGCAGGCCAAAAACAGAGCAAACTAACGCGGAAAAACAGGGAAAGAACAATTCAATCCTTCTCCATCTATTCACTCAGTTAAGGCCAACAAATAAGCAGCAAAACATCATGTATTCAACAAGTAAATCAGTTCCAAAAGTGATCAATCAAGACATGGAAACGTACGTGACATTCATGTGGGATTTTCCTCAAAGTACCATAATTAATATCTCATTAATACTTCAACCACCAAGAAATCAATGATCATAAATGATATGAGGATGTAAAAATAATCGATGTCAAGCTTGGAATCAATCTAAATCATTGAGAATCGAAGAAGATCAAGAATTTGCACAAAAACTCTTATTTTCGGAAATTTGCCCAGAAAATAATGAAACCATGCTCAAAATCATGAATGAAAGGGTGGAAATGATCATAAACAAACATATAATACAACCCTAAGCTTACCTTGTTGATTGGTTGAAGTTTGGATGAGATTTGAGCTCCAAAATCTCCAAGGGGTGAAGGGTTACGGGACTGGAATGAAGAACAGTAGTTTTGGCTGAGTTTTGGGGATTGTGTGAGGATAATCTCGGTCAAGGCTTGAAATATCATGATAGGTGGTTGAGTTAGGGTTTAAAGGAATCAAACCATGGTTAATTTGGTTATGGTTTGGACAAGATATGGCTGATTTTGTACAACAAGGTCAAAATGGTCTCCGTTACATTTTTCGGTTGCATTTCGGAGGTTCAAACGACTTAGGAAAAATAAAAGGCTAAATTTACTAAACTCGAATTTTTGTTATGAGTTCAGTGGAGTTGACGGAACTCGAATCCGAGTTCCCGAGCTCAAGATATTAAATTCGGAACCAAGGGTACGCTAAGTGCTCGTTAGCCCCCGATTTGGTTCCTCGATTCAATTTAAATTCGTTAACATAACAAATCAATACGAAAACATAACCCGAGCATAAAATCATGTTTATAACACATATATTTACAACATAATACAAATTCGTGGCAATCCGAAATCATTTCACACAAGAACGAAGCTCAAAATGAATAATAAGCACATTCCATGCAAAAATATAATTTCCCATGCAAAAACATTTAAATAAATAAATTAAATCTAATATTAAATAAATTATATTAAGCACGTAATTAATTAACTAAAACATGATTAATTAACATAACATATAATTAGCATAATCATTAAATTAATACTAATATAAATACACGTATACATATATACTTAAAGAAATAAATATATATATATATATATATATATATATAATACGATATATATATTAGAATTAATAATATATTAAAATAAAATATAATAAAATAAAATAATAACAATTTATAATAAAATTAAATATGAAATACGTAAAAACAATTAATTCGCATAAATAGGTAAACACATACGCCCTACCTTTACGTCCGAAAAGTCGGGGCGTTACAATCTCTCCCCCTTAAAAGAATCCGTCCTCGGATTCATTGCTCGCTCGGAAACAACTCAGGGTGAAACCTTTTCATCTTATCCTCCGTCTCCCACGTAGCCTCTTCGGTTTTATCACTTCTCCAAAGAACCTTGACTAGTGGAATACGCAGATTTCGAAGTTCCTGAAACTTTCGATCCAATATCTTAATCGGCTTCTGAACGAAGGTGAGATCCGGTCCTAATTCCACTTCTTCAACCGGTAGAACCTCGGACTCGTCTCGAAAATACTTTCGGAGCTGTGAAACATGAAACACGTTATGAATTCCAGTCAAACTCGGAGGCAAGTCCAATCGATAGGCCGTATCCCCAATCGTCTTTAAAATCTCATACGGTCCCATATACCGAGGGTTTAATTTTCCTCCCCGTCCAATCCTTGAGAACCCTTTTCGTGGGGAAGACTTTAAGAAAACCCAATGTCCAATCTCAAACTCCAAATTCTTCCTCCGAAGATCTGCATAACTCTTTTGTTGATCCTGAACGGCCTTCGTCCGTTGTCTAATTATCTGGACCTTATCAATAGCCTCTTGTACAACCTTAGAGGGTTTTTCCTTCTTTTCCCCTCTTTTAATCCCTTCTTACTTGGTCCAATTCCATTCCTCCAAGTCCAAGAACAACGGTGATCGACATTTACGTCCGTAAAGAGCTTCATAAGGGGCCATTTCAATCGAGGCTTGATAGCTATTGTAGTAAGCAAACTCAATTAACGGCAACTGCTCATTCCACGAGCTTTGAAAGTCCAATGCACATGCTCTCAACAGATCCTCCAGATACTTAATCAACCTTTCTGATTGTCCGTCGGTCTGAGGATGGAAAGCTGTGCTGAATTGAAGCCTTGTTCCCAAACACTTCTGTAATTCTTGCCATAACATTGAAGTAAATCTGGGATCCCGATCCAAGATAATACTGACAGGTACACCATGAAGCCTGACAATCTCATCATTGTATCTCTTGGCCAACTTACTCACTTTATCGGGCATTCTGATAGCAAGAAAATGAGCCGATTTCGTCAACCTGTCCACGATAACCCAAATTCCATCAAAACCTCCTCTCACTTTTGGTAATCCTGAAACAAAATCCATAGCTATTTGTTCCCATTTCCACTCCGGGATAGGCAATGGTCGAAGTAGCCCCGATGGCTTTTGATGTTCTGCCTTAATCACTTGACAAGTCATGCAGTGTTTCACGAAGTTGATAACATCCCGTTTCAATCAATTCCACCAATAGGATTGCTTAAGATCCTTATACATTTTGTTCCCTCAGGGATGTATCGAATACCCTGACCGATGGGCTTCCTCAAGAATAATCCTTTTTAACTCTTCCGGGACAACAACTCTATTCTTGAATCTTAGAAGTCCCGTATCATCAAACCCAAACGGACACTCTGAATCAGCTCGAGCTTTCCCAGCTAATTTCTGAACCTCGGGATCAATCCTCTGAGCATCAAATAATCTCTGTTTAAGATCTGGTCGAACCGTAATATTCCGAATACTAGCCCTCATTCTGAACAACTCATTCTCATCTCCAATTTCCACTTTCACATCGGACACAATAGTTTTCCTACTAAGTGCATCTGCGACCAAATTGGCTTTGCCGGGATGGTATCGGATTGTACACTCATAATCCGCCAAAAGTTCCATCCAACGCCGTTGTCTCTTATTCAATTCCTTTTGCGAGAATAAGTATTGGAGACTCTTGTGAACGGAGAAGACCTCGAACAAAATTCCATAAAGATAGTGTCTCCACTTACCCAAAGCAAAGATCACTGCCGCTAATTCCAAATCGTGAGTGGGGTAGTTCTGTTCATGCTCTTTCAATTTCCTTGAGGCATAGGCGATTACTCTTCCATTTGGCATCAACACACATCCCAAACCTTCCTTTGAGGCGTCCGTATAAACTGTATATCCTTCTGTACCTTCGGGAAGTGCTAATACAGGAGCGGTGGTCAACTTTTCCTTTAAAAGTTGAAAGCTAGCCTCACATGCCTCATCCCACTCAAACTTAACCGCTTTCTTAGTCAATCGGGTTAAAGGAGCTACAATCTTTGAGAAATCCTGAACTAATCTCCGATAGTAGCCTGCCAAACCCAAGAAACTCCTTACTTCTGAAGCATTTTTGGGGCTTTGCCATTGAACAACCGTCTCAATCTTAGAAGGGTCTACTTCCAAACCTTTCCTTGAAATAATATGACCCAGAAATGCTACCCGGTCAATCCAGAACTCGCATTTGCTAAACTTAGCATACAACCGATGCTCTCTTAAGGTATCCAACACAATTCTGAGATGCCTTACATGATCCTCCGGAGTTCTCTTCCCGTATCTTCAATTGATAATATCCTTGTCTCAAGTCCAATTTTGAGTGTATACCAGAACCTTGTAACATGTCGAATAAATCCTCAATATGGGGCAAAGGATACTTATTCTTTACGGTCATCCGATTAAGCTCCCGGTAATCTATACACATTCTTAAGGTTCCATCCTTTCTTAACAAAGAGAACCGGAGCACCCCAATGTGACGAACTTGGTCATATATATTCAACTTTGAGCAATTCCTCTAATTGAATCTTTAACTCTTTCAATTCAGCCGAATATTCTTTCCCTTCAATCAAAACTGAACACTCCCGAATCAACTGATATGTCTGAAGACTACCACCCAGTGGCGAACTCACCAAACAACAAGAAGAAAAAAGCAAATAATAGGCAAGCACAGAATAACAACTAAGTCACAAGAAATAAAAGAATGCGTGGCACCCAAATCAAAGAGTGCATGAATGCTCATGTTATGTATGCATAGGGTACCTTCTACCACTGCTGTGGGATCGATCTCTGCATCTTGCTCTTCACCTTCGAGCCTGAATCATGGGCCTCTGAACTCCCTTTTGAAATCCCGGATTCTTGTAGGGACATGTCTTCGCCATATGGTCGCCTTTTCCACATATTAGGCATAAACCCAACCTCTTCCAGCATTTGTGATAGTTGTGAGTTGGCCCTCCACAATATGCGCATGGTGGCTTGGATAATCGTGCTTCACTCGGACCTTGTCGATCCCTCGTTGGTGCAGGTAAAGCTGTTGGAACCGGTGGAGTTGGTCCTCCCATTCTTGGCTTCTTAAACTGACTCTTAGGAGGGGAAGTAGCTTGAATCATCGGCCTCTTTCCCGAATTCGATCCGGAACCTCTTCCCACTGGAGCTCTAAAAGTCGAATCCTTCTTCTTGAATTCCTCCTCTTGCGTAGTAAACTGTCGGACTCCAGATATCCTCTCTAATCGTATCAACCAACCCTCCGAGACCGCATCGTCAATGGAACCAGAAAATCGAGGGGGGTTATAGCTTAGAAACACCCCATGAGGGTCTCTATTGTTATGGTTTAGTGGAGGAGCTTGTTGTTCTGCTTGTTGTGGTGGGGGAGCTTGAGCCCTCCGATGCTCTACATAATTGAAAACCGCTTCCATGAAATTCCCCATGTCCATTGGTGGTTCTTGTGGTTGGGGTGGAGGCGTAGGAGATCGGTCATGATGACGACGGTGTCCTGGAGATCTCTCACGATGTCTACGTGGAGGCATCCTGTTCAAGAAATACTGAAAATGCATGCTATTTTTAGTCCATGCATGCAAGTGCAATTAATTCGATCAAAATTCAAGTTTTAAAGCACACAAGCACGTAAACAATGCATATGCAACACATTGACAAGTTGTTCCTAAAGCCGAACGACCTAACTGACTCAACACGACACTAGAGCCCGGGTTTTGCAACCCTAAGCTCTGATACCACTTAAGGATGTAGCACCCGAGCGTAAGGTACCACATCCCCGCACCGAGACCCGACCCGTATATGAAATGGAAGTCCACGTGCCGAATCCACAGCGAACGGGGACACAACACAAGCTAAAAGACCAAGAAAACTGACAGCAAAAGCATGAAGGAATCACAGCCACTTCGCAGCAGAAGAGCAGGCCAAAAACAGAGCAAACTAACGCGGAAAAACAGGGCAAGAACAATTCAATCCTTCTCCATCTATTCACTCAGTTAAGGCCAACAAATAATCAGCAAAACATCATGTATTCAACAAGTAAATCAGTTCCAAAAGTGATCAATCAAGACATGGAAACGTACGTGACATTCATGTGGGATTTTCCTCAAAGTACCATAATTAATATCTCATTAATACTTCAACCACCAAGAAATCAATGATCATAAATGATATGAGGATGTCAAAATAATCGATCTCAAGCTTGGAATCAATCTAAATCATTGAGAATCGAAGAAGATCAAGAATTTGCACAAAAACTCTTATTTTCGGAAATTTGCCCAGAAAATAATGAAACCATGCTCAAAATCATGAATGAAAGGGTGGAAATGATCAGAAACAAACATATAATACAACCCTAAGCTTACCTTGTTGATTGGTTGAAGTTTGGATTAGATTTGAGCTCCAAAATCTCCAAGGGGTGAAGGGTTACGGGACTGGAATGAAGAACAGTAGCTTTGGCTGAGTTTTGGGGATTGTGTGAGGATAATCTCGATCAAGGCTTGAAATATCATGATAGGTGGTTGAGTTAGGGTTTAAAGGAATCAAACCATGGTTAATTTGGTTATGGTTTGGACAAGATATGGCTGATTTTGTACAACAAGGTCAAAATGGTCTCCGTTACGTTTTTCGGTTGCATTTCGGAGGTTCAAACGACTTAGGAAAAATAAAAGGCTAAGTTTACTAAACTCAAATTTTCGTTACGAGTTCAGCGGAGTTGACGGAACTCGAATCCGAGTTCCCGAGCTCAAGATATTAAATTCGGAACCAAGGGTACGCTAAGTGCTCGTTAGCCCCCGATTTGGTTCCTCAATTCAAATTAAATTCGTTAACATAACAAATAAATACGAAAACATAACCCGAGCATAAAATCATGTTCATAACACATATATTTACAACATACTACAAATTCGTGGCAATCCGAAATCATTTCATGCAAGAACGAAGCTCAAAATGAATAATAAGCACATTCCATGCAAAAATATAATTTCCCATGCAAAAACATTTAAATAAATAAATTATCTAATATTAAATAAATTATATTAAGCACGTAATTAATTAACTAAAATATGATTAATTAACATAACATATAATTAGCATAATCATTAAATTAATACTAATATAAATAAACGTATACATATATACTTAAAGAAATAAATATATATATATATATATATATATATATATATATATATATACAATACGATATATATATATTAGAATTAATAATATATTAAAATAAAATATAATAAAATAAAATAATAACAATTTATAATAAAATTAAATATGAAACACGTAAAAACAATTAATTCGCGCAAATAGGTAAACACATACGCCCTACCTTCAGGTCCGAAAAGTCGGGGTGTTACACTGGTATCATGGATGCTATGAGTACCGTTCACCGTAGTTACGAAATTTAAAATCGTGAGTTATCGTTGTCCAGTGTATGATCTGTCCTGAGGATAAATTTAGTGCCCAACTTGTCTCTAACCGTTTCAGGGTATCTCGGTGGAGCAATTACTGAATCCTATAAGGATTATACTCTTAGATCCCTTCTGACGTTTATTGCTACTCAACTTCTTCAATCCTTCCTCAACCACTATTATATTCTTTTAGTCGGACTAACTCTTCCAAGTAATCCAATTGATATTCACCCTTGCGTTTAGAATATTTGTTCCGATGTCCAGTCCATATCTTTCATCCTTACTCATATCAGTGCTTAACATATCCCCTAGGATTACCACTCTGGCCAACCTTGATGATTCCATCCCGACCTTAAGATGTTTACCCTTATGGTCTCTCTCAACACAAATCCTTTCCCATTTCCCGTTCGTGTTATCCGTTCATTCCCTTTAACCCCTTAAGGTTATATTCGGCATCTGGCCCCACATTTCTTGAATCGAAGATAGAATGTTCTTGGTCATTCTTGAAGTTTGATGTAAATCCTCCAATGATCATCTTTTCCGGTTTAGTTTCTTCTTAAATTTCCTTCTAAATTATCGTGGAAATAACTGAAACCTTGATAATATTGTCATCATTGAACCCCCTTTTTACTCTATTGGATTACTCTTGATTGCCATCATTCCATTATATGCTAGGTTGATTCGACTCTCTCTCTCCTGTCAATTCTGACTTAGGGTTCACAGAAGCTCCCTTATAATTTTGTTATCCCCAGATCCATATTCTATACGTAGGAATATTCTCCAAGCCATTTCTGTTATACCTAGTGAGGGACTCCAACCCGAATTTAGTAACTTAGTTCTCCTCTTAACAACTTAACCATTCAAGCCGCCTTATTTATCTCTGATCATCACTAATAGGACTCCCAGGTCTTCCTTAATTTGCAATTTCGTTATTCCTACTAAAATATTTCTTCGAGCACCCCTTAAATCGTCCAATTTGTTCCTCGGTCGTGCTCTCCCCCTTAAATTTCTATTGTCACATGTTGAACTCCAATAGGGAGGATTTTGGTCAAAGGGTAACCCCAAGGTTTTGCATTTCAACTTCCTTTCATGTTCGAAACCCCTTTCCTATTCTCGTCCGATCCAAACACCCCGTAATCCACTCTAATCTTGCTTCTTCCTTATGAATTCCCGTTTCCATTAACCTATCCCTTACTTGAAATTCTTTGTTTCCCCGAAGTCATCTTCATCGAATTCGAGAGTGGCTTGGTTAAGTAATACTTGATAGGTGAGGTGAATGAGCTTCCTATCAAATAAAAACTAAAATGCATGTCGGGTAAGTATGACGAGGCACATGGCACATTTGCAACGAAGTAAGAGGCCACATTTCAGCAATGAAATGAAACAGAAATGTGCGAATAAACATAAGGCTAGAAAATAAATAATTAGTGCGAGGTATGATGCATGTGCTATGAATGTTTTGGAACCTGTCACCAATGTGGTAAGTTGTTAACTCGGGAGCTTTTCATCGTTCCTCCAATCCCGGAGTTACTTTGACTTGCTGATTATTCCTTGCCTTTTCCCACGATCTTCAAGACTTCCAAAAATTCTTGTATATCTGCTTGTACCTTCCACCATCCGAAGTTGAAATTTCACGATCCCTAATTTCTTCTATATCCCCTTGAGTTGGTATCTAAATTTCTCCCGAGAATCATCCTTTAACCAAGCTTCGCCTTTCTTTATCATTCTCATTTGTTACTCTATATCTTCTAATTCAACCTCACACACGCCAATCCAGTTTGGATTTGGAGAATGAACTCAAATCCTATCCATAACATTATCACCCTGCATGAATTGTAGTTATCCTATCACTTATCTTCTTCTAACCCCTTCTCGACTTGTTTCCCATCTTACCTCGACTCCTCTTAATTATTGATACTTCTTTCCCATCTTGACTTCTAAAACTCGATTTCTAATTACCAATTTGATTTAGAAGCCTTTCGACAACCCTTGGCTTAATTCCCTCCAGATCAATTTTGCTTGAACCCTGAACTAAAATACCTTCAAGGCTGATATACCCCACTCCTTAGGTTGAGCAATCCCCTGGATCCAAGTGAAGCACCCTAGATCGTGGATTCACATAAATTGATCTTCTGAGTTACAACCATCCTGTGATTAACTCCTATCCACCATGCCTCCGAAAAAAAATTGTAATAGATTGTTGTGATCATAGAACTTGGCCGTGGTTTGATATTATCTTTATAACCTGAAAATCATAACTCATTTCGAGAATATATGCATGCGATTAGTGCATGCTCATGGCAGGTATTCAGTATGAAAGGCAAGAGTCCATATAAAATGCAACAAGTAATTCAACAAAATTCTTAAAGAAACCAAATTCCATATTCAAGATCGATGCAATGCACACAATATCACATAGTCCCTATGCCGTTCGACTTAGAATGACTCCAACACGACTCGAGAACACCGGTTTTGCAACCGGGCTCTGATACCACTTAAGGATGTAGCACCCCGCACGTGAGGCACCACATCCCCCGCACTATGGCTCAACACGAGTAACGAAACAATAAATCCGCACCCATATCAAACCATAGCGAACGGGAGACAAACATAAAACCCTTCCTAAGCTAGGCGGAACTTAGACCCTGCGATAACAACTAATCAACAAAATATAGTGCCCCAGAAAACTAAAACTCAAACATACTAACCATAAGCAGACTTGGGCTCTTCAGGCCTCTTTTAAACTCATAATCCAAGCCAAACAAAAGCAATTCAATAGCAATTATACAAGAATCAATTCCATGATCTTACAAGGTCGAATCAATCACAATTTAAATGCATAAGGTGAATACAGAGACGCTTCTAACTTAACTTAACCGACTCAAACTCAACACAACTCCACCTAGCCCGAGACTCCAAAGCCAAACCTGCACGCTAAAGTGTTGGGGAGGGAGAGGGTCAGTCTCTAGAAGACTGAGTGAGCAGGAGCGATACATATATATGTAACACATGCACATGCAAGTCATAAATCCCGAGCAAGGTTTTATTTAGAATTAGTTCACAAAAAGGGCAAGAGAATGACCAAGCAATACTCGGATTTTACGACTAATCATATTAATCCATTACGTTCATAAATCATACATAAACATAAGGCTCGGTGAGTGAGCGTGCATCATCTCCAACCAAACTCCGACCGTGTACGACAAATATCAATAATATTTTAAGTAGGTGATCATGCAATACATCATAATACACACAAATCATATATCATATCCTAAACATATTCGTTTGGGCAACCCGTGTCCCGGCCTTCCCGCACGGTACCTATCAATCATAACATAATCATAATCATAAATAAGTTCCAACCTTCTTCCTCCGGGTGGTGGACGGGTTTGCAAGGCCCGACCACCCAATCATATCAATGCGGCTATGAGGTTCATGAGGCCTCAAAGCCCGGTTAGCGTTTCCCCGTCAAAAACTCCTTGACGAAGTCCGTTTCGCCGTAATTGGTTGGAACTAGTATATGGGATCCCCGTCAGCCCTTGCCTCCTCGGTTAGCCATATATACTAAGTCCCGGGGCCAGTACAATCATAAATCATAAATGTGTCTCACCAAACATATCAATTCATAAGAAACATAACATAATTCATAAATCATTTGAAAAGGGTTTACTCGATCAATATTTACTCGATACTTATCATTTGAAAACCAAATATATCTATATTAGGTTTTTGGCCAAAGCTTGTCACATACGGTTGTAGGCTTTAATACGTAACTAAAACGAAAACACCCTCACCTGAACCGTGACGATACAAGGAACGAGTACCAAGTGCCTGAACGATCAAGATCTCTCCACCCCGGAGATAAACTGTACAAAAGACAACATGACGTGTTCGTGAGACCCGAGACTCCAATGAATCATATAAGACGCACGGCATGCAATGGACATGATATGAATGCGTAAAAGATGGTATTATATCATAAAAATGTTCATGTGCACTATTAAGGAATTTAAAACATATAATCAAACCATTCGTTCATATATTTCATTCAATTTCATAAATTCATAAATTCATAACATTCATAATGCATATCAATCAATTTAAAATTTCATTTAATAACCATAACACATAATATTCATATGCACAATTAGGAATAAATTAAATAAAACGTTCAATCAATAATCGGCAATTTAAATACTCGAAATAGTGATCAATTAATTTCAAGAATTGAATTAAATCAAATAATATTTAAAACATATAATAAATATATATAATATAATAATAAACATATATAATATAATAAATATATATATATATATACGTACTCATGCATAAATTTATATATATATATACTCACACATGCATGCATATAATATATATTAACATATATACTGCCATGCATGCACACACTAATATATATAATATATATACATGCAAACACTCCATGCACACACAACCTCACAGCCATGCATGCACACGCACACACTGCACCCTTACACAGCCATGCATATATATACAGCAGTACACACACATGCAACAGAGGAGAAGAAAACGCAGGAAAAGATCAGAAGAGAAGGGGTGACACCCCCGTGTCACCTCCCAAGCCCAGACCGAGACACCCCCGTGTCTCGGTACAGTAATACAGGCCAAGAATGCACCCCCGTTCCGTGTTGGAAAGGCAGGAACTGACACACCCGTGTCTCGCTGCAGAAGCGTCCCCTGTTGACAGCAAACTGGCGCAGAAAAAGAGCAGCCCCTCACGCATGAAATTCAAGGAAGAAAGACAGCAAACTAAGCACGAAAGAGCTGCAAGAACTCAGCTAAAACACAAACCAAGAAGCCATGAAAATGACAGCCAAAGAAAGAAGGAAACTCAGCAATTTGACAGCAAAACCAGTCCAAAAAAAACAGGGCATCCAAACCGTGAAAAACAGGTTATGATGATCTCCAACCATCCCAACACGTTCAGGTCACAAAGGCCATCAAATGTGCAGCAAAACAACTTAAATTCAACACATAATTCAGTTCCAAACAAGCTCAATCAAGAAAGGAAGCATACGTGACATCCATGAAAGTTTTCTCAAAGTGCCATAAATGATAACTCATTAATACTTCAACCACCAAGAAATCAATGATCATAAATGATATAAGGATGTCAAAATAATAATTCTCAAGCTTGGAATCAATCAAAACCAACAAGAATCGAACGAGATCAACAATATGCCCAAAACTCTCCATTTTAGGAAAAACAGCCCGAAAATCATGAAACCCTGCTCAAATTCGTGAATGAAAGGATGAAAATGATCAGAAATAAACATATATTACAAACCTAAGCTTACCTTGTTGATTGGATGACGTTTGGATCAGATTTGAGCTCCAAAATCTCTAAGGAATGAAGGGTTACGGTACTGCCTGAAATTCCAGTGACTTTGGCTGAGTTTTGGGGATTGTGTGAGGATTGGTTTGGTTAGGGCATGCTATATCCGGTTAGGGGGTTGAGTTAGGGTTCAATAGGATCAAACCATTGTTAATTTGATTAAAGTTTGAATGAGATATGGCTATTTTTGTACAGCAAGGCCAGTTTAGTCTCCGATTCGTTTTTCGGTTGGATTTCGGAGGTTCAAATGACTTAGGAAAAATATAAGTCTAAGTTTACTAAACTCAAATTTTCGTTACGAGTTCAGCGGAGTTGACGGAACTCGAATCCGAGTTCCCGAGCTCAAGATATTAAATTCGGAACCAAGGGTACGCTAAGTGCTCGTTATCCCCCGATTTGGTTCCACGATTCAAATTAAATTCGTTAACATATCAAATAAATTGTAAAACATAAACTGAGCATATAAGCACGTTCGTAACACCTATATTTACGACATATTACAAATTCACGGCAATTCGATATCATATCATATAAGAACGACGCACCAAGTAAGCAACCATGCACATTTTCATTAAGGTTCATGCATAAATAAAATTTAGACCAAATAAATAAACTCTAATATTAAATAAAATTTGAAGTCAAACGTATATATATATATATTTGAATAATTTAATTAATATGGTTAAACATGCTTAATTAACAACATAATTAACATTAATCATTAAATTAACAATAAATAAAGATATATATATATATATATATATATATATATATATATATACTTAATATACGAAATATTTAAAATAATATTGAATTAAAAGAAAATATAATAAAATAAAATTATAAGGATTTATAATAAAATTAAATATGAAACACGTAAAAACATTTAATCACATAATTAAATAATTAACTTGCGCAATTTAGAAACAAATATGACATATTAATAAAATTGAAAAACCGGGGCGTTACATAAAGGATCATTATCCTTTTGAGAGATTTCATGGAAGAATCCATACCATCTCTCCGGCTGTCTCGGAGTGCGTTCAGAACGCCTTAGAGGAGGATTTTTCGTGTGTATCGAAATTCGTGATTGGTTGTGGTTGATTAGTAGGGGACGTTTCTTCAGTGGGTGGCGTGGGGTCACTTTGTACTTCTTCTAATTCTATGATCTTGCCTTTCTTTTCTTTAAGGAACGGTTCCTCAAGAAAAGTGGCATTTCTGGAAACAAACACCTTTTGCTGAGATTGATCATAGAAGTAGTATCCTATGGATTCCTTAGGATAACCTACAAAGTAGCATAAGTTAGAACGAGATTCTAACTTATCTCCCACTGTCCTCTTCACGTAAGCAGGACAACCCCAAATTCTTAAGTAAGAATAACTGGGGATTTTACCATGCCACATTTCATAGGGCGTTTTAGGGACTGACTTAGAGGGAACTAGATTCAAAATCTTTGCTGCACTTTCTAGGGCATAACCCCAGAAAGAAGGTGGTAAGTCAGTGAAACTCATCATGGAACGAACCATATCAAGTAGGGTTCGATTCCTTCTCTCAGAAACTCCATTAAGCGGAGGAGTCCACTGAGAGATAATCCCATTATCTTTGAGATGATTAAGGAATTCTTCACTAAGATACTCGCCTCCTCGATCAGATCGAAGTGCTTTTATCTTGTGACCAGTTTGGTTCTCAACCTCCTTTTGAAATTCTAAGAATTTCTCAAAAGCTTCAGATTTATACTTCATTAAGTATACATAACCAAACCGACTAAAGTCATCAGTAAAGGTTATGAAATACTGATGATTGTTTCTAGTGTTTACACTAAGTGGTCCACAAACATCAGTATGGATCAAATCCAAAACCTTAATGGCACGTTCCAGAGTTCCTTTAAAAAGGACTTTGGACATTTTTTCCTTTGAGACAGGATTCGCAAGAAGTCAACTCCTTAAGATCATTTTCAGAGAATGACCCTAAAGTGTTTATCTTGCTAATTCTGTTCTTGGAAATGTGTCCTAATCTAGCGTGCCATAAGGGAGCTGAAACTTTGTCATCTCTCTTACGCTTGGTTTCTCGTTGTATATTCATAATATTGATATTTTGAGTTAGATAAAGTCCGTTACTTCGAGTACCGATGTGAACGAAAGAGTTGTTCCGTTTGATAAAGTATTTACCATTCTTATTATAAGTTTCATAACCTTCACAATCTAATATTGGAACTGAAATTATATTACGAATAATGCTCGGTACATAAAGAACTTTATTTAAGACTAACTCAAAACTACCTAAATCTAATCTAATTGTGCCTAAAGCTCGAGCTTCAACGTTTGAGCCATCGCCGATCTTCAAGACACATTCTCCTTCTTTGAGTTGTTGGACTTCACTTAGCATCTGTACATCATTACAGATATGAGTTCCACAACTGGTATCAAGTACCCAAGAACTAGAATTAATAGAAAGATTTACTTCAACGAGAAAGATACCTTTCTTTAGAGTAGCCTTGTACTCTGGGCAGTTTCTCCTCCAATGTCCCGCTTTGCCACAATGGAAGCAAACATCCTCTTTCTGATCACGCTTCTTCTTTTGGGCCTTCCCCTTCGAAATGCCACCAGTGGGCCTAAGGGGTTTCTTCTTCTTCTTTTGGGCTTTCTTGCCCTTACCTTTAGAAGGCCCAGAAGAGGAAGATGGAGCATTCACCATCAAAACCTTATTGTCCTTCTTGATCGTGCTTTCACCAGTCACAAGCTGACTAATCAGCTCAGCTACAGTAGCACCAGCATGATTCATGTTGAATTTAAGGACAAATGGGTTGAATGATGGTGGGAGCGAAGCTAGCAACAAATCCACTGAAAGCTCATCTTTCAGTGGCATGTCCATGGAGGCAAGTTTCTCAGTAAGGGCAAGAAACTTGAGTCCATATTCATGGACACTTGAACCTTCCCTCATTCTCAAGTGGAACAATTCCTTTGAAGTGTTATACCTTGTAACACGTTCATAAGGGCGATAAAGTTGCTCTAAGTGATCGTAAATCTCCCAAGAAAATTCCATGGCCTCATGTTGCCTTTGCAAGTCCGGAGACATGTTAGCCAACATAAGGCAACGGGCTTGGAGATTATCATCCTTCCACTTCTGAATCGCGTCCCGCTCGGCCCGAGTGGGAGCCTGCCCTTCGGGACTAGGCTCCCCTTCGAAGAGAACATAAGTTCTCTTCTCAGAATCTAAAATGATTTTTAGATTCCTCAGCCAATCAGAATAGTTGGGACCAGTCAACTTGTTTGACTCGAGGATCGATACAAGAGGGTTTTTGGTTGCCATTTCAAAACACGTAGAGAATCACAGAATCTACGACCTAAATGGTAAAACAGAGAACTAGTGAGCATGCTGAATTATAACGATATACAAAAGATAAGGTCTTTAATCTAATGTAACTCCCACAGTTTATTAAAGATCTATAATTCCCAAAGATCTAAGAGGAACACGTTAATGGGTACTAAGATCCTAGGCATTTTATCTCGAACCCACGACTCGCGGACATTCTAAGTAAGAACCCTAGGTAGGTACAACTTACCAATTCTAACACCTTTAGAACTCTTAGTAATTGTTTTTGCATCACCTATCTTTCAATATGGACCGACGACTCGTGCGTCATCCATATTTACTTAGGCGTTAAGCTAGACCCATCAATCATAAGATCATGACCAAAACTTAGTTCGAACGACCCACGACTCGCGGACATCGCCCTTACTAAAATTGACCACGAAATATTGACCATTTAAAATGATCAATTAGGTAACTAAGAACTAATAAGGTCCACTAGCTATCCCACGACTCGCGGACAATAACTAGCTTCACTTACTAAACTTAAAACCTATTGATGGAATGCTAGGAATTTAATTCAAAATTTACATCTCGAATTAAACACCTATTTGTTCGAAATTAGCTTAATATTTAATGGGAATTTTGGACTCAACCGGAGAGTTGTCCGGTTCGACCTCACCAACATATATGTTATCCAATTTTATTAGTCTTGATTAATGCAAGTACACTTAAATGCATTTCAAACAAGCACATAAACAGATAACATGTCCTAGCATGATACTAGCATGTAATGATCATGGGTTCTACCTATCTTATGTGTGATATGTGGGAGCCACTCCACAATCACAAGTTCTAACATACATGCCACATAAACAGTTTAAATCACATAAGGGAAATCGGTAACAAAATACGAGCCCTGTCTCTATTACATTTTTACAATTGAGATTCCCCTCCCTAACATTTTGAGGGGTCTTCACTTATGGCCTCCTTGTTACTTGAATGTGGTCCATCTTACTCCATGGGTGCATTGTCTCCAAAATGAAAATAAAACCTCACCACCTATCTCTACTCTCAAATTACAATAAAAGGAAAAAGACATAAAGTAATAAGGCTCAATCTTCATATTGGCCTTAGACAATTACACGGGGCATACCCCGACCTCAAAAACAGTAATATGGAAAGCCACATAATAAATCACATAACAGTACGCACATAAGTGAGGCTCCAACCTCAATTGAAAAAACGCAATTATAGGGCTCCAACCCCAATTTAAACCATCCATGTGCATAAATTAAAACCATACATAAGTCTAAACCCATGATCACCTAACATGCTTTTGCGAGAATTTAAATTTAGCCAATAAATTAAAATTCTCGTTTCAAGTCCTAATGACTTAAAACACGACTTGATGCGAGTCTTATTTATAAAAGTTTTCAATAAATCCCAAATTACCAAAACAAATAAAATTCCAATTAATTTCTGAAAATTAATAATTTTAACAAAGTTGTACTTTCCCAAAATATAAACAGTTTATATTTCTAAAAAATCCCAATTTAAGTTTTATTCAAAAATTAAAATAAATATTCAAAAATAAAATTTTAAAATTAAAAATAAAAATTGGGACTGGATTGCACGAAACACGAAAAGGCCGGATCACGAAAACGGGACCCGTACGCGGAGAAGACCGTACGCATGCGGTGCGCGCGGTCTTCCCGCATGCTTGCGGGCGGCGGTGGGCAGCCAGTCTCGGCCGCCCTGGGCGGGCGCGCCCCTCCCGCGCGGTTGTGGGAGGGTGCTGGGCGGCTGCCCTGCGCGCGGGGTTTCGCGTGTTAGTCGTAGTCCGGGTTTTGTTTCGTGTTTTCGTTCAAAAGCAAAACCAATCCAAGAAATCCAAAAACAGTTTATACTGTTTCAAATCTAAAATAGTTTTCAAAAAGTTAAATTTTGCAAAAACCAATTTTCTGAAACTTTCAGGAAAAAATACAGTTTCGTAATTCAGGCTTTCTAAAACAATTACAAATACTCAATCGCATCAAGCCTAAGAATTTCTACCAAATTCAGTATAATTGAGACGAATCAGAAACAAGATTAACGAGGTGGCTCTGATACCACTTGTTGAAAAACACGAATCAGAAAGCAGCGGAATTTAAAAAACTTCCCAACAAAAGGACCTTGGACTCGCAATCGTGTAACCAAATTCGTAGAGATAGAAAACTTACATTTCTTTTATTCTTTCTTGAAGCGTTTCAAGCCACCCAAGAACGCTCTTCTCGCGGCTTGATCCCCTCTCCTTGGTAAAGCTCGAATCTTCAAACTTCTAACTTGAAGCTCTCTAGAGATAGTCCACCAACTTGATCACAATCTAACTAGTAAGGATGCTAGTTCTCTAGTTAGTGTTTAGGCTTAACCTAGGGCTTATTTGATCTTGGAGAAAGGAAGGTGTTCAACACATGAACTAAAAAGAATTACCAATTAGCTCTAAAGGGGAGCATGAGCTCCCCTATATATAGGTAAGGGAGAGGGACGGCCGAACCTATTCCTTGTTGGGTAAGGATTTGGTCCCTCTCTCTCCTATTACTTGATCATCAAGTAATTTCCAACTTGGACTTTGAATTCTAATTCAAATCAACTTTCAAGAGAGCTAAAATATCCAAACTATTTTTGGATAATTTTATACTTTATTTATTTAAAATAAATAACTTATTTTATCTAATTAATTAATTCATAATTAATTAACTAGATTATTTTTCTCCAAAATAAGACTTTCCTTTTAATTCAAAATTAAACCAAAATCTATTAAATAATTAACACATTTAATTTTTTAATCTATATATATACAATATATATATTCACACGTGTGGGACACATGTGACTCACGTGACCCACACGTGTGCCTTCACACGTGTGGAACCCTCTAGGCTCGATTAACTCGTTTAATCATTTTAAAGCCTCAACTCATGTAACCAAGTTGTTGTGTGTGACCCTCTAGGTTCTCAATTCAATTAGCAGTGACCCTAATTAATTAATCAGTCCACAGATTAAACGACCATAGTCTAGCAACATGTGTTTAACCCCTAGCTGAATTGGAATGTTCGGATTCGATAGAACCTTTAAGTCATTGACTCATGTGAAATACAATCCTCCTACTTACTATCTCTCAACCAAGATCTAGGGCAAGGGAATAATCAGAACCCTAATAATCCGGTCTTAAAGCTAAGTGCATTTCATATCCATTTGATCTCAATCCAAGAAACCCTTTTCTTGATGTCTTGATCTACTGCCTTGGCCAAGGACTCCATATGGCATATGAATGACTTGCACAATAAGAGATCACCTTGCAAATGCAAGTGTAGGTCCTTTCTTGATTCTCATTCACTTTCATGAATCACTTGTGCAGCCCCAGCACAAGCCTTGAATCAGTTGTCTAAGGCGACACCCTTTAAAGCTTATACCTAAGACTACAGAGTTAACTCATAAAGTGACAAGGAACCTCATGTCTAAGGATCAATTAATCACATCAATGACTCATGAGATATTTCCTAATCTGGAAGTTTCCATTTCCTGAAATAGAAACTTCCTTTCCCATTTAGGAATCTTCTCACACGGGGCACCTCAATGAACTTACTTATTAAAGTAAGCACCCTCATGTATCACACACGTATCAACTATACACTTTGCACCTCCATGAAACAAGGTGGTCCTTCTTAAGGGCGTGATCCCACAAGCAAGCCTTAGAGGAGTCAGGTTGACACTCCCACTGTCTGCAGGACTCATCGGCTTGGAGTAATTTACTAATCATGACTTATGTGATATAGGGCTCGTTTCATGAACCATTTCACCTAAATAGTAGAGTCCTAAAGTCATCAGGATTAGGGGAGTTCTCATACATGCACAGATAAAGTAAACGCATACCAAACAAGAGCATATAAAGAAGTGTTGCCTCAATTCGTTATTTCATTCAAAGATTGTCTGTGATTACAATAAGGAAAAGCACAAAGCGGATATACAATCGGCTTTCCAGGGCACTATTCCTAACAAATTTCCTAGACACAGAACTAGCATTCTCAATAGTTTCATCGGGATCTAGGACTGGTATGGATACGCTTTGGGGCATTACCTACTTTGGGATCTTTTCGAAAACCGTTTGAGGGACAATCTGCACAAGGGTGTTTTATAAGCGAGATTAAACATCACTAGAAAGCTTCTATTAACCGTAAATTACTTGAAACTTTCTTGGTTGTGAAACGAACATTGCAAGAACACGATTCGCTTTTGGATTTTTTTTTTTTAAATTCCGCTATTTCAACTTTGTGTTTTCCAACAAGAAATTAAATTTACTAGTAAAATATTGGAAATCAAATGGAACCATAGGTTCAAGAATAGCCAAAAGTTCAATTTTTTTTTCCGGTAATCTTTAAGGATACATTACCGGCCTCCATCTCGTATCGCTCTAATATTCCAAATTAAGCCGCGTATAATCATGCAAGACCCGGGTTGACGCTTGATGATATCGTCATCCTCTTGGAGGCGTTAGTATTGTGTGTTCTTGTTTTCTTTTTCCTACGGTTCTCCACCTTAGTGAATTCTTTTTGAAGCTCTGTATTGTCCATGGAGTTGGCTCTTCTTAGGGTAGCTTGGATCTTTTGTGTATCTGAATCGTCATTATCCGATTCCTGAGTTACGCCACCGTTCGTATCATTATCCTCATTATCCTAATCTTCCTTTGAGTTTTCCTCTATCCTTCCAAGTCTTTGTAAGTCTTGTAAAGGTCTACTTTCATCTTGTTCTACTCTACGTAACACAATTTCAATAGAATCTGTACGGACAGTTTCCCCTTCACTCTTAGT
The DNA here is from genome assembly GCA_037501455.1 of Lantana camara. Taxonomy (NCBI): domain Eukaryota; kingdom Viridiplantae; phylum Streptophyta; class Magnoliopsida; order Lamiales; family Verbenaceae; genus Lantana; species Lantana camara. The sequence continues at coordinate 111,639,735 of CM074855.1, forward strand.
TTGAAGTCGTTCTGCTAGTATAACGTCTGTGTTGTTACCCTTCTCATTTTCTGTTTCTTTTTCTAGAATTCTACTTTTATCTACCACCACACCATCCTTTGATTTATTTATGCCTTTAACTTGTTCACCATTCAGAGATTCAACAATAGCGTGGTTCCCTTCCTCCGTTTGAACTTGTTGCCTTGGGAATGTCTTCTCAACCTACGCTTTTGTATTCTTCTTTGGTTCTGACCTTCGGGAACTTGAGTAGCTGGTCTTCCTTTTTTTTTTTCGTTTCGGCTGTTTTCCTGATTTCGCTTGCGCTTTGATTGCTGCCTCAGAGATCGTTATATTTTCCTCTATTAGATTGCTTAAATCTCTGAGGCTTCTTGTTGAGGCATGGATACGTCACCAACATAGCATTTATTCACCTTGTGTCCTAGCTAGCCTTGAACATTTTGTGTAGTAATCTGGAAGACATTCATAGATAACTTCTTAAATTTGTATGCCTCCATTGTATCCCATGCTAATTTGATGCTTCAATGGCTTTACAAGATCGAGCTCTACACATACTGTTATGAATTCTGGTCTGTTCGCATCCTGTGTACCGTTATCAATGCAAAGAGTTTCACCTACCACCCGAGCTAGATCGTAAAATTGCCTCTTCCTCAAAGAATTGTCTACGTATTGTTAGAAAAAAGGGTTTGAAACGCAGCGAAAATTTAAAAAAAAATCCTACAAGGAATCGTTGGCTTGCAATTTTTATTTTGAAACTCAAGTTTCAGTAACTTACTTTACTAGAAGCTTTCTTCAAACGTTTTGAGCCACCCTCAAACCTTCGTCATACGGTAATGAATACCCCGTCTCATGGTCAATTCCTTTATTTCGGGACTTTAATGTAGAAGCCCTCTAGAATGTATCCACACCAGTCCTAAGCACAAATCAAATTAGTGAGTATGTTAGTACTATAATTTGTGTATTGAAAGAAACAGAAATGAGATAAAGAGAGAAGGAGAATTCTCCCATTAAAACTCAATTGATGTGTGAAATAATTCACACATAAATCTTTAAGACAAGCTCCATCTTTTTCTACAGGTTAGAGTTAAGAGAGGTTTTCTTTTCTTTGGAATAAAGAATGGCACTTCACGAATGCCGGTCCAAAGAGAATGAGAGAAGACTCTTCTCTTTTAATCTGATAAGAAACGTAATCTTAGAGAGAAAGAACAAGAGTGTCTATCTCTTCTCTAACTCTAATTACGTAATGAGATAATTAAGATATAATCAATTAATAATCATATAATTAGTTACTATAATTATCCTAACTACTTTAGGATATTATCTCATATTATTTATTTCGTAAATAAATAAACTAAGACATTATCTATTATTTATTTCACAAATAAATAGTTTATGATATTATCTTTATATTTATTTCATAAATAAATAGTTAAGATAGAAATCACATGATATTAACTTTATATTTATCTCATAAATAAATATTTGTGATAATAACAATTTGATATTATCTTTGTATTTATTTCATAAATAAATACTAATAATAATAACAACTTGATATTTGCTCACTTATATATTTTATAGATAAATAAGTCTTTATATTATCTTTTATTTCTCAAATAACGTAAGATAATATCTTCTCATTTATTTCTAAAATAAGGATGATAATATGCTTTATTTATTTCCTAAATAAATAAAGTTAGATAATGTCATATTTATTTCATAAATAAATTATGCCAATTTTCAATTAATAATTAATTAATAATCAATATTTATTAGACTTCTTTATTCCGGATTGGGCCTTAGAATTAATTCCCTAATTAATTCTAATGGCCCTGTATATGAATTCCCCAATTAATTATATATGGGTTTTACAATCAATTCTCTAATTAATTGTACTTGGGTTTTATAATTATTTCTCCAATTAATTATATTCAGGCTTTATAATTAATTCTCCAATTAATTCACACATGGTCCAATTTCTCAATTAGACCACGTGCCCAAACTTGCTCACATGTCACACGTGTACTTTACACGTGTGGTCTCGTTTCAATCAATTATTTGATCTTTCCAACAATACCCTTTGAACCTGGCATTTATGTGTGACCCTCTAGGTTCATTATTCAGTTAGCAGTGAACCTAATTATTAATACACTTATTAATTAATTAGCTGTAGCACCCGAAGATAAGTCATAACATCATTCACATGCCGTCACGGGCAAAGCATGTACGCTCTACATCAATAATCATATACAACAATCAAATGTAAGAGTATGCAAGTATAAGACCAAAATACAAGAGCAAAAAGCGAATGCAAGACCTATGACTCGAATTCCCGTCTAGCTCCCGACACCTGCATAAAACAACTGAAAACCAACCGGATTCAGTCCAAAGGGACTGGTGGGCATAAAAACAGGGCATAAATATAATATACGACGGTATTTAAACAGTCACATGCAAGCTATAATCCCAAGTGAGGTTTTTAGAGAATTTCCCAAGTGGGTGAATAGAAAATCATCAAAAGGGATTATAGCGATTCATTTACATTAGGTGATTATTGGCCCGACGAGTGGGCGTGCATTATCTCCAACCAACACCTTGTGTAGTTCATTAACATTCATTCATTCTTTCTTTTCATGCATAACATTCTTTCGTGCACATTCAATAACATTTACACCTTCTTCCTCCGGGTTGGTGGTGGGTTTGCAAGGCCCGACCACCCATTCATTGACCAAAAGGGGAACATGACTCCCCAGATGGCACTCAGCGTCCATTCCTCGCTAACTCCTAACGAGGTCCGGTTACGCCGTTCATTGGTGGGACTAGTGTGAGGGTTCACCGTCAGCCCATGCCTCCTCGGGTCACCACTCACACCAAGTCCTTGGGCCCCATTCTGTGCATAACATTCATTCTTTTCTAGCCAAAACATTTGATATGTTCATAAAATAAAGGCTTTACTTTTAAAATCATTGACCCCTGAAAATGACATTATATACTTATATGTTTTTGGCTGAAATCTTTACGCATTGGGAGTATATCGGGCCATTTATCTAAATAGTAGTGAAACCCACCTTAAACGGCGAAAAGGAGAACACAAGAGCCTCACGGACCGGCCTCGTCTCCAACGGAATCAAAATCTGTGCAAGAAAGGTCAAGTGAGACTCAATATGACCATATAAGACGCTCGGCCATGTAATGATCATGATATGAATGTATAAAAGATAAGATTATGTCATGAAAATGTCCATGTGCACTATTAATACATTTAAATCATATAAACGAGCCTTACATTCGACATTAGAAACGTTCATATTCATTCAAATCATAAATTCACATTTCCAATCAATTCAATTCAAGAATTTCACATAAGGATCATATCACGTATTATGACACGTTAACACTTAGAAAATAAACATTTAGTTACATTCAAATCATAATCGGAAATCAATTAACATGAAATAGATAACAATTAAATTCTATAATTCAATTAAATCAAATAATATTTAATATATATTAAACATATATATATATAAATATATATATATATGTACGTACAGACATGCATGCAATTTAACATGCACAAAACAAAATTTACATGCATGCAATTAATTAAAATTAAAAAAATGCCTTAATCAACAACATGCATGGATTATTTATACATATATATACAGTATGCATGCAAGATCAATTCAATTAAGACATTACATGCATGCAACCTAAAGTATATATATATATATATATATCTACGTAAATACACATGCACACATACAAAACCACATGCATGCAAACATTTAAAGCCATTACCTACACACACAACAACACATGCAATTACATAAAGAAGGAATTGAAAGGAAAAAAAATAGCAGCAAGAGTCTCAGTACAGATTAAATCTCCCCGCCCGGGGAGATTTAAGCAGCAAAAGTCCCCGCCCGGGGAGTTCATTCTAGAAACGATGCAGCAGTTTAAACGCACACCCTACCCTTGTTTTCTTGGCATGAATTACAACAGCAGCTAAGGCAGCACTCAGGCAAGTTATGCAGCAACAATGTGACACTAAGAATTCCTACCAAACTGATAAAATCAGCAGCTAAGCAAGGGAAACACGCAGCAGGAATTGACAGCAAGAATACGCAGCAAAATGGATGAAAAACAGGGCAAAAGCAACGAAAAACAGAGCAGCAACAATTTCCATCTTTAACGAACAAGAACATATGTTAATATGCAGAAAAAGATCAATATTTCAGTCTCCATTAAACTCCCAAATTTGCAGCCAAGGTCATCAACGTGAGCAAGAGATGTTAGAGATCATTTCATGCTATTTTTCTCAAAACTCCATTAATGATAACTCATGAATACTTCAACCACCAAATAATATTTCACCATAAATGAAAAGAAGAAATCAAAACAATCATATCCATGCTTGGAATCAACCCAACCCATCAAGAATTGAAAGAGATCAACATAAATGCTCTAAACCTTAATATTCACTGAATCAGCCATATACTCATGAAAACATGATCAAAATTGGGGATGCATAGCTTAAAATGACACATATTGAATGTATATTACAATCCTAAGCTTACCTTGTGGATTGATGAAGGTTTGGAAGAGATTTGAGCTTGAATCTCCAAGGTGGCCTTGAGTTACGGGAATGACTTGAAGCAGAGGAAAAATGGATGGATTTCTCTAAGTGAGGAGGATTATCTCGGTTTGGGGTGATTAGTTCCAGTTAAAGGGTTGAGTTAGGGTTCCAAATCATCAAACCATGGTTAATTTGGTTAATGTTTAAATGAGTTATGGTCATTTTATTAAACTGTGGCAGATTTGGTTTCCGTTTCGTGTTTCGGTTGAATTTCGGAGGTTCAAATGACTTTAGAAAAATATAAGGCTAAGTTCACTAAACTCGAATTTTCGTTGCGAGTTCAGCGAAGTTGACGAAACTCGAATCCGAGTTTCCTAGCTCAAGATATCAAATACGGAACCAAGGGTGCGCTAATTGCTCGTTAGCCCCCGATTTGGATTTCAAAATCAAAATAAATTCGAAACTCATGCAAATGAACCCGAAAACATGAAACGAACATATTTTCATATACAAGACACATATATCTCCATCATATTAAATTTGCACGAAATTTCGGTATCAAATCATATAAAAACGAAGCACGATTAATACCCTATAATTTAAAATCAATTGCATGATTTAATATTGAATACAATAAAAAGCATGAATTCATATATATTTCATTTAAACAACTTGTACTACATTTAATATATCTATATATATATATATATATATATATATATAGTATTAATAACATTAAAATATGATAATTAACATTTAATATAAAATTAAATATACAAATCACTTATAAACAATTAATTAGCGCAATTTGGTAAACATATAAGTCATACCTGTACGGCCGAAATATTAGCGCGTCACAACCTCTCCCCCTTAAAAGAATTCGTCCTCGGATTCACTGTCTGCCTGAAAACAATTAATGAAGGAACCCCATTCCTCACAAGCAACAAGGAGAGAACCCCATCTCTCAAACAACAATGAGAGAACCCCGTCTCTCAAACAACAATGAGAGAACTCCGTCTCTCAAAAGCAACAACGAGAGAATCCCGTCTCTCGAACAACAATGAGAGAACCCCGTCTCTCGCAAGCAGGTAAAGAAGTTCAAAATACAAAATACAGTCACAACGAAGAGCAAACACCAAGGAGAAAGCATCAAAACCTCCAATTACGACAACTTAATCAAAACAATCACATAAAGCCAGGGAACAATTATCACTTACTTACATCCAACATAGATTATATAACAATTGTTAACACATCAAAGAGTCAAAGCAAAGATTATCAAAATTATTTAAATTAACAATGCGTGTATGCATATGCCATGGATGTCTGAGGTACCGTTCACCGTGGAAATGAATTTGAAGCTAAAGCCTTCATGGTCCCAAGGTATGGTCTGAACCCAAAAGCTAGCTCGACTCTTGGCTTGTTTTTAATATCTTCAACGTATACACCTGAGAAGCTGATAAGGCTCTCGACTGGTCCTATTCTTAATTCCACTTTCATTCTTATATCTTCTTACCTTCTTCCATTTCTCGGTTATACGTTGACCCTGATCCAATCAACCTGCCCTTCCAAAACGAGTTTTACCCTACATTTTAAGATTTCGGACCGGTCTTCTTCACGGTTCATGTCTCCTTCTATAATTTGGTGAAACCCCTTGAAATTCAATAACCTTTTTGATTAATAATCACAGCCTTCTCGACGAATTCTTTCCAAACCGGGTTGTGATCATCGGTTCCGAAAAATTTTGGATTAATCCCTTCGTGGATCGTTAACTCATCCCTTTATCCTCTTAGAGCCATTAAGCGTGCATTAAATTTCGATCCACCCAAATCTCTAATTGAGGGAAAACTTCCTTCATACTTCTTAAGATTCAATTCAAGTACTTCCATAGTTACTTCTTTCTGATTCCTTTCTGCTCAAATTCCTTCTAACTTGTTATGGAAAAACGACTAGCGATGCAGTAGGGTTTTATTTTGTTAACTGATGTCCGAACTGCTCTAATACTTAGTCAAATTACCCTCTATGGTTGCCATCACGAACGTATTAATTTTATTTAATTTATGTTCCCTGAGGCGATGTAATGGTCTCGCAGAAGCTCCTCTATAATTCCATTATTTCCCAAAATTTAAATCCCATGTGTAGAAATGCTCAGCAACCATCTCCTCAATATCCCGTGGTGGCCTTCAACACGAACTTAATACTTAACGTTCACTTTAACGGTTTAACCGTTAAGGTTCTTTTATTTATTTCCGATCACCTCCATTAGGACTTCCAGATCTTCCTTAATTTGCAATTTCGTTATTCCTATTAATATATATATATATATATATATATATATATATATATATATATATTTTTTTTTTCTTTTTTTGCACCACTTCAATTTTCCAATTTGTTTCTTGGTCGTGCTGTCCCCCTTAAATTTCTATTGTCACGTTTTGAACTCCATCGATTCTTCTTTTGTCGAAATTCTGGATGAATAATTTCCATTAGGGAGGATTTTAATCAAAAGGGCAACCCCAAGGTTTTGCCTTTTAACTTCCCTTCTAATTCGCTTGATGTCCGAAACCCCTTTCCTATTCTTGTCCGATCCAAAAACCCCGCAATCAACTCTAATCTCACTTGTCTTTATGAATCCCCGTTTCCCTTAACCTATCCCTTACTTGAAATTCTTTATTTTCCCGACGTCACCTTCCTTGTAACGTACCATCCCATTATTTCTTTTCCTCTTAACTCAGATGTGGCCCGATCGAAGAAAAACTTGATAAGTGAGATGAAAGAACTTCCTATTAAATAAACACTAGAATGCATGTCGGGTTAAAAATGACGATGCACGTGGCACACTTGCGACAATTAAATATGCAGTACATTAAAGCAACAAAATCAAATAAAAATGCGCGCACGAACATAAGTAAAGAAAAATAAATAATTTGTTGCGAAGTATGATGCACGTGCCATGAATGCTTTGGAACCTGTCACCAATATAGTAAGTTGTTAGTTCGGTAGCTTTTCCTTATTCCTCCAATCCTGAGATTACTTTGACTTGCTAATCCTGCCTTGTTTTCCCACAGTCTTCCAGTTTTCCATGAATCTTCGTGCATCCCTTGTATCTCCCAGGATCCGAAATTAAAATTTCACGATCCCTAATTTCTTCTACATCCATTGAATTAGTATCTGAATTTCTCCCCAAGAAGCACCCTTCGACATTTCCCTAAATTGTCTTATAAAATTACTCCGACTGTGTTTTTGAATTCTACTTCGAATCATCCCCCTGATCAAATTTCCCGCGCTTATCCTTTATGAACTTAGATTGATGAATTAACCTGGTTTTCCGATGGCTTATACTTGGGCGCACGATTTCCTTCCAAAGAGTCTTCGCCTTACTTTATCGTTTCCATTTGTTGCTCCATATCTCCCAATTCGACCTCACAACTCGGCAATTTAGCTTGGATTTGAATAACGAACTCAATTCCCGTCCTCAATATCACCACCTTCCCTAAAATTGTATTTACCCTGTCAGTTGCCTTTCTCTACTCCCTTCCCTACTCGTTTCTATCTTAGTCGAAATCCAGAGCACCTAAATTTAAACTCTTCTTGATCTTGACTTCTACAATCTCGATTTCCAATTACCAGGTTTATTTAGAAATCCTTTTTTGACAACTCTTAGTGCTCAATTCGCATCAAATTTATTTTACGTTGACTCCTCTCAGTCCTCGGTACCTCTTCAATGGTCCGAACACTGAACCAATATACCTTCAAGGTTCATTTACTTCATTCCTTAGGTTGAACGATCACGTTGAATCCAATTATGGCATCTTATGTAGGAGAGCCGTATATACCCATATTAGGAGTCATAAATATTTTCCCCGATCAACTCTTATCTTATCAAGTGTCTCTCTACCATTGCATCCCTAAAGTGGAACCTCTCTTTCCGGCTCCCAACCCTTGAACTCTAGCTCCATATAAAAAGGCGTCGCATCTCGAATTCTCCATATTCCTCCCCGGTGCATCCCTCCTATCTTCCATGCCTCAGGAAAAACTTGCAATAGATCGTCTTTATTGTAGAACTTGGCCGTGGTTTGATATTATCTTCATAACCTGTAAATCATAACTCATTTCGAAGATATATGCATGCGATTAGTACATGCCCATGATACATATTCAACACGAAAGGCACGGATCCAATATAAAATGCAACAGGTAATTCGACAAGATTAAAAAAGGAAAGACAATTTCATGTTCAAGATCGATGCAATGCACACATTATCACGTAGTTCCTATGCCGAACGACCTAGACTGACTCAATCACGACACTAGAACACCGGTTTTGCAACCGCGCACTGATACCACTTAAGGATGTAGCACCCGAGCGCAAGGTACCACATCCCCCGCACCGAGACCCGACCCGAATATGAAATGGACGATCCATACTTGAGCTAAATCACGGCGAACAGGGACAAACACACACGCTATGCTAGGCGGGACTAACCCTTAAACCATAAAATCAGAGTAAACATTAACGCGGAAGCAATAACTGATCATAGTGTATAACATAATTAATAATTAAAACGCGCACATAATGCGTTCCTCTTCGTCCGGCGGATAGGGGTGTCACAATCTCCCCTCCTTAAAAAGGACTTGTCCTCAAGTCCGATCCGACTTCTCAAACAACCCCGGATATAACCTTCTCATCTTTTCTTCGGTTTCCCACGTCGATTCCTCGGACTTCTGATCCCTCCAAAGAACTCTTACCAACGGAATCTGTTCATTCCTCAATTCCTGAATCTTTCTATCTTGAATTGCAACCGGATGCTTTACTATAGTTAAATCCAGCTTAACTTGAACATCCTTAACGGAGATGATAGAACCTTTATCGGGAAAGAACTTCCGAAGTTGTGAAACATGGAAAACATTATGAATTCCGGTTAATTGCGGCGGCAAGTCCAATCTATATGCCGTTTCTCCAATCCTTTCCAAGATCTCATACGGCCCAAGGTATCGTGGGTTGAGTTTCCCACTTTTACCTATTCGAGTGAAGCCCTTTCTAGGGGATGCTTTCAAGAATACCTTATCTCCGACTTCGAACTCGAGGGGCCTTCTTCTCTTATCGGCGTAACTCTTCTGTCTATCTTGTGCCGCTTTCATTCTCTGTTGAATCACACAGACCTTCTCAATTGTTGCCTCAATATCATTTCTCGGCGCTGCCCTTATTAACCGATCTTTCTTAGTCCACTTCCAATCATCTATCTCCCAATAGACCGGTGATCTACACTTTCTCCCGTACAAAGCCTCCTATGGAGCCATCTTTATTGAGGCTTGGTAGCTATTATTATACCCAAACTCAACCAACGGGAGATGATCGTCCCACCTATCCTGAAAATCCAAAGCACATGCCCGGAGCATGTCTTCCAAATACTGTATTAACCGCTCAGATTGCCCATCTGTCTGAGGATGCGAAGCTGTATTGAAGAGAAGTTTAGTGTCCAAGTGCTTTTGTAAATTATGCCAGAAAACCGAAGTAAACCTTGGGTCACGGTCTGAAACTATGCTCTTCGGAACTCCTTGTAGCCGAACGATCTCCTTACAATATAATTCTGCCAACTTCGGAACCTTGTCGGTCATCCGAACCTTAAGAAAGTGTGCTGACTTGGTTAACCTATCCACGATAACCTAGATTCCATCGTACCCTCCTTTTACTCTGGGCAAGCCGGACACGAAATCCATAGTCACCTGCTCCCACTTTGATTCGGGAATCTGAAGTGGTTGGAGAGTTCCCCCCGGCTTCTGATGTTCTGCTTTAACTCTTTGGCAGGTGAGACAACGCTTCACAAAGTTAGCGACGTCCCTTTTCATTCCATTCCACCAGAATCTCTCTTTGAAGTCCTGATACAATTTCGTACTTCCCGGATGGATAGAATATCTCGAGCGATGCGCCTCCTCAAGTATAATCCTCTTGAGCTCTTCTGGGGCACACATTCTCGCTTTAAATCTCAATAAACCCGACTCATCAAAGTTAAACTTCAGATTAGGTGCCCATTCTAACCTCTTCACCAACTTCTGTAAACCCGGATCCGATTTCTGAGCATCTAACAACTGATTGAACAACTCTGGTTGCACGGTAAGATTAGATAACCAATAAGCTAAAGCCACCAAACTTGGACCTGAACTAGAAGAACCCATCTCCAAACTAGCCACGCTTGCCTTTCTACTCAGAGCATCGGCTACAACATTAGCTTTACCCGGATGGTATCGAATCCTGCAATCATAATCTTCTAAAAACTCCATCCAACGCCTATGTCTAACGTTCAACTCCTTCTGAGTGAATAAGTACTTGAGGCTCTTATGGTCGGTAAACACTTCGAAGGTTGCCCCGTACAAGTAGTGTCTCCATTTCATCAATGCGAAAACCACGGCGGCTAATTCAAGATCTTGTGTTGGGTAATTCTTCTCATGCTCCTTCAACTTCCTTGAAGCATAAGTAACCACCCGACCATGTTGCATTAAAACAACTCCTAAACCTTCCTTGGAAGCATCTGTATACACTGCATATCCATCTATACCCTCGGACAACACAAGAATCGGCGCAGAAGTTAACCTTTCCTTAAGAATCTGAAAGCTTTCCTCACACTTGTCATTCCATTCAAATTTCTCATCTTTCTTGGTTAAATGAGTCAACGGGGCCACGATCTTAGAGAAATCCAGAACAAAGCGACGATAATACCCCGCTAACCCTAAGAAACTCCTTATCTCCGAGGCATTCTTCGGCCTTTCCCAATTAGCAACCATCTCCACCTTCGATGGATCAACTTCTATACCATTTCCCCAAATAATGTGGTCCAGAAACATCACCCGGTCGATCCAGAACTCGCATTTACTGAACTTGGCATAAAGCTTATGTTTCCTTAGCGTCTCCAACACGATCCTCAAGTGCTGAGCATGCTCTTTGCTCGACTTTGAGTACACAAGGATGTCGTCAATAAAGATTACCACGAATTTGTCCAAGAATTCCCTAAACAGCCTGTACCTCATATCCATGAACACTGCAGGAGCATTTGTCAACCCAAACGGCATCACAACAAACTCAAAATGCCCGTAACGTGTATTGAACCCTGTCTTGGATATGTCCTCCTCCCTAATCCGCAGCTGGTAATAACCCTGCCTTAAGTCCAATTTAGAATATACACGAGAACCCTGCAGAAGGGTATTTATTCTTGACTGTCATTCTATTCAAGTCTCGGTAATCTATGCACATCCGTAGCGTCCCATCCTTCTTCTTTACAAACAAGACGGGAGCACCCCACGGAGAAGTGCTCTGACGGATGTACCCACACGAGGGAAGCTCATAAAGCTGCGTCTTAAGCTCCTTAAGTTCTGCTGGAGCAATTCTGTAGGGAGTCTTCGAGAAAGGCTCTGATCCGGGATGAAGGTCTATGACAAATTCGATGTCCCTATCCGGAGGCAAGGAGCCTAGGTTTTCAGGGAAAACATCGAGAAACTCTTGTATGACCTCCGTCTCTTCGAGTTTGGCCTGATCCTTGGGTTTATTCAAAAGATAGGCCACGAAACCCACTGCGCCGTTCCGGACCAATTCTCTAGCCTCTAAGAAAGAAACAAACGGGCTTGCCTTCAAACTCTCGCCCGTGAACACAACTGAGCCCAAGAGCGCTTTCTTATCCCTACAATCCATTACCACCCTGTGCTCGTAGAGCCAATCCATACCCAAGATTACACCGTATCTCTTCATAACCATTTCAATCAAGTCAGCCACAAACACCCGATCTTCAAAACTAACCGGACAACCCCCGATAGATCCTGCAAGTATTTACACTACCACCCAACGGAGAAGATATCACATAGTCATGCGCACATAAAGAAACAGGCAAGCACAACGAGGAAGCAACATCCCAGGAAATAAAGGAATGAGTGGCCCCAGGATCAAACAATGCGTGCAATGCAATGCCATGAATGTTTATTATACCTTCCACCATGGCATTTGGGTCGATCTCGGCATTTTCTTCCTCCTATCCTCCGAGTGCATAGGCCCGAGCTTGAATAGCCGGCCTTTGATTTCCTCGTTGAGCAATCATTTGTCTCTTCTTCGGACAAGCATTCACCATATGATCCGGTGATCCTCATCCGTAACATCTGTTGTGAAGTCGAAAGCATTTCTCCACCGGATGATTCCCCTGACAATGTGTGCAACGAATCGGGGCCGGAAGTGCTAAAGGTTGATGCTTTTGCCCTGCCGGTTTGAATTGCTTGTTTTGGGGCTTGGCTTGAGGGAAAACTTGATATGCGGGTCTCTTCCCAAACTTGTTTGGTCCAGCCGAGCTAGATCCTTGGCTAAAATGGAAACTTTTCCTCTTCATCACGACCCTCTCTTCATCTCTCAAGGCTTTCTCGGTCACTTTCGCCCACGTAGTAACATTTGAAGCGGCTAACGCATCCTTCATGTCCTCGCAAAGGCCTTGGAAGAATTGTGAGGCCTTGCTCTCATCGTCGTTGGCTATGTTCGGGCAATAACGTGAAAGCCTTTCGAATTCATTGATATATTCCGTAACCGTCATCTTCCCTTGTTTCAATTCCATGAATTATCTCATCCTTCGGCTCCTAACATCTTGCGGGACATATTTGTTCTTGAATTCCCGCACAAAGACATCCCACGTGATCTCCTCACCAATAGCCTCCAACTTCACTTCCACACTAGACCACCACTCGAAAGCTTGCCCTTGTATCATTGTCAACGTGCTTTGCAACTTCTCCATCAGCCCACAAGGTATGAGATTCCATATGCGATTGACTTGCACTAGCCATTGCTCGGCTTGAACGTCGGTTCCACCCGCAAAGACCGGTGGGTTTTGATTTTTGAATTCCTTGAGCACGGCTAGAATAGCTCCTCCGTTGTTGTTTCCTCCCAGGTTGGCATTGTCACGGCCTCGTGTCCGTTGGTCTAGGTAAGTAGCAAGCCGTTCCATAAAGTCACCCGGGTCATATTGGGGAGGTGGTGGTGGATGAGGATCTTCTTCATGCCTTGGAGAGCGATCTCGGTGATGTCGAGGCTCCGGAGATTCCTCCCTACGATGGTGACGACGAGGAGGCATGATTTCCTACAAAACAAAGATTTCCAATACGTATGTGTGCGAGTCAATACATGTTCATGTGCACAATAAAGAAATAAAGACAAATGAGTCACATAAATGCACACAAGGCCACATTGTCCTAAGCCGACCGATCTAGACTCACCCGACACGACTCTAGAGCTCCGGCATTGCATCCGGACGCTCTGATACCACTTAAGGATGTGACGCCCGAACGCGGGTCATCCGCATCCCCGCACCTAGACTCGGACTCACGCATGAAATGGAAGTCCATACATGAGCCCTAGTCTAAGCGAACGAGGACCTAAACACACCCACTAGGCTAAGCGGGGCTAAACCGGAGACCAGAGTGCGCAAAAGACTAAGAAGATAAGCGGAAGCAACCAAGATCAACATTCATTAATACCAGTATTAATATTCACATTGCCACACCGGGCCAAAAGAATAATGTACAAGATCAAGAATCCAAAAATATCAAATAAGAGTTCATAAAACTCCAAAACACAAAAGTATGAAATGCAGACTCAACCTAGACCAGCTAGTACGACACCAGACGCACTTCCCCACCTAGCTCGAGCAACCCTGCACTAAAGGTGGGAAAAGGAGAGGGTCAGTCCAAACACTTGACTGAGTGAGGAGGCTAACGCACACTCACACACTATACAAGTATAACAAAGCAAGTAACAAAGGCGATGTCTATGAACCGGGCTAGGGTTTTGCAAGCCAGAACCTTTAAAAGAATACGTATGTATACAAAGAAATCCCATCCCGAATCATAATCCATCTAGCATAAACAGAAACAAAGATCCGGCGAGTACGAATCATCCCTAACTCCTCAGAATATCATAAAACATATCAGAATCATAAATCAATCCTTCCCCATCCAATGGCAATCGGGAATCAAACCCAATTCGCCTAATTAACATATGCACGGGGGTTGCGATCCCACAACGTGCTCGAGGATCCACGCCTCATCAACCTCCTGGAATCGCGCGTGTCACCACGAATGGGAATCATGCACAGGTATAACCCGACGGCCCTTGCCGTTCCGGGGCTCCTTACCCACAATTCCCGGGGCCCAACATATTTACTGGAACCAAATCCCATATTTCAGGGCTTACCTCGCACCAAACATAATAAAAGCGTACCAAAACTTAAGCTTACTTACGCTTATACGTATATCTTTTCCATAAAGTTTGTAAAAGTTCTCATAAGGCCATAATCGTATCTTAAATAGTCATACACAAAAGAATATATAAGATATATATATATTCGCATGCGGGATTAAAATCATCACATTTCGGCCATAGGTACTAATACAGAAAGATCCTAAACCTCACCTTGAAACAAAAGAACCGGTAGCAAAAAGGGTTGATCCGACACCTAAGCCTCGGGCTCAACAACGTTCTGGGGTAGCTCTGAGACAAACAAACATAATACCCAACACTTAGACTAAAAAATGTACCAATTAGACGCTCGACAATGCTTATGAATACAATGGTTGCGTATGAGATGCACAACGTATCTTAAGGAACATAATGAAGCATATTGAACCAAATCTTGATCAAATGAATTCAGAATCAAATCAAATGCTAATACATTCAAAAGGACACACTATATAACATGATAAACAAGCTTAGAGATCAAAATAAATAGTAGAAAAATTCCTAGATCCCCTGTACTTTTGAGTACCGGCGGAAAAATTTTGAGTATATACTCAACTGACGGTTTCAAGTAAAACGCCCCTGTACTTTTGAGTACCAGTGAAAATATTTTTGAGTATCTACTCAACTGCCGACTTTAAAACTGCAAATTCGGCCAAAACAAATTCAAACCCAGCAAGAACACTACAAAGCCAAACTCAACACCAACATAAAGCTATGAAATCAGGCATTAACATATATGGTATCAAAAAGCATCAAAGAGACATGAGATCAAATGCACATTCTCAAAGAAACGCACACAAACGCATTTAAGAGCAAAAACCGGTAAGGTTTGCATTCAAGAAGCCAAAATGAAATCAAAACTCAACATAAAGTCACCAAAGTAAATAAAACTCATCTATCACATAATATGGCATTCAAATGCTCAAATGGGGAGAAGGGGATCAAGGGTTCTTGCCCAAAACTCAATCAAAATCCAACAAACATGCTTGAAATCATCAAATAGACACACATAAGGCACAAATTGATCAAGAACTCCAATACCCTAGCTTTCTCCCACAAACCCACAAGTCTCATAAATGCTATAACCCCTTAATCCAACTACCAAACAAAGGAATCAATAAATGACCCAAGAATATGCAACCACCACCACAATGAATGCTTACAAGTGCAACAAGAACCAAGGAAAAGCAAGAATGCAACAAGTGCCATGAGACCCCCTTACTATTCACCCTCTTGCCCAAAACATGCTTCCCAACATAAATTCAAAGATCAAGATGCATAAATGAGGTCACTCAAGCATGTAGATTACAAAAATAAACTTACCAAGCAAAGAAATTAAACACCCAAGAGTCTTGGAGCTTGGGGTCTTGCACAACAATGGAGTTTGAAGGTTTTAGGCTTCCTTTCTCTTCTTTTTCTTATAGGTCACGATTTGGGGAGGAAAAATGAGGAAAAGGGGCTGATTTGGTATATGAGAGAGAAAGAGAAAGTCAACAAGTAGGGCTATGGGTCCCCACATAGGTATTTTAGGTGTGTTTCTTGTACGTATAAGTATTCGGGTAGGTATTTTGGTCCAAAAAGAATACGGAGGGCTCAAGACCAACACAAAAACATATAATCAAGTTTTCGAATCATATTAGACACGTAAACACGATCAAGAATCGAAAATCACAAAACACGTAACAACGAGCAACAAGGAATTCACTTTTCACTTACGTTCACATAATTCACGTAATTCACTTAATTTCAAATAATACAAGTAATTTAGATAAGAAAGGAATAAGAAAAGAGGTTAAACAAATAAATAAATCACATAATTAATAATTAAAATGCGCACATAATGTGTACCTCTTCGTCCGGCGGATCGGGGTGTCACAAATATTGAATACAATAAAATGCATGAATTCATATATATTTCGTTTAAACAACTTGTACTACATTTAATATATATATATATATATATATATATATATATATATATATAGTATTAATAACATTAAAATGTGATAATTAACATTTAATATAAAATTAAATATACAAATCACTTATAAATAATTAATTAGCACAATTTGGTAAACATATACGTCATACCTGTACGGCCGAAATATCGGGTCGTCACATTAGCTCACAGATCACACAACTGTAGTCTAGCAATAAGTGTGTGACCCCTACTCGAATAACGAATTAAATCGACAGAACCTTTTCAGTCAATGACATCCATGAGATGTGATCCTCCTACTAATTCTCTCTCTTGATTAAGACCTAGGGCATGGGAATAATGAAAACCCTATTAATCTTAATCTTAAAGCTAAGATCGTTTCATATCCATTTGATCTCAGTCCAAGAAATACTTTTCTTGATGTCTTGATCTGCTACCTCGGCTGAGGGTTTTAGGATAGTTTATGAACGACTTATACAATAAGAGATCTTCTTGTCTTAAGCAAATGTAGGTCCTTTATTGATTCTCACATGCCTCCATATGCCACTTTTGTTACCCCGACATAAGTCATAATTCAAATGTCTCGAGCGACACCCTTTTAGACCTATATCTAAGATTACCTAGTAAGCTCACACAAGACATCCATGGAATCTCAAGTCAAAGGATTAATTACTCACGCCATTGACATGTGAGGTGTTTCCTAATCTGGAAGTTTCCTTTTCTAGAAGTGGAAACTTCCTTTCCCATTTAGGAGTCTTCTCACGCCAGATAACTCAGTGTACTCATTGTGATAACAAGCACCCTCGTGTATTGTGTACGCATCAACCTATGCACTTTACACCGCATGAAAATGGGTGATCCGCTTAAGGACACAATCCCACAAGCAAGTTTCAATCGAGCCTAATTGACACTCCCACTGTTCGTTGGGCTCATCGACTTGGAGTAGTTTGTAATCTGGCTTGAGTTAGGGATTGTTTCATGTGTCATTTGCCTAATGACAAAGTGTGACGCCCCGAGTCTTCGTACGTACAAGTTCGTGCCACGTGTGAGTTTATTTTCTGTATTTGTATTTAATTTTATACTTTAATTAATCTATATTCTTGTAATTTGATTTTTATTCTATGACTTATATGAATATATATGATATGAATTTAATTTTCAAGCATGCTACTTTCTTAGAATTAATTGAATTATATGTTAATTGGACTTGATTGAAACTTATTTAAATGTATGGGACTTAATTGAAAATAGGTTTTGGACCTATTTGACACTTTTTGAAAGTTTAGGGACCTATTTGAAAATAGGACACCTTAAGCTATTTTATTTGATATCTGGAGCTCGGGAACTCGGATTCAAGATCCATCTTTGCCGTTAGACTCCTTTCAATGATTTGGAGCCAATGGAATTCATATCTTACCTTTTTTATGCCATTTGGACCTCCCACGAAGCAAATCTCGGTCCTAATGATCCATAGCCATAACCCTACCCTTTTTCAAGCTTCTTGACCCGATTCGAACCCTTTCTTTGACCCTTTATGAGCTTAATCATTTCCCTTTCTTCTCTCTTAACATATTGAGACAGCAACAACACAAGAAAAAGAAGGAGAGAAACAAGGGCCTTAGCATTTCTCACCTTAATGAGCTCAAATCATCACCTCACTTCATCATCTCTTCAAGCTTAGGTCAAGATTGAACTCTCCACTTCTTTATGCACATTTTCATCCCTTTATATCTTACTCTAAGCCATGGATTCATATTATATGAGAATCTTGATGAATCGTTAGGTTAGAGTTAGATTTTTTAATTTATTAGGCAAAAATGTGTTATATGAACTTTTATGTGTGATTCCTTGCTCTTTTAAGCTCCTATGTTGCATTTCTTGAACTTAAATTCATGGAGATTGAATGTATGATGATTCACCATTATTGGAGCATGAGTGAAAGCTTGAAAATTTGGTGTTTGAGTTGGAATTCTTACTTAAATGGCTGCCAATTATGTGTGTTGAGATTAATTTGCTCCGTTCTTCTTAAGTTTTTCTGGCTTTTTGTGCTGCTGTGGTTTCCTTGTTGTTATCTGCTCGTGCTGCTGTGTTTCATGGAAGAAAATAGGGAGGTTGCAGGGGTGTTTCATGAAGAAACGCTGCAACAGCAACCCCCACGCCCATGTATGCATGCATGTGTAAAGGAGGACATGACCGTGTGCTCCAAGAATAATTTAGGGTTGAGGTTCTGACCTCAGCCACAACCATGTCTCCTTTCCTTCATGAAGATAGCCACACCCGTTTCTATATGTGGTTTTGTGTCTGAAGTGAGCCACATCTGTGTATGCAAATACACTAAGGGGGAGACACACCCTTGTCTCCTCATGGCTACACGTATGTATTGTTTTGTTCACCGTTACCTATCCAAACAAGCTCCGTTTGACCTGAAATTTTAACCACGGAAACCTATTGAAGTGTAGAGTATTATCCCATTAGAATCACATTAAAACCATGCCTTTATTTCGAGATATAACCGATCCATTTTGGTGTCACCACTTCACCAAAAAATCTGCTTTCGTCCCACTTCAAGCTTGCGCCATTTTTACATCGCTTTTAAACAAAATTCAAGCAATATATTGTTGGAAAGTCCTTCTTATCTAGTTTCATATCCAACAAAGAAACATAATTATAACTTCTAGAACTCGAGATATCTCCATTTTTCTAGAGCTTGTGCATACAGAAAAAACTGTTAGCTTTCACCAAGACTTGCTCAAATCCGTTTTTTTACTTTCCTTCCACTTTCTCGGCCTCCGTATGTGGTCTAAATAAATTGTATGCATGATTAATTGATAATTATTGATGTCTGACTCTTCTTGGTCCATACTTGCTCTTGATTGTTCAACTCCGTGCTTTATATGAATTGAATTCGTATGATTGAAATGCATGTTTATGTGATCTACATGGGTTTAATTACATCTCTTATGTGTTTATTGAATGCCATACTTAGTTAAGAGTGTCACTTGCTCGATAATTGATTTAGTTATGAAATTGTGTGAAATTGATATGAATATGAGTTATATGTACGTGATTGCATCTTTTATATGCATATGCATGATATACATTGAACATTTAACGAATGAATGATAATGAATAACAAGGAACGAACAAGATTTATTTGTGTAATGAATGAATGACTCGTTTAAGTGTCTAAGTGGTATTAATTGTGCACATGATCATCCTTATAGCACGTTATTGTCGCTCATGCATATCATGTCATGGTTATTGCATTGTCTTGTGTCATAATTGGTTTATTTGGAGTCTTGAGTCTCAAGAATGTGTTGGGAAAACAGAAGGGAAACACAGCGGAAATTTAAAAATTTTCCCAACTTCGTAGTGATCAAGAAACTCACTTGGATAGTAGCTTTCTTAACACGTTCTAGCCATCCAAGAACACTCTTCACGCGGCTTGATCCACAAAAGCTCATTTGAATCTTTCAAGACTTCATGATAGTAGCCCTCTAGAGAAATATTCCACCAACCGCGACCACGATCTGAATAGGGAGGATGCTAGTTCATTATTCGGTGTTTAGTCTCTAGGCTTTAGGGTTCGAATCCCTCTCTTTATAAGGCTAGGGTTCAAACCCCACTCCTTGTTGGACAAGGAATTCCAAACTCTTTTGGAAAGGGATTTCTTGCTTGGAGACTAAGTCTCTTACTTTGACCAAAAGTCCACCTTTTGACCAACTTGTTGGGCAAGAATAATATCTAACTCTCTTAGATATTTTATGTAACACCCGAAGATGCGACATCCTGGCACTATAGCTCAATCCACATATGAGATGGACGACCCATACATGAACTAAACTATAGCGAACGGGAGACAATAAAAATAAATGACAACTAGCTAGGCGGGACTAACCCCAAACCATATATTCAATTTATAATAATTTAAGCGGAAGCATAAACAATACTAATGAACATACGACATGCACCATAATGTATACAATATTCTTTACATGCGCTTCAATACAATATATCAAATAGTAACCCTAGCATAAATGCTTCATCAACTTTCCCGACACATAACAGTGAAATGAACCGTGCAAGACCTGAATGAAAGACTGGACACGACTCTAATCCCGCCTAGCATGCACCTGCAAGAACATGAAAGGTGGAGGCGTCAGTCTATGAAGATTGAGTGAGGGGCATAAATAAATATTAGCGCAATTATCATGCAAGTCATAAACTCGGGTAATGTTTTAAAAAGGAAAATAATATAAGTTGAAGCATGGAATATTCTTCGCCCGAGAATACAACTATCCAGTTTAACAATTCATAGAATTCAGTTCATGCAATACGTGGCCCGACGAGTGCGGGCAAATCTCCAACCTTACACCAATAGTGAACAATACATGCTTGCTTTGTTAGTTAATAGGTGATCATGCAATTCAATTACAGTGTAGTAGTGTGGTAGTGTATTCAATCAATGAGTGCAATCAATACAAGAGGACAGCCCGTGGTGCCGGACCCGTCCCCAGTCTCCTTCTCCCTCCAATGATGGGAAGGTTGCCAGCCTTCACCATCCAGGACATTGTGTACGTCAGGAACACGACTCCCACACATGGGATTTATTCCTCCACCAAACCGCCTGGTGGATTCAGAGGTGACCCCACATGATGAGGGAAGTGCAGAGTTACCTGTCAGCCCTATGCTTTCCCGGTTAGCTCATACACTAACCCTCGGGCCCAAGTGAACAATCATGCTTACTCGCCAAAACATGCACGATACATGGCTTACTTTTCCTGAACATGGCTTGCTTTCAAGAAACATGGTTTGCTTATAATCATGAGTAAATTTCATGGAAATTATAGATATAAATACCTTTTGGCCGAAATCTCACGTAAGGGTTGTATAGGTTCTATGTAACTAGAAATTAAACCTCACCTGACAGGCAACACGACGACTCAAGGATGCATGAACGTGCTCAACGATCATTAATCTCCACCCTGGAGAAGAACTGGACAAGAAATGGGACATTGTGTACACGTGAGACAATAACTCAATAATGGTACAAAATATGACGTACGGCGTGATCAAGTAATGAAATGACATTCATTGATAAATGTAGCATGATATAATCATATTAGTGCATGATATTGATCATATAATAGCACGTTGGGGTCAAATGAATGATTAAAGAAGGATTTGGAAATATGGAATTTATGCAGAAACATTATGCCTCTCAAGGGGTATGGGAACGACCGTTCTGGACTTTAATTCAAAATGGGAAGGGCCGCTCCCATCTCCCCGAAGCTCTTCCCCAAAAATGGGAAGGGTCGTTCCCGGCTATAAGCCAAATTGGGAACAGTCATTCCCATTCTCGCCAGCATGCATGTATTTCAAACATGGGAACGGTTGTTCCCAAGTACAAAGGGAACGGGAAGGGTCGTTCCCGTTACGTAGGAGATGCAGAAACAGAGCAGAAGAACAGAGGAAGCACGAACCACACTAAAAACTCCTCAAAACTCATATTATTCAAGCCCAAATGCAATAAATCATGAGAGAAACATATATTCATGCTTAAGGTGCAATAAAAACTAATATAAACACTCATATCATGCCTTGATCATCACAATTATGAACTTCAAGCTCCTATATCACTCATCATATAACTCCATAATTTCCCAGAATTCATGCACCAATTCATGTTGAAAGCTTAAAATCATGGTTCTAACAATTAAAACACAAGTTATCAATCATAAACCATAACCCTAGCTTCCAAATAAATTCTTAAGAAATCACATATTCATGTCTACCTTGAAAGAAAGAGATGAGAGATGGTTATGATGATGAAGCTTCAAGCTTTAAAGTAGTTAATTTGATGAAAATTAGCTTGGTGATGATGATAAGGGTGGACTCCCCCTTTTCTCTTCTTCTTTGGTGTTGGACCGAGAGAGATGGAGATGAAAATGGTTATATGATATGAAATGAAATGAAGGTAGAAGAAGAATGGAGAAATATTACATGATATCACCTCCTCAAATTTGATGAAATGTATTAATTACAATTAAATCCTCCAAAGATATAAGTTCTTGCAATTAAGGATGAAAGGATCAAAGAATGATCATTTAAGTCCTAAGGATGGGTGTGTAATTTGGTCCTCACATTGAAAATAACAATCAATTAAGGACATATAAGCAATTAAGGCACGTTCGGGAATTAATTCACGTAACCACTAAATCCAATGTATGCAATGATTCCAGAATTGTCACGGATTTCACATATTCTCACGTACACATGTTGAAATATAATTCATATAATTTTCATGAAATGTAGGAATATAATTTCTAAAATTATCATGAAAGGTATGAATTCATTAAACGAAAGGATTAAATAAATCCTAACTTTCGAAAAATGACACGTGTCTTGCGTACCTAAATAACCGGAATTTGGGGTGTTACAATTCTCTCCCCTTAAGGGAATTCGTCCTCGGATTCACCCTTTCGTGTTCATCCCACGCGGGTTGGCCATTCCCCGTCAGGGATTAGTTCGAAAGAGGTCTTCAATCAACAAGGTTCCTTCAACGCTATCATGTCACGACCCACAACTTCTCGGAACCTAAACACTCGAAAGAAAATCTAACCTTCCACTAGAACAGGTTTAAACTAGTAGCAAGTGATAATGAGAGTGCCCCGTCTCTCAAAAAACAACAAGAGAACCCCGTCTCTTGACAAGCAATGAGAGAACCCCGTCCCTCGAACAACACTAAGAGAATCCCCGTCTCTCACGCACACAAAATAAAATTCAGGCGAACAATTAGATAAATATTTCACAATTATCACCTAAAGAGCCGGTAAAAGGTATCAATTACATCAATTTGTTGTTCACATAAAAACAAAGTAACAATAAACAAGGAATCATATGTGGCATTAATAAAATAAATGATGCACGTGATATGCATGATTAAGTGTACCGTTCACCGGAGATTGAAGTTCTTGCATTGTAACAATTCAACTGAATGGTTGATTCTAAGATTAAAATTTCTTCTCACCGTACCACCCTGGTTCAAGTTTCAATTCTTGACAGCTACTTCAGCCCTAGTGCTATTTTCTAACATAATCCGTGAATCATCATTAATCACCACATTTTATACCTATTTCAACCTCAGATTTACCGGTTGAACCATTCTTAGTCTAATTCACACATTCACTTTCTAGTTTTGAAGTTGAAAGTAACCTTTGCTTCTTGTTAGGGAGTGGTTGTGTATCCAAACTTAAAAGACTGGCTTTGTGTCCCAATCAAACGCTTTATTCGAAAAATAGAAAGAACAGATTTTACCATATCATTCGCGAGAGTAATTCAGCCAGCGCACTCGTATGGAACCAAAGGACTTAGGTCCTAATGAAATGTCTTCCTTTTTTATCCCTAAAATTTGATGGCATATTCGATAACTCTGTGAAATATCTCGAAAGAGAAGATCAATCTTCGATCTGTAATTCTCAAGGCTTCAATCTTATCAGATGTGTTGACATGGAAGGAAGCATCAATTTCACGGCAAGAGGTATTTGCAGGCATCTATAGGGTATAAGTAACAACTTCGTATGAAAACTCTTGTCGAGGTTGACATGTTAAAAATCGGGGATTGATCCAAATATAAACCAAGTTGAATCCTTTTCTATTTACTGAGCCAACTGATAACCCGAGACTACAAGAGAATCATAAAACAAAGGAATCCATATTCTGTGAACGATAATAAGCAAAGGTACTATCGATGATGAGACTTTTCTTCGGGTAAGAGGGAGAAAGGTTTAAGTTATTGAAGACTTCTTTCACATGGTTCTAATAGAGGCTCCAGTAAGAATTAGTTTTCTGGAAGTTCCAACTCTCCCGGGTGAGGTCTACTTCCGGCTTTGATTTATTTCCAGACCGGCTCTCCCCCTTAAAAAAATAGAAATTTTCTAATTCCTTGAACTGGTTTACCACTTCTCAATTTCTCCAACTCACTTCTCCTGAAATCTACGTTTTATAGTTAAGCCACGTGTTTAATGATCCTTGTTTCAAGTGAATGAAAAACCCTAGTAATACCCCAAACGAAAACCTCTTCCACTCTCTTGATTCAATATAACCTTGATTGAGGCGAGAATTTAAGAAAATACGTATTGACAATAAACACTAAATAATGCATGCCGGTTAAAATGTTAATACACATATTACACTTACAAACAATTTAGAATGTAACACGTTGGAATAATTATATTAATTTAAAGATATGCGTATAAGTAAAGAAATTTAAATCATTTGAATACTTAACTAAGTTGAACACGTACTTAACACATCAAGTATGGAATCTTGAATAACAATTATGGTAACATATATATATATATATATATATATATATATACGAAAGGCAATTAATTAACATATAGGATGCACGTGCTTATGAATGCATTGAACCTGTCACTGTAGTAATGCTCTATTTTAATCCGGTATCCATTCCTGGTTGGTCAAATTACGAGCTTGTCTTGAACTGTTGACCATTCCCAAGTTTTCCCACGGTCTCTTAAATCTTCAAAATTCTCCAGCTTCAATTCGGACCTTTCCTTGACTTGGTTTGAAAATTTCCTGAACCCGACTCTTTCCCGATTATCAATGTCTGAATGGTTCCCGAACCTTCCCCATGATTAATTCCTTGATTAAAACCTTCCTTGTAGTACCTTGTGCGTAACTTGATGATCCGAGATTGTAATTCTTGAATTCAATTGCTTCTACACTCATGTCGTTCATATCTCGATATTTCTTAAGGAATTAATTTCCAACGGTGGTCCCGATATTCACCCTAGTTATCACTTTGCCTTTCTTTATTTCTCCCATTTGTTGATCCATATCTTCCAATTTAGCCTGGCAACATGACAATTCTGCTTGGATCGGGAAAATAAACTCACCCTGCCCGCATATAGAATCTCTAGCATCTTGGCTTTCCATAACTGGTTGTTCGATTCTTCTAGTTGTCGTGTTAGGAATCTAAATTCGATTGATTTGGACCCAAATGTAATTCCCAAACTTTCACTTCAGCTGTAGTTACTTGAATGCCTTTCCTTCCCCGCCCTGATTTTGGCCCCAACTAACTGAAATCCTCAACTTGCACACACTTTCGAATTTGGAATCATTAGTACCCTCAACTTTCCCTTCACCACTTCTATAATGTAAGTTCCCACGATTGATTTTATTTCTTTTTCCTTTCCGGATTGTTTCCTTCCCAAGCAGAAGAAAATAACTTGTTGTATGCTGAGGTTGTCTCAAAGATTGGCCGTGGTTTGGTATCCTCTCCACAACCTATAACTCACAACTTCCTTTGAAAATAAATGCATGTGGGTAAGGCATGCTCAAGTCACACAATTGTCACCAAAACAGGAATTAGAAGTAGAAGCAAAAATTAATTCAACAATTAACAATCGATCATATTGAACATGTAAATCTTCAAATAATGTAACGTCAATTAATTGACAATAATAAACAAAATCCATGCAATGCACAATTTATCAAGCAGTTCAACGAATTCAAATAATTCAAGTAGGTCAGATAATTTCAAATAAATGCAAGACTATCAGATTGACAATTAATTTCCTATGCCGTACGACCTAGACTTGATACGACATGACACTAGAACCTCGATTTTGAAACCGGGCTCTGATACCACCTAAGATGTAACACCCGAAGCGCAAAGATGCCGCATCCTGGCACTATAACTCAATCAACATATGAGATGGACGACCCATACATGATCTAAACTATAGCGAACGAGAGACAATAAAAATAAATGACAACTAGCTAGGCGGGACTAACCCCAAACCATATAATCAATTTATAATAATTTAAGCGTAAGCATAAACAATACTAATGAACATACGACATACACCATAATGTATACAATATTCTTTACATGCACTTCAATACAATATATCAAATAGTAACCCTAGCATAAATGCTTCATCAACTTTCCCGACACGTAACAATAAAATGAACCGTGCAAGACCTAAATGAAAGACTGGACACGACTCTAATCCCCCCTAGCATGCACCTGCAAGAACATGAAAGGTGGAGGCGTCAGTCTACGAACATTGAGTGAGGGGCATAAATAAATATTAGCGCAATTATCATGCAAGTCATAAACTCAGGTAAAGTTTTAAAAAGGAAAATAATATAAGTTGAAGCATGGAATATTCTTCGCCCGAGAATACAACTATCCAGTTTAACAATTCATATAATTCAGTTCATGCAATACGTGGCCCGGCGAGTGAGGGTAAATCTCCAACCTTACCCCAATAGTGAACAATACATGCTTGCTTTATTAGTTAATAGGTGATCATGCAATTCAATGACAGTGTAGTAGTGCAGTAGTGTATTCAATCAGTACAATCAATGAGTGAAATCAATACAATAACCTGAGGCAGCCCGTGGTGCCGGACCCGTCCCCAGTCTCCTTCTCCCTCCAATGATGGGAAGGTTGCGAGCCTTCACCATCCACGACATGGTGTACGTCAGGAACATGACTCCCAGGCACGGGATTTCTTCCTCCACCAAACCTCCTGGTGGATTCAGAGGTGATCCCACATGTTGAGGGAAGTGCAGAGTTACTTGTCAGCCCTATGCTTTCCCGGTTGGCTCATACACTAACCCTCGAGCCCAAGTGAACAATCATGGTTACTCGCCAAAACATGCACTATACATGGCTTGCTTTTCATGAACATGGCTTGCTTTCAAGAAACACGGCTTGCTTGTAATCATGAGTAAATTGCATGGAAATTATAGATATAAATACCTTTTGGCCAAAATCTCACGTAAGGGTTGTATAGGTTCTATGTAACTAGAAATTAAACCTCACCTGACAGGCGACACGACGACTCAAGGATGCATGAACGTGCTCAACGATCATTAATCTCCACCTTGGAGAACAACTGGATAAGAAACGGGACACTGTGTACACGTGAGACAATAACACGATAATGGTACTAAATATGATGCACGGCGTGATCAAGTAAAGAGATGACATGCATTGATAAATGTAGCATGATATAATCAAATTATTGCATGATATTGATCATATAATAACACATTGGGGTCAAATAAATGATTAAAGAAGGATTTGGAATATGGAATTTATGCAGAAACATTCTGCCTTTCCAGGGGTATGGGAACGGCCGTTCCGGCCTTTAATTCAAAATGGGAAGGGCCGCTCCCATCTCCCCGAAGCTCTTCCCCGAAAATAGGAAGGGCCGTTCCCGGCTATAAGCCAAAGTGGGAACCGTCGTTCCCATTCTCGCCAGCATGCATGTATTTCAAATATGGGAATGACTGTTCCCAAGTACAAAGGGAACGGGAAGGGTCGTTCCCGTTACGCAGGAGATACAGAAACAGAGCAGAAGAACAGGGGAAGCACGAACCACACTCAAAACTCCTCAAAACTCATATTATTCAAGCCCAAATGCAATAAATCATGAGAGAAACATATATTCATGCTTAAAGTGCAATAAAAACCAATATAAACACTCATATCATGCCTTGATCATCACAATTATGAACTTCAAGCTCCTATATCACTCATCATATAACTCCATAATTTCCAAGAATTCATGCACCAATTCATGTTGAAAGCTTAGAATCATGCTTCTAACAATTAAAACACAAGTTATCAATCATAAACCATAACCCTAGCTTCCAAATAAATTCTTAAGAAATCACATATTCATGTCTACCTTGAAAGAAAGAGATGAGAGATGGTGATGATGATGAAGCTTCAAGCTTTAAAGTAGTTAATTTGATGAAAATTAGCTTGGTGATGATGATAAGGGTTAACTCCCCCTTTTCTCTTCTTCTTTGGTGTTGGACCGAGAGAGATCGAGATGAAGATGGTTGTATGATATGAAATGAAATGAAGATAGAAGAAGAATGGAGAAATATTACATGATATCACCTCCTCAAATTTGATGAAATGTATTAATGGCAATTAAATCCTCCAAAGATATAAGTTCATGAAATTAATGATGAAAGGATCAAAGAATGATCATTTAAGTCCTAAGGATTGGTGTGCAATTTGGTCCTCACATTTAAAATAACAATCAATTAAGGACATATAAGCAATTAAGGCACGTTCGGGGATTAATTCACGTAACCACTAAATCCAATGTGTGCAATGATTCCCGAATTGTCACGGATTTCACATATTCTCAAGTACACATGTTGAACTATAATTCATATAATTTTCATGAAATGTAGGAATATAATTTCTAAAATTATCATGAAAGGTATAAATTCAATAAACGAAAGGATTAAATAAATCCTAACTCTCGAAAAATCACACGTGTCTTGCGTACCTGAATAACCGAAATTTGGGGCGTTACATTTTATTTTACTTTATTTATTAAATAATAAATAACTTGAAGACTAATAATTAATTAATTTATAATTAATTATTTATTAGACTTTATTTCTCCAAATTAGAACTTTAATATTAATTCAAAATTAAATCAAAGTCTATTAAATAATTAACACAGTAAGTATTTAATATATATACACATAATTGCACGTGACTACATGTGTCCATAAGGACACATGTCATTCACACCTCCCACATGTGTGCTTCACACGTGTGGGTCCCACCATTCTCTTAATGGTTCGATCAACTCGTTTAATCGATTCAAGCCTTAACCCACGTGACCGGGTTGTTGTGTGTGACCCTCTAGGTTCTTAATTCAATTAGCAGTAACCCTAATTAATTAATTCTCTAATTAATTAATTAGTCCACAGATCAAACGACCATAATCTAGCAACAGGTGTTTGACCCCTAACTGAATAAGAATGTCTCGATTCGACAGAACCTTTAAGTCATTGACATATGTGAGATACAATCCTCCTACGTCCCATCTCTCTATCAAGATCTAGGGCAAGGGAATAAATAGAACCGTAATAATCTTGATCTTAATGTTAAGCCCATTTCATATCCATTTGATCTCAATCCAAGAAATTCTTTTCTTGATGTCTTGATCCACTGCTTTGGCCAAGGATTCCTAGTTGGCATATGAATGACTTATACAATAAGAGATCATCATCTTGCTATTACAAGTGTAGGTCCTTTATTGATTCTCATATACTTTCATGTGCCACTTGTGCAGCCCCAGCATAAGCCTTGAATCAGTTGTCTAAGGCGACACCCTTTAAAGCTTACACCTAAGACTACAAAGTTAGCTCATAAAGTATCAATGGAACCTCAAGTTTAAGGATCACTTAATCACATCAATGACTCGTGAGATATTTCCTAATCTGGAAGTTTCTATTTCCAGATATAGAAACTTCCTTTCTCATTTAGGAATCTTCTCACACGGGAGACCTCAGTGTACATACTTAGAATAAGTAAGCACCCCCATGTATCACGCACGTATCAACTATAAACTTTGCACCCCATGAAACAAGGTGGTCCTTCTTAAGGGCGTGATCACACGAGCAAGCCTCGAACGAGTCAGGTTGACACTTCCACTGTCTTTTGGACTCATCGGCTTGGAGTGATTTCTAATCATGACTTATGTGATATAGGGCTCGTCTTATGAACCACTTCACCTAAATGGTTGATTCCTATAAGTCATATTGATTAGGAGAGTTCTTATACATGCGCAGTCAAAAGGAAACACACAATCAAACAAGAGCATATAAAGAAGTGTTGCCTCAATTCGTATTAGTCAAAGATTGTCTGTGATTTACAAAAGGAAAGTAACAAAGCTGACTATTACATCGGCTTTCAGGGCACTATTCCTAACAGAATGCAGCGTGTTTCTTTTTTTACAGTTTTCTCCCCAGCGGAGACATGCCGGGTTCATAGGCAATGTAACAGCCCGAAAACCCGCCTGTCGATATTGTCCGCTTTGGTGGGCTAAGCGACACCACCCTCACGGTTTTGTTCTTCCTGTTGGTATTTAAACCCGAAGGTGCCCAACCAGGAAAAGGCCTCAACAAGGGAAAGGTATCCACCCTCTTATAAAGGAGGCTTTGTTCCCCTCTCCAACCGATGTGGGACAAGCACCTTAGGCTATTACAGTCCACCCCCCTAAGAGGGCCCAGCGTCCTCGCTGGCACACCGGCCCGGGCCCCGGCTCTGATACCATTTGTAACAGCCCGAAAACCCGCCTGTCGATATTGTCCGCTTTGGTGGGCTAAGCGACACCACCCTCACGGTTTTGTTCTTCCTGTTGGTATTTAAACCCGAAGGTGCCCAACCAGGAAAAGGCCTCAACAAGGGAAAGGTATCCACCCTCTTATAAAGGAGGCTTTGTTCCCCTCTCCAACCGATGTGGGACAAGCACCTTAGGCTATTACAGGCAATCTTCAAGTTTTCCTTTCTTCTGGGTATTGTTCGGCTAAGCGTAGCCAAGTGTGTTTCTCTTCTATTAGTTAAACAACGACCTGGTATATACCCAATGTGTAAGTTTTAAGCTAAAGTACTATATATATATATATATATATATATATATATATATATCGAGTCATTTTAAAGAGTCATTGATTTAACGTTAAAGCTCTTTTTCTTAATGCATCCCTACCTATTGTTTTGGCAAGAAATGAATGGTCGAATGTACTGAATGGGAGCCTTGGGGCAACGTGTATGTGGTTATCCGAGAAAGCATGGGGTGAAGGTGTTCCCGTGTACACGTTCCAACAATGACGATGATACCAGCCCTCGCTAGGAGGTTAGCGACGATTAGGAACTGGGCCTTTGGGGATTAATGAACCTCTCTAGCCACAATGATTAGGTAGATGGGGCTTTGGCCGAGTTCGTCCACTAACCGGAGGAAAAAGGGGTAATTGATTGAATGAACGAATGAATGATTATGCATCAAAGAATATTGTGTGATCGCTAACAAATGAATGAATAATGCACACACGAGGAGAAGGTTGGAGATTTCACCCACTCGACGGGCTCACGTAATGACCTAGTGAATGAATGAACGAATGAATTGATCGTTATAATCTCGTATGTTGCTTTCTTTATTTTCACCCACTTGGCAAATGTTTCAAAACCTCGTACGGGATTATAGCTTGCATGGATGTCTTTACTTTTCCTCGATATTATTGTATTAAGCCCTGTTTTATACCCACCAGTCTCTTAGAGACTAAACCTGGTTTGTTTTCAATTTTCTCTTGTAGGTTTTGGAGTGCTAGGCAGGAATTCGAGTCTGTAGAGTCTTGTGGTCGTGTACAGCTTTTCTTCCACACTAAAACTCATATCATTTAATTGTCATTTATGATTATGAACGTCGGTGAGCGCTTTAATGTTTGATTGTTAGGCCTTGTCGGCCATTCATTGTTAGTGTTTGGGACTCATAGCCCCTTCTTGCTTTATTTAGAGCCAGTGAGCTCATTGTATATGTTATTGTTTTAATTTTGCTTCCGCTCAGATTACCTTACTTTATTATTGTTTCTATTTATTTCTTATTTGGTTTAGAGGGATAGCTCCCGCCTAGCATAGTGAGTGAGTTGGGTCCCCGTTCGCTCTGATCTGGCACGTGTATGGATTACCCATTTCATATGCGGGTCAGGTCTTAGTGCGGGGGGATGTGGCGTCACGTGCTCAGCCGGTACGCAAAGTCCCTAACAGCCTGATGGATTAAGAGAGTTCTATTACATGTGCACGTAATAGGAAACACACAAAAAACGTAATTTCACATAAAGAAGTGTTTGCCTATAATCAATATCATACGTCTACTATTCTAATATTGTTCGTGATATAAGCAAAGTTCCAAAATGGATTACGTCAAATTGGCTTTCTAGGGTACTATTCCCATCGCGTACACCTAGAAAATACACCCAAACAGGAACCACAGACGACTCTATATTGTGGTTAAAAGTTGGGGACCATTTAAAAACTCTTATTGGATATCCGTAAAAAAAATATATATATTTCCTAAGCCACAATTTGGTACAGTCTTCCTCAGAATTCAAATGAATCAAAACATGTTTCATGTTTAAAAAACCCAATTTAACTCACCAGATAGTTCAAGTTCCATATATAATTTATGTTGATGTACCATCGAAGGATAACCATGTGAAAACTTACTTACTAGAGCATGTTTGTATGGTTGTGATAACCTATCGATTTCAGCATCCGCCTATTGAATGTGGGTGAGGTCTTTTATTTCCGTGACAATGTCGTATCTGCGTGATTAGTCCTCACGGTGAAAAACATGCACCCTACCTCGTTGCTGGTTAGGGTTTTCACCCCGGAGTGGATTTGTTGAAGTCCGTCCCCCTATTAACACAATGGAATAAGTCCTAGGAATCTGTTGTGGTGGGTCCACCAAATCAAACTAACGTTGTTGATCAGGATGGGAAGGATTGTTATTTAGTCAGGCATTTTTTGTAGTTCCCAGAAGACGTGGACCATCTATAGCATGATTAGCTTATCGCTGTTGTGCGTTGTTGGGAGCCGCTCCTGATAAAAGCATCTGTGATAATAGGGTAGCGGCGGCTCTATCAAAACCTAGGTACGACGTTTTCTTCGCCTTGACATCTATGATTGTTAATGAGAAGTAAACATGATTAAATGAAAATATGCAATGCTACTCTTTTTTTAGACAAAGCTTATTTGACATGAGGTTCTTACGTCGAAATCCCATAGGAATTTTTGCTTGGAATTCCTCATATTTCTTATAGTGGAATATGATATCTCCATCAATATAAGTCCTAGTGCATAGTGATTCCTTTATGTGCTTAGTCCTTTCTCAATCATACGGTTTGAATTGTATTCTTAGTAGTCCTCAAGTCAGAGTGCCCGTTGAGTGATGCCTCAAAGGTTTTTAGTAATCAGAGTATGATCTAATTAGGATGAAGTATAAAGCAAGAAAATGTTATAATTTTAATATGTATTTATCGTGTTATACCATTATAGATTTATTTTATTGTGATGTAGGTTTACTAATGAGAGTAACTGTGTTCGAAAAATTAGAGGTATTATCAAGGTATCATAGATTTTAGCCCTCATGAAGAAAGGTCATCCTTATGCACAAATAGATGATTGGAGAATTTGAGGTAAAAAATATTTTACTTTTGTTGTTTATTTATTTAGTAATTGTAAGGTTTGTTATAATAATTAGGGTAATTTAAATCTGACTATCCTGTATTTAGGCCTAATTACAACACTGATGTAGCATAATTCCACCAAGGACACGTCATGATGCGTGCACATGTAGGTCCGGCACGTGCCTCCCTGGAGATGCTTCTAGGGTCCTTATAGGCTCCTCAAAAGTGGCAGAAGTTATAGTCTACTCAAAGATAAGTTTCCCCTCAGATTCTTGAGCCCAGAGCAAAGAGCCCTGCACCCTCGCAGTCGCCCATGCGGCAAACACGTTCGAAAGGGTGTCAGACTTTAAGACGAAGCATCCCGTATCCTAGCTAGGGATGCCCTCACTCAGAGGAATTTTTACCACTCATAAACCGAGCACGCCAACCCCTCGGTAACAACCCAGTAGTGCTTTCTGACAACAATACACATACGTACATACTCTCCAGCCACCATTCTGGTAGTCCTGTAGAAGCTTCTCCTCAGGTGTATCTCATTCGAACAAGTGTCTAAGGTAACTCCGAAGGCACCAACATGAGGCCAAATTACCAAAGGTCCTCACCCTCACCAATAAATTTACAAGAGATCATCCTCTTCAGTAAGCAAGCTTTCATACTCAAGCTCTGTTTTACTTCCTCTCCCACTCACCTGAAACTGTTTCACTTACTTGAGTGTCGGAGAGCCAAACTGGGTATCACTCCCATTCCCCCAGCTTGGCGTTCTCACATTTTCTCTGTGTGTTTGCCTAGCAGGTAGGACCTACCACAGTCCGATGACCTTCGCCGGAGTCATCACAGCATTGGTTTCCCCACACATACAAAATCTAAGTGTTGGAGTGTGATACCTCAATTCATACCCAATCAGACACAGTCCATCATTATCAGGAAATTATACTTTAGTCCATATAAATCTTGTTTGGTCTAGGGACCACAAACGGTTCTCAAAGTGTGATACCTCAATCTTGTTTGGAAACTACCCTGATGGTTTTATGAGTGTTATATTGAATATATGACCAAAATTACAAAATCATCGCTAAAGTTTACAAATATAAACAAATTGATCCCTACAAATTATGAATTTAACAACAAATCAGGGGTTTTTTTGGAATGACATAACGGAACTCTAGGGACCACAAACGGTTCTCAAAGTTAGGGACTAATGATGGACTATGTTGTAATTAGGCCTAAATGTAGGATAGTCAGATGTAATTATTTCTAATAATTATGATCTAAATCATGTTTGTTTGTAGAAAAAAATCATGTGGCCGAGGATATGAGATATCTAAGATTAGGAAGATATTCTTTTTTGGGGCTACTTTAATTTTGAAAAACATACTAGCTCAAACTTACAATTCAGAAAGAAGAAAACCTCAATGAGAAGGGGATAAAAACTGGAAGTTGTGCTGATATTGAAATACACAACTTATGCTTTTAGAAGGGCACTTTGAGTTTCGGGTGAATTCATATCATAATTATTATATAAGAATAAACAATTTATGTGTGTTGGTCAGATAATTCATTCATAATTGTTCATTTGGTTTAGGAAATCGATAGAAGATCAAGACGATTCGCATAAAGATGGATTTGTGTACAGACTTTGAGGTGCAACTTCAATTGTAACCACCCTATGACCTCAGATACTCTATCTACTGTTGGAATTCGTCAGCCCCAACACAACGAAAAAAAAAAAAAAAATTGGGGATAGTAAAAACAATTTTGTTGAAATTCTAAATAAGATCAGCCTTTAATTCAAGATTTACGATTTAAACAAAAGAAGATCTAAATACCTCTCTCGCTTCCAGTTCATGGCGATGATAAGAAGGGTTTTCAAAACCTATCCGGTCTCCTCCTATCCGATCAGCTTCAAAGAACTCCACGCGGAATTCGTCTAAGGTAGTCCACAACCCGTAATTGGATAACTATTCAATTAGCACACTAGAACACTAATTGGATATTGATGATCCAACAGTATTCTCAATAAATTATTGAGAGATGAGAGAAGAGTGAAAAGAGAGACTTGGAGAGAAAGCAGGAAAGAAGAAAAGAACAACGTATTGATTTCTTCTAAAAAATCTGCTTAAATACTTAACCCTAGGTCAAAAACCCTATTGGCAAGTCATGGGCTTTAATTCAATCACTACTAATTAAATTAAAAACCCAACATTCATTTTAATTAGTGGACTTAATTTAATTACATTAATTAAATCACAAGTCCAATATCTAATTAAATTTGTGGGCTGAAAAATTAATTACTCTTAATTAAATTTCAAGTCTAATTAACTTAAATACACTTATTTAAATTAATGTTAACTCTTTAACATCTATTCTCAATGGCTTAACAATTAGGCATACAATAATTAATACCATTATTAATTAATTACTCTCATATTATAAATCAAACTCTTTTAATTTATCGATCAATCTCTATTTATCTTTAGTTAATCACGTTGTTCAATTTGAGTCATTCTGCGACCCCTTAGGTCCACCAATGAATAGCAGTAGGCCCACATTCTTAATGTGGTATTTTAGATAATCATTTATCTTATTGATTTAATTGAACACTTTCAATTAATCACTGTTTAATTAAAACCAGGTTTAATTAATCAGTACCTATAGATCATGATCGATGTCTAGCGACAAGCTCATGACCATGTTGTAACGGATTTTACTACAGTTAAAAACCAATCGTGCAAGTGTACACTAACATACGCGTAGCACAATAGGATCGAACCCACAGGGAAGGGAAATCAATCACTACTCTCTATTTCTCACTAATCTAAAGACTTAACGGAAGAAATGGTTATTTCTATTAATCTATTGATGCAGAAATTAACAAATAACTAAATTAAAATTGCAATTAACAACTTAACACACGAATTAACTCAATAAACTAAACAGGCAGGGGAAAAAGCTTTGAATCATACAATCAAGAGCTGACGTGATACTCATTTGGCAAGTGTAACTCTACAACCTAGTCACTTATATTTGAATTACCCTCTCTCGAGGTATAACCAAGTGCTTAATTATTGTTCAATGTTGCTCTCGCAATCACTAATAGTTAATTAAACCATAGGAACAAGAGTAGTGTAATTCAGTATTCTAGCGGCTAGGCATGGAATAAGATTACTGTTGTATAAGCTAGGACCAAATCTCTTTGTACCCTACAACTTACAAGTACTGAAAACCCTCTAAATTACCATCACTCTTTCGATCTATAGGTAATTGCGACACATGCCACGGGTGATCAAGCCATCGCAAGTCAGTTCAAACCGGTTTTCAAACTAAATTAACACAAGTCATTCAAGCATCTCATCAAACATCCATCATGCAATCATCATCACTTCCCCTTAGCCCTAGATACTTAGCTACTCATAATTGAAGCAAAAATCATAAAACTAAGGGAAATTGCATTAAAATAAAGCATCGTTACGGAATCTAAACAAAGGCTAACAATTAAACTCATAAACATTCAACAATACTCAAAAACAAAACTAGCATATGAAACTAAAACTAAAATCAAAGGAATTAGTTTGGAAATTAAAGCAACAACAAAACTAAAGATTGTTCTCTGAATTCAATCCTGCAGTCTTCTCGAATTCTCTGAAAATCTTCTGAACTTCTGAGTCTTCTTCCAAACCCTAGGTCTTGACTTGTAAAAGAAACTCTTTTTCTCTGTCTAACTCTCTCTCTCTCTTTTTTTTTTTTTTATCTGAACCTCTTCCTGTTCTCCCCTCTTTACTAAAGACTCCAAAACGCACATATATAGCAGCCCTAGGAGATTTCTCGCCGCCTTAGGTAACGGGCATTACCTATATTTGCCTTGCACCTGTTAACGCCCGTTAATGACCTGAAATCGCCATAACGCTTTTACTGGTACCAGGCGTTACCAATTTTCTTTTATACATGGGTAACGGGCGTTACCCCTCTGTTCTCGCCAAAACCTCTCCTCCTGTGGCCAGTAACGGGAGTTACTCCTTGTGTACAGCTAAATGGTAACGGGAGTTACCACTTTTTCTCCCAAAAATGCGTGAAATCGCTCTGTTTCGCCTTTTCGTAACTCCAACTCTATTAACACCTGAACAGAGTCAAATAAACACATAAACGCATCAAACGACACCAGAATATAATCTATTTAACGCTTAAAATCATGCAATTTCTACACACAACAAAATCTCCCACACTTGAACATTGCTCGTCCTCGAGTAATATAGAAATTAAGAAAACACATCCTCATCAAACCCTCTCCTCTAAGCAATCATCAAACCTTCGCCTAAACAAGTCTAGCCAATCAACTCAAATACTCATCGACATGAAATCCTCAAACTTTAGTATGAAAAGTAAACCCTTGTGTAGTGTGTGAGTCAAACGATATAATGAACAAAAATTAGAGTGACATCTTCACAATTTCCTCCTAAGCTCTAATCATCAACTTCGGAACACACTCTTCATACCTTTCTCCACTAATGGAATTAAATCAAAACTTCGGATAGGTAGGTATTTCGGGCTTGTAATGTAGGCTTAGGGTAAGGTTATAGAAATTTGGATCAAGTGACTACTCACCAAGCTTACATCATTTAATCTAATCAAATCATGGCCACTTCTATTCACCATTAACACAAGAATTGCCCAATTCTTCAATTGAATCCCACACTTTCAAATTCACACTTTGCATAATCTTATTTTTCTCTTCTTAGCTATACTTCACTTTCTTAGTCTTTCATTACCTCAAAATTTCACCTCGATAGGACTAAAGTGCATCCTAATCAAATCGTAGACTTATTCGGAAATTATCAACTCATCTCTCTAAGTTAAGTACATTATTTCGTTTAAAGGTGCTCAAAATATAAGGGCTTACTAACACACTAAATCATCAAATCTCAAGCAACTTTCCTCAATTCAAAAAGCCTAACTCATTCTAGCAAAAGCTCAACAATGAAACTTCCAAGAAAAAGTTCAAAATGAGGGAAAGTTTTCAAAAATTTTCAAAATTACTCAAATTTTAGCAATTTACAAGTGAAACTACATCTAATCATGCAAATATTCAATAAAGCTCATAGCAAGCATGCACATTCCTCCCCCACACTTAAACTTTGCGATGTCCTCATGCAATTTGAAAGAATTAAAGGATTAGAAAACTTCCTGATTACTGACGAACCGACAATGTGCTTGCAATACTTTCGAAACCTGAACAAGTGACTAGAAAACACGGATCAGTGCACGGGCAATTGATAATCAACATGCATCCAACAAGTATAATAATAGTCACAAATTCACGAAAATAAAAGCACCATTTCATAAACCAAATTAGAAAACCGAACATAGCGAAAATTCAAGTGTAACAAAATATCCAAACATAGTAAAGCATAAACGAAACAAATGCCTAGAACTCTGGAGGAAAAATATCAAGATAAAAAAATCAGGGTGGTGGGGGTCCTTCGAAATACTGATCCAAGCGAGCACTGAACCCGTCAAACTTGACCTCCAACTTGGCCTCCCACGTGTCGAATCGCTCATCTACATAATGTGCGAAATCTTCAACTCTAGCGATAACGGTGGTCGAATCAACCCTCAATCCTGCTAGTTCTGCACGTACGCCTCTCAAAGTCACGGGAGTGTCGTCACTAGTCTCGGCAACAACAGGTGCGGCATTGCGAAGAATCGCAAACTCATCATCAGGCCATTCAGGAATCCGAGCCAAGAGCTCCTTCTGCCTCACAGAAAGCTTATCGAACCGGGCTATCCCCCAGTTGTACATCTGCCAGAAACGATCTCTCTCAGGGATGGGCCACCATGGCAAAATCATATTCTTCAACTCTCCACTCTCCCAAGGTATAGCTAAGCCTACGGTCTCCAAGTACTCCGGACCAATATGTCCAAAACTAATAGGCAAAGCCCCTCTCGGTCTCCAGTTCATCTCTCTAGCAAACATCATCACAAAGCCTCCATGAGCAATCGTGCCCGTCACACGCCCAACACTCTCCTGCAGCTTCCAAAGGAACTCGATCGTACCATCGACCTTAATAACTTCCTTCATCAAATACATGATGCCCAACTCAGTTTCTGTAATATGGCTATCTCTCCCGTATCTAGCACAGAATCCCAGGGCTAAAATCCTATGGACTAGTACCCATGTCAACGAATCAAAATAGCTGTCATGCGTGCACCGGGAGGAATAACTAGGGACACCCTCTCTCAAGGGAAAGGATCTCCACACCTCCTCTCACTGAGTCTCGCTCCATCTGGGTAAAGAAGTGGTGGCATTAGCTGGAAACCGAAGAATATCTCTTATCCTGCTCACACTCCAAGTCCGAGTTTCCATATCATCAAGAGTGAAGGTCAAAGTGTTCTCTACCGGATCAAAATTCATTGTACGGAAGAAAGCAGCGGTTATATCTCCATAGGTCATATCCCTCATCTCAAGGAAAGGTAGCCAACCTATGTTATCGAATAGCCTCTTCACTTCATCCCAAACCTCCAATCTATCCATCCGCTCGAAGAACTTAGTACCCACAATATTCCTTGTTTGATTCCTTTGGAAAGGATTCCCAAAGACATTAACTGTTACGTTATACAACCCAAAAGGTTGGTGGTCTAGTCTTGACGAGGTAGTGAAAGGTTCCGGGACTCTAGACCGCTTAGTGCGACCGGTTGTACCTAAATCAAACAATGATAGCAAAGCAAAGAACAAAGAAATCAATCACAATTCACATGGGCAATTCATCAAACACCCTGTGTGCTTAAGCCTAGTGAGTGAGTCCTAACTCAAGTTCTTCACTCTATCCAATCTCAAATTCACACTAGCTTAATTACTACAATTTAATCTCACAATTCTCTACCTTCAACTCCTAAATTCAAAAACAAGGCTACGTAGAACTTTAGGATTCTTCAGAAATTTAACCCAATTCAAGTTAACTTCAGTTTAAAGCATCAATCCTAATTCTAGCGTAGTTAATCTCTCAAAATTCATCAATTTAATCTCATAGTGATCTCTAGCATGCAAGTCAATCCTAATTCTCATCCATTAGATTGGAAAATTTTGGCTCCAATAATTACTCTAAGACAAAGGAATGGTGACTTACTTTGATTCACAAGAGGGTAAGAATGTAACTTTGAGGGGAAGCTTCTTGCTTGTTAATTGAAGATAATTGACCCAAGGAAACAATTGAATCTCTAGTAAGGTGGGATAAGTGGGTGCAAATGTATTTATAGGTTTGGGGGAAAGAAAACCGAAATTGGGTAGGACAACACTTAGATTAACCCTAAAAACGTGTGCCTAAAATCCAATTTACGCCAGTCGGACCGGTAACGGGCTTTATCAGTCTTCCTAAGAAAAGGGGTGACGGGCGTTAACCCTTGTCGGCCAAGACGCCTGTGTCCATTAATGGGCGTTACCAAAAATAACTGATGAGGTGTAACACCCGTTACCTTTAGTACCCGGTGCGTCTGATCTCATTAACAGGCGTTACCAAAAAAATAACAACAATGGTGTAACGCCCGTTAGTTATAATTCCGCCCAAAACCTATTTAAAACACAAACACACAACTAATAGTGCTCAATTAAGTCAATTAACTAAAATTAACTCATAATATTCAATCAAATCACAGTGCACCTATAACAATGCATATCAACAATTTATTCTCCTCAAGAAAGACAATAAAACCATGCACAAGCATACGAACAAATTAAATGGACCTCACTATTGAGAATGAAGCTCAAATCACGGCCCTCGCACCATCAAGATCTTGGCTACCTAGTAAACCATCACGTGACCTGAAACGAGAGAGGCAGCTCAATTATTACGAGAAAACGAGGACAACAGAAATGAAAAAAACGGAAACAAAAACAAAACAAAACAAAAGAAAAAGGGAAAAGTTAGTTCTAAGTTTTAGTCGTTAGCTTGACTGCAGGAACCAATTTGGGATTAGCAATTCCCAAGCAACGAGTCACAAAGAGTGACCTCGTTCTTGTTACTCACAAACCCAGAGCTTGATCTCCAAGTATCTAAATCCAGAACATCCTTCATTCTCGCTTTCTGAAACTTCGTTTCTCTCTGCCAATCAACTGTATCTCTTTGCTCAGTAAACAAAGTCTCTCCAACTGGTGTATCATTGACAACCTTAATCATGCAACACTTATCTGGAATTGCGGGTGGTGTCCTGGAACCAAAGTTCCTGAACTCCATTCTTTCATCTCCTATTTTGAACGTGAGCCGTCCATTCTGAACATCAATACCTGCTCCATTCGTAGCCAGAAAACGGTCTTCCAAGTATCAATGGCATCCTCTCATCGCTCTCAATATCAAGAACTACAAAATCAGTAGGAATGTGAAATTTTCCAACTTTTACCAAAATATCTTCCAAAATTCCTGTCGGATATTTCACCGATCTATCTGCTAGTTGGAGTGTCATATTCGTCGGCGTGAGCTCCTTCACTCCTCATTTCCTGCAAGTAGACAATGGAATTAAACTCACACTAGCTCCTAAATCACATAGAATATTATGAAATTGCAAAGAACCAATAGTAAGGGGAATTGAAAAACTCCCTGGATCTTTAAGCTTCGGAGGAAGCTTATGCTGAATAATAGCACTGCATTCCTCAGTAAGTATCACAGTAGTGAAGTTCTCAGGCTTCTCCTTGCTTGGAATCACCTCTTGAATCACTTCT
The DNA here is from genome assembly GCA_037501455.1 of Lantana camara. Taxonomy (NCBI): domain Eukaryota; kingdom Viridiplantae; phylum Streptophyta; class Magnoliopsida; order Lamiales; family Verbenaceae; genus Lantana; species Lantana camara. The sequence continues at coordinate 111,682,261 of CM074855.1, forward strand.
TCCCCCAAATTCTCATTCTTAAAATCAATTTTCTCTTTAGCCTTCTCAAGTACTCCTTTTTCAAGCACAATGTAGCACCCCAATATGTGAGGATGCCACACCCCCGCACTATAGGTCGATCCACATATGAAATGGGTGGTCCATACATGAATCAACCTATAGCGAACGAGTTACAATGCAAATAAACAATAAACTAGACGAGACTAATTCATACATGCAACAGGACAAAGCGGAAGCATGCTACACTATCGATCACTTATCAAGTAATTCATACTCAGAGTTTACATATCAGTACATTATCATCTCCTAAAATACATAACATGTAATCTGGACAACAATTCCTTGGAAATGATAAACAAATAAGTAAATACACCTCGCGGGGCTCGAAGGCAAGGACTCAACTCAGCTTGGTTCCCGTCTAGAGTTGTACCTGCAAGAACATTGCATGTATATTGATTTCACGAATAACCACGTCACTCCATTAAACACCATCACTTCAATCACACCAAACCCCAATCACTCCATCACTCCCATCACTCCATGTCTTCCATCGCTTCAATCACGGTAACACGATAACACGATAATGGGAAGGTAGCGAGCCTTCACCAATCACGATAACACGATAGGGTTTGTTCTTCCTGTGGTTGGACGGACAACCACCAGCCCGAAGACCAGCCTAGCGTCCTCACTAAAGGGGGACCTGGCCAGGAGAACGCGTTATTCCTGTGGTTGGATGGACAACCGCCAGACCGAAGACCAGCCCAGTGATCTCAACAAGGAGGACTTGGCCAGGAGAAAGAATGTACATGGATAACACGATAGTCATGATGATCACGATAACATGATGCCCTACTTGCTTTGCATGATCCTGACAATGACACGATAATCACGGTACGTGCATGGCTTGGCATGACCTGACTTGCTTGCTAGCGAGTGACACGACGATTCATGAATGCGTGAACATGCTCGTTGATCCCGACCTCCATTCCAGAGAATAACTGGCATGGAATAGAAACATTTGTGCCTTCGTTAGACCATAACTTGATAACGTTACCAAATAAGCACATGACATGATCAAAAGGCGAGATGGCATACCATGAACAATGTAGCATAATATATTCATATTATGACATGATATTGATCATATAATAGCATATTGGGATCAAATAGTGGTAAGGAAAAGGAAATAGAGATTCCTATTTTATGCAGAAACTTTCTGCCTCTCCAGAGGCCTGGGAACGGCCGTTCCGGCCTTTAGTTAAAAATGGGAATGGCCGTTCCCAGCTACCCGAAATGACTCCCGAAGATGGGAACGGCCGTTCCGGCTTACAAGCCAAAATCGGAAGGGTCGTTCCCGTCCTCGCCGCCAAGCATACTGTACAAACTATGGGAACGGCCGTTCCCCAAATACAAAGGGAACGGGAAGCGCCGTTCCCATTATGCAGAAGATGCAGAACAGAGCAAGAAACAGGGGAGCTCACGAACTATCATCAAACCTTAACAAAACTCATATAACTCAACTCTAAATGTTATAATTCATGAAAAGGGATATGTATACATGCTTAGGGTGCAATAAAACTAATATAAACACTTAATTCTAGCAGGAATCATCAAGAGACCAAGATCAAACCCCATGAGCATACATGTGATCAAATTCTATAGTTCTCAAGATTTATACATGGAATCAAGCCTAAAGTTCATAATCATGCTTCTAACATCATCTAACAAGTTATTGCATGCAAACCCTAACCCTATCTCCATAAGAAATAATATCAAGGAACCATATATCTTATCTTTGAGGGAAAGAGATGAGAGTTGATGATGAAGATGATGCTCCAAGATCCTAAATCCCTCAAAGAATTTAGCTTGAATTCATGAAATTCCCTTTTCCTTCCTTGATGTTTGGTTCGGCCATGAAGGAGCAAAAATGGTGGATGATTCTTGAATGAAAAAATGAAGAATGTAGAAGAGATGTATATACCGTAACATATTTTGGGAAAAATATGATATTTGCAACTAAATCCCCCAAGTTCATTAGTTATGCAATTAAGGATGCAAGGTTTGGAAAATGATCAATTTAGTCCCAAGGATAGTCATGCAATTTGGTCCTCTAATTAAATAAATGATCAATTAAGGACATCTAAACAATTGAGGCATGTTCGGGAATTAATTCACGTAACAATTAAATTCAATTTGTACAATAATGCTCAAATTGATACATATTTCATGTATTCACATTGAAATATAATTTATGAAATTTGTCACGAATTATAGAAATTTAATAAACAAAAGAATTAAAATAATTCTAGCTCTTGAAAAATTCACACATGTCGTGCGTACCTGGAAAGCCGGAAATTGGGGCGTTACAATTCCCCCCCCCCCCCTTCAAAAGAATCTGTCCTCGGATTCACTTGCGAGCATGTAATGTCATAAATAAATGCAATGCACAAATTAACACATAATCCCTACGCCACTTGACCTAAACTTGACACGATACTAGAGCCTCGGTTTTGAAACCGGGCTCTGATACCACTTAAGATGTAGCACCCCAATACGTGAGGATGCCACACCCCCGTACTATAGGTCGATCCACATATGAAATGGGTGGTCCATACATGAATCAACCTATAGCGAACGGGTTACAATGCAAATAAACAATAAACTAGACGAGACTAATTCATACATGCAATAGGACAAAGCGGAAGCATGCTACACTATCGATCACTTATCAAGTAATTCATACTCAGAGTTTACATATCAATACATTATCATCTCCTAAAATACATAACATGTAATCTGGACAATAATTCCTTGGAAATGATAAACAAATAAGTAAATACACCTCGCGGGGCTCGAATGCAAAGACTCAACTCAGCTTGGTTCCCATCTAGAGTTGTACCTGAAAGAACATTGCATGTATATTGATTTCACGAATAACCACGTCACTCCATTAAACACCATCACTTCAATCACACCAAACCCCAATCACTCCATCACTCCCATCACTCCATTTCTTCCATCACTTCAATCACGGTAACACGATAACACGATAATGGGAAGGTAGCGAGCCTTCACCAATCACGATAACACGATAGGGTTTGTTCTTCCTGTGGTTGGACGGACAACCACCGGCCCGAAGACCAGCCCAGCGTCCTCACTAAAGGGGGACCTGGACAGGAGACCGCGTTATTCCTGTGGTTGGACGGACAATCGCCAACCCGAAGACCAGCCCAGCACCCTGAACAAGGAGGACCTGGCTAGGAGAACGCATGTACACGATAACACGATAGTCACGATGATCACGATAACATGATGCCCTACTTGCTTTGCATGATCCTGACAATGACACGATAATCACGTTACGTGTATGGCTTGGCATGACCTGACTTGCTTGCTAGCGAGTGACACGACGATTCATGAATGCATGAACATGCTCGTTGATCCCGACCTCCATTCCAGAGTATAACTGGCAAGGAATAGAAACATTTGTGCCTTCGTTAGACCATAACTTGATAACGTTACCAAATAAGCACACGACATGATCAAAAGGCGAGATGGCATACCATGAACAATGTAGCATAATATATCCATATTATGACATGATATTGATCATATAATAGCATATTGGGATCAAATAATGGTAAGGAAAAGGAAATAGAGATTCCTATTTTATGCAGAAACTTTCTGTCTCTCCAGAGGCCTGGGAACGGCGGTTCCGGCCTTTAGTTAAAAATGGGAATGGCCGTTCCCAGCTACCCGAAATGACTCCCGAAGATGGGAACGGCCGTTCCGGCTTACAAGCCAAAATGGGAAGGGTCGTTCCCGTCCTCGCCGCCAAGCATACTATACAAACTATGGGAACGGCCGTTCCCCAAATACAAAGGGAACGGGAAGGGCCGTTCCCATTATGCAGAAGATGCAGAACAGAGCAAGAAACAGGGGAGCTCACGAACTATCATCAAACCTTAACAAAACTCATATAACTCAACTCTAAATGTTATAATTCATGAAAAGGGATATGTATACATGCTTAGGGTGCAATAAAACTAATATAAACACTTAATTCTAGCAGGAATCATCAAGAGACCAAGATCAAACCCCATGAGCATATATGTGATCAAATTCTATAGTTCTCAAGATTTATACATGGAATCAAGCCTAAAGTTCATAATCATGCTTCTAACATCATCTAACAAGTTATTGCATGCAAACCCTAACCCTATCTCCATAAGAAATAATATCAAGGAACCATATATCTTATCTTTGAGAGAAAGAGATGAGAGTTGATGATGAAGATGATGCTCCAAGATCCTAAATCCCTCAAAGAATTTAGCTTGAATTCATGAAATTCCCTTTTCCTTCCTTGATGTTTGGTTCGGCCATGAAGGAGCAAAAATGGTGGATGATTCTTTAATGAAAAAATGAAGAATGTAGAAGAGATGTATATACCGTAACATATTTTGGGAAAAATATGATATTTGCAACTAAATCCCCCAAGTTCATAAGTTATCCAATTAAGGATGCAAGGTTTGGAAAATGATCAATTTAGTGCCAAGGATAGTCATGCAATTTGGTCCTCTAATTAAATAAATGATCAATTAAGGACATCTAAACAATTGAGGCATGTTCGGGAATTAATTCACGTAACAATTAAATTCAATTTGTACAATAATGCTCAAATTGATACATATTTCATGTATTCACATTGAAATATAATTTATGAAATTTGTCACGAATTATAGAAATTTAATAAACAAAAGAATTAAAATAATTCTAGCTCTTGAAAAATTCACACATGTCGTGCGTACCTGGAAAGCCGGAAATTTGGGAGTTACAATTCTCCCCCCCTTCAAACGAATCTGTCCTCGGATTCACTTGCGAGCATGTAATGTCATAAATAAATGCAATGCACAAATTAACACATAATCCCTACGCCACTTGACCTAAACTTGACACGACACTAGAGCCTCGGTTTTGAAACCGGGCTCTGATACCACTTAAGATGTAGCACCCTAATACGTGAGGATGCCACACCCCCGCTGTAGCACCCACACGTAGGGCCACATCCCCCGCACCATAATCCGAACCCGAATACGAAATGGAATGTCCGCACCCGAATCCGAATCATATCGAACGGGAAACCAAACACACACTCTAGGCTAGGCGGAGCTAAACCAAACAGATTCAGAGTATGCGGAAGCGAATAAAAAAAGCAACAAGCAACGATCAACCCATATATATGTATAGGTACCAACACCTAATTAGCCATATAGTATTTACGTATAGGTACCAACATACAAACCTGTACAAAAGCCATCACGGCTCGGACAAAATAGTAAATAAGTATATACAAACCATAGCTGTACAAATACAAAATAATAAAGTGCAGGTATGTAAATGCACCTAACGAAACCTAGACCAACAAGGGTATAAAGAAGACACACTTCTCCGCCTAGCTCACGCTCCCAAAACCTGCAACTAAAAGGGTAAACGAGGGTCAGTCAACTGACTGAGTGAGGGGGCTAACGCACACCCACACCCTATATATATAAAGCAGAGCACAAAGCAAAGGGGTGGAATTATGAACCGGAATAGGTTTTGCAAACTAAAACTTTCCAAAACAAATACATATACGTTAAGACATTTCATAAACACTATCCCGATTCATACTTCCTGACATAACACAACATAACATAATGCTCGGCGAGAACGAGCTTCCAACCTTTACTCCTCAGAACAAACAAAACGAAAATCATACATATCAACCTCTACACCAATGATGGAAGAGCCACCGGCGGCCCTAACCATCCAAACATATACAGACTCACGAGGGGTAGCGAACCCACATCGTGCCCTCCCCGGTTTTTACGCCGAAGGCATCGAAATACCACACCTTCCCAAACTCCCAGGGGTCGCGTGTGATATATCGGATGGAGACTACGCACAGGCCGAACCTCGACGGCCCGAACCGTCCCGAGGGTTCCTTACCCGTAGCTCCTTGGATCCACAAACACAAATCATATCATATGCCCAATCTTTCATGGCGATCTCGCTAACGGAATTGTAAAGCCTTTTTCCAAAAGATAGCTTACATAGGCTTATTTAATATCTTTTCCCAAAACAAAGTTGTTCACAAGATCATAAACATATTCTAATCAACACATACATATCTATATATATAATATATAGTCACATGCACGGCCTGAAAACATCACATAAGGCTTTAGGTCGCTTAGCTAATAAAAGTCCTAAACCTCACCTTGTGCGTGACCAAAATACGAGTAGACGTGAACAACCTACGCCTCGGGCTCGACAACTGGAACCTCCTCTGAAAAGAAAACACGAAAGCCCAAGACTTAGACTCTATATGAACCAAAGAAGACGCTCGGAAAAATGCATGATTCATGTTCACATATAAAATGTTACAATTAGGTCATATAATTCACAAATCATAGCATAACATAATTATTCACAATTTATTATGCAATAAAAATCAATTTATAACAATTAACTTGCAAAAGAAAAGCATTTAAAATCATACAAATGCATAATTAAGGCAAAGAGAAAAAGTGGCAAAATCCACCCCCATGGATTTTTCCAAACCTACTGCCTCAAATCCACCCCCGTGGATTTTTCCAAAAGGAAAAATCCACCCCCGTGGATTTGATCCAGTAGCACAAAGGAAGGGTTTCGGCCATGGGAACGGCCGTTCCCATTCCCAGTACAAACTGGGAACGACCGTTCCCACTCTCGGCAGGAACAGTAAAATGGCCTGGGAACGGTCGTTCCCAGTTTGAAACTGGGGCGGGAAAGGCCGTTCCGGCCTGGTTCGAAAAGCTGGAGCAGAGTTGCATTACAGAAAACAGGGGAAGCTCATTTTGGTGCCAAAAATGGCCAAAATCCAATCCTTAAAGTTGCCACAACCTCTCAAATTGCACAAACAATTCACATAAATCATGCTTGACAAGTTGACACTCAAATAACTCAAGAAAAACGGAATAAAAGGCATGATCAAAGGAATGCAAAATTCAAGCCAAAATTATGATCATCAATAAATGCTCAACTAACCAAGGATTAAATGCAATAAATACAACACATACAACATTTACAACTCATATATGAAGCTAGGAATCAAACACTTCAAGCAAAGAGCAAGTATTCACATTTTTCATTAAACCCTTACTATTCACGTAGGGAAACTAAAGCACACCAAACTCACTCCAAACTCAGAAATTAAACCATAGAAATAACGAGCACGACGAGGGGATTCCGGAACATACTCAAGTTCGAGAAAAGACGAAGAAACGAGGAAGATCTTGGCTTGGGAAGGTTTGGATGATCACTTGGGGTTTGGCTTCCTTGGCTCAAGAGTTGCTGCTGTTATCACGTAAAGAAGGAGAAAGGAAGAATGGTTCAGCCTTTAAGGCTGAACCGGTCGGTTCACGGGTTCGGTTCAAGGTTCCTGGTTCAAGTTGGTTCGGTTCAACAAATACAGGTTCAAATAAGGCCAACTCAATAAAACAAGTAAATCACATACAACATTAATCCAAATAAATTCACATAAGTTCAAATAATTCATATAAGTCGTATACAATTAATCCAAAACGCAGATATTGATAAATCACATAATTTACCTGTACCGACTGTGAGTCGGGGTGTTACAACCTCCCCCTCTTCGGAGAACCTGGTCCCCAAGTTAACTGTCTGACCTGAGAACAACTCTGGGTACAACTGTCTCATCTTCTCCTCAGTTTCCCAAGTAGACTCTTCAGATTTCTGATCTCTCCAAAGAACTCGGACCAAGGGAATCTATTTATTCCTCAACACTTGTATCTTCCGGTCTTGAATCTCAACCGGATGTCTTACTATCGTCAAATCCGTCTCAAGTTGTACCTCTTCAACAGGGAGAATAGTTGATTCTTCGGGATAATATTTCCTGAGCTGTGAAACATGAAACACATTATGTATCCCGGTCAATCTAGGCGGTAGGTCCAACCTATACGCCACTTCTCCAATTCTCTCAAGGATTTCAAAAGGTCCAAGGTATCTTGGGTTAAGCTTCCCACCTCGACCTATTCGAGAAAATCCCTTTCTCGGAGATGCTTTCAAGAAAATCTTATCTCCGACTTCAAACTCAAGGGGCCTTCTCCTCTTATCCGCATAGCTCTTCTGACGGTCCTGAGCTGCTTTCATTCTTTGCTGAATTAACTTGACCTTAGCAGTGGTCTTATCCAATCTCTCCCGAGGTGTAGCTCTTTCGAGCTTGTTCTCCTCTGTCCACCGCCAGTCTTCTATATCCCAAAATAGAGGCGATCTACACTTCCTTCCATAAAGTGCCTCGTAGGGAGCCATACCAATAGAAGTCTGAAAACTGTTGTTATAGGCAAACTCAACCAGAGCTAAATGCTTATCCCACTTTTCCTTGAAATCCAAAGCACACGCTCGTAATAAATCCTCCAAATACTTAATCAGTCTCTCTGACTGTCCATCTGTCTGAGGATGAAAAGCGGTGCTGAAATTAAGCTTCGTACCCAACCTACTCTGAAGATCCTGCCAAAACTTAGCTGTGAACCTCGGATCACGATCTAAAACAATGCTAGCAGGCGCCCCATGAAGTCTCACAATCTCATCACAATACAATTCTGCTAACTTCGGAGTCTTGTAAGACATCTTCACCTTGAGAAAATGAGCTGACTTGGTCAATCGGTCGACTATCACCCAAATTCCATCATAACCTCCTCTTGATCTTGGCAAGCCGGACACGAAGTCCTTAGTCACTTGCTCCCACTTCCATTCAGGAATCGGAAGTGGTTGGAGAGTTCCTCCCGGTTTCTGGTGTTCTGCCTTCACCACTTGACACGTGAGACACCGCTTCACAAAATTCGCGACATCCCTCTTCATGCCATTCCACCAGAAGTATTCCTTCAAATCTCGGTACATCTTCGTACCACCGGGGTGAATGGAATATCCCGAACGGTGTCCTTCCTCAAGTATTAACCTCTTGAGGTCTTCTGGGACACAAACCCTGGTCTTGAACCTGAACAAACCGGAATCATCAAACCCAAACTTCGTCTCGGGGTCTATCCTAGACCGAACCACTAATCTCTGAATCTCTGTATCCGAAGCCTGAGAATCCAATAACCTTTGTTTCAAATCCGGCTGAACTGAGATGTTAGCTAATCGAGCCACTGAGACCAAAACTGTTGAACCCTGTCCTGAAGACCCTGCACTCAAACCTGAAACACTTGCTTTCCTGCTTAAAGCATCTGCCACGACATTAGCCTTGCCCGGATGATACTGAATCGTGCAGTCATAATCCTCTAAGAATTCAATCCAACGCCTCTGTCTATTATTAAGCTCCTTCTAAGTAAAAAGATACTTGAGGCTCTTATGATCCGTGAATATCTCGAAAGTCGTCCCATAGAGGTAATGACGCCACTTCCGCAAAGCAAACACAACCGCTGCAAGCTCAAGATCATGAGTGGGGTAGTCCTTCAACTTTCTAGAAGCATAGGCCACCACTCGGCCATTTTGCATCAATACACATCCGAGTCCTTCCTTAGAAGCATCTGCAAAAACCAAATAACCCTCGGATCCCTCGGGTAGGGTAAGAACTGGTGCTGAAGTTAATGTTTCCTTCAAAGCTTAGAAACTTCTCTCGCACCCATCATCCCACTCATACTTCACCTTCTTTTTAGTTAATCGAGTCAAAGGGCAAGCAATCTTGGAAAAGTCCTTCACAAATCTCCTATAGTAACCCGCTAACCCGAGAAAACTTCTTATCTCGGAGGCATTCTTCGGTCTCTCCCACTGAACCACGGTCTCAATCTTAGAAGGATCAACTTCAATCCCCTCACCTGAAATTATATGACCCAGAAATGACACTCTGTCAAGCCAGAACTCGCACTTGCTAAATTTGGCATAAAGCTTGTGCTCTCTAAGGGTCTCCAAAACAATCCTGAGATGCGTTGCGTGCTCTTCTGCAGACTTAGAATACACCAAGATGTCGTCTATGAAAATGACCACAAACTTGTCAAGATACTGTCTAAACACTCGGTGCATCATATCCATGAACACGGCTGGAGCGTTAGTTAATCCAAACGGCATCACTACAAACTCGAAGTGTCCATAACGGGTATTGAACGCAGTCTTAGAGATATCCTCCTCCCGGATACGAAGTTAGTAATACCCTTGCCTCAAATCTAAGCTAGAGTACACCTGCGACCCTTGCAAGATATCAAACAACTCTTCGATATGAGGTAAAGGATACTTATTCTTCACTGTCATCCGGTTCAACTCGCGGTAGTCTATACACATCCTCAAAGTCCCATCCTTCTTCTTCACAAATAACACAGGAGCACCCCACGGGGATGTACTCGGACGGATGTAACCACAAGTCAAAAGTTCATCCAGTTGAGTTTTCAACTCCTTCAACTCAGCAGGAGCCATCCGATACGGTGTCTTAGAGAAAGGCTCAGCTCCAGGATAAAGGTCGACTACAAACTCGATGTCCCTATCAGGTGGCAAAGAACCCAAATTCTCAGGGAAAACATCGGGAAACTCACTCACGACCTCTGTCTCCTCAAGTTTGGCCTGATCCTTCGGTTTATTCAGAAGGTAAGCCACAAAACCTGTCGTACCGTCCCGGAGGAGCTTACTTGCTTCCATAAAAGACACAAACGGGCTGGACTTCAACCTCTCACCCGTAAAGACCACAGACCCCAAAGACACTTTCTTCTCGTGACAGTCCAACTGAGCTCGGTATCTGAAGAGAATGTCCATGCCAAGGATAACCTCATACTTCTTCAATAGTAAAACTATCAGATCTGCAGGAAAAACTCGGCCCTCAAACACCACCGGACACTCCCTAAACACCCTGTCAGCTTCCAAAGATCCTCCCAAAGGAGTATTCACCACATACACATGCGCAGATAATTCATCAAGTAAAGGAAAAGAAGCAACAATATCCCGGCAAATAAATGAATGCGTAGCCCCGGGATCAAACAATGCATGTAGTGATATGCCATGAATGTTGATTGTACCTTCTATCACGGCGTTTGGGTCGACATCAGCAGCTTCCTCCTCTCCCTCCAAAGCAAACACGCGAGCCTGCACAACCGGCCTCCTATTCGGGCAAGCATCAATCAAGTGATCAGAAGACCCACACGCGTAGCATTTACCCAGAAGCTTCCAACACCTCTCCACCGGATGTCTCCCCTGACAATGAGCACAGACAGGTGGTCCCTGAGCTGGAGCTGGTCGAACTGGAGCAACAGGAGGTGCCACGGAACCGGTAATACGGGGGTTTTTATTCCCTAAACCCTGGGGATGAAAAGCCGGTGGAACAGGAGCTCGTGGAGCATAAGAGACGGGCCTCTTACCCGATCCAGAACCTGATCCCGTAACCCGAGTAGAAGAGAAAGGCGGAGGCTTCAACCGAGCCATTTGGGCCTCAACTTGAATTGCCCTCTTTGTAACCTTGGCCCAAGTACTCACGTTAGCAGCTTGTAAAGCTTCTTGAATATCCCGGCGAAGTCCATGAAGAAACTTTCGGGCCTTATGATCATCGTGGTCGGTGATGTGAGTAGCATACGGAGCTAACCTCTCAAACTCCAAAATATAATCCTCCACCGTCCGGTTGCCTTGCCTCAAATTTGAGAACTCTTGGAGACGACGTTCTTGTGCACTATGAGGGATATATTTCTCATGGAATTCCTGCACAAACATCTCCCAATTAAATTCCATCCCCATTCTCTCTTGCCGAGACCTCACACTCCTAAGCCAAATAGCCGCTGGCCCTTGAATAATACGCCCGGTGCAAACAGCCTTGTCTTGAGAATTCCCTGGACATATCTCCCAAATACCTCGAATCTCGGACAACCACTCTTCTGCCTTGATATCATCACCTCCATACCACTTTGGAGGATTGTTGTTCCGGAAGTCCCTATACACGGCGGAAATATCTTGTCCTTCACCCGGATTTACATTACCCCTTTGATTTTGTTGGAGTTGATTGAGTAGGGCTTGAACAATATTCTCCGCATTCATAGGTGGTGGCGGAGGTGCATTCTGTGGAGCCGGTTCATTCAAATCAGGGGTTCGTTCACGATTATTATGTCTTCTTGGAGGCATCCTGAAATTCATAAATTCAAGCAATATGGATGCATGTACATTAGTGTATGAATATGTATACAATTTAAGAAAATAATCAAGTAATCAATTAGTCAAGTAATCACACATTCAAATCATGTATGCACACTTACACACGATCACACAATCACGTTATCCTAAGCCGTACGACCTAGACAGACCCACACGACACTAGAGCCCGGTTTTGCAACCGCGGTCTGATACCACTTAAGGATGTAGCACCCACACGTAGGGCCACATCCCCCGCACCATAATCCGAACCCGAATACGAAATGGAATGTCCGCACCCGAATCCGAATCATAGCGAACGGGAGACCAAACACACACTCTAGGCTAGGCGGAGCTAAACCAAACAGAATCAGAGTATACGGAAGCGAATAAATAAAAGCAACAAGCAACGATCAACACATATATATGTATATGTACCAACACCTAATTAGCCATATAGTATTTACGTATAGGTACCAACATGCAAACCTGTACAAAAGCCATCACGGCTCGGACAAAATAGTAAATAAGTATATACAAACCATAGCTGTACAAGTACAAAATAATAAAGTGCAGGTATGTAAATGCACCTAACGAAACCTAGACCAACAAGGGTATAAAGAAGACACACTTCTCCGCCTAGCTCACGCTCCCAAAACCTGCAACTAAAAGGGTAAACGAGGGTCAGTCAACTGACTGAGTGAGGGGACTAACGCACACCCACACCCTATATATATAAAGCAGAGCACAAAGCAAAGGGGTGGAATTATGAACCGGAATAGGTTTTGCAAACTAAAACTTTCCAAAACAAATACATATACGTTAAGACATTTCATAAACACTATCCCGATTCATACTTCCTGACATAACACAACATAACATAATGCTCGGCGAGAACGAGCTTCCAACCTTTACTCCTCAGAACAAACAAAACGAAAATCATACATATCAACCTCTACACCAATGATGGAAGAGCTACCGGCGGCCCTAACCATCCAAACATATACAGACTCACGAGGGGTAGCGAACCCACATCGTGCCCTCCCCGGTTTTTACGCCGAAGGCATCGAAATACCACACCTTCCCAAACTCCCAGGGGTCGCGTGTCATATATCGGATGGAGACTACGCACAGGCCGAACCTCGACGGCCCGAACCGTCCCGAGGGTTCCTTACCCGTAGCTCCTTGGATCCATAAACACAAATCATATCATATGCCCAATCTTTCATGGCGATCTCGCTAACGGAATTGTAAAGCCTTTTTCCAAAACATAGCTTACATAGGCTTATTTAATATCTTTTCCCAAAACAAAGTTGTTCACAACATCATAAACATATTCTAATCAACACATACATATCTATATATATAATATATAGTCACATGCACCGCCTGAAAACATCACATAAGGCTTTAGGTCGCTTAGCTAATAAAAGTCCTAAACCTCACCTTGTGCGTGACCAAAATACGAGCAGACGTGAACAACCTACGCCTCGGGCTCGACAACTGGAACCTCCTCTGAAAAGAAAACACGAAAGCCCAAGACTTAGACTCTATATGAACCAAAGAAGACGCTCGGAAAAACGCATGATTCATGTTCACATATAAAATGTTACAATTAGGTCATATAATTCACAAATCATAGCATAACATAATTATTCACAATTTATTATGCAATAAAAATCAATTTATAACAATTAACTTGCAAAAGAAAAGCATTTAAAATCATACAAATGCATAATTAAGGCAAAGAGAAAAAGTGGCAAAATCCACCCCCATGGATTTTTCCAAAGGGAAAAATCCACCCTCATGGATTTTTCCAAACCTACTGCCTCAAATCCACCCCTGTGGATTTGATCCAGTAGCACAAAGGAAGGGTTTCGGCCATGGGAACGGCCGTTCCCGTTCCCAGTACAAACTGGGAACGACCGTTCCCACTCTCGGCAGGAATAGTAAAATGGCCTGGGAACGGTCGTTCCCAGTTTGAAACTGGGGCGGGAACGGCCGTTCCAGCCTGGTTCGAAAAGCTGGAGCAGAGTTGCATTACAGAAAACAGGGGAAGCTCATTTTGGTGCCAAAAATGGCCAAAATCCAATCCTTAAAGTTGCCACAACCTCTCAAATTGCACAAACAATTCACATAAATCATGCTTGACAAGTTGACACTCAAATAACTCAAGAAAAACGGAATAAAAGGCATGATAAAAGGAATGCAAAATTCAAGCCAAAATTATGATCATCAATAAATGCTCAACTAACCAAGGATTAAATGCAATAAATACAACACATACAACATTTACAACTCATATATGAAGCTAGGAATCAAACACTTCAAGCAAAGAGCAAGTATTCACATTTTTCATTAAACCCTTACTATTCACGTAGGGAAACTAAAGCACACCAAAGTCACTCCAAACTCAGAAATTAAACCATAGAAATGACGAGCACGACGAGGGGATTCCGAAACATACTCAAGTTCGAGAAAAGATGAAGAAACGAGGAAGATCTTGGCTTGGGAAGGTTTGGATGATCACTTGGGGTTTGGCTTCCTTGGCTCAAGAGTTGCTGCTGTTATCACGTAAAGAAGGAGAAAGGAAGAATGGTTCAGCCTTTAAGGCTGAACCGGTCGGTTCACGGGTTCGGTTCAAGGTTCCTGGTTCAAGTTGGTTCGGTTCAACAAATACAGGTTCAAATAAGGCCAACTCAATAAAACAAGTAAATCACATACAACATTAATCCAAATAAATTCACATAAGTTCAAATAATTCATATAAGTCGTATACAATTAATCCAAAATGTAGATATTGATAAATCACATAATTTACCTGTACCGACTGTGAGTCGGGGTGTTACACCCGCACTATAGGTCGATCCACATATGAAATGGGTGGTCCATACATGAATCAACCTATAGCGAACGGGTTACAATGTAAATAAACAATAAACTAGACGAGACTAATTCATACATGCAACAGGACAAAGCGGAAGCATGCTACACTATCGATCACTTATCAAGTAATTCATACTCAGAGTTTACATATCAATACATTATCATCTCCTAAAATACATAAGATGTAATCTGGACAACAATTCCTTGGAAATGATAAACAAATAAGTAAATACACCTCGCGGGGCTCGAATGCAAAGACTCAACTCAGCTTGGTTCCCGTCTAGAGTTGTACCTGTAAGAACATTGCATGTATACTGATTTCACGAATAACCACGTCACTCCATTAAACACCATCACTTCAATCACACCAAACCCCAATCACTCCCTCACTCCCATCACTCCATTTCTTCCATCACTTCAATCACGGTAACACGATAACACGATAATGGGAAGGTAGCGAGCCTTCACTAATCACGATAACACGATAGGGTTTGTTCTTCCTGTGGTTGGACGGACAACCACCGGCCCGAAGACCAGCCCAGCGTCCTCACTAAAGGGGGACCTGGACAGGAGACCGCGTTATTCCTGTGGTTGGACGGACAACCGCCAACCCGAAGACCAGCCCAGCACCCTGAACAAGGAGGACCTGGCTAGGAGAACGCATGTACACGATAACACGATAGTCACGATGATCACGATAACATGATGCCCTACTTGCTTTGCATGATCCTGACAATGACACGATAATCACGGTACGTGTATGGCTTGGCATGACCTGACTTGCTTGCTAGCGAGTGACACGACGATTCATGAATGCGTGAACATGCTCGTTGATCCCGACCTCCATTCCAGAGAATAACTGGTAAGGAATAGAAACATTTGTGCCCTCATTAGACCATAACTTGATAACGTTACCAAATAAGCACACGACATGATCAAAAGGCGAGATGGCATGCCATGAACAATGTAGCATAATATATTCATATTATGACATGATATTGATCATATAATAGCATATTGGGATCAAATAGTGGTAAGGAAAAGGAAATAGAGATTCCTATTTTATGTAGAAACTTTCTGCCTCTCCAGAGGCCTGGGAACGGCCGTTCCGGCCTTTAGTTAAAAATGGGAAAGGTCGTTCCCAGTTACCCGAAATGACTCCCGAAGATGGGAACGGTCGTTCCGTCTTACAAGCCAAAACGGGAAGGGTCGTTCCCATCCTCGCCGCCAAGCATACTATTCAAACGATGGGAACGGCCATTCCCCAAATACAAAGGGAACGGGAAGGGCCGTTCCCATTATGCAGAAGATGCAGAACAGAGCAAGAAACAGGGGAGCTCACGAACCATCATCAAACCTTAACAAAACTCATATAACTCAACTCTAAATGTTATAATTCATGAAAAGGGATATGTATACATGCTTAGGGTGCAATAAAACTAATATAAACACTTAATTCTAGCAGGAATCATCAAGAGACCAAGATCAAACCCCATGAGCATATATGTGATCAAATTCTATAGTTCTCAAGATTTATACATGGAATCAAGCCTAAAGTTCATAATCATGCTTCTAACATCATCTAACAAGTTATTGCATGCAAACCCTAACCCTATCTCCATAAGAAATAATATCAAGGAACCATATATAGAACCATATATCTTATCTTTGAAAGAAAGAGATGAGAGTTGATGATGAAGATGATGCTCCAAGATCCTAAATCCCTCAAAGAATTTAGCTTGAATTCATGAAATTCCCTTTTCCTTCCTTGATGTTTGGTTCGGCCATGAAGGAGTAAAAATGGTGGATGATTCTTGAATGAAAAAATGAAGAATGTAGAAGAGATGTATATACCGTAACATATTTTGGGAAAAATATGATATTTGCAACTAAATCCCCCAAGTTCATAAGTTATGCAATTAAGGATGCAAGGTTTGGAAAATGATCAATTTAATCCCAAGGATTGTCATGCAATTTGGTCCTCTAATTAAATAAATGATCAATTAAGGACATGTAAACAATTGAGGCATGTTCGGGAATTAATTCACGTAACAATTAAATTCAATTTGTACAATAATGCTCAAATTGATACATATTTCATGTATTCACATTGAAATATAATTTATGAAATTTGTCACGAATTATAGAAATTTAATAAACAAAAGAATTAAAATAATTCTAGCTCTTGAAAAATTCACACTTGTCGTGCGTACCTGGAAAGCCGGAAATTGGGGCGTTACACACAACCTCCTTAACATCCGAACTTACACACTCGTTCGGACCTTCTTTATCTCTATTGTCTCCTACAAATATGGCCTGGCATTGCTCTTTCAGATTGTTTTCAGTTTGGCTTGGTAGCATTCCTGGGCCCCTCAAATTCAAAGATTGGGCAATCTGACCAATCTGAATCTCCAATGTTTTGGTTTGATTTACCACTTGATCTACTTGGGCTTCCAACTTCTGATGTCGAACCGTAGACACGGTTATGAACTTTTCAAGCGCGACCTCCCAACCCTACTTTTGCTCCTGCTGAGGTGGTGCAACATTAAATTGGGCTGGTGGTCGTAGTTGAAATTGCTGCCTAGGTTGGAACTGTGGTCTACGTTGGGATGGTTGTTGAACATTCTGATTGTTAGACCACAACAAATGAGGGTGGTTCTTTCATCCTGGATTGTAGCTGTTTGAGTAGGGATCATTTGCTGGTTTGAAGTTATTTGCGTAGTTCACCAGCTCTTGCATCTGTTCTCCTACATTGGTATGAGGACACATATTAAAATCATATGGACCACTACAGATTTCACATGTTACCTGAACTGGTTGGGACTGTATCCCAACTGCATTGACCGTTAGTTGGTCCAATTTCTTATTAAGCGCTTCGATTTTTGCATTGATGGCGGTTAAGCCATCTAACTCTATGACTCCTGGCTGCACCTTCGCTGGTTGCGAATGGCTCATTTCATGCACAAAAACATCGTTCTGCGACATATTATCCAATAACTCAGTAGCAACTACTTCAGATTTGGCTAAGAATGCTTCGCCAGCTGCGGCATCCATCGCTCCTCTAAAGGTAGGGGACATCCCATTGTAAAAAGTCTGAATCAATAACCAATCGGGAATTCCATGATGTGGACACTTCTTCTGCAAATCCTTAAATCTCTCCCATGCGTCATAGAAAGACTCTCCATCCAACTTCCTGAAACCTTGGATATCATTCCTGTACTTCATGGTTTTACTAAGTGGAAAGATCTTTGCTAGGAAAGCCTGAGATAATGTTTCCCAAGTCTGAAAGGATTCGTTTGGGACAGTACTCAGCTATGCTTTAGCTCGATCCCTAAGTGAAAAGGGAAAAAGCCTAACTCGGATAGCATCAGTAGTGACATTATGAATTTTGAAGGTGTCACAAACTTCCAAAAAATACTCCAAGTGTGAAGTTGGATCCTCCAAAGATAATCCTGAAAATGGATTATTCTGCAACAAATTTATGATAGCTGGTTTAATCTCAAAGTTGTCTGCTACAATCGGGGGACGAGTTGCAGTCTGAATTGCTCCAGCTTGCGGTACGTTATAATCTCTTATAGCCAGTGGTGGTGGTGGGTCTGGTTCAGCCATTGGTAAAGCAATTAGTTTCTTCACCTTCTTATGTCTTCTCCTAATAGCACTCAGTGTTCTCTCAATTTTCGGATCATATGGAACTAACTCAGGATCTTGAGATCTTCGCACGCACTGTAAGCCTGCACAAGGAAAAAGAATTCCTTAGTCCAATTCCACAGTAACAAGGATAATGAACACAAAGTAAAGTAATAGTCTAAAGCACTAGATCAAACTAATTGTGTAATATTAACTTAAAACGCCTTCCCCGGCAACGGTGCCAAAAACATGTTGTAACGGATTTTACTACAGTTAAAAACCAATCGTGCAAGTGTACACTAACATACGCTTAGCACAATAGGATCAAACCCACAGGGAAGGGAAATCAATCACTACTCTCTATTTCTCTCTAATCTAAAGACTTAACGGAAGCAATGGATATTTCTATTAATCTGCTGATGCAAAAATTAACAAATAACTAAATTAAAATTACAATTAACAACTTTAACACACGAATTAACTCAATAAACTAAACAGGCAGGGGAAAAAGCTTTGAATCATACAATCAAGAGCTGACGTGAAACTCGTTCGACAAGTGTAATTCTACAACCTAGTCACTTATATTTGAATTACCCTCTCTCGAGGTATAACCCAGTGCTTAATTACTGTTCAATGTTGCTCTTGCAATCACCAATAGTTAATTAAACCATAGGAACAAGACTAGTGTAATTCAGTATTCTAGTGGGCATGCAATAAGATTACTGTTGTATAAGCCAGGACCAAATATCTTTGTACCCTATAACTTACAAGTATTGAAAACCCTTTAAATTACCATCACTCTTTCGATCTATAGGTAATTGCGACACATGCTACGGGTGATCAAGCCATCGCAAGTCAGTTCAAACCAATTTTCAAACTAAGAATTCACACAAGTCATTTAAGCATCTCATTAAACATCCATCATGCAATTATCATCACTTCCCCCTAGCCCCAGATACTTAACTACTCATAATTGAAGCAAAAATCATAAAACTAATGGAAATTGCATTAAAATAAAGCATCGTCAAGGAATCTAAACAAAGTCTAACAATTAAACTCATAAACATTTAGCAATACTAAAAAACGAAACTAGCATATGAAACTAAAACTAAAATCAAAGGAATTAGTTTGGAAATTAAAGTAACAATAAAACCAAAGATTGTTCTCAGAATTCAATCCTGTCGTCTTCTCGAATTCTCTGAAAATCTTCTAACTTCTGAGTCTTCTTCCAAACCCTAGGTCTTGACTTGGAAAAGAAACTCTTTTTCTCTGTCTAACTCTCTCTCTCTTTTTTTTTTTTTATCTGAACCTCTTCCTGTTCTCCCCTCTTTACTAAAGACTCCAAAACGCACATATATAGCAGCCCTAGGAGATTTCTCGCCGCCCTAGGTAACGGGCGTTTCCTATATTTGCCTTGCTCTTGTTAATGCCCGTTAATGACCTGAAATCGCCATAACGCTTTTACTGGTACCGGGCGTTACCAATTTTCTTCTATATATGGGTAACGGGCGTTACCCATCTGTTCTCGCCAAAACCACTCCTCATGTGGCCAGTAACAGGAGTTACCCCTCTGTTCTCGCCAAAACCTCTCCTCCTTGTGTACTGCTAAATGGTAACGGGAGTTACCACTTTTTTTTCCCAAAAATAAGTGAAATTTCTCTTCTTCGCCGTTTCGTAACTCCAACTCTATTAACACCTGAACAGAGTCAAATAAACACATAAACGCATCAAACGACACCAGAATTGTAACAGCCCAAAACAGGGCATGGATGAAAACACTACGTTAAGGGCATTGGTAAAGCGTTTATAGTCCGTGATCCAACTCTTTGAACCTTCATGCATTGCATTCTTACATGAACTTTGTGCTCGTATATGATCTTACATGTTTTAAGGGGGAATTCTTGACCTTTGATACAGTTTACTATTTATAACCCGAGCCTACCTTGTTCATATTGTTACTCGAACCCTAGAGGTTCATCACACATGTTTCCCAATCGTTTGAACTTGTTTCCCTAGCTCAGAGAGTCTTTCTTGAACCATAAGGGTACTTTTGGAACTTACCGACCAAAGTTACTATTCATCTAAAAATGAGCTTTTGATTCTGATACCTTTCCTACCCAAGTTTACAGTCAAATCGATCCTTGAGTTGAGACGAGTCTTTTGAAATCATTCTTGACTTGGAAATCTATTTTGAGCATTGGTTTTATTGAAAATGTTTTCGAAAACCCTACTTCACTATTCCTTCTACGAACGGTTTTGATTCGGAAAATGTTTTCTCTTCGGATTTGCACTACTTGAACTATTTCAAGATTTTTGAGATGTTTTACAACTCTTGATTCAAACCATAGCTTGAAATTTTGAAGCGTACGTTCGTACGTGAGAATTTACTATTCATTCTACGTTTTCAACTTTTTAACGGTAAAATGTTTTATAGTCGATATTGGATTCAAAACACTTCTCGATTTATTTCTTGAATTTTGGAAACAATCTGGACTTGAAAATCATTATAGAAAGTCATTTTTCACTCGTGTTGAGTTTCGAGCTCAAAACTTTTATTCACTAAAACTAATGTATCTTTCAAACGGTAAATTCGATTTCGACGAATGAATATGCGTTTCGAAGCTAATTTTTGCCCGGACAGAATGGTTATACTTCCAGCCACTCAAGTACACCTTTTGTCAGTGAAATGACTGAAATACCCCCAGCAGTTCCACTTTTTGGCTTCAAGAGTATGAAGCTTCCAAGAGAAGCTATTCCATTTTTGCTCTCCTACCCTTCCTTACATTTTATTTCCAAGGTGAGCGGCTTCTCTTCAACTATGAATAGAGGGCAAGAGGCATTTGAATCCTTGCTCAAAGTTGTGTTGACAACACCCTTTCTTCCTCTCCCTCTCCCCCTCTTTGCCGTCGGCATCCCCCCTCCTTAGCTAGGTTAGTTGTTTTATTTTATGTTATGTTTTAGTTTAGTTTATGTTTTTATGTTATGGTATATTTATATTATGTTTAGGTTGGGTCTTAGGGTCTTCCCTAAGCCATATAGGATTTTATTTTATGCATTTATTATATAGTTTTCATGATATGTTTGAATGTATGTTTATATGTTTTAATTGTTTAGTATATGCTTGAATATGTTGTGAAATGCTCTAGTATATGCTATGATCATGTGATATGGTTGTTATATTATGAGAATTGATGCATGATTATGGAATTTGAATTATGTTCATGCATGCTAGCTAATGGAATAGTGGTGTACAATTAATTATGTCACAACTTGTTACATGTTGGTATTGGAATTAAATTGTTACATGTTACATGCCTAAAGGTTCATGATATGATATGATATATGTTGTGACATGTTGTCACATTGTTATATGATTCTTGAATTATGAATTAAGCTTATGATATGATATGGATTAATGGATTAAAGCCTTGATCATGCGTTATACACTTTAATAGTGTCACTTGTTATAACCTAAGATAGAATAGTGTTTCATAACTTGATCTTATGCCTTAATTGGATCTCTTAACCATTGGTTATGTAACACCCCAGCTTTCGGCATTTCAGGTATGGTCGACACGTGTGCGTTTGAGAGTTAGACTTTAATTATTAGTTGTTCATTTCTTTAATTTTCCATAGCATGACATAATTTTATAAAATTATATTCATGACATTTTATTGGAAATTCATATCATATCATATTTATTGGATATGTTGAACGTGGTTGCAATGTGAATTATTTTCCCGAATGTGATTTAAGTCTTTTATAGCCTTAATTGATCATTTTCATGAATTTGGGACCTAATTGCATTGGACTTGATTGATAATTTAATATTGGATTTGGACCTCATTGCATAACTTACTAAGTGAAGGGACTTAATAGCAAAATTGGCCAATTCTTTCTCCTTCATTAGCAGCAATCACGTAACTTGGCTCCTCATTTCATACAAACATTCATACACATTTGTTCTTGCTTTCCTTACCCTACCGTGACAAACCCTCCTCAAGAAGTGGGAAGATTTCATCTTACAAGCTTCATATTTGTGGGTTTTGGAATCATTCAAGCATCATCAACATCATCTCTTCTTCTCTTCTCTCTTCTCTTTCATTTGAGGTAATTATGGAACTTGGATGAATTCTTTGAATATATGGTATAGATAGGGCTTTGTTTTGGCTTGCTTAAATTGTGTTTTTGTTGTTGGAAACTTGTGTATGAACTTTGAGCTTAAGTTATATGCATTCAACTTGTTGAAATTTAACTTGGAGCATGAATGAAGAAATGGGTTTCATTTGATGGATTAGTGGTGATCTAGCATGGAAATGAGTGTTTATATGAATTGATATTGATTTATATGCTTGATAGTATGTGTATTGCATGATTTATATGCATTTCATCTTGGTTTGATTTCATTTTGTGGGTTGTTGTTGCTGTTACGTTGCTTGCTCTGTTTTTTTCCTGCTACGCACAGTGACACGGGCGTGTCACTTTTCTTCTCTCCCGGGTGACACGGGGTGCATGCTGGTTGGTTAGATTTTGCTGTACCGTGACACGGGGGTGTCACGGGTTGCTTTGCATTGGTAACACGGGCGTGTCACCTTCTGTTCGCATGCATGTTGTCCGCTGTACCGTGACACGGGGGTGTCACGGCTTAGTGCGTTTTGGTGACACGGGCGTGTCACCCCCTAATTTTCATGCGTATTGTTTTGCATGCATGGTTGTACGTGTATGTTGTTTATATATTAGCTGTTTGGTTTAAGTGACCGTATTTAATTGGTTATTCCCTAATTGTGAGTTCGAATGGATTGACTGGATAACTTGAACATAATCTTGTCTGTTACATGTTCATATCATCTCATTGCATCGCCGTTCATCCTATTTGGTGCATTTTGAGTCGTGTCTCACGGACAATTGTCTTTCTTGCACAGACCAGCTTCCTGGTGACGAGGAGCAGGCCCCGTGAGCTGTTTCCTTGTTTGTTTTGGGTCGTTCAGGTGAGGTTTAATTTTAGATACATAGGACCCGTACAACCCTATGTGAATTTTTAAGCCAAAACCTATCTTTATACTTATAGTTTTCAAATGAGATTGGTTTTCAAATGTTTACCGAACTATTGAAGGGATTGATTGATTGATTTGGCGAGTATTGTATTGCACTGTGGGCCCGAGGGTAGTGACTCGAGCCAACGGGGAAAGCATGGGCTGACGGGTAACTCGAGAGCTATCCTCACCATACTGGGATGAACCCTGAACCCTCTAGGAGATTAGGGGAGGAAGGAGTTCCGGGCTTAGGGATTCATGTACCCTCTGCCCAGATTGATTGGATGGTGGGGCCTTGCAATCCCACCATCACCCGGAGGAAGAAGGCGTTATTGAAACTGCTAATTGTGCACATTAATGAATTGCTTGATCACCTAATCCCCTAATAACTGATTGATTGATTGATTGTACACAGTCGGTGTAAGGTTGGAGAATTGGCCCACTCGCCGGGCCACGAATTGATTGTATTGAATTGATTAAATTGAAATTGAAATAGTTGTAATCTCGGGCGATAAACTCTCTTCTTTTACCAAATTGTATTGTTTTCCAAGAAAGTATTACCTGAGACTATGACTTGCATGTATGTGCGCTTATATTTATTTATACCCCCTCGCTCAGTCTGTGTTGGACTGACACCTCAACTTTTCAGTGTTTTGCAGGGCGTGCTAGGCGGGAATTTACAGTCTAGTGGTCTTTAAATTTGGGTCTAGCACACTTCATTCCCACTTTTTGCTAGGTATAGCTATTTGGGATATTTTGTATCTTGTATGGATACCTGTTTTGGAGATGATAATGTATTGATAGTGTGAATGTTGGTACCTATACATATTGACTGAATGTTATTGCTTCCGCTTTTTAATACTCTGACTTGATTGTTAGTGAGGTTTTAATTTGAGGGTACCCGCCTAGCCTTGGGTCATTTTATTGTCTCCCGTTCGCTATAGCTTTGATTCATGTATGGATTGCCCATTCCATATGTGGATTGAGGCTATAGTGCGGGGGATGTGGTGCCTGGTGTTCCGGGTGCTACAGGTTATACCTTTAACCTAGATCATACTTGGTTATATTAACATGAACTTGAAACTGTAGGTTATAATCAAGATCATAATTTAATTAGGGTGTGTGTTTGTGTGCATGCCGTGTGTGTGTGTGTGTACGTGCATGGTGTGTGTATGTACCGTGTGTGTGGGTGTGTGTGTATAGTAAGGGTTTGACCCGACCCTTTGACCCGACATGTGAATAGTAACTTATGAATAGTAATCTTGAATTGTACTTTTGAATAGTAAAAATGAAATGAAACTTGTGCTTTCTTAACAGACATTTGCACCTAGGGTTTCCATGTCCAGGGTCTAAAATGTGTTTTCTTTCGTGGACTTGTTTCTTAACTTAAGGTTTGCGATATGATTCATAATTTGACTAAAGCTTATTCGGTTATAGTAAGATCATAGTCTCACGTTAAGAGTAACTCACTTTAACGTATTCCTTTATGTGTTACCTTTCTTGAATACCTTAAATGGTATTACTCTCTTGTGTTACATGTTCTTTACATGTTCCTTGTTCTTTGTTTCATGCATTTCATATGCATCTTGGTTAGTAGTGGGTCTTAGTTCTTAAGCTCACTCTAGTGCACCACCTACAGGAGTTAAAGTTGAGCACTGGGATCCCCAGGGCACCGCATAATCTGTCTACCTACCTTTTGTTACTAATAGGTGAGGTGAAGTTATAAATGTTTTCCAACTGGAACCAACTGGAACCACGATTGAAATTCAAAGCTAAACCTCGTTTAGAACTATCCCTGTTATCGGGACATTCTTTTGAAAGGATCATTCATACTTTAATAGTATACCTTGATCTACAACACATATTTTCCAAAGTTCTGCATTCTTGTTCAAAGACAGTTACATGTTCTGCATTTGTTTTCAAAGTACAGTTTCACATGTTTTACAGACAGAATCATATGTTTTACAGACAACATCACATGTTTTACAAACAACATCATATGTTTTACAGACAACATCACATGTTTACAGACAGTTTCACATGTTATTGTTAGCACACTGGAGTGGTACTCTGGTCACTGCTAATCTTGAAATGCAAGCATACAATTTACAGTTTGGGCCCGGCGGTTATGTGTGGAGGTGATGTTCGGGAGTTGTGCGTCAACGACATCACCAATACCGGCCGCCACAATTAGACAGTTGACACCGACTTTTAACAGGAGGTTTGTTAAGTCAGGATAATCTATCTAGGAACGGACAGCAAATCTGTTCCCATTACTTGTTTACAGGTCGCTAGGGCTAGCTACCCGAAGTGATAACCGGTGGAGGATGGTGCATGTTTGTATGTGTTAGTACGGTATTGTTGACCTTGGTCTGATACTCTACTGTGTGTGGAGTTATTGTTGACCTCGGTCCGATACTCTACGAAATCATGTTTTCTGGAGTAAGGATGAAAAAGCCTAGCTTGCGGGCAAAATTCTATTTCATAAAGGATGGTTCATATTTGGAAAAGTTCACTTTACCCGTATCCCGTTTTATGAAAGAACTATGAACCACCTATAGCATATGTGTGCACGTGTGATAGCATTCATGAAAAGATTTTTGAAACTCGTATTCTTTTACAGCATTGCATTCAAACAGTTTTATCCATCGAACTTGTTCAAGTTCTTCTTTAAAGCTTTGGATTAACAGTTTTGAACTACACTTCAAGTTCTTTATCATTCAGTACTTTCTTTTAAGTATTCCCTTACTTAGTCCTTTTGACTAATACCTCTCCCGTTTTCTTGCCTCGTGGTTTCAGGTCTTGCAGCCGCAGTCTAGAGGTATCTTGAAGCTCTAGATTGTCATTTTTGTTTCAGTCAGGACTTAGTATTATTTCTCTTTTGTGTCCTGCATATGTTTTATGGCTGCATCACTTTATGTTTCTGAATACTTGAGTATCTTTGTTATACTCTTCCTGCTACTCTGCTACCGATACTTTGAACTCTGCTATATCGGTACTTATTTGTGAATATGTTATATGATCTGATATGCCGAGTCTCTCTTACACGATCAATATGTTCTTGCTTGTTACATGCCATCACGCACATGTTCTGAAAAGTTTTAAAATACTCTGATTTTCCTCTGCATAGCCACATCGTTATATGTATAGTTCTGATAGATTGCCGTTCACTGGAGTATTTCTTAAGTAATGGCTCACACCATTACTTGAGAGGTGCTTCAGTGCGGGGGTTGAGACACCGCTCTCCTCTTGTCCCAGTACGGGTGGGGGCGTTACAGCCCGAGGTGGTATCAGAGAATCAGGTTAAGTAAAAAGAGACTTAACCTAGATTGCTCTCATGTTGCATCATGGATTGTTCACGCATTGCATTCAGGATCATTCTCATATTGCATCAAGACAGGATATTTGGGGATTGCAAGGTTCTGTTATCTGGATTTCATATCTGTGGTATCTTCTGTATAGCTATGACAGTTTAGCCACACCAGGATCCTAATCAGCAGTTGGATGAGGCTTTCTTTGAACAGTTTGAGGCCCCGCGTACTGTGGCAGTTTCTCGCCATGGAGGCACTCGTTTCTACACCTGGCGCAGGTCTAGGAACAGTGGCAGGCCTGGGTATTCCTATCCTAACAGAGTTGTGCACTATCTCGAGTCTGAGAGAGATAGTTACTTTCAGGAGTATCAGAGGACCCGTGAGGTCAGGTTGGAGTCTATACGCCATCAGGATCAGTCACTGCAGTACCAGATTGATAGGGACATCGCTCGTGAGCATGCTGCAAAGATGACTCATATTTTCGATCAGAGGGCTGCTCGTATTGCTGAGTTGGAGGCAGATCTTATGCAGATGACTATAGATCGTGACACTTCTATGGAGCGTCACCAGTACTACCGTGCACGTGTGAGAGCTCGTCTGTATGATACCTATCACTTGTCCGATGAGCAGGTAGTTGAGGAGGTCGAGGGTCAGGATGTCAGTCAGGCCTCTCAGGAGCCCGAGCCTATGCAGGATCAGTCAGATGGAGGTGATGGAGGATCTGATGATGATGATAATGGCGGAGATGACCCAGCAGGACACTAATAGGGTGAGGTCGTTGCTGTTTCTGATGACACCAGCAGGGGTTCTTTGGACCACAGCTACCAGGGTTGATCGCTGATGGGAGGTTTTCTGTATATAGTACTGATGCATATATATCTATCTATGGATGGCGGACGTATAGCCGGGACAGTTCAGGACTGACTTTTGGATGAGGGGATGTATAGCTATGATAGATGATCCCCGACTTTTGGCACCACAGATGACGGTCCAGATGACTTGGTACCTACTAGGTTATTTTCAACAGGGTTGGACGGATTGGTAAGGCCTGTAAGGGAGTCAACTCGATAGTATCGGGTCCTCCCCATTTTGAATTAATACTGTTAACATGTGGCCTGTAGTAAATTTTACCAAACCTTGCATAGTTATAACACTTTTGGCTTTATGATTGGATATCTGTTTACTGCTTTCCATAACTGTCATTGCATGAGTCTTAGAGTTGCTTCAAGATACCATTAGGACCGTTGATAGGATCATGCCATTTCATTTATTGTTAGCATGCTGATATTCAAGTTGTTGGATTGATCATGCTTCTGATCATGCTATACATGTTACAGTTCTGGTTAATATGACAGTACATGTTCTGTTCCCGTTTACATGTTGATCATGTTTTGGGATATGTTATACATGGTTTTTATATGTTAATATGTTACACGAGCTTCTGTTCCCGTTTACATGTTGTCTGATAGTTATTTCTGATTACATGGTAAGTTGGAATCTTTGTTGACATGTTGTTATGAGAATGTGTTGTTCTCATACTTATATGTGACTACGTGGGAATGTGAATACGTGGTTATGGGTTCTGTGAATCATTATATGTCATGCATCGAATATATATTTGAATGCTTGTGAATTCAGTAGCAACATGCCACCAAGAAGAGCACCCCGAAATCGTGTACCACCACTGCCACCCCAAAGAGATGTCACGCTACCCCCTGAACGGGAGGGAACTCCAGAGTTAAGGGATGTGCTACGAAAATTCGCGAGAGCTTGTAATCAGAGAGATAATCCTCATAATGAAAGGTCACTAGAAAAATTTCTGTGGATGAATCCACCTAAGTTCTATGGAGAACCGAACGACCTAAAGGCTGAGAATTGGATTACTAGTCTTGAGAAGATTTTCGAGGCTATGGAAATCTACCCAGAGGATCGTGAACGGGTTCGGTATGCCACTTTTCTTATGAAAGGAGATGCATATAATTGGTGGAAGCACGTTCAGTACATGTGGATTGAGAACAACGTTGAAGGAAGTTGGGACGAGTTTATCGGAGAGTTTCAGCAGAAGTATACGCCCCAAGTAACTCGTGACGCACGAGAGGCTGAGTTTATGAGTTTGGTTCAGGGAACTATGAACGTGATGGAGTATGAGGCTAGGTTTGTGAGGTTGATGAAGTATGCACCTCATATTCTGAATGATGAGCGTCGAAAGACAAAGAGGTTTATCGATGGGCTGAAGCCCGAACTTCGGTGGGCACTTGTTTCTTTGGACATTGAGACCTACAACCGGGCTGTTGATAGAGCGCTAAGGGTTGAAGTTGCACACAAGGTGATCAAGATAACTACTACACGTCAAGGACCTTCTAACCCTAAGCCTTATCAAGGAAACAAGTGATCATCCGGATCTTTTCCCCAAGGAACCGGAAAGAAGCCAACGGTAGCACCACAACCTCAGCAGCAGAAGGGTGCACAGAGACAACAAGCACAGAAGCAGAAAGCGCCACAGCAGTATCAGAGGGCGCCACAACAGCAGAGAGCACCTCAGCTAGGTCTAGAGGAAATTGTTTACCGATATTATCGCCGAACGGGACATACTGAGGAGAACTGTCGCAAGAAAGCTGGACAGTGTTTCGCGTGTGGTTCCCCTGAGCACCAGATGGATAGTTGCCCACACAAGATCAGGAGATTTGGGATACAGGATAAAGGAAAAGCAGTGGTGGGTACGACGAACAAACCGGTGGTCAAAGGCAAAGCGTATGCTTTGGATGGTAAGGAGGAGGTTGATCCTTCGTCTGTTGTGGAAGGTATTGTGCACATTCTTAACACGCCAGTTAAGGTCTTGTATGACCCTGGTGCTACGCATTTATTTGTTGCATCTAAATTATGTGCGCATTTACAGTTTCCACTTGAATACTTGCCATATAAATTTGGAGTGAGTTCTCCTTTGGGAACTTGCCTTGTTACGGATCAAGTATATAAACGCTGCCCTATATGTATTGCTACCCGTTGTTACCCGACGGATCTTATTGAGTTGCCAATGATAAGATACGATGTTATACTTGGTATGGAGTGGTTGTCTAAGTATCGAGCTAAGTTGGATTGTTACAAGAAAGAGATCATCTTAGAAGAAGATGAAAGTCGGACATCAGAGGGGAAAGTTGAGAAGTTATCAGTGATTTCTTCGATGGAAGCTAAGAAGCTGATTCAGAAAGGAGCCAGTGGATTTGTGGCTTATCTTTTGAATAGACCTAAAGATCAACTTAAGATTGAAGAAGTGGAAGTGGTGAACGAATTCCTAGATGTGTTTCCTAAACATTTGGATTCGTTACCTCCTGACCGAGAGTTGGAGTTTACAATCGAAACGATAGTGGGAGTTGAACCGTACTCAAAGACACCTTATAGAATGGCTCCAGCTGAATTGGAAGAACTGAGGAAGCAATTGGATGAACTGATTGAGTCTGGATATGTTTCGCCGAGCACATCGCCGTGGGGAGCCCCTGTGATTTTCGTTAAGAAGAATGATGGATCATTGTGTTTATGCATTGACTATAGGGAGCTGAATAGGATGACGATCAAGAATAAGTATCCTCTCCCTCATATCGAAGAGCTGTTCGATATACTCGAAGGATCGAAGGTCTACTCTAAGTTAGATCTAAGACAAAGGTATTATCAATTGAAGATCAGGGAAGCAGATATTCCAAAGACTGTTTTCAACAGCCGATACGGAGCTTATGAGTTTATAGTAATGCCGTTTGGTTTGACGAACGCACCAGCTGCATTCATGGATATGATGCACCGTATATTGAAGCCGTTTCTCGACAAGTTTGTAGTAATCTTCATCGACGATATCTTGGTGTTTTCGAAGACACCGGAGGAACATGCTGAACATCTTCGAATCGTGCTACGCACTTTGCTGGATCACAAGCTATATGCAAAGTTCAGCAAATGTGAGTTCTGGCTTGAGAGAGTTACATTTCTCGGACACATCATATCAGGATCTGGAATCGAAGTAGATCCCTCGAAGATCGAAACGATTATGGATTGGAAATCACCGAAGAATCCTTCAGAAGTGAGTAGTTTTCTTGGATTAGCTGGTTACTGCCGAAGCTTTGTCAAAGATTTCTCGAAGATAGCTACACCTCTCACTAAGTTGACAAAGAAAGAAGGGAATTCGATTGGACTAAGAAGTGTGAGCAGAGTTTTCAAAGATTGAAGGAGATGCTAACAACTGCACCCGTGTTAGCGTTACCAGAAGGAAAAGAAGGATACACTGTCTACACCGATGCTTCGAAAGAAGGACTAGGAGGAGTTTTGATGCAGAATGGAAAAGTGATTGCGTATGCATCAAGGAAACTCAAAACGCATGAAGTCAACTACCCGACACATGATTTGGATTTAGCCGCGATAATTTTGCTCTTGGGAAGTGAAGACATTACCTGTATGGGGTTACGTTTGAGATCTTTACTGATCATAAAAGCCTGCGATATCTATTCACTCAGAAAGAGTAGAATATGCGACAGAGGAGATGGATGGAATTTCTGGAGGACTACGATTGCATTATTCAGTACCATCCAGGAAAGGCGAATGTTGTAGCCGATGCACTGAGCAGGAAAGCTCGTCTGGCAGAAATTTCTGCCAATCCCGAGATTGATAGAAGATAGAGAACGGAGGTGATAACTAAAGCTCGAATCGCGAATGTTGTGATGATATCACCATTGAAAGAGCAAGTGTTGGAAGCACAGAAGAACGATGAGTGGATCAAGAAATGTCTCGAATCTAAGGAGAAAGATGATGAGACCAAGTTCAGGGTTGATGAACATGGAATATTGAGATGCAAAGGTCGAGTATGCGTGCCAACTGTTTTGAGGAAAGAAATTCTCGACGAAGCGCACAAGACTAAGTACACGATACATCCCGGAGGCACTAAGATGTATCAAGATGTTAAGACGTATTTCTAGTGGAATGGAATAAAGAGAGACATAGCCAACTACGTCAAGAAGTGCTTAACTTGTCCGAAAGTTAAAGCTGAGCACCAGAAGCCGAGTGGGAAGTTGCAACCATTACCGATTCCGACATGGAAATGGGAGCAAATCACGATGGATTTTGTTACTGGATTACCCAAAGTCAGAGGAGGACAAGATAGTATCTGGGTGATCATTGATCGATTGACAAAGTCAGCGCACTTTTTGCCATTAAAGACGACGGATAAGGTCAGCACGTTGGCAAAGCTGTATCAACAAGAGATTGTCAGACTACACGGAGTTCCAAACAGTATAGTGTCGGACAGAGATCCGAAATTCACGTCGCAATTGTGGAAAGAAATTCAGACTTTGATGGGAACTAAGCTGAAATTCAGTACTGAAGCGCATCCTCAGACAGATGGACAATCAGAAAGGATGATTAAATACTTTGAAGATATGCTAAGGGCTTGCGTTTTGGACTTCCAGGAAAGTTGGAAAGAGTGTTTACCTCTTGTGGAGTTTGCATACAACAATAGTTATCAAGCTTCTATTAAAGCTGCTCCGTATGAAGCCCTGTATGGAAGGAAATGTAGATCCCCGTTATACTGGTGTTTGGATGAAGCAAGATGTACTGAGGAAGGACCGATCAGAGTGAATTTAGCTAAATGGATAAGAGAAGCGACGGAGAAGATTCAGATCATTCGCCAGAGAATGAAAGCTGCTCAGGACAGGCAGAAGAGTTATGCCGATCGACGAAGAAGGGATTTGGAATTCGCAGTGGGCGAAAAGGTATTTCTGAAGGCATCGCCAAGGAAAAGATTTTCCCGAATTGGGAAAGGTGGAAAGTTAAACCCGAGATATGTTGGACCGTAAGAGATACTGGAGACAGTCGGACCGACTGCTTATAGATTGGATTTGCCTGTAGGTCTAACAGGAATCCACAATGTATTTCATGTATCTCAGCTTCGCAAGAGTTTCTCGGATGAGATAGAGGTTCTGCCGATAGAAGAGACACCATTGGAACCGGATTTAACTTATGTTTCGAAGGCCGCTAAGATTCTAGATAGGAAGTTTCAAGAGCTAAGGAATAGGAAAATTCCTTTGGTTAAAGTCCTTTGGAAGGGACATGGGACAGAAGAGGCAACCTGGGAGACAGAAGAGAAAATGCAGAAGCATCACCCCGAGTTGTTTGCAGTTACAGCGGAAGAATCTGGGGACAGATTCTCTTTAAGGAGGGGTGATTGTAACAGCCCAAAACAGGGTCTGGATGAAAACAGTAAGTTAAGGGCATTGGTAAAGCGTTTATAGACCGTGATCCAACTCTTTGAACCTTCATGCATTGCATTCTTACATAAACTTTGTGCTCGTATATGATCTGACATGTTTTAAGGGGGAATTCTTGACCTTTGATACAATTTACTATTCATAACCCGAGCCTACCTTGTTCATATTGTTACTCGAACCCTAGAGGTTCATCACACATGTTTCCCAATCGTTTGAACTTGTTTCCCTAGCTCAGAGAGTCTTTCTTGAACCATAAGGGTACTTTTGGAACTTACCGACCAAAGTTACTATTCATCTGAAAATGAGCTTTTGATTCTGATACCTTTCCTACCCAAGTTTACAGTCAAATCGATCCTTGGGTTGAGACGAGTCTTTTGAAATCATTCGTGACTTGGAAATCTATTTTGAGCATTGGTTTTATTGAAAATGTTTTCGAAAACCCTAGTTCAGTATTCCTTCTACGAACGGTTTTGATTCGAAAAATGTTTTCTCTTCGGATTTGCACTACTTGAACTATTTCAAAATTTTTGAGATGTTTTACAACTCTTGATTCAAACCCTACCTTGAAATTTAGAAGCGTACGTTCGTACGTGAGAATTTACTATTCATTCTACATTTTCAACTTTTTAACGGTAAAATGTTTTATAGTCGATAATGGATTCAAAACGCTTCTCGATTTATTTCTTGAATTTTGGAAACAATCTCGACTTCAAAATCATTCTAGAAAGTCGTTTTTCACTCCTGTTGAGTTTCGAGCTCAAAATTTTTATTCACTAAAACTAATGTATCTTTCAAACGGTAAATCCGATTTCGACGAATGAATATTCGTTTCGAACCTAATTTTTGCCCGGACGGAATGGTTATACTTCGGATTTGCACTACTTGAACTATTTCAAAATTTTTGAGATGTTTTACAACTCTTGATTCAAACCCTACCTTGAAATTTAGAAGCGTACGTTCGTACGTGAGAATTTACTATTCATTCTACATTTTCAACTTTTTAACGGTAAAATGTTTTATAGTCGATAATGGATTCAAAACGCTTCTCGATTTATTTCTTGAATTTTGGAAACAATCTCGACTTCAAAATCATTCTAGAAAGTCGTTTTTCACTCGTGTTGAGTTTCGAGCTCAAAACTTTTATTCACTAAAACTAATGTATCTTTCAAACGGTAAATCCGATTTCGACGAATGAATATTCGTTTCGAACCTAATTTTTGCCCGGACGGAATGGTTATACTTCCAGCCACTTAACTCCATGTTTTGTCACTGAAATGACTGAAATACCCCCAGCAGTCCCACTTTTTAGCTTCAAGATTATGAAGCTTCGAAGAGAAGCTATTCCATTTTTGCTCTCCTACCCTTCCTTACATTTTATTTCCAAGGTGAGCTGCTTCTCTTCAACTATAAATAGAGGGCAAGAGGCATTTGAATCCTTGCTCAAAGTTGTGTTGACAACACCCTTTCTTCCTCTCCCTCTCCCCCTCTTTGCCGTCGGCATCCCCCCTCCTTAGCTAGGTTAGTTGTTTTATTTTATGTTATGTTTTAGTTTAGTTTATGTTTTTATGTTATGGTATGTTTATATTATGTTTAGGTTGGGTCTTAGGGTCTTCCCTAAGCCATATAGGATTTTATTTTATGCATTTATTATATAGTTTTCATGATATGTTTGAATATATGTTTATATGTTTTAATTGTTTAGTATATGCTTGAATATGTTGTGAAATGCTCTAGTATATGCTATGATCATGTGATATGGTTGTTATATAATGAGAATTGATGCATGATTATGGAATTTGAATTATGTTCATGCATGCTAGCTAATGGAATAGTGGTTTACAATTAATTATGTCACAACTTGTTACATGTTGGTATTGGAATTAAATTGTTACATGTTACATGCCTAAAGGTTCATGATATGATATGATATATGTTGTGACATGTTGTCACATTGTTATATGATTCTTGAATTATGAATTGAGCTTATGATATGATATGGATTAATGGATTAAAGCCTTGATCATATGTTATACAATTTAATAGTGTCCCTTGTTATAACCCAAGATAGAATAGTGTTTCATAACTTGATCTTATGCCTTAATTGGATCTCTTAACCATAGGTTATACCTTTAACCTACATCACAATTGGTTATATTAACATGAACTTGAAACTATAGGTTATAATCAAAATCATAATTTCATTAGGGTGTGTGTGTGTGTGCATGCCGTGTGTGTGTGTGTAAGTGCATGGTGTGTGTGTGTACCGTGTGTGTGGGTGTGTGTGTATAGTAAGGGTTTGACCCGACCCTTTGACCCGAAATGTGAATACTAACCTGTGAATAGTAATCTTAAATAGTACTTTTGAATAGTGCTTTTGAATAGTAAAAATGAAATGAAACTTGTGCTTTCTTAATAGACATTTGCACCTAGGGTTTCCATATCCAGGGTCTAAAATGTGTTTTCAAAATTTGTTTTCTTTCGTGGACTTGTTTCTTAACTTAAGGTTTGCGATAGGATTCATAATTTGACTAAAGCTTACTCGGTTAAGATCCTAGTCTCACGTTAAGAGTAACTCACTTTAACGTATTCCTTTATGTTTTACCTTTCTTGAATACCTTAAATGGTATTACTCTCCTGTGTTACATGTTCTTTACATGTTCCTTGTTCTTTGTTTTATGCATTTCATATGCATCTTGGTTTGTAGTGGGTCTTAGTTCTAAATAGGTGAGGTGAAGTTATAAATGTTTTCCAACTGGAACCACGATTATACCATCGTATCATATGTTTTAAAATTCAAAGCTGAACCTCGTTTTGAACTATCCCAGTTATCGGGACATTCTTTTGAAAGGATCATTCATACTTTAATAATATACCTTGATCTACAACACATGTTTTCCAAAGTTCTGTATTCTTGTTAAAAGACAGTTACATGTTCTGCATATGTTTTCAAAGTACAGTTTCACATGTTTTACAGACAGCATCACATGTTTTACAGACAACATCATATGTTTACAGACAGTTTCACATGTTATTGTTAGCACACTGGAGTGGTACTCTGGTCACTGCTAATCTTAAAATGCAAGCATGCAGTTTACAGTTTGGGCCCAGCGGTTATCTGTGGAGGTGATGTTCGGGAGGTGTGCGCCAACAACATCACCAATACCGGTCGCCTCAATTAGACAATTGACACCGACTTTTAACAGGAGGTTTGTTAAGTCAGGACACTCTGTCTGGGAATGGACAGAAAATCTGTTCCCATTACATGTTTACAGGAAACCTAGGGATAGCTACCCGAAGTGACAACCGGTGGAGGATGGTGCATGTTTGTATGTGTTAGTGGGGTATTGTTGACCTTGGTCTGATACTCTACTGTGTGTGGAGTTATTGTTGACCTCGGTCCGATACTCTACGAAATCATGTTTTCTGGAGTAAGGATGGAGAAGCCTAGCTTGCGGGAAAAATTTTGTTTCATAAAGGATGGTTCATATTTGGAAAAGTTCACTTTACCCGTATCCCGTTTTATGAAAGAACAATGAACCACCTACAGCATATGTGTGCGCGTGTGATAGCATTCATGAAAAGAGTTTTGAAATTCGTATTCTTTTACAGCATTGCATTCAAACAGTTTTATCCATCGAACTTGTTCAAGTTCTTCTTTAAAGCTTTGCATTAACAGTTTTGAACAACACTTCAAGTTCTTTATCATTCAACACTTTCTTTTAAGTATTCCCTCACTTAGTCCTTTTGACTAATACCTCTCCCGTTTTCTTGCCTCGTGGTTTGAGGTCTTGCAGCCGCAGTCTAGAGGTATCTTGAAGCTCTAGATTTTCATTTTTGTTTCAGTCAGGACTTAGTATTATTTCTCTTTTGTGTCCTGCATATGTTTTATGGCTGCATCACTTTATGTTTCTGAATACTTGAGTATCTTTGTTATACTCTTCCTGCTACTCTGTTACCGATACTTTGAACTCTGCTATATCGGTACTTATTTGTGAATATGTTATATGTTCTGATATGCCGAGTCTCTCTTACACGATCAATATGTTCTTGCTTGTTACATGCCATCACGCAAATGTTTTGAAAAGTTTTAAAATACTCTGATTTTCCATTGCATAGACACATCGTTATATGTATAGTTCTGATAGACAGCCGTTCGCTGGAGTATTTCTTAAGTGATGGCTCACACCATTACTTGAGAGGTGCTTCAGTGCGGGGGTTGAGACACCGCTCTCCTCTTGTCCCAGTATGGGTGGGGGCGTTACAGCCCGTGGTGGTATCAGAGAACCGCGTTAAGTAAGAAGAGACTTAACCTAGATTACTCTAATGTTTCATCATGCATTGTTCACGCATTGCATTTAGGATCATTCTCATATTGCATCGAGATAGGATATTTGGGGATTGCATGGTTCTGTTATCTGGATTTCATATCTGTGGTATCTTTTGTATAGCTATGGCAGTTTAGCCACACCAGGATCCTTTTCAGCAGTTGGATGAGGCTTTCTTTGAACAGTTTGAGGCCCCGCGTACTGTGGCAGTTTCTCGCCTTGGAGGCACTCGTTTCTACACCTGGCAAAGGTCTAGAAACAGTGGCAGGCCTGGGTATTCCTATCCTAACAGAGTTATGCACTATCTCGAGTTTGAGAGAGATGGTTACTTTCAGGAGTATCAGAGGACCCGTGAGGTCAAGTTGGAGTCTATACGCCATCAGGATCAGTCACTGCAGTACCAGATTGATAGGGACATCGCTCGTGAGCATGCTACAAAGATGACTCATATTTCCGATCAGAGGGCTGCTCGTATTGCTGAGTTGGATGAAGATCTTATGCGGATGACTATAGATCGTGACACTTCTATGGAGCGTCACCAGCACTACCGTGCACGTGTGGGAGCTCGCCTGTATGATACCTATCACTTGTCCGATGAGCAGGCAGTTGAGGAGGTCGAGGGTCAGGATGTCAGTCAGGCCTCTCAGGAGCCCGAGCCTATGCAGGATCAGTCAGATGTAGGCGATGGAGGATCTGATGATGATGATAATGGCGGAGATGACCCAGCAGGACACTGACAGGGTGAGGTCGTTGCTGTTTCTCATGACACCACCAGGGGTTCTTTGGACCACAGCTACCAGGGTTGATCGCTGATGGGAGGTTTTCTGTATATAGTACTGATGCATATATATCTATCTATGGATGGCGGACGTATAGCCGGGACAGTTCAGGACTGACTTTTGGATGAGGGGATGTATAGCTATGATAGATGATCCTCGACTTTTGGCACCACAGATGACGGTCCAGATGACTTGGTACCTACTAGGTTATTTTCAACAGGGTTGGACGGATTGGTAAGGCCTGTAAGGGAGTCAACTCGATAGTATTGGGTCCTCCCCATTTTGAATTAATACTGTTAACATGTGGCCTGTAGTAAATTTTACCAAACCTGGCACAGTGATAACACTTTCGGCTTTATGATTGGATATCTGTTTACTGCTTTCCATAAATGTCATTGCATGAGTCTTAAAGTTGCTTAAAGATACCATTAAGACCGTTGATAAGATCATGCCATTTCATTTATTGTTAGCATGCTGATATTCTTGTTGTTGGATTGATCATGCTTCTGATCATGCTATACATGTTACAGTTCTGGTTGATATGACAGTACTTGTTCTGTTCCCGTTTACATGTTGATCATGTTTTGGGATATGTTATACATGTTTTTGATATGTTGATATGTTACACGAGCTTCTGTTCCCGTTTACATGTTGTCTGATAGTTGTTTCTGATTACATGATAAGTTCGAATCTTTGCTGACATGTTGTTATGGGAATGTGTTGTTCTCATACTTATATGTGAGTATGTGGGAATGTGAATACGTGGTTATAGGTTTTGTGAATCATTATATGTCATGCATCGAATATAAATTTGAATGCTTGTGAATTCAGTAACAACATGCCACCAAGAAGAGCACCCCGAAATCATGTACCACCACTGCCACCCCAAAGAGATGTCACGCCACCCCCTGAACGGGAGGGAACTCCAGAGTTAAGGGATGTGCTACGACAATTCACGAGAGCTTGTAATCAGAGAGATAATCCTCATAATGAAAGGTCACTGGAAAAATTTCTGAGGATGAATCCACCTAAGTTCTATGGAGAACCGAACGACCTAAAGGCTGAGAATTAGATTACTAGTCTTGAGAAGATTTTCGAGGCTATGGGAATCTACCCAGAGGATCGTGAACGAGTTCGGTATGCCACTTTTCTTATGGAAGGAGCTGCATACAATTGGTGGAAGCACGTTCAGCACATGTGGATTGAGAACAACGTTGAAGGAAGTTGGGACGAGTTTATCGGAGATTTTCAGTAGAAGTATACGCCCCAAGTAACTCGTGACGCACGAGAGACTGAGTTTATGAGTTTGGTTCAGGGAACTATGAATGTGATGGAGTATGAGGCTAGGTTTGTGAGGTTGATCAAGTATGCACCTCATATTCTGAATGATGAGCGTCGAAAGACAAAGAGGTTTATGGATGGGCTGAAGCCCAAACTTCGGTGGGCAC
Organism: Lantana camara; assembly: GCA_037501455.1. NCBI lineage: Eukaryota > Viridiplantae > Streptophyta > Magnoliopsida > Lamiales > Verbenaceae > Lantana > Lantana camara. The sequence goes on from CM074855.1 coordinate 111,722,051, forward strand.
TTGCTTCTTTGGACATTGAGACCTACAACCGGGCTGTTGATAGAGCGCTAAGGGTTGAAGTTGCACATAAGGAGATCAAGATAACTATTGCACGTCAAGGACCTTCTAACCCTAAGCCTTATTAAGGAAACAAGCAACCATCCGAATCTTTTCCCCAAGGAACCGGAAAGAAGCCAACGGTAGCACCACAACCTCAGCAACAGAAGGCTCCACAGAGACAACAAGCACAGAAGCAGAAAGCGCCACAGCAGTACCAGAGGGCGCCACAACAGCAGAGAGAACCTCAGCTAGGTCCAGAGGAAATTGTTTACCGATATTGTCGCCAAACGGGACATACTGAGGGGAACTGTCGCAAGAAAGCTGGACAGTGTTTCGCGTGTGGCTCCCCTGAGCACCAGATGGATAGTTGCCCACACAAGATCAGGAGATTTGGGGTCCACGATAAAGGAAAAGCAGTGGTGGGTACGATGAACAAACCGGTGGTCAAAGGCAAAGCGTATGCTTTGGATGGTAAGGAGGAGCTTGATCCTTCGTCTGTTGTGGAAGGTATTGTGCACATTCTTCACACGCCAGTTAAGGTCTTGTATGACCCTGGTGCTACGCATTCATTTGTTGTGTAACACCCCAAAAGGTGGGGCATCACACCCCCGCACTATAACCCAACACCTGTACAAAATGGAGAGTCCGCACACGCACCAAGCCATAGCGAACGGGTGACTGACAAAAACACACCCACTAGCTAGGCGGTACATAACCCTGTAAGAATGAAAGAATGCAAAACCATCACAGCGGAAGTAGTACTAAATGCCAATTTTCAAAAACTTAACACATCAAGCATACAACGCAGTACATACATCAGAATCAAATACACGGGTTCAACTAGTTCAGCAACCTGTCCTATCCTGTCCCGAATAATTACACAACAAAACAGGTTCAACTAATCCAAGCACCTGTCCTAACCTGTCCCGAATTCCATACATTACAGACATAACATAAATTTGTTCAGAACAACATAACACAACGAATAGATTAAATTTATAAATTAAACAACTGAAATCAAACTCAAACGAATGCAAACCTACACAAATACTAAGACTGAACTCAACCCAAACAAAACGGAAGACTCGACTCAACCACCTAGCTCGAACAAACTCCAAAGCAAACCTACAACTCAAACAAAAGAAGGGGGAAAAAGAAACAACGAAGAGGGGTCAGTCCTAATGACTGGCGAGGAGGCTAACTCACGTACCCATACATATACGTAGGAGCAAAGCAAATATTACATTTTAAAAGATCATGAATCGGGGCGTTGTTTTTGCAATCTAAGGCATTTTTTTCAAGTGATACTATATATAAGGAAAGTAGTTTAAGGCCAAGAGCCCAAAATTATCCAAGTTTTACAATTTAAAAGCCACTCCCGTTTCATAACCATAAACTAAAGCATAAACTTACCAACTCAGAGAGTTCACGCTTAACACACACTTGCTCAAAGCATAAATAGAAGCAAAACTCATAAACAATCCCACCGCCACACCATTGGGGAAGAGAGGTGCCCCTCTCGACCCTCCACAGAACAAAACATGTGAACCGGAGGATCCCGCCCGGTTCCTTCAACGGCCAGCCAAAATGCGCTCCGTCGGCATAGGAGAACTAAGACTCCCGTTGGTGGAGAAGTGCACAGGGGTCGTAACCGGTGACCCCGATGGTCGTCCCGGGTCTCCCTTACCCAAACTCCGGGGCCCAAACAGATCGAAACCAACAGAAAATTGGAGACTTGCTTGAATCCGATACAAACGAAATAAAGGTTAAACTTAACACACTTACCAGACGAAACTTATCCGCAAATCATGTCCTGCTTATACTCACACACACTTACACACACTCACACTTATCGAAGCTTTTCCAAACAAACGTAAAATAGCTTATATACATATACAAAACGTTTTTCAAGATCTTATAGCAAACGGGACAAATCCCAGAAAATACGTATCAAGCATATATTTAAATACATATATATACATAGTCGCATGCAGGGCTATATAACTAAAACAAAGAAAACCTCACCTGATACTAAACGAAGCCGGAAACAACGTACTTGATTCACCCCGGAATCAACTTGATAAACAAAACACCACCCCGGGTGCACCTGAACAAACTGAAGGCAAAAGACAGGACTTAGACTCAAGAATGAACCACATAGACGCACGGCGTATGATCAAGCATGTAGGAGATGCAAACACGTAAGTACAACACATATTCGAATCAATTACATGCAATCCAAGACATTACATAGCTTAACATATTCATTTATAATCATATAACACATTCAAGTGCACAATTAATGCATATTACAAGGTGGAGGTCCATATCAAGGTGCATAGGTGTTTTTTGCAAATGATTCATATTACTCGAGCAACATAAAACATATATAACAACACACTCATACACATAAGCAAGTGAAAACAAGTTGCGAATGAGTTCGGAGGTGGCAAGGTGCAAGAAAAGCGGAAGAAAAGCACAAGAGATTGTTCCGAGCAAAAAGGGTCAAAAGTTGGAAAATTTTTCAAAACGGACAAGCTGTAGAAAAACGATCATAACTTAAGTTTGAGAAATTAGAATTGAGTTTTGTTTCTTGGAAATGAAACTACACACAGACCTTTAAAATGGTAGGTGTCTCAAAACATGGTTCAAATTGAGGCGAAAATGGCGTACGTTTGAAGTTGGACGAAAGCAGAATTTCGGCGAGATGGCGACACAAATTTAAAACGGTTATATCTCATAGTATTGAATGAATTTTGAGTGTATTCGAATTGTAGGATGTTCTAGACTTCAAGAGGTTTCCGTGGGTTCAAAAATCAGGCCAATCCGAGTTCAAACGAGGTCAGCACGGCCGTGTCAAAATTGGCCTGGAAGCTGACACGGCCGTGTCCGAATAAAAAAAATTCAAAGTCGAGGGCTTGAAACGGCCGTGTCAGAAATGAACTAGGGGCTGACACGACTGTGTTGGGTCGTCTTCTTCAAAAAAACATAGCAACAAAGCAAGGGCTCGACGGGGGTGGTTCCCAAACCACCCCAAACCACGTTCCGATCAATTAATACACCAAAATGCATCAAAATACACATATATAACATATTAACATCAAATTAAATCGCAAATAAGCACGTTGGAAGCAAGTTATCGTGTTTAGGCACTATTCATCAAATCACCAATCCAAGAAATCAAGCAAGAACAAAGAAATTCAATCGGTAGAAATGAAGTACGTAACGAGAGGATCACATTGCTTACCTTGGCTCGTTGATTGGGCGAAAGTTGGAGTCGAAACTTGAGCTCAAAGCTTAGTGGCCAAAGGGGTTATTTCCATCTCTTCTCTCCCTCTTCTTGCTTGGACCGAACCAAAATGAGAAAGAAAGGGGATCCAGTTCCTCTTAAGGCCAAGAAACGGGTCGGGTTAACAAAACGGGTCGGGTCAAAAGATCCGGTCCATTCGGATCAGATTTTAAAACGATAGGGCGATCAAACGGCTTTAGAGAATAAAAGGTTAATTCATTAAATCCGAATCATCGAAACAAACTCAATGAAGGGGTCGGAATTCGAATTCGAATCCCCGAGCTCAAAATTGCCACGGAGGACAAAACACCCTAATTATAATTAGGTCCCTAATCTTTCAGATATTGGACATTCGAGCCCAAACAATTAATTTAATCTAAGGCGCATGTAATTTAAATAAATTACACGTTGACATTTAAAGCATACGAATCACATAAATACGGAATTAAACTCTCTCGTAATGCGTACCTAGAATTACCGAAGTAGCGGGATGTTACATGTTGCATGTAAATTATGTACGCATTTACAATTTCCATTTGAATACTTGTCATATAAATTTGAAGTGAGTTCTCCTTTGGGAACTTGCCTTGTTACGGATCAAGTATATAAACGCTGCCCTATATGTATTGGTACCCGTTGTTACCCGACGGATCTTATTGAGTTGCCAATGATAAGATACGACGTTATACTTGGTATGGAGTGGTTGTCTAAGTATCGACCTAAGTTGGATTGTTACAAGAAAGAGATCATCTTAGAAGAAGATGAAAGTCGGACATCAGAGGGGAAAGTTGAGAAGTTATCAGTGATTTCTTCGATGGAAGCTAAGAAGCTGATTCAGAAAGGAGCCAGTGGATTTGTGGCTTATCTTTTGAATGGACCGAAAGATCAACTTAAGATCGAAGAAGTGGAAGTGGTGAAAGAATTCCTAGATGTGTTTCCTGAACATTTGGATTCGTTACCTCCTGACCGAGAGTTAGAGTTTACAATCGAAACTATAGCGGAAGTTGAACCGTACTCAAAGACACCTTATAGAATGGCTCCAACTGAATTGGAAGAACTAAGGAAGCAATTAGATGAACTGATTGACTCTGGATATGTTCGACCGAGCACATCACCGTGGGGAGCGCCTGTGCTTTTCGTTAAGAAGAAGGATGGATCATTGCGTTTATGCATTGACTATCGGGAGCTGAATAGGATGACGATCAAGAATAAGTGTCCTCTCCCTCATATCGAAGAGCTGTTCGATATACTTCAAGGATCGAAGGTCTACTCTAAGTTAGATCTAAGACAAAGGTATTATCAATTGAAGATCAGGGAAGCAGATATTCCAAAGACTGCTTTCAACATCCGATACGGACATTATGAGTTTGTAGTAATGTCGTTTGGTTTGACGAACGCACCAGCTGCATTCATGGATATGATGCACCGTATATTCAAGCCGTTTTTCGATAAGTTTGTAGTAATCTTTATCGACGATATCTTGGTGTTTTTGAAGACACCGGAGGAACATGCTGAACATCTTCGAATCGTGCTACGCACTTTGCTAGATCACAAGCTATATGCAAAGTTCAGCAAATGTGAGTTCTGGCTTGAGAGAGTTACATTTCTCGGACACATCATATCAGGATCTGGAATCGAAGTAGATCCCTCGAAGATCGAAACGATTATGGATTGGAAATCACCGAAGAATCCTTCAGAAGTGAGGAGTTTTCTGGGATTAGCTGGTTACTACCGAAGGTTTGTCAAAGATTTCTCGAAGATAGCTACACCTCTCACTAAGTTGACAAAGAAAGAAGGGAATTCGATTGGACTGAGAAGTGTGAGCAGAGTTTTCAAAGATTGAAGGAGATGCTAACAACTGCACCCATGTTAGCGTTACCAGAAGGAAAAGAAGGATACACTGTCTACACCGATGCTTCGAAAGAAGGACTAGGAGGAGTTTTGATGCAGAATGGAAAAGTGATTGCGTATGCATCAAGGAAACTCAAAATGCATGAAGTCAACTACCCGACACATGATTTTGGAGTTAGCCGCGATAATTTTTTCTCTTGGGAAGTGGAGACATTACCTGTATGGGGTTACGTTTGAGATCTTTACTGATCATAAAAGCCTGCGATATCTAGTCACTTAGAAAGAGTTGAATATGCGACAGAGGAGATGGATGGAATTTCTGGAGAACTACGATTGCATTATTCAGTACCATCTAGGAAAGGTGAATGTTGTAGACGATGCATTGAGCAGGAAAGCTCGTCTGGCACAAATTTCTGCCGATCCCGAGATTGATAGAAGAGAGAGAACGGAGGTGATAACTAAAGCTCGAATCGTGAACGTTGAGATGATATCACCATTGAAAGAGCAAGTGTTGGAAGCATAGAAGAACGACGAGTGGATCAAGAAATGTCTCGAATCTAAGGAGAAAGATGATGAGACCAAGTTCAGGGTTGATGGACATGGAATATTGAGATACAAAGGTCGAGTATGCGTGCCAACTGTTTTGAGGAAAGAAATTCTCGACGAAGCGCACAAGACTAAGTACACGATACTTCCCGGAGGCACTAAGATGTATCAAGATGTTAAGACGCATTTCTGGTGGAACGGAATAAAGAGAGACATAGCCAACTATGTCAAGAAGTGCTTAACTTGTCAGAAAGTTAAAGCTGAGCACCAGAAGCCGAGTGGGAAGTTGCAACCATTACCGATTCCGACATGGAAATGGGATCAAATCACGATGCATTTTGTCACTGGATTACCTAAAGTCAGAGGAGGACAAGATACTATCTGGGTGATCATTGATCGATTGACAAAGTCAGCGTACTTTTTTCCAGTAAAGACGACGGATAAGGTCAGCACGTTGGCAAAGCTGTATCAACAAGAGATTGTCAGACTACACGGAGTTCCAAACAGTATAGTGTCGGACAAAGATCCAAAATTCACGTCGCAATTGTGGAAAGAAATTCAGACTTTGATGGGAACTAAGTTGAACTTCAGTACTGTAGCGCATCCTCAGACAGATGGACAATCAGAAAGGATGATTAAATAGTTGGAAGATATGCTAAGGGCTTGCGTTTTGGACTTCCAGGAAAGTTGGAAAGAGTGTTTACCTCTTGTGGAGTTTGCATACAACAATAGTTATCAAGCTTCTATTAAAGCTGCTCCATATGAAGCCCTGTATGGAAGGAAATGTAGATCCCCGTTATACTGGGATTTGGATGAAGCAAGATGTACTGAGGAAGGACCGATCAGAGTGAATTCAGCTAAATGGATAAGAGAAGAGACGGAGAAGATTCAGATCATTCGCCAGAGAATGAAAGCTGCCCTGGACAGACAGAAGAGTTATGCTGATCGACGAAGAAGGGATTTGGAATTCGCAGTGGGCGAAAAGGTATTTCTGAAGGCATCGCCAAGGAAAAGATTTTCCCGAATTGGGAAAGGTGGAAAGTTAAACCCGACATATGTTGGACCGTATGAGATACTGGAGAAAGTAGGACCGACTGCTTATAGATTGGATTTGCCTGTAGGTCTAACAGGAATCCACAATGTATTTCATGTATCTCAGCTTCGCAAGTGTTTCTCGGATGAGACAGAGGTTGTGCCGTTAGAAGAGACACCATTGGAACCGGATTTGACTTATGTTTTGAAGGCCGCTAAGATTCTAGATAGGAAGTTTCAAGAGCTAAGGAATAGGAAAATTCCTTTGGTTAAAGTCCTTTGGAAGGGACATGGGACAGAAGAGGCAACCTCGGAGACAGAAGAGAAAATGCAAAAGCATCACCCCGAGTTGTTTGCAGTTACAGCGGAGAAACTAGGGACAGATTCTCTTTAAGGAGGGGTGATTGTAACAGCCCAAAACAGGGTCTCGATGAAAACAGTAAGTTAAGGGCATTGGTAAAGTGTTTATAGACCGTGATTCAACTCTTTGAACCTTCATGCATTGCATTCTTACATGAACTTTGTGCTCGTATATGATCTGACATGTTTTAAGGGGGAATTCTTGACCTTTGATACAGTTTACTATTCATAACCCGAGCCTACCTTGTTCATATTGTTACTCGAACCCTAGAGGTTCATCACACATGTTTCCCAATCGTTTGAACTTGTTTCCCTAGCTCAGAGAGTCTTTCTTGAACCATAAGGGTACTTTTGGAACTTATCGACCAAAGTTACTATTTATCTGAAAATGAGCTTTTGATTCTGATACCTTTCCTACCCAAGTTTACAGTCAAATCGATCCTTGAGTTGAGACGAGTCTTTTGAAATCATTCTTGACTTGGAAATCTATTTTGAGCATTGGTTTTATTGAAAATGTTTTCGAAAACCCTAGTTCACTATTCCTTCTACGAACGGTTTTGATTCGAAAAATGTTTTCTCTTCGGATTTGCACTACTTGAACTATTTCAAGATTTTTGAGATGTTTTACAACTCTTGATTCAAACCCTAGCTCGAAATTTTGAAGCATACGTTCGTACGTGAGAATTTACTATTCATTCTACGTTTTCAACTTTTTAACGGTAAAATGTTTTGTAGTCTATATTGGATTCAAAACGCTTCTCGATTTATTTCTTGAATTTTGGAAACAATCTCCACTTGAAAATCATTCTAGAAAGTCATTTTTCACTCGTGTAGAGTTTCGAACTCAAAACTTTTATTCACTAAAACTAATGTATCTTTCAAACGGTAAATCCGATTTCGACGAATGAATATGCGTTTTGAAGCTAATTTTTGCCCGGACGGAATGGTTATACTTCCAGCCACTTAACTCTATGTTTTGTCAGTGAAATGACTGAAATACCCCCAGCAGTCCCACTTTTTAGCTTCAAGAGTATGAAGCTTCCAAGAGAAGCTTTTCCATTTTTGCTCTCCTACCCTTCCTTACATTTTATTTCCAAGGTGAGTGCCTTCTCTTCAACTATAAATAGAGGGCAAGAGTCATTTGAATCCTTTCTCAAAGTTGTGTTGACAACACCCTTTCTTCCTCTCCCTCTCACCCTCTTTGCCGTCGGCATCCCCCCTCCTTAGCTAGGTTAGTTGTTTTATTTTATATTATGTTTTAGTTTAGTTTATGTTTTTATGTTATGGTATGTTTATATTATGTTTAGTTTGGGTCTTAGGGTCTTCCCTAAGCCATATAGGATTTTATTTTATGCATTTATTATATAGTTTTCATGATATGTTTGAATGTATGTTTATATGTTTTAATTGTTTAGTATATGCTTGAATATGTTGTGAAATGCTCTAGTATACGCTATGATCATGTGATATGGTTGTTATATAATGAGAATTGATGCATGATTATGGAATTTGAATTATGTTCATGCATGCTAGCTAATGGAATAGTGGTTTACAATTAATTATGTCACAACTTGTTACATGTTGGTATTGGAATTAAATTGTTACATGTTACATGCCTAAAGGTTCATGATATGATATGATATATGTTGTGACATGTTGTCACATTGTTATATGATTCTTGAATTATGAATTGAGCTTATGATATGATATGGATTAATGGATTAAAGCCTTCATCATATGTTATACACTTTAATAGTGTCCCTTGTTACAACCTAAGATAGAATAGTGTTTCATAACTTGATCTTATGCCTTAATTGGATCTCTTAACCATAGGTTATACCTTTAACCTACATCACACTTGGTTATATTTAAATGAACTTGAAACTATAGGTTATAATCAAGATCATAATTTAATTAGGGTGTGTGTGTATGTGCATGCCGTGTTTGTGTGTGTACGTGCATGGTGTGTGTGTGTACCGTGTGTGTGGGTGTGTGTGTATAGTAAGGGTTTGACCCGACCCTTTGACCCGAAATGTGAATAGTAACCTGTGAATAGTAATCTTGAATAGTACTTTTGAATAGTGCTTTTCAATAGTAAAAATGAAATGAAACTTGTGCTTTCTTAATAGACATTTGCACCTAGGGTTTCCATATCCAGGGTCTAAAATGTGTTTTCAAAATGTGTTTTCTTTCGTGGACTTGTTTCTTAACTTAAGGTTTGCCATATGATTCATAATTTGACTAAAGCTTACTCGGTTATAGTAAGATCATAGTCTCACGTTAAGAGTAACTCACTTTAACGTATTCCTTTATGTGTTACCTTTCTTGAATACCTTAAATGGTATTACTCTCTTGTGTTACATGTTCTTTACATGTTCCTTGTTATTTGTTTCATGCATTTCATATGCATCTTGGTTAGTAGTGGGTCTTAGTTCTTAAGCTCACTCTAGTACACCACCTACAGGAGTTAAAGTTGAGCACTGGGATCCCCAGGGCACCGCATAATCTGTCTACCTACCTTTTGTTACTAATAGGTGAGGTGAACTTATAAATGTTTTCCAACTGGAACCACGATTATACCATCGTATCATATGTTTTGAAATTCAAAGCTAAACCTCGTTTTGAACTATCCCTGTTATCGGGACATTCTTTTGAAAGGATCATTCATACTTTAATAGTATACCTTGATCTACAACACATGTTTTCCAAAGTTCTATATTCTTGTTCAAAGACAGTTACATGTTATGCATATGCTTTCAAAGTACAGTTTCACATGTTTTACAGACAGAATCATATGTTTTACAGATAGCATCACATGTTTTACAGACAGCATCATATGTTTTACAGACAGCATCATATGTTTACAGACAGTTTCACATGTTATTGTTAGCACACTGGAGTGGTGCTCTGGTCACTGCTAATCTTGAAATGCAAGCATACAGTTTATAGTTTGGGCCCGGCGGTTATGTGTGGAGGAGATGTTCGGGAGGTGTGCGCCAATGACATCACCAATACCGGCCGCCTCAATTAGATAATTGACACCGACTTTTAACAGGAGGTTTGTTAAGTCAGGACAATCTGTCTGGGAATGGATAGCAAATCTGTTCCCATTACATGTTTACAGGTCACCTAGGGATAGCTACCCGAAGTGACAACCGGTGGAGGATGGTGCATGTTTGTATGTGTTAGTGGGGTATTGTTGACCTTGGTCTGATACTCTACTGTGTGTGGAGTTATTGTTGACCTCGGTCCGAGATACTCTACGAAATCATGTTTTCTGGAGTAAGGATGGAGAAGCCTAGCTTGCTGGCAAAATTCTGTTTCATAAAGGATGGTTCATATCTGGAAAAGTTCACTATACCCGTATCCCGTTTTATGAAAGAACTATGAACCACCTACATCATATGTGTGTGCGTGTGATAGCATTCATGAAAAGAGTTTTGAAACTCGTATTCTTTTACATCATTGCATTCAAACAGTTTTATCCATCGAACTTGTTCAAGTTCTTCTTTAAAGCTTTGCATTAACAGTTTTGAACTACACTTCAAGTTCTTTATCATTCAGTACTTTCTTTTAATTATTCCCTAACTTAGTCCTTTTGACTAATACCTCTCCCGTTTTCTTGCCTCGTGGTTTCAGGTCTTGCAGCCGCAGTCTAGAGGTATCTTGAAGCTCTAGATTGTCATTTTTGTTTCAGTCAGGACTTAGTATTATTTCTCTTTTGTGTCCTGCATATGTTTTATGGCTACATCACTTTATGTTTCTGAATACTTGAGTATCTTTGTTATACTCTTCCTGCTACTCTGTTACCGATACTTTGAACTCTGCTATATCGGTACTTATTTGTGAATATGTTATATGTTCTGATATTCCAAGTCTCTCTTACACGATCGATATGTTCTTGCTTGTTACATGCCATCACGCACATGTTTTGAAAAGTTTTAAAATACTCTGATTTTCCACTGTACAGCCACATCGTTATATGTATAGTTCTGATAGACAGCCGTTGGCTGGAGTATTTCTTGAGTGATGGCTCACACCGTTACTTGAGCGGTGCTTTAGTGCGGGGGTTGAGACTCCGCTCTCCTCTTGTCCCAGTACGGGTGGGGGCGTTACAAGAATATAATCTATTTAACGCTTAAAATCATGCAATTTCTACATACAACAGACCCCCCATCCAATAGGTGAAGATTATGTTGTGAACCTTTCAATCTCATGGATGCCGTGAGATAAGATCCTTCTATCGTCTAATCCCCGATTAGGACCTAGGGCATGGGAATGATAGAACCCTTATGAATTAATTCCAACAGCAATTCCATTTGATTTAACACTCTAGGAAACTCGTTTCCTAATTTAGATCTCACTACCTTGCACAAGGATTTAAGTGGAATGTGCTACAATAGAATTCATGGGTGATTCACTCTTTCTTCTAGACGAACGATAGATTCTATGTTGGCATCTCGTATGCCCCCATACATGAGTCGAACAGTGCCAACATACAATGTAGAGCCCGGAGCGGCGAGCCCCCACATCCGCCGCATTTAGACCCTAACCCACATGTGAAATAGAAATTCATACATGAGCCCAAGCCTAAGCGAACGGGAACCTACACGCACACGCTAAGCCAGGCGGAGCTAAGACAAGAGCAGAGTGCGCAAAAACCAAAGAAAGCGGAAGCATACAACAAGAACAAGAAGATAAATCCACAAAAACGGGTTCGACTATCCCTAGAAGCCTGTCCCGGAAAAAAATATAATCAAGAATTCAACCATAATTCATTAGCAAATGTATAACATATACATACTATCAAAATTCGTATCATATATACAAAAAGTGACTGAATGTAAATGAAAACACAACTCGAGCTAGGAGACTAGGACTCGACCGACCTACGACTAGGCCTAGCACGAACCACCACCTGCAAACTGAAAAGTTGAAAGGAGAGGGTCAGTCCACCGACTGAGTGAGGGGGCTAATGCACACCCACGCACTTACACATATAGAGAAAAGCACGTATTAAACCAAAGACTATGAACAGGGAATAGGGTTTTACATACCAAAGCCATTTTCCAAAAGAACCCATATTTATACATATATTCGTATATTCTTAAGTTTGAAAACTCGTAAGAATTCATATATATTCAAAGAATGCATATGATTCACATTAAAAACTCATAGGGATTCATATTGAAACTCATGAAGATCATAATTAAAACTCATAAGGATTCTTATATTCAGATCGATTCATAGTTTAGCGTACAAATCTCATATTGAAAACAAACTCTCCTATCCCGTTTCATAATCAACATAACAAAAGAATTCAAATACCTTGCGAGTACGGGTTTCCAACATTACTCCTTAACATAAGATTCGTAAGAAATCACAAATAAATTCAAATGCATAAGATTCATATTCCCGTATTCCAACCTTCTTCGGAAGTTTGCACGTGGGTTACGGGGCCCACATCGTGTAACTCAATATACGTGGGATCGTGAGTCCACAACGTACCTTCTCCGGCCTCAGCCGAAGGCTCAAAGCACCATGCCTTCTCTATCTCCCTCAGAGTCGCGCGTAGGTACTTCAAAGCAGCACGTGTACAGGCTTAACCCGGCGGCCCAACACCGCCTCGGGCGTCCTTACTCACGCCTCCGGGGCCCAAGGATTCATAAGATTCGTAAGGAAACATAAGACTCATAAGAAACATACCTAAATCGCGAAACCTAGAAACATACGATTCATACTTAAGAAACATACCATAAGAAACATACCTTACCGTGCAACTCCGCATATGCTATACACGTACCTCTCCGTGTCTTCCAAGTCCATATGATGCTGAGGGAGACCCACAGTTCGATTGACATTACACGGTTTGGAGCATAGCCTCGTTGTAAAACCATTTTAAGCTTATATACGCCCATACGTATAATTTCAGAAGAATTCATATTAAATCGAATTAACAAGATTCATAACGTATCATAAGACATATATTTAGTATATATATAATAGTATATTCGCATGCGGGCTTGAAAACGAGCACATAGGGTCATAGGTCGCATTAACTAAAAGAAAACAAAACGAAACCTCACCTTTTACCAAAAGTGCTCCCGAGAGAGCGTTGACGACCAAGAAGAAGCTAAATGGCGGAACCGACTCCTCCGGAACTCAACTCTGAGAAAACGAACATAAACTTATGACTTAGACTCGATCATGAACCAATTAAACGCACGGCGATGCATATGAATGCAAATGAATGAAATAAATACAAATGAAATGCATCACTTAAGCCATTTAAGTTCAAAATTCGTATGAAGTGTTTCATGTCAAGTCATAGAAGAGGCAAGAGATTAGCGTATTAGGCAAAAGAATGAAGTTCTATCTTATTCACGCATTTAAGAAAGTGTTTAAGTCATATAAGAGCATATGAGAACATAAGTCGGAAAAGAGCATATAAAACTAACCAAAAATTCATAATATTTATCCTAACACCTAATATTACACGTTGGCATAATGTACGAGTCATAAATGAATAAAAAGAAGGCATTAGAAAGTACAAAACACAGAATGAAAGTCATATATGAAAATTCAAATTTAAGAGATCATATCATTTACAATATTCAACTTAAAATACATAAAATTCATATAAAATAATTTAATATTCAACTTCTTAATATATAATATATTTCATATATTGCATATATATACACTCAGCTTATAGATAATATAACAACCATTACACACTCTTATATATATATGTATATATATATATATATATATATATATATATATACATAATATATATACGTACAACACACTTATATATTCATAATATATGTTTACGTACACACCACACTCATGCATGCATTTACATAATATAATAAATATACACATTTACATGCATGCATATAATATATATAATATACACTACAGATTCATTCCTATATATATACAAACACTAACGCACACACAAATGCACACACATGCACTAAATACATTTATTACATATATATACACATGCAAATAATTAAACAACCAGAGCAAAAGCAAGCAACAGCAGCACAGCAGCAGGCTCCCCGCACGGGGAGATATTTCCCCCAAATTTCCCCGGCCGGGGAAAGGGACAAAAGGTTACAGAAGCTCCAAGGCGAAAGTCCCCGATCGGGGACTTCTTCAACGTGAATCTCCCCGCCCGGGGAGATTAATTCCTGTCGCACAGCAGCAGCAAATCGAAGCAAAATCCCCTGTTCTCCCTCCATTGATCAGCAGCAGTAGCATAGCACGTAGCAGCAACATCACAGCAGCTCAATAACAAATAAACAGCAAGCAAACTACAAGAAAAACATAACATCAACTCCGCAGGAAGCACACAGCAGCGGCAACAAAAGAGAACCAACAAAACCCATGAAACCTTAAAGCTATAAACTCATACAAAAATGGTGGAGCCTCATAGACTTCATGACAATTAAATTCGAGCATAAATACACATAAAAGCAGTAACATGGATCATATACCAGGCCTTGGTTCACTTAAAAACACCCTCAAAGTCATGGATTCAAATTAGAAAAGAAAACCTAACTATTCATGTCATGGCTCAAAACTCAATCAATCATGGCTTAAAATCTGAATTTGATGGATGAAAATGATCACATAAGTATGGAGATACCAAATATGTACTTACCACTTGAAGATGATGGAGAAAAATGAAGATTGAAGCTCAAAAAACCCCTTGGGTCCAAAGTGACGGGGAATGGAACTGTTGCTTCGCCAAAGATCAGATTCTTTCTCCTCCTTGGTGTATTTGGATCGAGATGAAGGAGGAAAAAGTTGATAAAGGACTGATTTGGTGACTTGTGGGCCCAGGTTTCATGTGAAAAGGTTAAAAGATGAGGGACTTATGTGCAAATTAGCGAAAGGTGGTCATATGTGGGCGAGTCAGTTTTCCGGACAAATTTCGGAGTATCAAATGGGCTTAGAAAAATGTAAGTTTGGGTTCCTTAGTTCCATATCTTCATTACGAGTCCGGCACCACTTCCGGAATTCGAATCCGAATTCTCGAGCTCATGATATGGTCTCCGGAATCCGAGGCACGCTAAAACTAGTTAGGCCCTCGAGTCCCCAAAACAAATAAAATTGTGCGTTACCATTTCAAACAAGTCCGAAAATGAAAAACGAGCACATAATCAAGTTCACGACTCACCATTCTCCAACATATTAAACCGGCACAAAATTTCGATCTGAAATCGAACACGAACGCAACTCATTCCCAACAAAGAAGCATATTATTCAAATAATAAAATTCAAATTTTCAAAGAAATAATAAATAAAATTTTAAAATAAAAAAAAATTAAACGAATTAAAATAAATAAAATTTTATTAAAAAGGCTATTTTCCAATTAGGTCCAAAACTTTCAAAAAGTGTCAAATAAGTCCAAGTTCAGAATTTCAATTAAGTCCAAAATTAAATAAATCATACAATTAAGCCCTTAATTCACATAAATCACATAATTCACAAAATTAGCAAGCTCGGGAGTTAAATTCATATATCATAAATCACTTAGGCAAATTTTGACATATCATTCAAATATTTCATATAAATTCAAATAATTTATATAAGAATTTCAAATAATAAAATATAATTTAAACCGATGCATCAATTAAATATGAAATTAAAATAATTTAAATTGCGCACATACGTTATACCAGTACGATCGATCAGACAGGGTGTCACATACAACCATAACGAGAGTCATGGAACCCACGAATCTCCAGGTGTATATCGAACATTACCCTTGTCATGCATAGAGCATCACTGGAGCCTCAAGTTTAAGGACCTTTCAGACACTACCATAACTACGGAACTAGCCTCATCATTAAGGCATAAAAGCCTTACCCCATTGAGGTGTTCCTGTCTGGATTCTCAATGTACTTGTTCCCTAACAAGCACCCCCATACGCGTGTGAATGTCTCCACATGCAATACTTATAAAACAAAGTAACCTTTCTTAAAGGCACGTCATATGAGCAAGTCTCAAACAAGTCAAGTTAATATCCCCATGCTCATTAGACTCTTCGACTTAGAGTTAGTTTAGGTCACGCCTTAGACACTTGTTCCATAACCTCCATCCCTATGCGAGGTCAAGTCCTGTAGCTTAGTGTGACCTTGGGGTTTTATCCATACAAAAGCAATTATAATATGCAATTAATAAACTTAAATGAGATATGAGAATTGCCCACATAGAATTAAACACGTAGCACCCGAGCACGAGGCACCACATTTCCCGCACCGAGACCCCAACCGTATATAAATGAAAAGATCATACACGTGCCAAATCACGACGAAGGGGGACACAACACACTCGCTATGCAAGGCGGGAGAAATGTAGCACCCGGAACGCTAGGTAGCCACATCCCCCGCACTACAGTTCAATCCATATATGGAACAAACACCCATACATGAATCAAGCCTATAGCGAACGGGAGACAATAATAAAAAAATGACATTCTAGCTAGGCGGGACTAATCCTCAAACAGTTACCAACATGCATAGCAATTAAAACGGAAGCATAATATACATTCATATCCTTAACATCATTCAAGTTCATTTCCATCATTTCCATATATACAATATCAATTTTCCAAAGACAAGTCATAATACACGTAGGTACCATAACAATTCGTAAGCCATACATATGCATCAATATGAAAATGGAAAGTGCTAGACGCAAAGTAAAGACTTGACACGACTCCAACCCCGCCTAGCACACACCCTATAAAACCTGAAAAGTGAGGTGTCAGTCTAAGAAAAACTGAGTGAGGGGTTTAATAATTAAAAGCGCAATTAGCATGCAAGCCATAATCTCGGGTAAGGTGTTATAAAAAGGAAATAATATAAGTTCATTAATAAAGTAGGTCTCGCCCGAGATTACAACTATCCAATTTACAATTCCATCATTCAATTCAATCAATCAGTGCCCGACGAGTGAGGGCAATTCTCCAACCTTTACTCCGAAAGTGAATAATGATGAATGTTTCCGTTTATTAGGTGATCATACAAGTAATTAATGTGCGAACAATTAGCAGTTTCATGAACCCTTTTTCCTCCGGGTAATGGTGGGCTTGCAAGACCCAACCATCCAATCATGGTGTACTTCGGGAACATGAATCTCACGTACGGGATTTCTTCTTCCACCATACCTCCTGGTGGATTTAGAGGTGATCCCAAAATGGTGAGGATAGTGCAAGAGTTACCCGTCACCCTTTTGCTTTCCCGGTGGGCTCAATATACTACCCTCGGGCCCATAATGCAGTACAATATACTCGCCAAATCAATCAATCAATTCAGTCCGTTCAGTTCATTCATGAAATACGTTTAAAATCAATAAGTTTTAGAAAACTATAGATATATAGATACATTTTGGTTTAAAACATCACATAGGGTCGTATGGGTTCTATATATCTAGAATTGAAACCTCACCTGACGAGCGACGAAACAAAACAAGGATACAAGAAAGTGTCCATGTGACCACTGATCTCCGCCCTGGAGAAGAACTGGACAAGAAAGGAAACAACGGGAACTCGTGAGACGAAACTCAATATGAGACCAAGTATGACGCACGGTAATGCTCATGTAACACCTTAATAACCAAACAAATTAGCAATCAAGTGACACTTAAATATGTATGAGAACCAATTATCATCTAAGAGATGAAATCAATCTCAAGGAGTCATATATTCATATCATTCAATCATTTAAAGTTCAATTCGTATAGGGCATGGAGTCACACAATCATATTTGAGCAATTAAGTACCAAGAAGCGTCATATAGGAGCATCATTATCAATTAATCAATCATATCAATCATAGAAACCACATACAGCAGCCAAAGGAGTGAAGGGAATGCAAGAAGAGACGTTTTGGCCAAGTTTGGCAAAAACGGACAATTTTTGGAAATGCGCATGCTGTGGAAAAAAGGGAATATCTCAAGTTCTAGAAACTAGAATTTGGTTTTTTTTTCTGGAATTGAAACTAGACAAGTATACCTTTAAAATGATATCTAGCTCGTTTTCTAGTTCAAAGCGAGGTGAAAATGGCGTAAGCCCAAAGTTGGATGAATGCAGATTGTTGGTGAAGTAGAGATACCAAAAAAAATTGATTATATCTCACACATGACAAAGTATATTAAGATGATTCTAATTGGAGGTTATTCTAGACTTCAAGAGGTTTCCAACGGTTCAAATTTCATGTTAATCGGAGTTCGTTTGAGCGGTAAACGTGCATTTGAAAAATCCACAGGAAGCAGACACGAGCGTGTGGAAACTGTCTATCAAGAAAATGGGTACCCAAATGGGCGTTTGGTAATATAACTAGGGAGCCACACGGGCATTTGGAAGCATTCTGGGCGAAAAACAGGGGAAAAACAGGGGATGCACATGGGAATTGGCTCCCAAGCCTTCCCACATTAAACCAAGACAAGAATTCATCCCAAAACTATCATATATAATGTATATGTCTCATATATATCAATTAGGCACCAATTAAACCAAGGAACATGATTTGATTCATCAAGAAATCATCATCCAAACCCCATATATATCCATGGTATCCAACTCTCATATAATTCAAGAATTCATGCAAGCTTCCAACTTTAATGCTCATGATCGTACCTCTAATCACTCATAAACAAGTTATTCATCAAGATCAAAACCCTAACTTCACATATAAACTTAAGATTCATCACATAACTCATAACTCACATAACTTAAGTAAGCAAGGGCCGGAACAGCCGTTCCCAGGCCTCTGGAGAGGCATAAACATTCTGCATAAAATTGGAATTTTGGAGTTTAACTCGAATGATTTATTTGACCCCAAATTGTTATTATATGATCAATTACATGTCAAAACATGATATTTACATGCTACATTGTTCATTGCATGATGTCTCGTTGCTTGATCAAGCCGTGCGTCTTCTATGTGGTAATATTCTTGAATTGTGGTCTCATACACATACATTGTCCCGTTTCTTGTCCAGTTACTCTCCAGGGCGGAGATTGTTGATCATGAGCACGTTCACGCACCCATGAGTCATCGTGTCGCCAGTCAGGTGAGGTTTAATTGCTAGTTATATAGAACCCGTATATCCCTTATATGATCTTTCGGCCAAAAAGGTATCTATATCTATAATTTTACCTGAAATCACTTACCATTTCAAGCAAGTCATGTTCATGAAAAGCAAGCATGCAAGCAAGCCGTGTTATTGTCAAGAATCAAGCATGTTAGGCGAGTACGCATGACCGTTCACGTTGGGCCCGAGGATAGTGGCTTGAGCCAACCGGGAAAGCAAGGGCTGACGGGTAACTCTCACGCTATCCTCACCACATTCAAAGAATTAATCGATAATTGTTGTCTCAATTCTTCACCCAGTCGTCACCTCAATTGAAGTCCCCGATTTATTCTTTACAGGTTCAAATAGCCGAATGATCTCACCCTCCGACTACTTACACTTGATCACAAAATTTCTTCTACATTCCTTGCCTTTCTTTATCGATTCCATTGTTGCTACATACCTACCAATTCAACCGTACAACAGGACAATTTAATTTGGATATGAAAAATAGGCTCAATCCGACCAAAGATAGAATCCTTAATACTTTAGTTTGCCATGAACTTGAAATCACCATATTAGTCGTTCTCTTTAACTCTTCCCATCCGACTTCTTTTTAACCCGAAATCCAAGTTATCTTAATTCCTTGTAGAGCTACATTGATTACTTTATTGTTCTATTCTTCTACTTGTTATTTCAATGAACCCAAGATTAGTCGATTTCTTAAATCCTTCTCCATCAATCCAAACCTTCTTCTAAAGTCCGAAGTGTCTCGATTCATCTCAAACTTAATTCCCAAATTTTAGCTTCGACCTGAATCACTTGAGTTACTTACCTCTCACATCTTGATTTTAATTCCAACTAGTTGAAGATCCTCACTTGGTTACCAATCTGAACCTCGAATCCTTGATACCCTCAAGACTTTCTTCTCTCTCTTTTGAATTAAATGAACCTCTTGTCCCCGATTAACCAACTTCTTTACTAGTGTGAGCTCACATGTTTATTTTGGCAAGTTATAAACATCACTCCTTGTTGATGGAAAACCATCCTCAAGACTTTATTCACTTTTCTCTGGCGTGAATGTTCCTGCAGAATCCGGATGAGAAGTCTCCATAGCATGGCATATATGTTGATCTTGTGAATTAAAATCATTACACCCTAAATTCCCACTGTATTGAGCGTTCACCATTGATACCATAGCTTGCAAATTCTCCTCTTTTGTCCTCTAACTTCCTAGAGCTTGTGAATTCTTCCCACAATTAATTCTTCTATTCTAGATCTTATCACTTAAATCTTAACTCAATGGAAGAAGACTATTGCTCTTGAATCATTGGATAAATTTCCCCTGGTGCATTCTTTTACCCTTCCAGACTATAGAAAAGAACTTGTAATAGACTGAGGTTATCGTTGTTATAAAAATTGGCCGTGGTTTGATACAATCTTTATAGCCTATAATCACAACTTGTCTCAATTATAAATGCATGGGGTTAATGATTGCATATGACACATAATTAGCATTTAAACACATATTTGATGCAAAATACAATAACTAATTCAACAAAGTTAAAGTAAAACACGTTAATCACGTAAAATTTAAGCAATGTGAGATCAATTAATCAACAATTAGTAGTAAAAATCATTGAAATGCACAAGTTATCAAGTAGTTCCTCATCCGTACGACCTAGACTCATACGACACGATGCTAGAACCTCGGTTTGCAATCGTGCTCTGATACCACCTTAGGATGTAGCACCCGGAACGCTAGGTAGCCACATCCCCCGTACTATAGTTCAATCCACATACGGAACAAACACCCATACATGAATCAAGCCTATAGCGAACGGGAGACAATAATAAAAAAATGACATTCTAGCTAGGCGGGACTAATCCTCAAGCAGTTACCAACACGCATAGCAATTAAAACGGAAGCATAATATACATTCATGTCCTTAACATCATTCAAGTTCATTTCCATCATTTCCATATATACAATATCAATTTTCCAAAGACAAGTCATAATACACGTAGGTACCATAACAATTCGTAAGCAATACATATGCATCAATATGAAAATGGAATGTGCTAGACGCAAAGTAAAGACTTGACACGACTCCAACCCCGCCTAGCACACACCCTGCAAAACCTGAAAAGTGAGGTGTCAGTCTAAGAAAGACTGAGTGAGGGGTTTAATAATTATAAGCGCAATTACCATGCAAGCCATAATGGCGGGTAAGGTGTTATAAAAAGGAAATAATATAAGTTCATCAATAAAGTAGGTCTCGCCCGAGATTACAGCTATCCAATTTACAATTCAATCATTCAATTCAATCAATTAGTGGCCCGGCGAGTGAGGGCAATTCTCCAACCTTTACTCCGAAAGTGAATAATCATGAATGTTTCCATTTATTAGGTGATCATACAAGTAATTAACGTACGATCAATTAGCAGTTTCATGAACCCTTTTTCCTCCGGGTAATGGTGGGCTTGTAAGACCCAACCATCCAATCATGGCGTACGTCGGGAACATGAATCCCACGTATTGGATTTCTTCCTCCACCAAACCTCCTGGTGGATTTAGAGGTGATCCCAAAATGGTGAGGATAGTGCAAGAGTTACCCGTCAGCCTTTTGCTTTCCCGGTGGGCTCAATACACTACCCTCGGGCCCACAGTGCAGTGCAATATACTCACCAAATCAGTCAATTAATTCACTCCGTTCAGTTCATTCATGAAATCTGTTGAAAACTATAGATATATAGATACATTTTGTAACGCCCTGATTTCCAGAGAGTCAGGTACGCTCGCCACGTGTGAGTTTCGAGCGTTAGGATTTTATTTTATTATTTTCGTTTATTCACTTTATACATGTTACATTAATTTTATAAATTACATCTCAACATGATTACATGAAAATATGTGGAAATAGGTTAAATGGTAAATTATTGTGCCATTGGAATTCAATTGCTACTTGGAATAATTGTCGAATCTGATTTAATTGCTTAATTGTCCTTAATTGATCATTTATATAAATTAGATGATAGAATTGCATGAGTACTTCTTGGACTAAATTGATCAATTGGTAAACTTTGCATCCTTAATTGCGTAAACCTATATAAATAGAGGATTAAATTGCAAATTCTTCATTTCATTAATTTTGAGGAGATAAGTTACGTTATATGCATCTCTTCCTTCATTTCATTACATATAACCATATACATGCCATCTTTTCTCACCATCTCTCTCGCGATCAACCTCAAAGAAGGAAGAAGAAGAGATTTCAACATTTCTAGCTAAAATCTTTAAGGAATTAAGAGTCTTGGATCTTCATCTTTTCTTTTCCTTCATTCATTCAAGGTAGAGTTGGGGATATATTTGAATTCTTGAATTGAATATATGAAGCTAGGGTTTGAGGTTAAATGGAATATTATGTGCTTTAGATGTTAGAAGCATGATTAAGAGCTGTAAACTTGAATTGGTGCTTGAATTCTTGAGATTTATGAAGATATATGATGAATCCTTAATTGGGTAGAAGTTGATGATTATGATGATTAAGGCATGGTTTGTGTGTTTATATTTAGTTTTATTATACTATAAGCATGTATACATATTTCCTTTCATGAATTGTAACATTTGGGAATGAATTATGAGTGTTTGGTGGAGATTTGAAGGTGTTCGTGCTTCCCCTGTTCTTCTGCTCTGTTTTCTGTATCTTCTGCATAACGGGAACAGCCATTCCTGTTCCCTTTATATTTAGGGAATGGTCGTTCCCATATTTTGATTGATGTGTATGGCGGCGAGGGCGGCAACGGCCTTTCCCGTTTTGGCTTGTAAGCCGGAACGGCCGTTCCCATCTTCGGGGAGCAACTTCGGGGAGCTGGGAACGGCCCTTCCCATTTTGAACTAAGGGCCGGAACGGCCGTTCCCAGGCCTCTGGAGAGGCAGAAACATTCTACAAAAAATTTGAATTTTGGAGTTTAACTCGAATGTTTTATTTGACCCCAAATTGTTATTATATGATCAATTACATGTCAAAACATGATATTTACATGCTACATTGTTCATTGCATGATGTCTGGTTACTTGATCACGCCGTGCGTCTTCTATGTGGTAATATTCTTGAATTGTGGTCTCATGCACGTACATTGTCCCGTTTCTTGTCCAGTTACTCTCCAGGGCGGAGATTGTTGATCATGAGCATGTTCACGCACCCATGAGTCATCGTGTCGCCTGTCAGGTGAGGTTTAATTGCTAGTTATATAGAACCCGTATGTCCCTTATGTGATCTTTCGGCCAAAAAGGTATCTATATCTATAATTTTATCTGAAATCACTTACCATTTCAAGCAAGTCATGTTCATGAAAAGTAAGCACGCAAGCAAGCCGTGTTATTGTCAAGAATCAAGCATGTTAGGCGAGTAAGCATGACCGTTCACGTTGGGCCCGAGGATAGTGGCTTGAGCCAACCGGGAAAGCAAGGGCTGACGGGTAACTCTCACGCTATCCTCACCACACTAGGAGATTAGTAGAGGAAGGAGTTCCGGGCTTAGGGATTCATGTATCCTCTGCTCAACACGTCGTTGATGGTGAAGGTTGGCTACCTTCCCATCATTGGAGGGAGAAGGAGACTGGGGACGGGTCCTGCACCAAGGATTGTCCTCGGGTTATTACATGATTTCCATTCCATGAATACGTTACTTGATTACACTATCGCACGATTGCACGATAATTGAATTGCATGATCACCTATTGATTAACAACGCAAGCATGATTCATGTACATTTGGAGTAAGGTTGGAGACCGCCCTCACTCGTCGGGGCCATGTATTGAATGCATGAAATGATCAAGTATTTAATATTTATGGTTGAGTTCTCGAGCGAAGATATCTTATTATTGAACTTATATATTTATCTTTCATAAAACTTTAACCGAGAATATAGCTTGCACGTTAACTGCGTAAATATCGACTTAAACCCCTCACTCGGTCTTCACAGACTGACGCCTCTACCTTTCAGGTTATTGCAGGTGCACGCTAGGCGGGAAGTGAGTCGAGTCCAGTCCTTGTAGTCGAGTCAAGCACGGTGCATTTTGTTTAATTATTTACTAATTGTTCCAAAGAAATATGCTTAATGTTATTTGTTATGTATTTTAGGAGATGATAATGTATTGATATGTGAACTAGTATACGAGTTGCTTGGTAAATGATCAATGTTATATCATGCTAGTAGTGATGTTTGTTATTGAACAGATTATTCTTCCACTTTATTTCTATTGCATGTAAGAGTTAGTCCTGCCTAGCTGGTTATTTTATTTTTATTGTCACCCGTTCGCTGCAGGTTGGTTCATGTACGGACTATTTATTTCGTGGGTGGATCGGCCTGTAGTGCGGGGGTGTGGCATCTCCACGTGTATGGGTGCTACACATTTTGGCTTAAAACATCACATAGGGTCGTATGGGTTCTGTATTTCTAGAATTGAAACCTCACCCGACGAGCGACGAAACAAAACAAGGATACAAAAAGTGTCCATACGACCAATGATCTCCGCCCTGGAGAAGAACTGGACAAGAAAGGAAACAACGGGAACTTATGAGACAAGAGTCAATATGGGACCAAGTATGACGCACGGCAATGCTCATGTAACACCTTAATAACCAAATAAATTAGCAATCAAGTGACACTTAAATATGTATGAGAACCAATTATAACCTAAGAGATGAAATCAATCTCAAGGAGTCACATATTCATATCATTCAATCATTTCAAGTTCAATTCGTATAGGGCTTGGAGTCACACAATCATGTTTGAGCAATTAAATACAAAGAAGCATCATATAGGAACATCATTATCAATTAATCAAGCATATCAATAATAGAAACCACATATGGGAGCCAAAGGCGTGAAGGGAATGCAAGAAGATAGGTTTTGGCCAAGTTTGGCAAAAACAGACAATTTTCGGAAATGCGCATGCTGTGGAAAAAGGGAATATCTAAAGTTCTAGAAATTTTAATTGGGTTTTGATTGTTGGAAATTAAAATATATAAGTATACCTTTAAAATGATATCTAGCTCATTTTCTAGTTCAAAGCGAGGTGAAAATGGTGCAAGCCCGAAGTTGGATGAATGCAGATTGTCGGTGAAGTGGCGACACCAAAAATAATTGATTATATCTCACACATGACAAACTATATTGAAATGATTCTAATTGGAGGTTATTGTAGACTTCAAGAGGTTTCCAACGGTTCAAAAATGAGGTCAATCGGAGTTCGTTTGAGGGGTGAACGGGCGTGTCAAAAATGCATTGGAAGTAGACACGGCCGTGTGGAAACTGTCTGTCACGAAAATGGGTACCCAAACGGGCGTTTGGTAATATAACTAGGGAGACACACGGGCGTTTCGAAGCATTCTGGGCGAAAAACAGGGGAAAAACAGGGGATGCACACGGGAATTGGCTCCCAAGCCTTCCCACATCAAACCAAGACAAAAATTCACCCCAAAACTATCATATATCATATATATGTCTCATATATATCAATTAGGCACCAATTAAACCAAGCAACATGCTTTGATTCATCAAGAAATCATCATCCAAACCCCATATATATCCATGGTATCCAACTCTCATATAATTCAAGAATTCATGCAAGCTTCCAACTTTAATGCTCATGATCATACCTCTAATCACTCATAAACAAGTTATTCATCAAGATCAAAACCCTAACTTCACATATAAAGTTAAGATTCATCACATAACTCATATATATACGTTGAAAGAATGGATGAAAAGAAGATAGAGACTATGGAGATGATGATGCTTCAAAGTTATGAAATTCCCCTTTGAAACCAAGCTTGGAAGTGATGAAATCTTTCTTCTCCCTCTTTTGATGTTTGATCGTGGAAATTGAAGCAAATATGTGTGTATGTTTGTATAAAATATCATGAATCAAATATAAGAGATAGATACATTCATGTTTCTTCCAAGAAATGAGATGACAAGGCACTCTTTGCACTTAAGTCCCTAAGCTATTCTAATTCATGCAATTAAGGGTAAGCTAGGAAGGAATGATCAATTAAGTCTAAGAAATTCTCATGCAATCTAGCTCTCTGATTCAAGAAATGATCACTCAAGGACAATTAGACAATTAAGTCACGTTCGGCAATTAATTCACGTATCACTTAGATGCAACTCATGAAATAATTCTCAAATTGAAGATAATTTCTTATATTTTCACACAAACATGTAAGAATATGATTCATATAATGTCACGTAATGCATAACTGGAAAAAACAGGGCATTAAAATTTTCTCCCCCTTAAGAGGACCTGGTCCCCAGGTCCATTCTCGAGTTCTGAACTTTAAAACACGGGATGAGAGAGCCCCGTCTCTAAAACAAGCAACGAGAGAACCCCGTCTTTTGAACAAGCAATGAGAGAACCTCTTCTCTCGAACGAGCAATGAGAGAAATCACCCAAGAGAACACTTAAATCAACACTCACACAAATCTTCACTTAAGGAGAGGTAAGAAAATAACATGTACAATAATTAATATTCACATAAAAGTAATTTACAAACAACGTAGAACCATGTAAAATAATAAGAAAGTGCATGATGCCCGTGATATGCATGTTTAGATGTACCGTTCACCATTGCTTTAGAAAACTTCTATGGTAGTGATCCGTTTCAACACTTGATTTGAGGTTGAAGATTTATTTACCGAAAGTATCAAACATTGAATGGTCGATATCCAATACTTAATTGATAATTCAATCCTGCTTCCACAATCGACTTTCTTATCCTACCTAGCACCACGGCCGAAGTTCCCAATCTTAAGTGATATTACTTTTGTTCCCCATTCTTCATCACGAATTACACTCAGACTTTTTGAATAATCGAATTAGCCTTTTGTAGCTTGAATTCAAACCTTTAATCCAATAGGTATTCTCGGTTCATCCCTGAAATAACCAACGAGTCTGTAACCTGTATTGTCCATGTGATATGTTGTCCCCTAACTCTTTCACTTCCCCAAAACACTCTCAACTTTCTCGGATGCTCGGCCTATCATTCAGTGGCTCAAATTTTAGTATTCAATCTTTCATCCTATCTATTTGATCCTGGAAAATGAATGACAACCCGGTAATTCATCTTGCTCATTTATCACATTTTCAACTAAGTATTCCATTTCGAAACTCAGTTGAATTGACTCCCATGTGATCCTTTGCGGTATATGTTGACCCCATTAAGTTGCAGTTATCTCGCACCCTTATAATAGTGCAGCACATTTTTTATCCTTTCGCGCAGATCTTGAATGAAAATCGCCTTCCTTGTAGAATTCTCATTTATGATCAAAGTATGCTCAATCGAATCATAGAAGTTATTCTCTCTCCCATTTCTCATCACATCTCTTTTAATTTTAGCTCGGCTCAAGATATGCCTCCTTGTGGCTTTAGGAATCTTCTATTTTGAGAACTTTAGGCGCATGAGATTTAAGATATTGAAGACTTCGTTTATATGGTTTCAATTGAGGGTTCCCGGAAGGACCATTTTTCTTAAAGTTTTAACTCTCCTAAGTGAGGTCTAAACATCGGCTTTAAATTGTTCCCGACCGGCTCTCCCCCTTAAGAAAATAAAAATATTTTCTATCTAACTTCTTGAACTTGTTCTACCATTTCTGAAATCAAAGATTCTCTTCTTTCTAATTCTCTTGAAGTACCTATCACTTCCGATCTTGTTCTCGAAAATTCCTCCACTCCGGTTGGAAATCGAAACAACCACTAAATCTACCATTCTTTCTTGAATACTCACCTCCGGTTCTTGAAGCACTTAGGCCTTTTTGAAATTATCCTCAAAATTTTCTCATCCCAACCTTGAAGATCATCAAGTGTCAGATTCTTCTAATTCTTTCCCTTTTTCCACTTTCGAGAAATACCGTTGTTGGTGACTCTTGAAATTTTCTTACTCCTATTGAAAGTAATCCATTTGAGCCAATTCATAAATTTGAAGTCATCTCCTGGTCGACTCGGCTTCCTTGATGTAAACGGTTTCAAATCTCGCCACTTGTTCGGACATTTTATCTCACGTTTACTTTTGAAGTGATTGGTAAGAATAGCGACCCACTTCTTTCATTCCAACTCCTAACTAATTTTCCGGGCCTTGCAATTGTTCTTTCCCCTTTTTGGTCCACACTTTGCAACCCGATTCTTTCCTTACCATACTTCGGTTGTGTCTCGATTGACGTAATGCTTGATATATGAGGTTGGGAAGAAGTTTCTATCAAGAAAACACTTAAAATGCATGTGGGGTTAAAATGACAATGTACGTATCACATTTGTAAGTAATTAAAGATGCAACACGTCGTAACAATTACATAAATTAATGAAACGCATATAAGTGGTAGAATTTAAACGATTTAAAACAATGTATGATGCAGGTGCTTATGAATGCGTTGAACCTGTCACCGTAGTTGTGGTAAGCTTATCCCGACACTTATCCCTTGTTTATTGATTAACGAGCTTACCTCGAATTGGTTGGCCATTTCTTGCTACCCACAGTCTTCTAATTCTTCAAAATTCCTAACATCAACTTGTACATTTCCATCACTCAAGAATTGAAATTTCTTGAGCTCGATTCCTTCCCTAAATATTCCTTCTAAAGTATTGATTTCTAAGTGTTGCTCGAACCTCCATCTTGAACATCTTCTTCATCAAAGTTTCCTTGTATCAATTCGCATAACTTTATAACAAAAATTATGATTCTTGACCTCAAATGCTTCCACTTCAATACGATTGATACCTTGCCTTCTTTCGAAGAATTAATCGATAATTGTTGTCTCAATTCTTCACCTAGTCGTCACCTCAACTGAAGTCCCCGGTTTATTCTTTACAGGTTCAAATAGCCGAATGATCTCACCCTCCGACTACTTACACTTGATCACAAAATTTCTTCTACATTCCTTGCCTTTCTTTATCGATTCCATTCTTGCTACATACCTACCAATTCAACCGTACAACACGACTATTTAGCTTGGATATGAAAAATAGGCTCAATCCGACCGAAGATAGAATCCTTAATACTTTAGTTTACCATGAACTTGAAACAACCATATTAGTCGTTCTCTTTAACTCTTCCCATCCGACTTCTTTTTAACCCAAAATCCAAGTTATCTTAATTCCTTGTAGAGATACATTGATTACTTCACTGTTCTATTCTTCTACTTGTTATTTCAACGAACCCAAGATTAGTCGATTTCTTAAATCCTTCTCAATCAATCCAAACCTTCTTCCAAAGTCTGAAGTGTCTCGATTCATCTCAAACTTAATTCCCAAATTTTAGCTTCGACCTGAATCACTTGAGTTACTTACCTCTCACATCTTGATTTTAATTCCAACTAGTTGAAGATCCTCACTTGCTTACCAATCTGAACCTCGAATCCTTGATACACTCAAGACTTCCTTCTCTCTCTTTTGAATTAAATGAACCTCTTGTCCCCGATTAACCAACTTCTTTACTAATGTGGGCTCACATGTTTATTTTGCAAGTTATAAACATCACTCCTTGTTTATGGAAACCTCGAACCTAAACATCATTAAGACTTTATTCACTTTTCTTCGGCTTGAATGTTCCTGCAGAATCTGGTTAAGAAGTCTCCATAGAATGGCATATATATTAATCTTGTGAATTAAAATCTTTACACCCAAACTTCCCACCGTATTGAGGGTTCACCATTTATACCATAGCTTGCAAATTCTCCTCTTTTATCCTCTAACTTCCTAGAGCTTGTGAATTCTTTCCACAATTAATTCTTCTATTCCGGATCTTCTCACTTAAATCTTAACTCAATGGAAGAAGACCATTGCTCTTGAATCATTGGATAAATTTTCGCCCGGTGCATTCCTTTACCCTTCCAGACTAGAGAAAAGAACTTGTAATAGACTGAGGTTGTCAATGTCATAAAAATTTGCCGTAGTTTGATACAATCTTTATAGCCTATAATCACAACTTGTCTCAATTATAAATGAATGAGGTTAATGATTGCATATGACACATAATTAGCATTTATACACATATTTGATGCAAAATATAATAACTAATTCAACAAAGTTAAAGTAAAACACGTTTGATGGTGTTCGATCAAGCTATGGTCTAACTCCGATCACTTTCTATTTTGTTGAGGTGGGAAAACAGAGGGTGAAGCTCAAAGAGAGTCGCCGGAAAAGCTTTGGGCTCTACCTACTAGGACAAACACCAACAAAGTCAGAAGGCCAAGCTGGGGAAACTGGGGGTGATTCCCAGTTTGGCTCTCCGACGCTCAAGTCAGACAGTGATCTGAAAGAGAATGCAAGCAATAATATGAAGTTTCAGTAATGGAGAATGCTTACGGGGATGAAGATGAATTCTCATATTTATAGTTGAGGGTGAGGGACCCTTTGGTAATTTGCCTCGTGTGGTCCTGCCCTAATGTTGCCCTAACACGTGTCGCAACGAGGAGAAACCTAGGAGGAATCTCCTGCAAAAGTTGGTAAAAGTTAGTGTTTGCAACAGTGGCAGGTGCGCGGGCATGTACGGGTGTCAGAGAGCCATTTTGGAGGTTGGTAACGAAGACGGGAGGCACGCTCGTGTCAACCAAGACTGATGGACTTGGAGATCCGCATGGGGATTAGCTCCCAAGCAGTGCAACGAGGGGGAGTGGGACCCCTTTAATCCGTTGTTGTACGAGGGTATGTCTGAAGGAACATGACGCTCGCTGATGGTTCCATTAGAACCATGGGGGCGTTCATGGAAGCTAAGTTGGCACTCGTTAGTAGGTCTTAGGCGAGACGCTCGTTAGTGAGCCTGGGGTGACCATGTACTTTATGAATGACGACATGCTTTATGTGACCTTGTGTTAGTGAAGGTCTGGGACGCTCGTGGGGGCTTATTTGGGAGATCGTCTAATCCACTTTTCATGTGTTGACTGTGCCACGTGTCAAAACGTAGGTCAAGCGTATTTTGCCTCCCAAATTCTGTAGCCCTTAGTGATAAGGGCTTGTAGAATTTTGAATACGCTTGATTTTCGAGGGAGCGCTCGTAGGGGAAGGTGGCGTGCGGCGAAATCCTCTTCTAACCAAGTATTAATTGCTATCTCTTTAGCTGACAGCTCACGTCATTCCGCATTTAATGCTGATGGGAGAGTGGGCGAGATTTTTCAAGAAACGGCGCGTGAATCTCGGGATGTGGGAGACGGTTCGCAAAAGTGGGCGGTTGCCTAGGCGGGAAATTATTGCGTTTTGAAATTAAATGCCAAAATCATAACCGCTTCCTCCACTATAAATAGGGGATTTCCCACTTCTTCTTCTTCATTACGCGAACTAGAATTCTGAAACTCCTTTGTGCTAAAAATTTCTCAGAGCAAACTTCAAAGAGCTTCATTAAACTCCAGGCTTTTCTTCAGGAATCCAAAGGTAAATCTCTTGCGATTCTTATAATCTCTGACTTGCTAACCTTAGTGTAATAGGATCATCCTTCCCCTGAACTTCATTCGTTTCTCCAGTTTCTCCTATCTTCAGAATTTTCCCATATCTTCCAAGCCTTCAGAAACCATGGCCGGAGATCACGTGGAGGAGTTTGCCCGTGAAGTTGAAGAAATGGCCAGTCAAAGCTCTTCTCCCAGGGACGAGGAATTACACGCAGCAGTGAATGCTATGGATGAGAGAAACCCAGTAGGGGTTGAGCATCTCTTTGAAGAGATGAATATGGTCATGGAGGCGGAAAGGCAAGGGGAACCGTGAGCTTTGACGGAGAGGGCAACCCACCCCCACCGTCATATTATTACGGTGGCAATTTTCGCTCCTAATCCGGAGGTAGAAGAAGAAATCGGACCCTCGGAGAAAGCCCTCGCCAAGGGTAAAATGAAGAAGTCCCAGAGACCTAAGAAATCCAAGAAAGCCAAGGGGTCAAACGAGGGCGAAAGTTCCGGCATGCAAGCAACTGAAATTCCCCCCGAAGAAATCCAAAGTACAATTACACGAGGGCAAATAGTATCAATGCTGGCCCCAATATATTGGGACCCTTGTTTTGAGTGGAGGATCCCTAATGAAGACGAGCGAACGAGTAATCCACCCCCGGGGGAGATGGTTGTTTACTTAGATTCTGTAGTCTTTGGGGGCCTTAGATTTCCCATACCCGGGCCTGTAGCTGATATCCTCAATAACCTTAACATGTGCCCTACCCAAATTTTGCCTAACGGTTTATCTTTAATAACCGTTTTTGTAATTCTCATGGCGTGTACCAAGCATCAATCCTCGTTTCGAAATTTTAATGCCCTTTTCCAAGTTGCTCGCTCGCCCCGTTCATCCCCGAGGGCGGGCTTTTACTATATCCAAGCCAAGTCCGGCCTGAAATTGATTGACTCCCCCACAACCCATGGTGCAGAGTGGAAAAACAAATTTTTCTTCGTGAGGGCTCCTGAGGGTGAAGATTTTGGGGTACCCCGACAGTGGGTTTTACATGGGGAGGGACCCATAGTTAGGCATCGCTTACCCCACACTTTCCCGGAAAATTGGCCCAGAGATCTTACCGGTGCCATGAGGGACGAGGGCTGGATAATCCAAGCAAAGGATCTGACTGATTATGCTGAAGTCATGTTTTTTTGTGGAATTACAAATGACCCTCACTTTATCAGAAATCCACCCTCTCAGAATTTGGAGAGAGACGATTAGCTTCTAGGGACTAACTTTAGATAGGAACACTAACTGTTTAATTGTTTTTTGTAACATTTTCCTGTTCAAGTACTAACCCTCATTTTCCTCGATTTCCCTCCAGGCGTTGCTATCATAATGGCTGGTGCAAACATGCGTAAAGTTGCCAACTTCATCAACCGTCATCATCCACAACAGGGAAACCAAGTGAACCCTCGTGGTCAAGGAGCCGGACGAGGGACAGGCCGTGGTGACGGTTGTGGGGGGCACGCTAGAGCAAGCTCAAGCACTTCCCAACAAATCCAAAGTCGCGGAAGTAATCTCGAGCCCAACACTGAATCCAGGATAATCACCCGTCCTGCTGACGCCCCCAATACGAGGGGAGCTACCCCTCCAATTGTTAACCCACCGAGGCCTGCTTCGACGGTGGTCATCAGGGGATCCCAAGGAGATGCCCCCACCACTTCTAGGAAAAGGAAGAGGATGCCCGACAATATCCCCATTCTGGGCAAAGGCAAACAGGTGATGGAGGGCTCGAGGGGAGATGGTGATACCTCCTTTTCATAGGAGGACCATTTGTGGGCGTTCGAACGCCTAGGTGACAGGAGTATCAACCGTACCCCAGAGGAAGGTCCGTTTTGTTAAGTGCTCACTCACCCTCCGACACGATTACAGAGGGGCTCTACGAGAGGGTCCAATTTTCAGGGGACCATCGCATGTTGTTCTCCTAAAACACGGAGAGGGTAGCTGCAGACATGGTTCATGCTCTTCTCGTAGTAAGTTAGAATTCTCTTTGCCTGCTTTTTTCTGTAGAACTCTTTTCTTCTCACAAATACTAAGTGTCAATTACTTCTTTACTTCTGAAAAAATAGGAAATGCTACTGAGGGCCAAGAACCTTCAGATGCGAGCGTCCATCTATTCTGAGCACAAGGCTAAATATAAGAAGATGGCGTGCTCGAATGACCCTGCTCAGATCCACGAGGAACTACACGTAGAGAAGGCAAAGTTTCTCTCCCTTGAAACGAAACATTAAAAATTGGAGGTGGAGATGTTGAAACTACAAGATGACTTCAAGAAGGCTGAGACGGCTCGTAGGAAGTGGCGCACGGATTACAATAATCTTCAGGAGAACCACAAAAAGCTGATAGATGACCGAAATGGGTGGGTCACCAAGGCCAATGCTTCTGATAGATGAGTACATAGCCGCTCACCTTGTGGAAGAGCGGCCTCAAGTGGAATCAATCGAGAGGGCTAATGATGCTGCAACCGCCCCTGAGGGTCCTCAAGAGACCGTGCCCCAGGAGAATGCCACTATTTCAACAACTGTGAATGCCCCCGCTGTTCCTGCTGACGCTCCCGCACCCTTGAATGTTCCAACCCTTCCAGTTGACGCTCCGGTGCTCCCAGAGGCTCCAATTCCTCCACCCCAAGCGCAACACCTAGTTGCCCCTGCTCAAAATGTGGTGGTGAACCTGGAAGAGAATGTCGCCCCAGCCGCTTGAAGTTCATTCCTACCTTACGAAAAATTTCATTGTTCCCCCTTTTGATTTCTCAGTAAATTACGTGGGCCCTCGTGCCCTTGTTTTGTAATCCTTGAATCATTATTAATAACGAATTTTCCTTTTCATGATAAGGTACCCTTTATTCCCCGCAATGCTTGTTACAAAATTTTTACTTTGCGCTTGTTGTATTAAAATCTTCTGATGTTAAGACTCTTGGCAATACGCTAAGTAAAAAATGTAAAACTTGGAAAATTTTGCTAAGTCTTGAGTAATCACGAGCGTCTTACTTGAAAATTACCCTCGTTCAAGGCCTGTAAAAATTTGCTTAAAGACTTGGAAAATTTTGCTAAGTCTTGAGTAAATATGAGGGTCTTACTTGAGAACTGCCCTCGTTTAAGACCTGTGAGCATTTGCTTAAGGTTTTGCGTGGTAACCTTGGTAAAATGCAAGGATTCCGCTCGTGGTATCCTTGTTAGGGACTTACAGAAACCTGTCTAAAAGTTTCTTATAATTGTGGATTGTCATTTGTACTGGTGTGTGGGGCGTGGTTCCTGAACCCTCGATTTCCCCTTAGTACCTGATCAAGCTTTTCCACAGGTCCCATTTTCGAGCGCCGGGTGCCTTTGTTAGAGGCTACCCGGGCCTACTAGGACGTTCATGCCTTGTATTCGGGGCATTGTTCGTAGACCCCTGATTCTCTCTTGGTGCTTAATCATATTTATCACGGTCCCATTTTCGAGCGCCGGGTGCTTGTTTTTTAGGAGACACGGGCCTAGTTAGACGCTCGTGTATGCTGATGGAGCCCTACGGATTTCCCGAGGTACTGAATAAGCACGCTCGGGAAGTCATACTGCAGTTTTTGGGCCCTCGTTCTTTTAAGATGAGGAAGGATTCACGCACCTTGGGCTTGCGTGATTTGTACCCTGGGTCCCAAGGGGGAATCTTCAACAGCCTGCACACTCGAAAATTTAATAAATATGTGAAGCCATGTCTATTATAATTTTTCTGAAAAAACAGTAAGTACATTGAGCCCAATCGTGGGTTTTTTACAAAGTCCTTTCAAACGTAAAACCGTCTAAGGTTGCATGAGTTCCAAGGGCGGGGAAGACGCTCGCCTCGCAATGACTCGAGCGTGTATGTGTTGTTTGCTCGCACTTGTATTATCTTGTATGGACCTTCCCAGTTGGGATCTAACTTGCCCACATGCCTTGAGACTTCCACATTTTGCAGGACTAATTCCCCCACCTGAAAGGTTCTTTCTCTAACTCTTTTGTTGTATTGCCGAGCGACGGACGCTTTATACTGGTGGATCAGTGCCCATACCTTGTCTCTCTTTTCTTCCAAAAGGTCTAACTCCAGCTCTCTGCTCTCTTCGTTGGTTACGCACTCGAAATATGCCACACGAGCGGATTCCTGCACAACTTCCACGGGTATCATCGCCTCCGAGCCATAAACGAGTGTGAATGGGGTTTCGCCAGTCGCCGTCGTGGAGTGGTGCGATAAGCCCATGAGGCTCCTTGTAATTCCTCTACCCATTCGCTTTTCTTGCTTTCGAGCATTGTCTTTAGGTGTTGCAAAATGATCCTTTTGGTGACGTCCGCTTGCCCATTAGCCTGGGGATGACCCACGGAAGTAAAACGTTGCTCAATTCCCAATTCTGAACACCATTCTCGAGTATCCGCCGCTATGAACTGGGACCCATTATCTCAAATAAGTACCCTCGGTATGCCATACCTACAGATAATGTTCTTCCATATGAAGTCCCTCACGACCCTGAAAGTGATCTTTGCTATGGCCTCAGCCTCGGCCCACTTGGTGAAGTAATCCACGGCTAGGATGATGAACTTTTTCTATCCGACCGCCATGGGCAAGGGGCCCACAATATCAATTCCGCATTGGTCAAAGGGCCACGAGACATCTATAGGGACCATCTGGACAGCTGGCAACTGAGGCAGATTAGAGTGGAATTGACACTTGGGACACTTCTTGGAGAATTCAATGGCATCTTGGAGGATCGTGGGCCTGTTAGAGTAGTGCCCTAGAAGAGCCAAATAGTTTAGGCCTCTTTTTGTAAACTACTCTTATTAGCAGCAACTTGTGACATTAATGAAATAATAAATGTAACGTTTCATAGTCGTTTAATTCTATGTGGCCAATTCATCATATCTCATTCAAGTTTACTAATTGCATATTATAACTGTTTGTGTATGGATGAAACCCCAAGGTCACATTAAGCTACGGGACTTAACCTCGCATAGGGATGGAGGTTATGAAACAAGTGTCTTTGGCCTGACCTAAATCAACTCCAAGTCGAAGAGTCTAATAAGCACGGGGATGTTAACTTGACTCGTTTGAGACTTGCTCATACGACGTGCCTTGAAGAAAGGTTACTTTGTTTCATAAGTATTGAATGTAGAGACATTCACACGCGTATGGGGGTGCTTGTTAGGGAACAAGTACATTGAGGATCCCGATGGGGACACCTCAATGGGGTAAGCCTTTTATGCCTTAATGATGAGGTTGGTTCCCTGGTTATGGTAGTGTCTAAATGGTCCTTGGACTTGAGGCTCCATTGATGCTCTGTGCATGACAAGGGCAATGTTTGATATGCGCCTAGAGATTCATGGGTTCCATGAATCTCGTTATGGTTGTATGTTGGCATTGTTCGAATCATGTATGGGGGCATATGAGAGGCTAACATAGAATCTATCGCTCGTCTAGAAGAACGAGTGAATCACTCATGAGTTCTATTGTAACACATTCCACTGAAATCCTTGCGCAAGGTAGTGAGATCTAAATTAGGAAATGGATTTCCTAGAGTGTTAGATCAAACGGAATTTCTATTAGAATTAATTCATAGCATTAGGACTAATAGGGTTCTATAATTCCCATACCCTAGGTCCTAATCGGGGATTGGACGATAGAAGGAACTTATCTCAGGGTATCCATGAGACTGAAAGGTTCACATCATAAACTTCACCTGTTGGATGGGTGGTCATGAGCTTGTCACTAGACATCGATCATGATCTGTAGGTACTGATTAATTAAAAGGAGTTTTAATTAAACAGTGATTAATTGAAAGTGTTTAATTGAATCAATAAGATAAATTGTTATCTAAAATACCACGTTAAGAATGTGGGCCTACTACTATTCATTGGTGAACCTAAGGGGTCACACAATGACTCAAATTGAACAACAAGATTATCTAAAAATCAATAGAGATTGATTGATAAATTAAAAGAGTTTAATTTATGAGAGAGTAATTAATTAATAATTGTATTAATTAATTTATGCTTAATTGTTAAGCTAATGAGAACAGATGTTAAAGAGTTAACATTAATTTAAATAAGTGTGTTTAAATTAATTGGACCTGAAATTTAATTAGGAGTAATTAATTTTTAAGGCCACAAATTTAATTAGATATTGGACTTGTGATTTAATTATTGTAATTAAATTAAGTTTACTAATTAAAATGAATATTGGGTTTTTAAATTAATTAAGTAGTAATTAAATATAAGCCCAAGACTGGCCCATGGGGTTTTTGACCTAGGGCTGAGTATTTAAGAAAGATAAGGGAGAGAAATCAAACATCGTTGTTTTTCTTCTTTTTCTGCTTTCTCTCCAAGTCTCTGTTCTCTCTCTTTTCTCAATACAGTATTGAGAATACTATTAGATAATCAATATCTAATTAGTGTTCTAGTGTGCTAATTGATTAGTTATTCAATTACGAGTCGTGGACTACCTTAGAGGAATTTCGCGTGGGATTCTTGGGAGAAGATCGAATACAAGAGAACCGGATAGGTTTTGGAAAACCTTCACATCATCATCATCAACCGGAAGCAAAAGAGGTATTTGATTCTTCTTTTGTTTAAATCGTGAATCTTGAATCAAAGGCTGATCTTAATTGGAATTCCGATAAAACTTGTTTTATAATCCCTAAAAATTTTAATTTCCGCTGCATTAGGGTTGACGAATTCCAACAGTAGTATCAGAGCCATACTTTGATTAATTTACGATTTTTAATTCTTTGTATTAATTTGATTAATATGTTGATGCGTGTCATGCTTATTTTAATTTGATATTCGATTGGGTAAAGTTTTAAAATTAGAAGAAAAG
The DNA here is from genome assembly GCA_037501455.1 of Lantana camara. Taxonomy (NCBI): domain Eukaryota; kingdom Viridiplantae; phylum Streptophyta; class Magnoliopsida; order Lamiales; family Verbenaceae; genus Lantana; species Lantana camara. Next base: position 111,760,548 of record CM074855.1, read on the forward strand.
TTCTTATTTTATAACTAATCTAAAATTATAATATTTTCGTGGGTTATAGAAAAGCTTGTTTTCAAATGTTCATGAAATTATAATTTATTAGTGTTTTGTTTTAAAATTGGATTTTAAACCTGCAAAATACACGGTACAGTGTGCACAGTGTGTGCGTGCGTTAAAATCATGTTAGGGGAGCTGCTGTTGACTAGGGCAACAGCAGGCTGGGCTTCATCCCAGCACATATTGTGACCTTGGGCCACAGGCCTGCCATCTGGTAAGTCGCACATGTTGGGCCGTTTTGATGTTGGGCCTTTAACGGGCCATCTTCACTTAAGAGGATCAAAGGCCCGCTATGTGTAGCGTGGGTCAAGGCCCCCCAGGTGCCGTTTTGTCCTCCGAGTCCAGCCCGCGGTATTGGGCTGGATCTTGATAGCCCAACACCTTTTCAAACACATATTTTCTGCAAAAATGGAAACATTGGGATTTAAAACCGAGATCCCTTTAATGCAAACATAGTGTTTCACCAGTAGGCCATCTCAATTAGTTGAGATTATTTCGGTAGATTTTAATCTTACCTTCTAAAGCCACAGTTTTAAAATTGTTTTAAAACTAATTTTTTGTAATTAATTTTGTAAAATTGTTTTACTTGAAAATAAATTAATTTTGCCCAAATACGAATTATTAAAATAGAAGCATGATTTTATTAGATAGAGATCTAATGGGAATTAAATTGGATTAGAGAATTCATCTTAATTAAAATTGAAGGATTAATTTAATTTGTGAATTAAAAGATAATCCTTGGTCAATAAATAATTTTAGAAATTATTTAAAGACTTTAAATCGCATAATGACTATTTAGTTGGTATATTTATTTTATGCAATGCATTGGATGTATGGTTGGATCAATCATGGGCTTTATTTGCGCTATGTATGGTTTTATTTTATTTATGTATTTTGATATTGGTTTTAAACGAGAGTCTGCGAGCCTCTTATTCAATTGTTGTAAGCATTGTTTTTATTTTCTCCCCCTTAAAATGTACTCCCCCTTTATTTTGTAAAGAGAGTAGTTTTAGGGTGAGATCTCTAATTAGATTAGGAGATGGAGAAACAAGACGGAGCAAGCAATGGAATAAGAAGTTCATCAAGGCCCCAAAAGTGTTTGGGTGCATTTATTTTGATGTAATAGAATAGGATTCTATTTGAGTGCTCTCTATGTGTTTAATTCCGCTTGATGCATGAATAGAACCATGGTCCATAAAATGGCTATTATGGACCATGCATAGGAAGCCTATGATTATCCATATTTTATAGGAACATGCTAGGTTTTTATTATCTTGTTATGAATGTTATCTTTATGTGCATAAATGTGTTCATGCATTAAATAAGATAAAATAAGATAATAATTACAATTGATGAGTCTTGGTAGAATTTTTGAAATTCTTTAACCCCGAACCGTCTTAGATATTCTCAGACAATATAAATATTAAATCCAAATGGAAATTGAAGAATAAAATTCGATTTTATAAATTTCCAAGCATTCCGTCAATAGAATTATTTGTTTTAGAATTAATCAAATCATTAAGTATTGGCCACGAGGCGTGGGATACGAAATGATGAGATTAATTGAACTAAAATAATTCTTTGCATAAAAGATGCAATTTTTTAAAGTTAAAATCATGGTATTGGCCACGAGGCGTGGGATATTTATAATGGCGACGGAGAAATCTTAGGGATTGACGGGTCGGATTTAAATACTGATTAGTATAGATGTCGCACGAGTCGTGGGTCTATATGAAAGGTAATGCAAAATAATATTAGGAGTTGTATAGAGATACAATTGATGATAAGATCGTCTACCTTAAGGCCTAAAGTCGAATATCTCACGAGTCTTGGGTCCGATGATAAGTGCTTGAGGATCTTAATACCCACTATTTGAAAAATATATTTTTTCTAAAATCTATAAGGGGGTCAAAGGAGTTTGGTTAAAATAGTGGGAGACTACATTTGATAAAAGTCCATATCATTTGTAATTGTTATTATTTCATGTCCGTCACTCATACTACGTTTTCTGCTTACATGTAGATTTTCTGCTAAAATCGTGATGTCTAAAAATCCACTTAGTGGTATCCTGGAGGCCAATAAATTGACTGGCTCGAATTATGCTGATTGGCTTAGCAGTCTCAAGATTGTCTTGGATTCTGAAAAGAGGACCTATGTATTGACACAGTCTCCTCCCGATGTCATACCTGATGACATGACAGCCGATGAGAGGGAAGCAGCTCTCCAGTGGCAAGAAGATGATCTACAGGCTAGATGTCTAATGCTTGCCGCTATGTCTCCCGAGTTGCAGAGGCAGCATGCTGAGATGCGCCACTCGGCTGAGATCCATCTTCACTTGGAACAGATTTACAAGCCGATCAATAGGATTGATCGATTCGCAGCATCTAATGAGTTATTCTCATTTAAGATGACTGAGGGGTCGAGTGTTCATAAACACTGCATTAAGGCTTTAGGCCTTATTGAAAAGCTTGCAAGCCTCGAGGTGATCATGGATAATGAGCTTTATGTAGATTTGATCTTAACCTCTCTACCACCTTCGTTCAAACAATTCATAATAAACTTCAATATGAATAGAGCTAAAGTTTCAGTTGAGGAACTGATGAACATACTCGTAACTGCCGAGCGAACTATGAAGAAGGACAAGGCTGTTTTCTTAGTAGGTTCATCTTCATCCCAGGCTAAGGCTGCAAAGCCTAAGAAGGGCAAAGGAAAGAGTTTCCAAAAGAAGAAAAAGACTCTTAAGCCCACCGGTGGGGTTAAGAAAGCGAACACTAAGAAAAGGACCAATCAACCTGTAACGCCCCGATTTTCATTTATTAATATTTATGCCTAAAATAATTTTATAAGTTATAATTTATAATACTTTCATGAGATTTTATTAATTTATATCAAATTGAGAATTCCTTTCAAGACTTGAAAATATTTATTTCGTGAATTAATTACCGAAAATGATTTAATTGTCAACTTGGCCCTATACGTTCATTCTTTTAAACTTAGGGACCGAATTGCATGAAAACCTTTGAGGACTAAAGTGATCACTTTCCAAACTTGATATCCTTAATTGATTAACTTAAATAACTTGGAGGGTTTAATTGCAAATATTACATATTTCCTAAATATCACGGTGTATCTCTCCTAGCTTCCAAACTCATTTTCATTCTTGATCTTTCATCACATTTGCTTCTTGCTCTCACCGAACCACCACTCCAAAGCAAGGAAGAAGAAGAGAATTAATCATTTCATCAAGATTCTCCCAAGAAATAATCCAAGTTTGGAGCTTGAGCATCATCTTCATCTTCTTCATCCATTTCTTTCATCCAAGGTTGGTTTTCCATGAATTGGTGATTCTTGAGCATATTTAATTGAGCTAGGGTTTGAGAATTGCATGCTAGTTGAACTCCTTGTTGTGCAAAGCATGATTAATTGATCATATCTTGAATTATGGCATGAGTAATTCATGAGATTCTTGAATAATTGATATGAATGATCAAGTATGATCATGGGTGTGGAATCTTGAATTCTTGATGATCTTGTGTGCTTTGAGTGTTTAAGTGCTAAAATATCATGTCTTGAACCTATATGCATCATATTTCCAGAAAAGCATGAATTGGTTGATCAAAATGGATTTTTGGGTAGCTTTGTTTGCATTCCCGTAGCCTCCCCTGTTTTTCCTCTGTTCTTCACATTTGCAGAAACAGGGAACGGCCGTTCCCAGCCTCAAGGCGTTGTGGGAACGGGCGTTCCCACCTTTTCAAATGGTTTGGGCGGCCGAGCATGGGAACGGCCGTTCCCATTTTGGCCTTGAGCCGGAAGGGCCGTTCCCAGCTTGCGCGTGTTTTAAAAGGGGAAAACGCTGGAACGTTTTTGGGAGGAATGGGAACGACCGTTCCCATTTACAAAAGCACCCCGGAACGGCCGTTCCCACCTCGCTGACAGAACAAAAATGACTGCATAAAATTACATTTTTAGCCCCTCGATCCAGCGACTTCTTTGACCCCGAATTGCTGTAATATGTGCTAGTATGATGTGAAACAACATGTTATCATACCACATTGCATTTTCGTGGTCATTTCGATACATTCCCGCCGTTCGGCACTTTTTGGGCATTTTAGGTCATGTCTCATGTATAAGTGTCGTGTTTGCACAGGTCACGAGGGTAGGGACGAGGAGCAAGCACCGTAGGCCGTGCCTACTTGTCCTTGTCGGTATAGGTGAGGTTTCATTGTTAGTTACATAGAACCCGTATAACCCTTATGTGATATTTTGGCCAAAATAATATTTACGGTCATATTTTCTATAAATCATTGATCATTTCAAGCCAGGTTCAAGCAAGCAAGCAAGCAAGTCAGGTATTGTTTCATGTATGTTAGGCGAGTAGCATGACGGTTTGGGCCCGAGGGTAGTGACTAGAGCCAACCGGGAAAGCAAGGGCTGACGGGTAACTCTGGCGCTATCCTCACCACACTAGGGGTCACCCCTGAATCCACTAGGAGATTAGTGGAGGAAGGAGCTCCGGGCTTGGGATTCATGTACCCTCTGCTCAATGCGATTGGATGTTGGGGCCTTGCAATCCCTTCATCAAACCGGAGGGAAAAGGAGACTGGGGACGAGTCCGGCACCACGGATGCGCCTCGGGTTATTGCATGATTGTCATTTCATGAACGTGTTATATGAGTACACTATCGCACGATTGCACGATAAGTGAATTGCATGATCACCTATTGACTATTAAACAAGCAAGCATGTTCATGTTCATTGGGAGATCGGTTGGAGACCGCCCTTACTCGCCGGGGCCATGTATTGATTGATTGCATGAAAACGAACAAGTAATTAATACTGGTAGTTGTAATCTCGGGCGAGTTTATGTTATTGTGAACTTATATTACTTTAATTATAAAAACCATACCCGAGGTTATAACTTGCATGTGATTGCGCTCTACATATATATTTATGCCCCTCACTCAGTCTTCGGTAGACTGATACTTCACTTTTCAGGTGCTTGAGAGCCGGTCGTGCTAGGCGGGAGTCCGGTCCAGTCTTGCATTGTCACGAGTCTAGCAGTGCACCACCATGTATATATTTTACTACTTCTCATGTCATGTCTATTGTTATTACATTTGGAATACTTGATCATGTATAAGAGATGCTAAGGTATTGATAATTAGTTTGGTATCTATATGTATCTATCTGATAACTATGGTACCTATATGTATATGTAACAATTAATGCTTCCGCTTTTAATTGTTATGACGTGATTTTGTATTGTCTTGGGGTTTAGTCCCGCCTAGCTCGTCTTTTCTGTTCTTTGTCACCCGTTCGCTATAGGTTAGTTCATGTACGGATTGCCCATTTCGTATGTGGATCGGCCTATAGTGCGGGGGTGTAGTACCTCCACGTGTCCGGGGTGCTACACAACCTAAGGATCAGTGCTTCCATTGCAAGAAACAAGGGCATTAGAAAAGGAACTGTATGGAGTACTTAGCTACCCTTACAAAAGGTATAAATCTCATCGAAATTAACCTTTCATTCAATTCTAATAATTGGGTATTAGACTCTGGATGCGCTTCTCACATCTATAATACGTTACAGGGAATGAGCAACGTCCGTGAGGTTGATGAAAGAGAACATGTTCTTCGAGTGGGCAATGGAGCAAGAGTTGCAGCAAAGGCCATAGGACATGTTAGGTTAATGTTAGGAGATGGTTTTATTTTAGTATTGAACAATGTTTTATTTGTTCCTGAGTTAGTTAAAAACATTATTTCCATTCCTGCACTAGACTTGGAAGGTTTTTCCTTCTCTATTACTAATGCTATGTTATACATTTTGAAGAATGGTTCTTCACATGCATTAGGGTCTTTACAAAATGGTTTGTATTTAACTAATACTAATTTAAATCTCCTAAATGTCGAACGAGAAAACAAACGAAAATCAAATGACCAAACTTCAGCAAAGATTTGGCATGCTAGACTTGGACATATCTCCAAGAATAGGCTTCTAAAGATGGGTAACCTAGGATCATTCAGTACGAATGATCTAAATGAGTTAACCACTTGTGAATCCTGTTTAAAGGGAAAGATGACTAAGTCCCCTTTTAAAGGGCATGTAGAGCGAAGCCAAAATCTTTTGGATTTGATCCATACAGAGGTTTGCGGACCACTAAATGTTAGTACCTGAAACGGCTGTAATTACTTCATCACATTTACTGATGATTTCCGTAGACTTGGGTATGTGTACCTGATGATGCATAAGTCTGAGGCCTTTGAAAAGTTCATAGAGTATAAAACAGAGGTTGAGAACCAGACAGATCGCAAAATTAAGGCTCTTCGATCAGATCGAGGTGGCGAGTATTTAAGTGATCTATTTCTTGGTTATTTGAAAGATAATGGGATTATCTCACAATGGACTCCGCCCGGGACTCATCAGTTAAATGGGGTGTCCGAGCGACGAAATCGGATTTTATTGGATATGGTCCGATCCATGATGAGTTTCACGGATCTTCCAATATCGTTTTGGGGTTATGCCCTTGAAACGGCTGCGAAGATAATTAATTTAATTCCTTCCAAATCTGTGCCCGAAATACCATATAAGATGTGGTTTTCAAAACCCCCCTACTTATTCATACCTTAGAGCTTGGGGATATCCTGCATACGTCAACTGACTAGTGGGAGACAAATTGCATTCCAGATCTAGTTTGTGTAAATTTGTAGGATACCCTAGAGAGTCTGTGGGTTACTATTTTTATGATCCCTTGGAACAAAAGGTGTTTGTTTCGAGGAATGCCACTTTTCTAGAAAAAGAGTTTCTAGTTGAAAAGTCAAGCAAGATTGCAGAACTTACTGAAGTTCAACAAGAACCTACAAATGATCAAGCAATGGAACCTTCCTCTTTCCCACAACAAGAAGTAAACACAAGCCCTCGCAGATCTGCGAGAACAATTAGACCGCCAGACCGACTCAATTTACTAACTGAAACTGGTCAATCGGATAGCGATCCGAGATCATATGATGATACAATATCGAATAGAGATTCGATAAAATGGCAGCAAGCCATGAATTCTGAAATGGACTCTATGTACTCCAACAAGGTATGGACCTTGGTAGATCTTCCTGAAGGCGAGAGAGCTATGGGATGTAAATGGATCTACAAGCGAAAGCTTGGAGCTGATGGAGAAGTGGTAACCTACAAGGCTAGGTTGGTTGCTAAGGGATACACTCAAAGGCCAGGTGTTGACTTTGAGGAAACGTATTCCCCTGTAGCAATGCTTAAATCCATTCGGATACTTCTAGCCATAGCTGCGTACTATGATTACGAAATATGGCAAATGGATGTGAAAACGGATTTCCTAAATGGAGATTTAGATAAAGACATTTATATGGAACCACCGGAAGGTTTCATTGTTAGGAATAGTGCCCTAGAAAGCCGATTGTATATCCGCTTTGTACTTTTCCTTATTGTAATCACAGACAATCTTTGAATGAAATAACGAATTGAGGCAACACTTCTTTATATGCTCTTGTTTGGTATGCGTTTACTTTAGCTGTGCATGTATGAGAACTCCCCTAACCCTGATGACTTTAGGACTCTACCATTTAGGTGAAATGGTTCATGAAACGAGCCCTATATCACATAAGTCATGATTAGTAAAATACTCCAAGCCGATGAGTCCTACAGACAGTGGGAGTGTCAACCTGACTCCTCTAAGGCTTGCTTGTGGGATCACGCCCTTAAGAAGGACCACCTTGTTTCATGGAGGTGGAAAGTGTATAGTTGATACGTGCGTGATACATGAGGGTGCTTACTTTAATAAGTAAGTTCACTGAGGTGCCCCGTGTGAGAACATTCCTAAATGGGAAAGGAAGTTTCTATTTCAGGAAATGGAAACTTCCAGATTAGGAAATATCTCACGAGTCATTGATGTGATTAATTGATCCTTAGACTTGAGGTTCCTTGTCACTTTATGAGTTAACTCTGTAGTCTTAGGTATAAGCTTTAAAGGGTGTCGCCATAGACAACTGATTCAAGGCTTATGCTGGGGCTGCACAAGTGACTCATGAAAGTGAATGAGAATCAAGAAAGGACCTACACTTGCATTTGCAAGGTGATCTCTTATTGTGTAAGTCATTCATATGCCATATGGAGTCCTTGGCCAAGGCAGTAGATCAAGACATCAAGAAAAGGGTTTCTTGGATTGAGATCAAATGGATATGAAATGCACTTAGCTTTAAGACCGGATTATTAGGGTTCTGATTATTCCCTTGCCCTAGATCTTGATTGAGAGATAGTAAGTAGGAGGATTGTATCTCACATGAATCAATGACTTAAAGGTTCTGTCGAATCCGAACATTCCAATTCAGCTAGGGGTTAAACACCTGTTGCTAGACTATGGTCGTTTAATCTGTGGACTGATTAATTAATTAGTGAATTAATTAATTGGGGTCACTGCTAATTGGAATTGAGAACCTAGAGGGTCACACACAACAACTTGGTTACATGAGTTGAGGCTTGAAAATGATTAAAGAGTTAATCGGGCCAAGAGGGTTCCACACGTGTGAAGTCACACGTGTGGCTCACGTGAGTGACACATGTCACTGTGACACGTGTCACTGTGACACGTGTCACACACGTGTGTATATATATATATTATATATATATTAAATAATTAATTAGTTAATTATTTAATAGACTTTGGTTTAATTTTGAATTAAAAAGAAAGTCTTATTTTGGAGAAAATAATCTAGTTAATTAATTATGAATTAATTAATTAGATAAAAATAAGTTATTTATTTTATAATAAATAAAGTATAAAATTATCCAAAAATATTTTGGATATTTTTAGCTCTCTTAAAAGTTGACTTGAATTAGAATTCAAAGTCAAAGTTGGAAAATACTTGATGATCAAGTAATAGGAGAGAGAGGGACCAAATCCTTTGTCCATTAGGACTAGGTTCGGCCGCCCCTCCCCTTTCCTATATATAGGGGAGCTCATGCTCCCCTTTAGAGCTAATAGACAATTCTTGGTTCATGTGTTGAACACCTTCCTTTCTCCAAGATTAAATTAAACCCTAGGTTAAGCCTAAACACTAACTAGAGAACTAGCATCCTTACTAGTTAGATTGTGATCAAGTTGGTGGACTTTCTCTAGAGACTTCAAGTTAGAAGTTTGAAGATTCGAGCTTTACCAAGGAGAGGGGATCAAGCCGCGAGAAGAGCGTTCTTGGGTGGCTTGAAACGCTTCAAGAAAGAACAAAAGAAAAGTAAGTTTTCTATCATTACGAATTCGGTTACACGATTGCGAGTCCAAGATCCTTTTGTTGGGAAAATTTTTTAAATTCCGCTGCTTTCTGATTCGTGTTTTCCAACAAGTGGTATCAGAGCCACCTCGTTAATCGTGTTTCTGATTCGTCTCAATTATTCTGAATTTGGTAGAAATTCTTAGGCTTAGATGCGAATTAGGTATTCATGAGTTCTTTTAGAAAGCCTGAAATACGAAACTGTAATTTTTCCTGAATTTCTAAAACTGTTCTTGTAAATTGTTTTAGTAGAAATTTATCAAAATCGAATTTTTTAATTTTGGATTGAATTGGTTTCGAGAAACCTAGTCACGAAACGAGACGCGAAACAAATACGCGGGATTGGGACGTGCCAATGTGTAGCACGCCCCAGGCCTGCGCGCGCACGCCGCCCAGCCCCTCCCTCAACCGCGCGGGAGCCATCCCAGCACGCCCGCCTAGTCCGTCCCGCAACCGCGCGGGACGCCTGCACAGCCCGCCTAGTCGCGGCCGGCGCTGCTGCGCGCGGTGCGCGCATGATGCACGCCCAGCGTGCGCACGCGAGCGGCAACTGCCGCGCGCTGTGCGTGCTGCTGGCGCGCGTCCGCGCGCACTGCTACGCGGCGGTGCCTCACGCGGCTGGGCCCTTTTTGGGCTCGTTTTCGTGTTTCGTGTTTTTCGTGTTTTCGGTCCTTAAAATCCCGATTTAATTTTATTTTAATTTTATCTTTTAAAATCAGTTTTGCTAAAATAAAATTATTTTAAAATTTTGGTTAAATTGGGATTTTTGAGAAATTAAAGCGATTTGGATTTTGGGAAAATTATGAATTTTATTTTCTGAAAATAATGAAAGAATAAAATTATTAATTTTGGAAATTAATTGGAATTTTATTGGTTTATTGTTTTTCGGGTTTTATTGAAAAGGCTCTTGAACAAGAATTGCATCTAAGTCGTGTTTTAAGTCATTAGGACTTGAAACGAGAATTTTAATTTATTTGTTAAATTTAAATTCTTGCAAAAGCATGTTAGGTGATCATGGGTTTAGATCTATGTATGGTTTTAATTTATGCACATGGATGGTTTAAATTGGGGTTGGAGCCCTATAGTTGCGTTTTTCAATTGAGGTTGGAGCCTCACTTATGTGCGTACTGTTATGTGATTTATTATGTGGCTTTCCATATTACTGTTTTTGAGGCCGGGGTATGCCCCGTGTAATTGTCTAAGGCCAATATGAAGATTGAGCCTTATTACTTTATGTCCTTTTCTTTTTATTGTAATTTGAGAGTAGAGATAGGTGGTGAGGTTTTATTTTCATTTTGGAGACAATACACCCATGGAGTAAGATGGACCACATTCAAGTAACAAGGAGGCCATAAGTGAAGACCCCTCAAAATGTTAGGGAGGGGAATCTCAATTGTTAAATGTAATAGAGATAGGGCTCGTATTTTGTTACCGCTTTCCCTTATGTGATTTGAACTGTTTATGTGGCATGTATGTTAGAACTTGTGATTGTGGAGTGGCTCCCACATATCACGCATAAGATAGGTAGAACCCATGATCATTACATGTTAGTATCATGCTAGGACATGTTATCTGTTTATGTGCTTGTTTGAAATGCATTTAAGTGTACTTGCATTAATCAAGACTAATAAAATTGGATAACATATATGTTGGTGAGGTCGAACCGGACAACTCTCCGGTTGATTCAAAAATTCCCATTAAATATTAAGCTAATTTCGAACAAATAGGTGTTTAAATTCGAGATGCAAATTTTGAATTAAATTCCTAGCATTCCATCAATAGGTTTTAAGTTTAGTAAGTAAAGCTAGTTATTGTCCGCGAGTCGTGGGATAGCTAGTGGAGCTTATTAGTTCTTAGTTACCTAATTGATCATTTTAAATGATCAATATTTCATGGTCAACTTTAGCAAGGGCGATGTCCGCGAGTCGTGGGTCGTTCAAACTAAGTTTTGGTCATGATCTTATGATTGATGGGTCTAGCTTAACGCCTAAGTAAATATGGATGTCGCACGAGTCGTGGGTCCATATTGAAAGATAGGTGATGCAAAAACAATTACTAAGAGTTCTAAAGGTGTTAGAATTGGTAAGTTGTACCTACCTAGGGTTCTTACTAAGAATGTCCGCGAGTCGTGGGTTCGAGGAAAAATGCCTAGGATCTTAGTACCCATTGGGAAACGTGTTCCTCTTAGATCTTTGGGAATTCTAGATCTTTGAAAAACAGTGGGAGCTACATTAGATTAAAGACCTTATCTTTTGTATATCGTTATAATTCAGCATGCTCACTAGTTCTCTGTTTTACCATTTAGGTCGTAGATTCTGTGATTCTTTACGTGTTTTGAAATGGCAACCAAAAACCCTCTTGTATCGATCCTCGAGTCAAACAAGTTGACTGGTCCCAACTATTCTGATTGGCTGAGGAATCTAAAAATCATTTTAGATTCTGAGAAGAGAACTTATGTTCTCTTTGAAGGGGAGCCCAGTCCCGAAGGGGAGGCTCCCACTCGGGCCGAGCGGGACGCGATTCAGAAGTGGAAGGATGATAATCTCCAAGCCCGTTGCCTTATGTTGGCTAACATGTCTCCGGACTTGCAAAGGCAACATGAGGCCATGGAATTTGCTTGGGAGATTTACGACCACTTAGAGCAACTTTACCGCCCTCATGAACGTGTTACAAGGTATAACACTTCAAAGGAATTGTTCCACTTGAGAATGAGGGAAGGTTCAAGTGTCCATGAATATGGACTCAAGTTTCTTGCCCTTACTGAGAAACTTGCTTCCATGGACATGCCACTGAAAGATGAGCTTTCAGTGGATTTGTTGCTAGCTTCGCTCCCACCATCATTCAACCCATTTGTCCTTAACTTCAACATGAATCATGCTGGTGCTACTGTAGCTGAGCTGATTAGTCAGCTTGTGACTGCTGAAAGCACGATCAAGAAGGACAATAAGGTTTTGATGATGAATGCTCCATCTTCCTCTTCTGGGCCTTCTAAAGGTAAGGGCAAGAAAGCCCAAAAGAAGAAGAAGAAACCCCTTAGGCCCACTGGTGGCATTTCGAAGGGGAAGGCCCAAAAGAAGAAGCGTGATCAGAAAGAGGATGTTTGCTTCCATTGTGGCAAAGCGGGACATTGGAGGAGAAACTGCCCAAAGTACAAGGCTACTCTAAAGAAAGGTATCTTTCTCGTTGAAGTAAATCTTTCTATTAATTTTAGTTCTTGGGTACTTGATACCGGTTGTGGAACTCATATATGTAATGATGTACAGATGCTAAGTGAAGTCCAACAACTCAAAGAAGAAGAATGTGTCTTGAAGATCGGCGATGGCTCAAACGTTGAAGCTCGAGCTTTAGGCACAATTAGATTAGATTTAGGTAGTTTTGAGTTAGTATTAAATAAAGTCCTTTATGTACCGAGCATTATTCGTAATATAATTTCAGTTCCAATATTAGATTGTGAAGGTTATGAAACTTATATTAAGAATGGTAAATATTTTATCAAACGGAACAACTCTTCCGTTCATATCGGTACTCTAAGTAATGGACTTTACCTAACTCAAAATATCAATATTATGAATATACAACGAGAAACAAAGCGTAAGAGAGATGACAAAGTTTCAGCTCCCTTATGGCACGATAGATTAGGACACATTTCCAAGAACAGAATTAGCAAGATAAACACTTTAGGATCATTCTCTGAAAATTATCTCAAAGAGTTGACTTCTTGCGAATCCTGTCTCAAAGGAAAGATGTCCAAAGTTCCTTTTAAAGGAACTGTGGAACATGCCACTAAGGTTTTGGATTTGATCCATACTGATGTTTGTGGACCGCCTAGTGTAAGCACTAGAAGCAATCATCAGTATTTCATAACCTTTACTGATGACTTTAGTCGGTATGGTTATGTATACTTAATGAAGTATAAATCTGAAGCTTTTGTGAAATTCTTAGAATTTCAAAAGGAGGTTGAGAACCAATCTGGTCACAAGATCAAAACACTTCGATTTGATCGAGGAGGCGAGTATCTTAGTGAAGAATTCCTTAATCATCTCAAAGATAATGGAATTATCTCTCAGTGGACTCCTCCGGGAACTCCTCAGCTTAATGGAGTTTCTGAGAGAAGGAATCGAACCCTACTTGATATGGTTCGTTCCATGATGAGTTTCACTGACTTACCACCTTCTTTCTGGGGTTATGCCCTAGAAAGTGCAGCAAAGATTTTGAATCTAGTTCCCTCTAAGTCAGTCCCTAAAACGCCCTATGAAATGTGGCATGGTAAAATCCCTAGTTATTCTTACTTAAGAATTTGGGGTTGTCCTGCTTACGTGAAGAGGACAGTGGGAGATAAGTTAGAATCTCGTTCTAACTTATGCTACTTTGTAGGTTATCCTAAGGAATCCATAGGATACTACTTCTATGATCAATTTGAGCAAAAGGTGTTTGTTTCCAGAAATGCTACTTTTCTGGAGGAACCGTTCCTTAAAGAAAAGCAAGGCAAGATCATAGAATTAGAAGAAGTACAAAGTGACCCCATACCACCCACTGAAGAAACGTCCCACTCTGATCAACCACAACCAATCACGAATTTTGATACACATGAAAATCCTCCTCTAAGGCGTTCTGAACGCAATCCTAGACAGCCGGAGAGATGGTATGGATTCTTCCATGAAATCTCTCAAAAGGATGATGATCCTTCAACATATGAGGAGGCACTTTCAGATTCTGACTCTGAACAGTGGATAGAAGCCATGAAATCCGAAATGGATTCCATGAACTCCAACCAAGTTTGGACCTTGGTAGATTTGCCTGATGGGGTCATTCCCATAGGTTGCAAATGGATCTTTAAGAGAAAGCTTGGAGTTGATGGAAGCATTGTAGCCTACAAAGCAAGACTGGTTGCAAAAGGATTCACTCAAAGACCTGGCGTGGACTTTGACGAAACCTTTTCACCAGTTGCAATGCAAAAATCCATTCGAATCATGCTTGCCATTGCTGCATATTATGACTATGAGATATGGCAAATGGATGTGAAAACTGCCTTTCTCAATGGTGACATTGACAAAGACATTTATATGGAGCAACCCATAGGTTTCACATTCAGTGGGAGTGAGCAAAAGGTTTGCAAACTCCAAAGATCAATCTATGGATTGAAACAGGCTTCTAGGAATTGGAACATTCGATTTGATGAATCAGTCAAAGCGTTTGGCTTCATCCAAATTTCGAATGAATCATGTGTGTATAGAAAGGAATTGGAGACCTCGGTGCAATTCTTAGTACTTTATGTTGATGACATCCTTCTTATTGGGAATTCGAAGGATGACATGAAAGTGATTAAGTTATGGTTATCGAACCAATTCGAGATGAAAGATCTTGGTGATGCGTCCTATATCCTTGGAATTAAAATCTATAGAGATAGATCTAGAAGGTTAATAGGACTATCACAGTCGATGTACATTGACAAAGTATTGAAGAGATTCAATATGGAGTCAGCAAAGGTTAAGAACCTTCCTATGAGTGTAGGAACATGTCTTTCAAAGAAGATGTGTCCTAAGACTAACCTTGAGAAGGAAAGAATGACTCATACACCTTATGCATCATCAATAGGTAGCATAATGTATGCAATGTTATGTACTCGACCGGATGTGGCTTATGCACTTAGTGTAACGAGTCGTTTCCAATCTGACCCTGGAGATGGTCACTGGGCTGCCGTGAAGAATATTCTTAAGTACTTGAAAAATACTAAAGATTTATTCTTAGTTTACGGAGGTCAGAAAGATCTTACTGTCGAAGGATACTGCGATGCAAGCTTTGCATCTGACTTAGATGATTTTAAGTCAATGTCAGGATACATTTTCTGCCTAAACGGCGGAGCAGTGAGTTGGAAGAGTTCCAAGCAAACAACCACTGCAGATTCGACCACTGAGGCCGAATACTTAGCTGCAAATGATGCAGCTAAGGAAGGTGTTTGGATTAGAAACTTCATTCAAGAGTTGAATGTTGTTCCTAGCATGAAAGACCCCATTACTGTGTTTTGTGACAACACTGGGGCGGTTGCTCAAGCAAGAGAACCAAGATCTCACCAACGGACCAAGCACATTATGAGGAAGTATCACCTAATCCGTGATATTATCAAAAGAGGAGATGTGCTAATTGAGAGGGTCACATCAGCAGAGAACGTGGCAGATCCACTTACTAAACCCCTTAGTCGAGAAGCTTTCCAAGGTCATCTTCAGAAGATGGGACTTAGAGTAGCTTTAGAATGGCTTTGACGGGCAAGTGGGGGATTGTTAGGAATAGTGCCCTAGAAAGCCGATTGTATATCCGCTTTGTACTTTTCCTTATTGTAATCACAGACAATCTTTGAATGAAATAACGAATTGAGGCAACACTTCTTTATATGCTCTTGTTTGGTATGCGTTTACTTTAGCTGTGCATGTATGAGAACTCCCCTAATCCTGATGACTTTAGGACTCTACCATTTAGGTGAAATGGTTCATGAAACGAGCCCTATATCACATAAGTCATGATTAGTAAAATACTCCAAGCCGATGAGTCCTACAGACAGTGGGAGTGTCAACCTGACTCCTCTAAGGCTTGCTTGTGGGATCACGCCCTTAAGAAGGACCACCTTGTTTCATGGAGGTGGAAAGTGTATAGTTGACACGTGCGTGATACATGAGGGTGCTTACTTTAATAAGTAAGTTCACTGAGGTGCCCCGTGTGAGAACATTCCTAAATGGGAAAGGAAGTTTCTATTTCAGGAAATGGAAACTTCCAGATTAGGAAATATCTCACGAGTCATTGATGTGATTAATTGATCCTTAGACTTGAGGTTCCTTGTCACTTTATGAGTTAACTCTGTAGTCTTAGGTATAAGCTTTAAAGGGTGTCGCCATAGACAACTGATTCAAGGCTTATGCTGGGGCTGCACAAGTGACTCATGAAAGTGAATGAGAATCAAGAAAGGACCTACACTTGCATTTGCAAGGTGATCTCTTATTGTGTAAGTCATTCATATGCCATATGGAGTCCTTGGCCAAGGCAGTAGATCAAGACATCAAGAAAAGGGTTTCTTGGATTGAGATCAAATGGATATGAAATGCACTTAGCTTTAAGACCGGATTATTAGGGTTCTGATTATTCCCTTGCCCTAGATCTTGGTTGAGAGATAGTAAGTAGGAGGATTGTATCTCACATGAATCAATGACTTAAAGGTTCTGTCGAATCCGAACATTCCAATTCAGCTAGGGGTTAAACACCTGTTGCTAGACTATGGTCGTTTAATCTGTGGAATGATTAATTAATTAGTGAATTAATTAATTGGGGTCACTGCTAATTGGAATTGAGAACCTAGACGGTCACACACAACAACTTGGTTACATGAGTTGAGGCTTGAAAATGATTAAACGAGTTAATCGGGCCAAGAGGGTTCCACACGTGTGAAGTCACACGTGTGGCTCACGTGAGTGACACATGTCACTGTGACACGTGTCACTGTGACACGTGTCACTGTAACACGTGTCACACACGTGTGTATATATATATATTATATATATATTAAATAATTAATTAGTTAATTATTTAATAGACTTTGGTTTAATTTTGAATTAAAAAGAAAGTCTTATTTTGGAGAAAATAATCTAGTTAATTAATTATGAATTAATTAATTAGATAAAAATAAGTTATTTATTTTATAATAAATAAAGTATAAAATTATCCAAAAATAGTTTGGATATTTTTAGCTCTCTTAAAAGTCGACTTGAATTAGAATTCAAAGTCAAAGATGGAAAATACTTGATGATCAAGTAATAGGAGAGAGAGGGACCAAATCCTTTGTCCATTAGGACTAGGTTCGGCCGCCCCTCCCCTTTCCTATATATAGGGGAGCTCATGCTCCCCTTTAGAGCTAATAGACAATTCTTGGTTCATGTGTTGAACACCTTCCTTTCTCCAAGATTAAATTAAACCCTAGGTTAAGCCTAAACACTAACTAGAGAACTAGCATCCTTACTAGTTAGATTGTGATCAAGTTGGTGGACTTTCTCTAGAGACTTCAAGTTAGAAGTTTGAAGATTCGAGCTTTACCAAGGAGAGGGGATCAAGCCGCGAGAAGAGCGTTCTTGGGTGGCTTGAAACGCTTCAAGAAAGAACAAAAGAAAAGTAAGTTTTCTATCATTACGAATTTGGTTACACGATTGCGAGTCCAAGATCCTTTTGTTGGGAAAATTTTTTAAATTCCGCTGCTTTCTGATTCGTGTTTTCCAACATTCATATCCAGTGGGAGCGAACAGAAAGTCTGCAAACTCCAGAGATCCATATATGGACTCAAACAGGCGTCAAGAAGTTGGAACATCCGTTTTGATGAGACAGTCAAATCGTTTGGCTTTATCAAGAACGAGTATAAACCATGTGTTTACAAGAAAATCAGTGGGCGAGTCGTACAATTTTTGGTGTTGTATATAGATGATATCTTACTCATTGGGAATGAGAAAGATGTGCTGCAAACAACGAAGACTTGGTTGTCTACTCAGTTTTCCATGAAGGACTTGGGAGAAGCTTCCTTTATTCTCGGCATAAAAATCTATAGAGATAGATCATAGAGATTAATAGGTATGTCTCAAGTTCAGTACATAGACAAAGTATTGAAACGGTTCAGTATGGAGGAATCTAAGAGAGGATTCCTGCCAATGAGACATGGGTTGATCCTCTCTAAATCAATGTGTCCTAACACTGAAGAAGAGAAGGATAGGATGTCTCGTATACCCTATGCATCTGCAATAGGGAGCATAATGTATGCTATGTTATGTACTAGACCTGATGTCGCATACGCTTTGAGCGTTACAAGTCGATTTCAATCAAACTTTGGTGAGAGTCACTGGTCTGCCGTGACATCCATCCTTAAGTACTTGAAAAGGACTAAGGATTTATTTCTTGTATATGGGGGAAAGGGAGAACTGAAATTAGAAGGATACACCGACTCAAGGTTCCAGTCGGATGTAGACGAATTTAAGTCCACGTCCGGATTCATATTCCGGTTAAATGGTGGTGCAGTAAGTTGGAAAAGTTCCAAACAGGAAACTACTGCCGACTCCACTTGTGAAGCGGAGTATATAGCTGCATCAGAGGCAGCGAAAGAAGGTGTGTGGATGAAAAACTTCATCCAAGAGTTGGATGTAGTGCCTAGCATTGCTGACCCGGTCATTGTCTTCTGCGACAATAACAGAGCGATTGCACAATCAAAGGAACCAAGAGCTCATCAACGGTCAAAACACATCCTAAGAAGATTTCATCTAATTAGAGAAATCGTAGAAAGAGGCGACGTTATTGTGGAACATGTACCCTCGGCAGAAAACGTAGTAGACCCGCTTACTAAACCTCTTAGCCAAAAGGTCTTTGAAGGACATCTCCAGGAGATGGGTCTTAAGGCTATGGGTAATTGGCTCGGAGGGCAAGTGGGAAATTGTTAGAGTAGTGCCCTAGAAGAGCCAAATAGTTTAGGCCTCTTTCTGTAAAATACTCTTATTAGCAGCAACTTGTGACATTAATGAAATAATAAATGTAATGTGATAGTCGTTTAATTCTATGTGGCCAATTCATCATATCTCATTCAAGTTTACTAATTGCATATTATAAGTGTTTGTGTATGGATGAAACCCCAAGGTCACATTAAGCTACGGGACTTGACCTCGCATAGGGATGGAGGTTATGAAACAAGTGTCTAGGGCGTGACCCAAATCAACTCCAAGTCGAAGAGTCTAATAAGCACGGGGATGTTGACTTGACTCGTTTGAGACTTACTCATACGACGTGCCTTGAAGAAACGTTACTTTGTTTCATAAGTATTGAAAGTAGAGACATTCACACGGGTATGGGGGTGCTTGTTAGGGAACAAGTACACTGAGGATCCCGATGCGCACACCTCAATGGGGTAAGGCTTTTATGCCTTAATGATGAGGTTGGTTCCCTGGTTATGGTAGTGTCTAAATGGTCCTTGGACTTGAGGCTCCATTGATGCTCTGTGCATGACAAGGGCAATGTTTGATATGCACCTAGAGATTCATGGGTTCCATGAATCTCGTTATGGTTGTATGTTGGCATTGTTCGAATCATGTATGGGGGCATATGAGAGGCCAATATAGAATCTATCGCTCGTCTAGAAGAACGAGTGAATCACCCATGAGTTCTATTGTAGCACATTCCACTTAAATCCTTGCTCAAGGTAGTGAGATCTAAATTAGGAAATGGGTTTGCTAGAGTGTTAGATCAAATGGAATTGCTATTAGAATTAATTCATAGCATTAGGAGTAATAGGGTTCTATAATTCCCATACCCTAGGTCTTAATCGGGGATTGGACGATAGAAGGATCTTATCTCACGGTATCCATGAGACTGAAAGGTTCACAACATAAACTTCACCTATTTGATAGGTGGTCATGAGCTTGTCACTAGACATCGATCATGATCTGTAGGTACTGATTAATTAAAATGAGTTTTAATTAAACAGTGATTAATTGAAAGGGTTTAATTGAATCAATAAGATAAATTGTTATCTAAAATACCACTTTAAGAATGTGGGCCTACTACTATTCATTGGTGAACCTAAGGGGTCACACAATGACTCAAATTGAACAACAAGATTATCTAAAAATCAATAGAGATTGATTGATAAATTAAAAGAGTTTAATTTATGAGAGAGTAATTAATTAATAATTGTATTAATTAATTTATGCTTAATTGTTAAGCTATTGAGAATAGATGTTAAAGAGCTAACATTAATTTAAATAAGTGTATTTAAATTAATTGGACTTGAAATTTAATTAGGAGTAATTAATTTTTAAGGCCACAAATTTAATTAGATATTGGACTTGTGATTTAATTAATGTAATTAAATTAAGTCCACTAATTAAAATGAATATTGGGGTTTTAAATTAATTAAGTAGTAATTAAATATAAGCCCAAGACTAGCCCATAGGGTTTTTGACCTAGGGCTGAGTATTTAAGAAAGATAAGGGAGAGAAATCAAACATCGTTGTTTTTCTTCTTTTTCTACTCTCTCTCCAAGTCTCTCTTCTCTCTTTTTTCTCAATACAGTATTGAGAATACTATTAGATAATCAATATCTAATTAGTGTTCTAGTGTGCTAATTGATTAATTATTCAATTACGAGTCGTGGACTACCTTAGAGGAATTCCGCGTGGGATTCTTGGAAGAAGATCGAATAGAAGAGAACCGGATAGGTTTTGGAAAACCTTCACATCATCATCATCAACCGAAAGCAAAAGAGGTATTTGATTCTTCTTTTGTTTAAATCGTGAATCTTGAATCAAAGGCTGATCTTAATTGGAATTCCGATAAAACTTGTTTTATAATCCCTAAAAATTTTAATTTCTGCTGCGTTAGGGTTGACGAATTCCAACAGGGCCAATAGAACCCGCTCCTCAAGACTTTCTTGGCAAGGACAAGTCCTCCAGAATGATTTCCACAGCTTCCATTGTGAACGTGCTAGAGCGTCTCTTTGGCTTGAGAGGGCCTTGAAAGGATTTCTTCAATAGGGGCCTTGTTCCTGACTTTCCGTGCTTCCACTTTGTCAGTGGGACAAACACCATCTTTGATAAATCTAACTATGTCATCGAGCCAACAGGACTCGTGCGGATCGATCCTAGCTACCACTTGTTTGATGATAGTTTCCTTTATCAATGGCTCCCCAGTTCTAAGGAACGTGACAAAGCGATCGCCGGTACCTTCCAGTGCTGAAGCAAATTTAGAAAGAGCGACAACGCGCTCGTTTTCTGCTCGTGGGACCTGGAGTAAGTGGAATTCCTTGAATTTCCAAATGATCTCTTTTGCCTTTTTCAAATACTGCACCATGGTGGTTTCTCGAGCCTCATACGCTTCTTCGATCTGGCTCGCAATCAATTGTGAACCAGCATAAGCGGTAATTCTGGAGGCCTCATTTTGAAAAGCAATTTTCAGCCCTTGAACGAGAGCTTCGTATTCCGCTTCGTTGTTGGTGACTTGGAAGTCCAACCTGATTGCGAAGTCTATTTCGATTCCATTGGGGTATCTAAGGGTTACCCCTGCTCCTCCCCTTTGACAGGTTGAGGAACCATCCGTGTGCAGGATCCAAAGGCCCTGGCTGTCAGGAGCCGTGGGCTCTAGACCAAACCGCTCGGTTAGTAAATCTGCAACTACTTGAGCTTATATGGCCACCCTGGGCTCGAAACTTAAGTCAAACTGGCTTAACTCTACAGCCCATTTTATCAGTCTCCCAGATACGTCCGGCTTGGACAAAACTTGCTTTAATGGTTGATCCGTGAGGACAGTGATTGAGTGTGCCTGGAAGTATGGCCTCAATCTTCGTGATGCATTGATGAGGGCGAATGCGAACTTCTCGATTTCCAAATATTTTCTCTCTTCCCCTTGCAATGTTTTGCTTAAATAGTAAACGGGCAAATGTTTACACTCTCGTATGGCCACCAAAACTGCGCTCGTAGCTTCGCTAGAAACGAAGAGATACACAAACAACCTTTCACCCTCTATTGGCTTTGTCAGGAGTGGTGCGCTCGAAAGGTAAGCCTTCATGTCCTATAATGCTTTCTCACATTCCTCGATCCAAGTAAAATTCCGAGCGTTGCGTAGAATTTTGAAGAAAGGGAGGTTCCTGTCTACCGAGAGTGAGATGAACCTGTTTAAAGAGATGATTTTCCCTACCAACACCTGTACCTCCCAGAGGTTACGAGAGGAAGGGATGTCCAAAATAGCCTTGATTTTCTCCGGATAAGCTTCAATCCCCCGTTGACTGACCATGTAGCTCAAGAATTTTCCCCCTCGTACTCCAAAAGTACACTTTGAGGGATTTAACTTCATGCCGTATTGGCGCAGTATGGCAAATGTTCGCTTAAGATCCCCAAGGTGTGATCCCTGATGCTCGCTCTTAACAATCATATCTTACACGTATACCTCCATGGACCCTCCAATTTCTTTCTCAAACATCCTGTTAACAAGGCATTGGTAGGTGGCTCCCGCTTTCTTGAGCCCAAAAGGCATGACTAAGAAGCAGTATACACCTAAGTGGACAACAAATGAGGTTTTGGGACGGTCCTCAAGGGCCATAAAAATTTGATAATACCCTTGAAAGGCATCCATCATACTCATGAGTTCGCCGCCGGCGGTCGAATCTACCAGTTGATCAATTCGGGGTAAACGATAAGGATCCTTGGGACAGGACTTGTTAAGATCAGTGAAATCGTTGCACGTGAGCCATTTGTTAGCACTCTTGGGTACCAGGACCACATTGCACAGCCATTCTGGATATAGTAGGGGCTCACTATACTGCCCCTCGAGGAGCTTGTTAACCTCCTCCTCAATAGCCTTATTCCGAAAACCGTGCACATCCCGCTTCTTCTGTTTGATTGGCTTGAAAGAGGGGTCCACGTTGAGCCTGTGGACAATGACGCTCGGGTCAATTCCAGTAAGGTCAGATGCTTTCCATGCAAAAACATCAATATTTTCTCTGAGGAAGTTTATCATCATGATTTGCGTGGGGCCTGAAAGATTAGACCCAATCTAAGTGGTTTTATCCTTGTTGTTGGGTTCCAACTCAATAGTGAGAAATTTCTCTGTGAGCTCGATCCGTATCTCTGGGCGAGGGAGCTCAAGCGTCCTTTTCTTTCTCGTTAAATGATTATCAACAACAGGCTCGCCCTCATTACGCTCGTCTTCTTCGGAGGAGGACTCCCCAACCATCCCTGGAGGGGCAGTTTCGAGGGGGCCTTTTTGCGCACAGGACAATCCTCATCCAAATTAGGGAAATCTACAGATTTCTTTGTGGACCCCATCTGGAATGCTTTGTCCGCTTTGGGCTTTTTGAGGGATAACATAGAGCACTCCTAGGCCTCTTGAACATTGAACAAAACCTCTCTGACACCCTCGGGGGTTGGGAATTTGATTTTCTGGTGGTAAGTGGAGATAATCGCTATGAAATCTATAAGAGCTGGTCACCCGATTATGATGTTGTAAGGGATCTCAATCTCTACTACCGCGTAGGTGACCATGAGTGTTTTTTTGCTGTGTTTGATCGTGAAGGGCTTCTTCTCCTATCCTTTGAACGTTCATTGCATGCTCGTCGTAGCGCTCCAGTATTTTTACAAACTCTTTCAGGTGGACCCCAACAATGAGCCTCTAAATCTAGACCTCCAATTAGCGGCATTCATCCGTGTCATGCCCCTTTTGCTTGTGGAAGGCGCAATATTTGTTTGAGCGTCTTAGCACCTCCATGTCCTTCATCTTTGTGTGCCTTTTGAAGAGATTTTTATCTGAAAGAGCGTACACCTCCGAAATGGGCCTGTTGAGAGGAATGCGCTCGAATACTCGTGGGGAAGGTGGCGACTTGCAGCGTTCTTGGTGCGGCTCTTCTCGCCCCCACTCGTTCTTAATGGGTCCGCAGTGCCGGGGAGCATTAGACCCATGCATCTCCTCGAGCGCGAAGTATTGCTCGACAATCTCCCTCATTGCCATGAGGGACTTGGGGCGCTTCTTCATGATTGAATCCATAAATTTCTTGCTCACATACTATTTATGATTGCAAGCATTGAAGAGTACATGTATCAAAAAGTCCATTGAGGGCCTTTCAACCAAGAGCACCTCCTTGTTGAAACGAGCGAAGAAGGACCGAAGGGATTCGTGCTCGCCTTGGACCAAGTTGTACAAGGCAGTGGGGGCGGTGACAGGAGCTTTCAATGAATTGAAGTGGTTCAGGAATACGTCGGTGAGTTCACCATATGAGTGTATCGAGCCTGGCGGAAGAAGCTTGTACCATTCTTGGGCCATTCCTACAAGGGATGTGACAAAAACCTTAGCCCAATATTGGCTAGAATGCTCGTACAGGTGCGTCAGGTGCGGAAAATGGTCTAGATGCTCTGCGGGATCTGTAGTCCCATCGTAGCGGTTAACGGAGGTAGGAACCTTACCCATTCCAGCTTGGGCCAGTAAAACTTCTTCTATGAGGGGAGAACCCCTCGCAAGCGGATGATGACCTTAGCATCCAAAGTTTTCCTCCTATTCTAAAGGGCGTGGAACATACTGCTGGCGTGCGGGGCGACGAGCATCTCTGGCATTGGCTCGTTCGTCCCCAGAATGGGGGACTTGAGACCTCGCTCGAGAGAGCTATCCTACCATTTCCTGTAACCCTTGCAGCTGGTCTTACACAGCTACAAGTAGGTTGGGACTTTCCCTTCTTCCTTGGCTCCCTCGCTGGGAAGCTTGTGGCCCTCGTTTCGAGGCTCTGGAGTGGACTTCCTCGTCCACATTGATTCTTTTAGTAGGTTCTTTGCCTTGGTTTTCTTGGGGGCGATCATGTTCATCCCCTCCTCGTCCGGGGACTTCCTGCTCCTTTGCCGGCGGAGGTGGCGGTTGAGCCCTCAAAATGGTCTGGGCCTCCCTAAGCGGATATCCCTGCAATCCCCCCAAAGGAGGGGTAACCTGAGCGGCCTGCCCAGAGGGAAAATACATGGAATGAAAAATTTCCCATGCACCCTGGGCCGCCTTAACCTCACACTGGGCATAAATAGCGCGTAGCTGTTGCGAAGTCAAGGGGGTAACTCCACCCCTTCGATCTCCCTTGGAACCACCACCGGAAGCTGGATCTATCCGGCATGGTATGGCTGGACCGAGGGCATCACGACGGTAGGGGTGAACGCATACCCTGGGGGCGGCATCATGTAGGGGTGCCCTCCGGGGTTCACATTGGCATTATGCCACTGGTTCTGGGGAAGATTTGGGAGAGCAGGAAGCTAGGCGCCTCCAACTGAGGTAGAAAAGGGTGGCTCCAGAATCACTGGTGGTGGGGCAGTTGCCTCCATGGGCGGAAGCGCTCCTCTGGTGGGCGGTGCTCTGCCAGCCGCCATCGAAGGAGGGATGATGACGTTGGAATCACGGGGAAGGTCATCTCCTCCCCCCACTGCTCCTGACCTAGTAGCTACCATGGTTCGTAAAGCGAGGGGTGTTTGTTTTTCAACTAGCAAAAGTGAGAGGTGAGCTAAGGACGGTTTCCCATAAACGGCGCCAAAAATGATGGTGTTTGATCAGGCTAAGGTCCAATTCCGATCACTTTCTATTTTTTTGAGATGGGGAAATAGAGGGTGAAGCTCAAAGAGGGTCGCCGGAAAAGCTATGGGCTCTACCTGCTAGGACAAACACCAAAAAAGTCAGAAGGCCAAGCTGGGGAAAATAGGGGTGATTCCCAGTTTGGCTCTCCAACGCTGAAGTCAGATAGTGATCTGAAAGAGAATGCAAGCAATAATATGAAGTTTCAGTAATGGAGAATACTTACGGGGATGAAGATGAATTCTCATATTTATAGTTGAGGGTGAGGGACCCTTTGGTAATTTGCCTCGTGTGGTCCTGTCCTAATGTTGCCCTAACACGTGTCGCAACGAGGAGAAACCTAGGAGGAATCTCCTGCAAAAGTTGGTAAAAGTTAGTGTTTGCAACAGTGGCAGGTGCGCGGGCATATACGGGTGTCAGAGAGCCGTTTTGGAGGTTGGTAACGAAGGCGGGAGGCACGCTCGTGTCAACCAAGACTGAAGGACTTGGAGATCCGCATGGGGATTAGCGCCCAAGCAGTACAACAAGGGGGAGTGGGACCCCTTTAATCCGTTGTTGTACGAGGGTATGTCTGAAGGAACATGACGCTCGCTGATGGTTCCATTAGAACTATGGGGGCGTTCATGGCAGCAAAGTTGGGGCTCGTTAATAGGCCTTAGGCGAAACGCTCGTTAGTGAGCCTAGGGTGACTATGTGCTTTATGAACGACGACATGCTTCATGTGACCTTGTGTTAGTAAAGGTCTGGGATGCTCGTGGGGGCTTATTTTGCAGATCGTCGAACCCACTTGTCATGCGTTGACTGTGCCACGTGTCAAAATGTGGGTCAAGCGTATTTTGCACCCATCAACGTTAATCACATAAAATTCAAGCAATGTGAGGTCAATTAATCAACAATTAGTAGTAAGAATCAATACAATGCATAAATTATCAAGTAGTTCCTAAGCCGTACGACCTAGACTCACACGACACGACACTAGAACCTCGGTTTTGCAACCGGGCTCTGATACCACCCACACTATAGTTCAATCCACATATGGAATGAACACCCATACATGAATCAAGCCTATAGCGAACGGGAGACAATAACAAAAAAATGACACTCTAGCTAGGCGGGACTAACCCTCAAACAGTTACCAACATGCATAGCAATTAAAACGGAAGCATGATATACATTCATGTCTTTAACATCATTCAAGTTCATTTCCATCATTTCCATATATACAATATCAATTTTCCAAAGACAAGTCATAATATACATAGGCACCATAACAATTCGTAAGCAATACATATGCATCAATATGAAAATGGAATGTGCTAGACGCAAAGTAAAGACTTGACATGACCGCCTAGCACACACCCTACAAAACCTGAAAAGTGAGGTGTCAGTCTAAGAAAGACTGAGTGAGGGTTTTAATAATTATAAACACAATTACCATGCAAGCCATAATCTTGGGTAAGGTGTTATAAAAAGGAAACCCTATAAGTTCATTAATAAAGGAAACCATATAAGTTCATATAAGCCAAATCAATCAATCAATTCAGTCCATTCAGTTCATTCATGAAATCCGTTTAAAATCAATAAGAATGCAGATTGGATGAATGCAGATTGTCAGTGAAGTGGCGGTACCAAAAAGAATTGATTATATCTCAAAAATGACAAAATATATTGAAATGATTCTAATTGGAGGTTATTCTAGACTTCAAGAGGTTTCCGACGGTTCAAAAATCAGGTCAATCGGAGTTCGTTTGAGGGGTAAACGGGCGTGTGAAAAATGCACTTGAAGTAGACACGGGCGTGTGGAACCTGTCTATCACGAAAATGGGTACCCAAAAGGGCGTTTGGCAATATAACTAGGGAGCCAGACGGGAGTTTGGAAGCATTCTGGGCGAAAAACAGGGGAAAAATAGGGGATGCACATGGGAATTGGCTCCCAAGCCTTCGCACATCAAACCAAGACAAGAATTCACCCCAAAACTATCATATATCATGTATATGTCTCATATATATCAGTTAGGCACCAATTAAACCAAGGAACATGCTTTGATTCATCAAGAAATCATCATCCCAACCCCATATATATCCATGGTATCCAACTCTCATATAATTCAAGAATTCATGCAATCTTCCAACATTAATGCTCATGATCATACCTCTAATCACTCATAAACAAGTTATTCATCAAGATCAAAACCCTAAATTCACATATAAACTCAAGATTCATCACATAACTCATATATATACCTTGAAAGAATGGATGAAAAGAAGAGAGAGACTATGGAGATGATGATGCTTCAAAGTTATGAAATTCCCCTTTGAAATCAAGCTTGAAAGTGATGAAATCTTTCTTCTCCCTCTTTTGATGTTTGATCGTGGAAATGGAAGCAAATATGTGTGTGTGTTTGTATAAAATATCATGAATGAAATATAAGAGATAGATATATTCATGCTTCTTCCAAAAAATGAGATGACAAGGCACTTTTTGAACTTAAGTCTCTCAGTTATTCTAATTCATGCAATTAAGGGTAAGCTAGGAAGGAATGATCAATTAAGTCCAAGAAATTCTCATGCAATCTAGCCCTTTAATTCAAGAAATGATCACTCATGGATAATTAAACAATTAAGTCGCGTTCGGCAATTAATTCACGTATCACTTAGATGCAATTCATGAAATAATTCTCAAATTGAAGATAGTTTCACATATTTTCACACAAACATATAAGAATATAATTCATATAATATCACGTAATGCATAACTGGAAAAAACGGGGGGTTACAAGCTAACCCTTAACCAACAATAACATAATGCAATACAACGGAGCAATGCAATACAACAGAGCAATGCAATAAGCAGAAGCTCAACAAGATTATCGTATACATACCATGAGCTTCAAGCTCCAAAATTAATTACAAGTATCCAAATATTAAAAAGGCCATCATGACACAACCATCATATACGCTCCAAGTATTTAAGGGCAAAGTCATAATCATACTACAAAAATATGAAATAAGAGTGCAAATGAACAATAGGGGTGTTAGACTCGAATGCAAGACACCTAAAGACTTGGATTCCCGCCTAGCACTCCGCCTAACCTGGGCAAAACAACTGAAAGCAAATGGGTTCAGTCCAAAAGGGACCGGTGGTTATAAGAACAGGGCATAATATATAAGTATCGCGGTATTTAAACATGTTCATGCAAGTTATAATCCTATAAGAGGTTTTAGAATATTTCCCAAGCGGGTAAGACAAGAAAATCATCAGACGGGATTATAACAATAATATTCATTCAATAGGTTATTCATGAGCCCGGATAGAGGGCTAAGTCTCCAACCTCCACCTTGTGTAATCATTAAAGTGTTCATTAGGTTTTCATACATACAATCTTTCGTACATAATCAATCGATCAATCATAATCATTCGATCAGTCATAATCATTCAAGTAAATCCCTTTTTCCTCCGGACGGTAGACGGGTTTGCAAGGCTCGGCCACCTCAATCATTATGGCTAATGGAGTACATGAATCCCCAAAATCCCGGTTCTCATTCCTCGCTAAACCTCCTAGCGAGGGCCGATATTGTCGTAGTTTGGTTGAATCCCCGTCAGCCCATGCTTCCCCGGTTAGCCACGTACACTAAGTCCCAGGGCCCCCATTCAGTGCAATCAATCATGTCTCGCCAAAACAATAGGTAGGGTATTCAATAAAGAAAAGGGCTTAACGTTCAAAATCATTAACTCTTCAAATACTTGATATATACATATATTAGTTTGGCTTAAAACTTTACACACTGGGATTATATCGGGGCATTTAACTAAATAGAAGAGAAACCCACCTTGAAAGAAAAAAAAAACGGTGCAAGAGCCTCATTGATCGGCCTCGTCTCCGTTCGGACCAAAATCTTTGCAAAAGAATGTGAAGTGAGACTCCAAAATCCCAAATACGACGCACGGTGATGCGCTAAGGATGACATGAAATGCATAAGAAATCTAATCATGTCATGAAAGTGTTCTTATGCACAATTAACACATTAGAGTCACATAAACGTTCAAAGTCATTCATTAACGTTCCTTATATTCATGATCATACCAATCCAATTCAATTTAATGCATAATCAATATATAACAATCATAATGCAAAAATCATCTAGTTCACATTACATATAGATCATGAATGAAGCGGGAAAACAAGACGAGACGCCACGAAAGAACTCCCCAAAGCTGCCATCAAGGGGGGCACGGCCGTGTTGTATTTTCAAAGGTTTTGGACATGGCCGTATCCGATTTTTTAAAAATAAAAATCCCAAGTCGAACGATTAACACGGTCATGTTGGGTTTTCAAAGGATTTGGATACGGCCGTTTTCGATTTTTGAAAAATATTTCTTCACAAGTCGAGAGATCAACACGGCCGTGTCCATTTTCAATGCAATCATGACACAGCCGTGTCAAGTCTTCGTGTTCAAAATGAAGAACAGAGCAAAGTTCTGTTTCTTTTGAGGGAAAAGCTTCAAAACAGGGGCAGCAACAAGGTGGCTCTTAGGCAAAACCACCCCAAGCATAAAATGATCACAAAATCAAGGCAAATCCAATATATAATCATCTCCAAACCAACAAGCAAGAAAAAGGAAGCAAAGGTTGATCAAATATGCATCTTCTCCAACAAGAAATTCAAACCTCATTCATTGTATAGCATTCAATACTCAACAACCTCCAAAACTAAGTTCAAAAATGTAATAAGGATAGAAAATTGATCAATATACATGCTTCAAACCAATTCAAAACTCCAAGAAATGAGAGATATAAAAAATTCATATAAAATCCCACTATTCACTCATATCTCCATAACATGATAAAAACACCATGAAAATGAGCAAACAAAGCTTCAAATGACCACAAGAAAGTAGTGATTACAAATACATGTTTACCTCTTGGATTGGTTGAGGTTTGAACAAGTTATGAGCTCAAATTTATGGTGGATTAAATAATGACGGGAGAAAGCTTTCTCTTTGGCTTTGGGCTGAGTCTTTCTCTTCTTTCTTGGCTTTGGAATGAGATGGCTGATTCTTGGGTGATATTGGGTGTAAATAGGGTCATTTTGGCTCAAACCATGGTTAATATTTTTAAGTATGGAGAAAGTTATAGCTCAAACCATTGTGGTAAATCTGCGAATAAAGCTTGTTTTGCTTGAATTTCGGAGGTTCAAACAGGCTTAGAAAAATATAAGGCTTGATCCATTAAACCTGAATATTCGATACAAGTCCAACGGAGGTGACAGAATTTGAATCCGAATTCCCGAGCTCATGTTACAACACTCGGAACCAAAGGTGCGCCCCGATTTGGTTCCAAAATTCAAAATAAATTCAAAACCATTTCAATCAAATCCGAAATCAAATAACGAGCATTAAAACATGATCATAACACACATATCTCAATCATACAAAAATTTCACAAAAATCAAAATTCAAATCGATCACAAACGGCACGTATTCATGTTCACATAGGTTCATACGTTCGAATTCCAAATAATTCACAACAATTAATCATATAATTCAAATAAAAATCAAATAATATATAAACTAAACATATAACAACATAATTAGACATTTAAAATGTTCA
This sequence comes from Lantana camara, assembly GCA_037501455.1. NCBI lineage: Eukaryota > Viridiplantae > Streptophyta > Magnoliopsida > Lamiales > Verbenaceae > Lantana > Lantana camara. The sequence goes on from CM074855.1 coordinate 111,791,590, forward strand.
AATACATAAACATATAAGTTATACCTGTACGGCCGAAAAATTGGGGCGTCACAAAATGACTATGAAACGTTGCATATATTATCTCATTAACATCACAAATTGCTGCTAATAAGAGTAGTTTACAAAAAGAGGCCTAAATTATTTTGGCTCTTCCAGGGCACTACTCTAACAATCTCCCACTTGCCCTCAGAGCCAATCTCCCATGGCCTTAAGGCCCATCTCCTAGAGATGTCCTTCAAAGACCTTTTGACTAAGAGGTTTAGTAAGCGGGTCTGTTACGTTTTCTGCCGAGGACACACGTTCCACAACAACGTCGCCTCTATCTATGATTTCTCTAATTAGATGAAATCTTCGCAGGATGTGCTTAGACCATTGATGAGCTCTTGGTTCCTTTAATTGCCAATCACTCCGTTATTGTCACAGAAGACAACGATCAGGTCAGCAATGCTAGGCACTACATCCAACTCTTGCATGAAGTTTTTCTTCCGCACACCTTCTTTCGCTACCTCTGACACAACTATGAACTCCGCTTCACAAGTGGAGTAAGCAGTAGTTTCCTGCTTGGAACTCTTCGAACTTACTGCACCACCATTTAACCGGAATATGAATCCGGATGTAGATTTAAAGTCATCTACATCTGACTAGAAACTTAAGTCAGTGTATCCTTCTAATTTAAGTTCTCACTTTCCTCCATATACAAGAAATGAATCCTTAGTCCTTTTCAAATATTTAAGGTTTGATTTCATGGCAGACCAGTGACTCTCACCAAAGTTTGACCGAAATCTACTTGTAACGCTCAAAGCGTATGCGACATCAGGTCTAGCACACAACATATCATACATTATGCTCCCTATTGCAAATGCATAGGGTATTCAAGACATCCCATCCTTCTCATCTTCAGTGCTAGGATACATTGATTTAGAGAGGATCAACCCATGTCTTATTGGCAGGAATCCCCTCTTAGATTCCTCCATACTGAACCATTTCAGTACATTGTCCATATACTGAGCTTGGGACACACCTATTAATCTCAGTGATCTATCTCAATAGATTTTTATACCGAGAATAAAGGAAGCTTCTCCCAAGTCCTTCTTGGAAAAATGAGTAGATAACCAAGTTTTTGGTGTTTGCAGCACAACTTTCTCATTCCCAATGCGTAAGATATCGTCTACGCACAACACCAAAAATTGCATAACTCGCCCATTAATTTTCTTGCAAACACATGGTTCATACTCGTTCTTGATGAAGCCAAACGATTTGTCTCATCAAAACGGATGTTCCAACTTCTAGATGTTGGAAAACAAGAAAGAGTTGTGCAACGAAAGTTTAAAATTTTCCAAAAGTTTAATCGTTGTCTTGCAATTTTTGTATCGTTTCGTAGGGTGTTATAGAAACTTACAAAGGTAGAAGCTTTCTAGAGATGTCGTTACCGCCTAACGAACACCCTTCAAGCAAAATCTCTCGAGCGGCCTTCGAATTAGACTTCAAATTAGAAGCCCTCCAAAGTGTATCCACACCAGTCCTAGAACACGATCAAGCGAGTGAGAATGCTAGTTCTATGGCTTGTGTTAGGCTAGGATTTACTTTGAAAACTTTTCTTTTGGATTCTCTAAAAAACTTAACACTTCGTGAGTGTTGGTCTAAAGAATAAGAGAAACACCAACCCCTTTATTTATACTTTATGGTTCGAACCCCCTAGGGTTTCCAAGAACCAATGGGATTGTTTTCTTGCTCACTAATTAACTCATTTAATTATTAATTTAATTGGTATAATAAGGTCTTTACTTATTCTCCAAGTCTAGCAAGAGAAGACTTCTCTCTCCTACAATAGGAAGTTTGACTTTTCTACTTTCTTAAAGTTAAAAGTCAATATTCAATAAATATTTTAATTCCTAATTAATTATTTGTTGGGTTAAGTTTATTTGAGAATAGTCTTAAAAATTAATTCAAAATTGATTAAAAGACCAAAATTAATTAATTACAATTTAATTAATTAATTTTCAAGAAAAGAATTCACGTGTGGAATATACCACATGTGCGAAGCCACGTGTACAACCACGTCTATAAGACACGTGGCAGCCATGCTGGCTACGACACGTGGTAGTCACGTGCATAAGACACGTGGCAATGCCCACGTGTTCTTGGTTTCATTTCGATCAACATTTTGATCCTTTGTTAATCATATTAACATCCTACCATAACCCTCGTATATTGGCGTTTGTGTGTGACACTTTAGGTTCATTATTTGATTAGCAGTGACAGTAATTAATTAATTCTCTATTTAATTAATAACTTTACAGATCACACTACCGTAATCTAGCAATGGGTGTGTAACCCTTAGCCAAATAACTAAATGACTCGAAGAACCTTTCAGTCAATGACAATTAGTGAAATACGATCCTCTTACAAATCTATCTCTCAATCAAGAACTAAGGCATGGGAATATTCTCAGAGCCTAAATATTCTCGATTTTTAAAGTTGAGTTCGTTTCATATCCATTTCGATCTCAATCCTAGAAAACCCCGCTTTCTAGATGTCTTGACCTTTTATCCATCTTGGCCAAGGGTTTAATGTTTAATGGACTACAAACGACTTAATCAGTAAGAGATCATTCTTGTTCTTAACAAGTGTAGGTCCTTTATCAATTCTTCTAATTCTACATATGCCGCTTGTGTAATCCCAACATAGGTCGTGGCTCAGGTGTCTATATGGAGACACCCTTTTGAGCCTATATCAAAGATTACAGAGTTAGCTCATATGAGACATCACAGAATCTCAAGTCTAAGGATTAATGAATCACGTCATTGACCTGTGAGATATTTCCTAATCTGGAAGTTTTTGGAAACTTCCTTTCCCATTTAGGAATGTTCTCAAGCTGGACATCTCAGTGATGAAGTTCTTGTAACAATCGCCCTTATATATTATGAACGCATCAATGTATGCACTTGTCACTCCATGAAACTGAGTGATCCTTCAAAAGGACATAATCACATAAGCAAGTCCCAGCAGAGTCAAGGTCGACACTCCCATTGTCTGTCAGACTCATTGACTTGGAGAAGTTTCTAATCCTCGCCTACTTGGAGAAGTTTCTAATCCTCGCCTATGGAGTTCAGAACTTGTTTCATGTGTCGTTCCCATAACGACAAAGTTCTTAACTGCCTCATCGGATTAGGGGAGTTCAGTACATGTAAAACACAATCAAACCCAAATAGATATAAATAAGCATATAAAGAAGTGATTGCCTATGAACAAAATCATTTCGTTTATTATTCAAAGACTGTTTGTGATTTTGTAAGGAAATAGTAAAGCCAAAAGTTGCTTTAAGGGCACTATTCCTAACATTAGACGCCTGTTTGAGTCCATATATGGATCTTTGGAGTTTGCAGACTTTCTGTTCGCTCCCACTGGATATGAAACCTTTTGGTTGTTCCACATAATTGTCTTTATCTAAATCTCCATTTAGAAAAGTCATTGTCATATCCATTTGCCATATTTCGTAATACGAGTATGCAGTTATGGCTAGAAGTATCCGAATGGATTTTAGTATTGCTATAGGGGAATACATTTCCTCAAAGTCAACACCTGGCCTTTGAGTGTCTCCCTTGGTAACTAACCTAGTCTTGTAGGTCACCACTTCTCCATTAGCTCCAAGCTTTCGCTTGTAGATCCATTTACATCCTATTGCTTTCACGCCTTTAGGAACATCTACCAAGGTCCATTCCTTGTTGGAGTATATAGAGTCCATTTGGGAATTCATGGCTTGCTGCCATTTTAACGAATCTCTATCCGATATTGAATCATCATATAATCTCAGATCAATATTCGATTGATGGGTTTCAGTTAGTAAATTGAGTCGGTCTGGCGGTCTAATTGTTCTCGCGGATCTGCGAGGGCTTGTATTTACTTCTTATTGTGGGAAAGAGGAAGGTTCCATTGCTTGGTCATTTGTAGGTTCATCTTGAACTTCACTAAGTTCTGCGATCTTACCTGACTTTTCAACTAAAAACTCTTTCTCTAGAAAAGTGGTATTCCTCCAAACAAATACCTTTTATTACGGGGGATAATAAAAACAGTAACCCAAAGACTCTCTAGGGTATCCTACAAATTTATACAAACTGAATCTAAAATGCAATTTGTCTCCCACTAGTCTCTTGATGTATGCAGGACATCCCTAAACTTTAAGGTATGAAAAAGTAGGGGGTTTTGAAAACCACATATTATACGGTATTTCGGATACAGATTTGGAAGGAACTAAATTAATTATCTCCTTAGCCGTTTCAAGGGCATAACCCCAAAACAATATTGGAAGATCCGTGAAACTCATCATAGACTGGACCATATCCAATAAAGTCCGATTTCATCGCTCGGACACCCCATTCAGCTGAGGAGTCCCGAGCGGAGTTCACTGTGAGATAATCCCATTATCTTTTAAATAACCAAGAAAGAGATTGGTTAAATACTCGCCATCTCGGTCTGATCGAAGAGCCTTAATTTTGCAATCTGTTTGGTTCTCAACCTCCGTCTTATACTCTATGAACTTTTCAAAGGGTTCAGACTGATGCTTGATCAGGTACACATACCCATATCGACTGAAATCATCAGTAAATTTGATGAAGTAATTATAACCGTTTCGGGTACTAACATTTAGATCAAATCCAAAAGATTTTGGCTTCACTCTACATGCCCTTTAAAAGTGGACTTAGTCATGTTTCCCTTTAAATAGGATTCACAAGCGGTTAACTCGTTTAGATCATTCGTGTTGAATGATCCTAAGTTTTCCATCTTTAGAAGCCTATTCTTGGAGATATGTCCAAGTCTAGCATGCGAAATCTTTGCTGAAGTTTGGTCATTTGATTTTTGTTTTTTTTATCGTTCGACACTTAGGAGATTTAAATTATTATTAGTTAAATACAAACCACTTTGTAAAGACCCTAATGCATGCAAATAACCATTCTTCAAAATGTAAAACATAGCATTAGTAATAGAGAAGGAAAAACCTTCCAAGTCTAGTACAGGAATGAAATTTTTAACTAACTTAGGAACAAATAAAACATTGTTCAAGACTAATATAAAACCATCTTCGAACTTCAACCTAACATGTCATATGACCTTTGCTGCAACTCTTGCTCCATTGCCCACTCTCAGAACATGTTCTCTTTCATCAACTTCATGAACGTTGCTCATTCCCTGTAACGTATTACAGATGTCAGAAGGGCATCCAGAGTCTAATATCCAATTATTAGAATTGAATGAAAGGTTAATTTTGATGAGATTTATACCTTTTATAAGAGTAGTTAAGTACTCCTTACAATTCCTTTTCCAATGCCCTTGTTTCTTGCAATGGAAGCATTGATCCTCAGCTTGATTGGTCTTTTTCTCAGCGTTCGTTTTCTTAACTCCACCAGTGGGCTTAAAAGTTTTTTTCTTCTTTTAGAAACACTTTCCCTTACCCTTTTTGGCTTTGCAGCCTTAGTTTGGGATTAATACGAACCTACTAAGAGAACAACCTTATCCTTCTTCATAATCCGCTCAGCAGTTACGAGCATGTTGTTCATTAGTTCCTCAACTGAGACTTTAGCTCCATTCATATTGAAGTTTATTATGAACTGTTTGAACGAAGGTGGTAGAGAGGATAAGATCAAATCTATGTAAAGCTCATTATCCATGATCACCTCAAAACTTGCAAGCTTTTCAATAAGGTCTAAAGCCTTAATGCAATGTTCATGAACACTCAATCCCTTAACCATCTTAAGTAAGAATATCTCGTTAGATGCTGCGAATCGATCAGAATTGTAAATCTATTCCAAGTGAACTTCGATCTCAGCCAAGTGGCGCATCTCAGCATGCTGTCTTTGCAACTCTGGAGACATAGTGGCAAGAATTAGACAACTACTCTGTAGATCATCTTCTTGCCATTTGAGAGCTATTTCCTTCTCATCGGTTGCCATATCATCAGGTATGACACTGGGAGGAGACTCTTTCAATACATAGGTCCTCTTTTCAGAATCCAAGAGAATCTTGAGATTTCGAAGCCAATCAGCATAATTCGAGTCAGTCAATTTATTGGCCTTAAGGATAGCACTAAATGGATTTTTAGACATCACGATTTCAGCAGAAAATCTACATGTAAGAAGAAAGCGTAGTATGAGTGACTGATACGAAATAATAACAATTACAAATGATATGGACTTTTATCAAATGTTATCTCCGACTATTTTAATCAAACTCCTTTGACCCCCTTATAATTTTAAAATAATCATTTTTTTCAAATAGTGGGTATTAAGACCCCCAACCACTTATCATCGGACCCACGACTCGTGAGACATCTGACTTTAAGGCTCAAGGTATTATTATTAAGACCCCCAACCACTTATCATCAATTGTATTTCTATTCAACTCCTAATATTATTTTGCATTACCTTTCATATGGACTCATGACTCGTGTGACATCTATACTAATCAGTATTTAAATCCGACCCGTCAATTCCTAAAATTTCTCCATCGCCATTATGAATATCCCAAGCCTCGTGGCCAATATCATTATTTTGACTTTGAAAATTTGCATATTTTATGCGAAGAATTATTTTAGTTCAATTAATCTTATCATTTCGTATCCCACGCCTCGTAGCCAATACTTAAAGATTTGATTAATTCTAAAACAAATAATTCTATTGACGGAATACTTGAAAATTTATAAAATCGAATTTTATCCTTCAATTTCCATTTGGATTTAATATTTGTTTTGTCTGAGACTATCTAAGACGGTTCGGGGTTTAAGAATTTCAAAAATTCCACCAAGACTCATCAATTGTAATTATTATCTTATTTTATCTTATTTAATCCATGAACACATTTATTGAAAGGTTGCATATTTCATAGAATTAGTGGGCTTAATTGTTAAATTTGTGCACATTTGTTAGTCTAAAGTTGTGGATTTTTTTATTGGATTTTATGCTTCATTTTAGGAAATACAAAATGGAGAAATGTTGGCCCAAGCATAATGTTTTGAAGTAATTTTGGCAGCCCTGCATGAAGCCCATACTTCATAGAAAGTAATTCCCAATTTTTGGAGTTATTTGGTGTCAAAATAATTGGCCCGTTATGGAGATCAACCGTTATGGTAGACTTTGGAGCAACAATTTGTCTCAATAATTCTCCCCATATAGCACCATGCAACGGCTGGAGTAAAGTAAGAAAAAGAAACCTCCACTCCCACTTTCTCTTGACATTTAATCCACACAAATAGAGGGAGTAATTGCCACTTGAAGGTGGCCATTATTTAGAGATTTAAGGCTATGATTTATGGCTAGGTACATGGGATCATGGGGTGAAAGTCAAGTGCCATCCCTTGCACTACAAAAGGCACGGCAGCGGCTGGAAATGGACACAACACAATACACCTCACTCTCAAAACAACGCAGCAGCCTTCGTTAGGTTGGGGAAGAGATTTCGAGGCTCAATAGTTTATATCCATTTTCCTTTAAACACTATGTTGAATGCTCAATTTCGTTTGTTTGAATTAGTTATGAGTAGCTAAGTTTATTTTCTAGTTTGGATTTCCTAAGTGATGCATTAGATTTGTGAGATACTTCTTCGAAATTAATTAATTTGCGTTATTCGTTTTATTCCCAATTGTCATGATTATTATGAGTTAATTTGATTCTTTGATTAATGCACAAATCTTGGAATTGTTAACATATACATAGCTAGTTAATTTATCTGGCGGTGTTAGCTAGATAATTAACGAGGTATCAATCAACGCTAGGGCATAAGGCTTGTCAGAATTTTTGTTGTGGAATAATTCGATCTAATTAGGTGAAGTACGAGTTCGTTCTAAACCGGTTAGGGCTAGTGTTTCTTTGGTTCTTAAGGCAATTAGTCCGATTGAATCTTTGAAGGAGTTTCTGATAGGGTTATTGGTTAACTAGGGGACGACTATTAGTAGTTTCTTTTAATCGTTCTAAATAGTAAGAAGAAACGAGGGAGCCAGAGGTAGTTGGCGACTATAGCTAGTCTAACGTCAAAATTTACTAAAAATCGATGATCGTAGTCTAATGCATGACTAGGGGAGTCCCGGCTAGCTGTTGTCTGTTGAATCTTATTCGAGTTTTAATCCATGTTCTTGTTAAGTTAGTTTTTTTTGTTTATTTTAAATTGATTATAAGTTTAGTCTAAAATCTTTAACCCCCCCCCCCCCCCCCCAAAAAAAAAAATTTTACTTGTTTGTTGCATTTGCTTACCATAATAAAAGATAAAAAATTCATCCAATTCTCGGGGATCGACAACAGCAATTAGAATTTGAAGAGCAGACTCTCAGTGAACCTGACAGTGATCACAGTCAGGAATAGCTCATAACGGAACGCTTCGGGACCTTGCCAGACCCACTGAGGCACAACAGCCGCTCTGCATAACCTTTCCAGAACTGCAAGAAGGCTTCGAACTGAAGTCAGGCCTCATCCATTTGTTGCCAACCTTTCGTGGGTTGGTGAATGAAGACCCGAACAAGCATTTAAAAGAGTTTCATCTTGTGTGCACATCCATGAAGCCGCAAAACGTCACGGAGGATCAAATTAACTTGAGGGCCTTCCCATTCTCATTGGAAGATGCAGCCAGGGATTGGTTGTATTACCTACCCTCGGGGACGGTCACTACTTGGGCCGAAATATCTCGGTAATTCTTGGAGAGGTATTTTCCAGCCTCTTGAGCCACGACCATTAGGCGTGAGATATGCGGGATTAAGCAAAAAGATTCTGAGAGCCTCTACGAGTATTGGGAAAGGTTCAAGAGATTGCTAGCGAGCTGTCCACAACATAGAATTTCGGATCAATTTGTCATCCAATACTTTTACGAAGGCCTAACTCCAATGGAACGCCGAATGATGGATGCCGCGAGTGTCGGATCTATTGTTAGTAAGACCCCTACAAAAGCTAGAGAGCTCATATCGACCATGGCTGTAAATTCTCAACAATTTGGAGCTCGGCAGGATATACCAAGGTAAATGAGGTAAAAGCAAATTCACTTGATGAAATTAAGTCTTTGCTAACAACCTTGGTGCAGAAAATGAATATAGGTACTAATCCACCCGTGAGAGTATGTGGCATTTGCACTAGCCCTGAGCACCCAACCGATGCATACCCCACGCTCCATGAAGAGACTTCAGCGAATATGAATGCCATAGATTTTCAGCAGCGAAAGTTTGATCCTTATTCGAACACTTACAACCCCGGATGGAAGTACCACCCGCATTTCAGCTATGCCAACAACCAACCAAATAATCAGAACTTTTGTCCATCTCCACCGCAGCCAAGACCACAACACCCTCCGGCTTCAGGTACGCCTCTTAGTGAAATTGTTCGTATATTGGCTACTAATACCGAGAAATATCAAAAGGACACGACGAACAGGATTGAAAAGATAGAGGACACTATAAAGACCTTGGAGACTCATATGGGACAAATTGCATCATCAGTGAGCAAATTGGAGATCCAAGGCAAGCTACCGTCGCAAACACACGACCCTAGACACAATGTGAGCGCGATTGTGTTGCGAGGCGACAAGGAATTACTGCCTCCAATGGATAGGATTTCAAAACATGATCAAGTACAGAGATCCGATGCAGAAGTTGAAAAAGAGATTGAAAAGGAGCCTGTCCATGATCACAGCTAGAATTCCAGTCGAGCTGAAATCACTCAGAAGCCTAAGCCACTGGTAGTGCCGCCACTATTCCCTCAGAGACTGGCTCTGAGCAAGAAAGATAAAGAAGATAAGAGCATCTTGGCTCTTTTTGAAAAAGTTAAAGTAAACATTCAACTTCTCGAGGCCATCAAACAGGTTCCACGTTATGCCAAATTCCTTAAAGAATTATGCACCAATAAGCGTAAGTTGACAGGTAATGAGAAGGTGAGTGCTGGTGAAAATGTTTCAGCGGTCTTACAAAGGAAGTTACCACCTAAGTGTCGTGATAGAGGTATGTTTTCTATTCCGTGCAATATTGGTAATATTAGTATTGGTAAGGCTATGTGTGACTTGGGAGCTTCTATCAATGTGATGCCTTTATCGGTCAATTCTTCTTTGGGTCTTGGACCATTAGCTAGTACTGGAGTTATCATTCAATTAGCTGATCGATCACTTGTTTATCCCCAAGGTGTCTTAGAAGATGTTTTGGTACAAGTGAATGAGTTGATTTTTCCCGCTGATTTCTTTATTCTTGATATGGAAAAGGATAGTTCTACTAAGTCTTTTGATATTTTGTTGGGTAGACCTTTCGTTGGCACGGCTAAGGCGAAAATTGATGTTCATAGTGGTTCTTTAACTCTAGAGTTCGATGGAGAAATGGTCAAGTTCAATATGTATAATGCTATGAAACATGATGATGATGTGTCTTGTGTCTACAATGTTGATATCATTGATAACTTGACAAACAAAGTGTTTGCTTTGAACCATGATGATGAATTGGACTATATTTTGTGCCATAACTTGTCCGTTGATAGAATGAGGAAATTTGATGATAAATTCGAACTTTCTGAAGATATGCTTGAGATAATTTATGCTTTGGAAACTCTCCATGTTACAAGTTCGAAATTTCTACCTATTAAGCTTAATCGGTCTGAATCTAAACTTTTACCTTCTATCTTGTAGGCCCCAAAGCTGGAACTCAAGAAACTACCAGAACACTTGAAGTATGCTTATTTGGGTGACAAAGAGACACTGCCAGTGATCATAGCCAGTAAGCTTGATAGTCTGGAAGAGGAGAAATTGATCAGAGTTCTTCGGGAGTACAAACAGGCGATTGGATGGACCATTGCTGATATCAAAGGACTCAGTCCTTCCACGTGCATGCATAAAATCATTTTGGAGGAAGGTGCCAAACCACACCGTGCCAAAATCATTTTGACTTCCCGAAAACCCTTAGACCATCCGTCTTGAAGTTAGGTCCATAGCCACTATCTTACCCATATCGGAGTTTGAAATACCCTCGAGGATAACTACTCCTGACAACCTTGACGATTCAATCCCTACCTTGAGGTATTCGTCATTAGGATCTACCTTAACACAAATCCTTTTCCATCTTCCGTTCATGGTATCCATTCATTCCCTTTGACCCCTTAAGGTTATATTTGGCATCTAGCTCCACATTTCTTGAATCGAAGATAAAATGTTCTTGATGCGTTTTGAAGTTTGATGTAAATCCTCCAATGATCATCTTTTCTGGTTTGGTTACTTCTTAGATTTCCTTCCGAAGTATCGTGGGACTAACCGAAGACTTGATAATATTGTCATTATTGAACCCCCTTTTGTACCCTATTGGATTACTCGTGATCGCCATCATTCCATCATATGCCAACTTGATTCGACACTCTCTCTTATCAATTTTGACTTAGGAGTTTCTAGAAGCTCCCTTATAATTCTGTTATCCCCAGATCCATGTTCTATACATAGGAATATTCTCCAAGCCATTTCCGTTATACCTAATGAGGACTCCAACCCGAATTGAGTAACTTAACTCTCCTTTTAACAACTTAACCATTCAAGTCGTCTTGTTTATTTCTGATCATCACTAATAGAACTCCCAGGTCTTCCTTAATTTGCAATTTCGTTATTCTTACTGAAATATTTCTTCGAGCACCCTTTCAATCGTCCAATTTGTTCCTCGGTCGTGCTCTCCCCCTTAAATTTCTGTTGTCCCGGGTTGAACTCCATCGATTCTTCTCTTATCGAAACTCTTGATGAGTAAATCCCATTAGGTGGAGCTTACTGATGTAGAAATCAAAGATTTGGCCTTTCAACTCCTTCCCTAGTTCTCTTGATGTCCGAAACTCCTTTCTTAATCTTGTCCGGAACTCTAGTCTCACTTCTCCTTCTGAATTTTTTTGTTTTCGTTAACCTATCCCTTAATAGAAGTTCTTATTTCCCAAATTCACCTTCCTTCTAATGTCATCCTATTATTTCTCTTCCTCATAACTCAGATGCCGCTCGGTTGAACTGATACTTGATAGTTGAGGCAAAAGGACTTCCTATCAAGTAAACACTAAAATGCATGTTGGGTTAAAATGACAATGCATGGGTCACGTTTACATCAAGCAATTATACCATACATTAGCGCAACGAAACTAATTAGAAATGCACGGATAAACATAAGGTCAAAAGAATAAATAATTAATGCAAAATATGATGCACATGCTATGAATGTTTTGGGACCTGTCACCAAGGTGGTAGGCTATTAGCTCGGTAGCTTTTCCTCGTTCCTCCAATCCCGAGGTTACTTTGACTTGGTGGTTATCCCTTGCCTTTCCCACGGTCTTCAAGTTTCCCATGAGTCTTTCGGCATCACTTGTATCTTCCACTATCCACAGAGTTAGTATCCACACTTCTTCTCGAAATTCGACCTTTACTTCTAATCGTCACCTCAATCAAGAATTCCGCGCTTATCCTTTGTGGATTTAATTCACCTCCAATTGCTTCTACTTGAGCACACGATTTCCTCTGTTTCTCGTTTCCATTTGTTGCTCCATATCTTCCAATTGAACCTCACAACATGACAATTCAGCTTGGATTTGGAAAAATGAACTCAAATCCTGTTCTCCATATCGCCACCTTCCCTCTATTTGTGTTTACCCAAATGCTTACCTTCTAGAACCCGACTTCTAATCACTAGGCTTAGTTCGAAGTCCTTCTTTGTAGACCCTTGATGCATAACCTCTTCCGGACCCCTGTTATCTCTACTCCTCTTAATTACTAGTATCTCTTCCATGATCCAAATCCAGGACCAATATATATTCAAGGTTTTGTTCCCTTCATTCCTTAGGTTGCAAGATCCTGTTGAATCCAATTAATGCACTTCAAGTAATGGATTCACATAAGTTGTTCTTCTGAGTCACAACCATCCCTTGATTAACTCCTATTCCTATTCCCCCAAATGTTCCTCTGCCGTCGCATCGCCAAGGTCGAACCTCCCATTCTGAATCCCAACCGTTAATTACAACTCAGTCTACAAAGCCACACAACTAGCATTCTCCACATTCCTCCCCGGGGCATCCTCCCTATCTTCCATGCCTCCGAAGGAATTGTAAAAGATCGTTGTGATCATAGAACTTCGCCGTGGTTTGATATCATCTTTATAACCTGGAAATCATAACTCATTTCAAGAATGGATGCATGCCATTAGTGCATGCTCATGGCACATATTCAATACGAAAGACAAGAATCCATATAAAATACAACAAGTAATTCAACAAAATTCTTAAGGAAACCAAATTCCATATTCAAGATCGATGCAATGCACACAATATCACATAGTTCTATGCCGTTCGACTTAGACTGACTCCGAAACGACTCAAGAACACCGGTTTTGCAACCGGGCTCTGATACCACTTAAGGATGTAGCACCCCGCACGTGAGGCACCACATCCCCCGCACTATGGCTCAACACGAGTAACGAAACAACTAATCCGCACCCATATCAAACCATAGCAAACGAGAGACAAACATAAAAACCTTCCTAAGCCAGGCGGAGCTAGACCGTGCAATGAAAACCAATCAACGAAATATAATACGTAGCAAAGCCAAAGTTCAATCATACAAACCATAAGCAGAATTTGGGCTCTTCAGGCCTCTTTTAAACTCATAATTACAGTCCAACAACCCAATTCAATAATAATTTCATAAATATTCAAGTTCATGATACTATAAAATCCAATCATACATAAATCTGATACATGAGTGAGTGCAGAGACTCTCCTAACCTAACTCGACCCACTTAAAGACTCCAAACACCTCCGCCTAGCCCGAAACTCCAAAGCAAAACCTGCACACTAAAGTGTTGGGGAGGGAGAGGGTCAGTCTCTAGAAGACTGAGTGAGCAGGAGCGATATACATATATAAAAACATGCACATGCAAGTCATAAATTCCGAACAAGGCTTTGTTTGCGATTAGTTCCCAACAAGGGCAAGAGAATGATTAATCAATGCTCGGATTTTATGACTAATTCATATTAATTTCATTACATTCATAAATCATACATAAATATAAGGCTCGGCGAGTGAGCGTGCACAATCTCCAACCAAACTCCAACCGTGTACGACAAATATCATTAATATATTGATTAGGCGATCATGCAATATATCATAATACACACAGACCATAACTCATGTCATAAACATATGCGTTTGGGCGATCTGGATCCCGGCTTTCCCGCACGGTGTATAATCATATCATAACATATACATAAGAAAAGGCATAAATCACAACCAACCTTCTTCCTCCGGGTGGTGGACGGGCTTGCAAGACCCGGCCACCGGTTCAAACATGGGCCAATGGGGGTACATGAATCCCCCAAGGGCACTCAGCTCCCATTCCCCGCTAAACCTCCTACCGAGGGCCGGTATCACCGTAGTTTTGTTGGGACTAGTATATGGGATCCCCGTCAGCCCTTGCTTCCTCGGTTAGCCATATATACTAAGTCCCGGGGCCCGTACAATCAGAAATCCTAAATGTGTCTCGCCAAACATTTCAATTCATAAGTACATATCATAATTCATAAATCATTGAAAAAGGGTTTACTCGATCAATACATACTTGGTACATACCTTTAAAAACCATATATATAATCATAAGGTTTTGGCCAAAGCTTTTCACATAAGGGTTGTAGGGTTTGTTACTTAGCTAGAACAAAAACACCCTCACCTGAACCGTGAGATACAAGGATACGAATACCAAGTCCCTGAACGATCAAGATCTCTCCACCCTGGAGATAAACTGTACAAAAGACAACATGATGTGTTTGTGAGACTCGAGACTCCAATGAACCATATGTGACGCTCGGCAATGAAGTGAATATGACATGAATGCATAAATGATCATGTTATATCAATAAAATGTTCATGTGCACTATTAAGAGATTTAAATCATATAATCATTCATTCGTTCATATATTTCATTCAATTTCATAAGTTCATAAATTCATAAATTCATAATATTCATAATGCATATCAATTAATCCATGAATTCATTTAATAATCATAACACATAATATTCATATTCACATTTAGGAATAAAATAAATAAAGCGTTCAATTAAAAGTCAGTAGAATAAATACGCGAAATAGAATTCAATTAATTTCAATAATTAAATTAAATCAATTAATATTTAAAATATATAATAAATATATATATATATAATATATAATAAACATATATAATATAATATATATATAATAATATATAATCATATGTATATATAATATGTATATACGTACTCATGCATATATATATATATATATACATATGTAGTATATGCATGTAATATATCATATATATTATACTACATATAATTACTCACCCATGCATGCAATATAAACACAAACACACACCTTACATATAAATATATACACAGCCATGCATACACACGCACACACATTACACAAACCATGCATATATATAATGTAATTATAAATGCATGCAAGGAACACAAGCACACTCAGTAAAAGCAGCAGCAACCACATTCCTGTATGCAACAACACAAACGCACAGATAACACACAGCAGCAGCAACAGTCATGGATACAAACAGCAGTAGCAGCAACAGGAAAACGCAGAAGAGTTCAAGCAAAACGGGGTGACACCCCCGTGTCACCCTCCAAACCTAGACCTAGACACCCCCGTGTCTCGGTACAGAAATTCCAGGCCGCTATTGCACCCCCGTTCCTCGCTGGAACGGCCAGAAATGGAACCCCTGTGCCACGAACCAGAAACACCTGGAACAGACAGCAAAACACGCAGGAAACAGAGCAGGAAAAAAGGCAGCCATTTCCAGCAAGAAAGAAGGCAACAAATCAAGGCATAAGTGGCAACAAAACTCAACACAACACCATCTAAAAGACCACGAAAATGGACAGCAACAACATGAAGGAATCTCAGCAAATTGATAGCAATTCTGCGTGAAAGAAAACAGGGCAAAGCTGCGGGAAAAACAGGGCATGTTTGCGTTCAATAAATCCGATTCAGTTCAGGTCCATAAGTCCATTAAATGTGCAGCAAAACAACATGTATTCAACAAGTAAATCAGTTCCAAAAGTGATCAATCAAGACATGGAAGCGTACGTGACATTTATGTGGATTTTCTCAAAGATGTCATAAATGATATATCATAAATATCTCAACAACCACGAAATCAATGACCATAAATGATATGAGGATGTCAAAACAATCAATCTCAAGCTTGGAATCAATCAAAATCATTGAGAATCGAAGAAGATCAAGAATTTGCCCAAAAACTCTTATTTTCTGAAAAATGCCCAAAAATGAAGAAACCATGCTCAAATTCATGATTGAAAGGATGGAAATGATCAGAATTAAACATATAATACAACCCTAAACTTACCTTGATGATTGGATGAGGTTTGGATCAGATTTGAGCTCCAAAATCTCCAAGTGATGAAGGGTTTCGGGACTGGACTGTAGAGCAGTAGCTTTGGCTGATGTTTGGGGATTGTGTGAGGATAATCTCGGTCAAGGCTTGATATTTCATGATAGATGGTTGAGTTAGGGTTTCAAAGAATCAAACCATGGTTAATTTGGTTCTGGTTTTGCCAAGATATGGCTGATTTTGTACACCAAGGTCAAATTGGTCTCCGTTTCATTTTTCGGTTGGATTTCGGAGTTTCAAATGACTTAGGAAAATTATAAGGCTAAGTTTACTAAACTCGAATTTTCGTTACGAGTTCAGCGGAGTTGACGGAACTCGAATCCGAGTTCCCGAGCTCAAGATATTAAATTCGGAACCAATGGTACGCTAAGTGCTCGTTAGCCCCCGATTTGGTTCCTCGAAACAAATTAAATTCGTTAACATAACAAATAAATACGAAAACATAAACCGAGCATAAAATCATGTTCATAACACATATATTTACAACATACTACAAATTCGTGGCAATCCGAAATCATTTCATATAAGAACGAAGCTCAAACTTAGTGATATGATCAATCCATGCAATTCATGCATAAATTTTAAAATTCCATGCAAAAATATAATTTCGCATGCAAAAACGTTTAAATAAATAAATTAAATCTAATATTAAATAAATTATTTTAAGCACGTAATTAATTAACTAAAACATGATTAATTAACATAACATATAATTAGCATAATCATTAATTTAATACTAATATAAATAAACGTATACATATATACTTAAAGAAATAAATAAATATTTATATAATACGATATATATATATATATATTAGAATTAATAATAAATTAAAATAAAATATAATAAAATAAAATAATAACAATTATAATAAAATTAAATATAAAACACATAAAAATAATTAATCACATAATTAAATAATCTAATTGCGCAATTTAGAAGCAAATCTGACATGTTAATAAAATTGAAAAACCGGGGCGTTACAATCTCTCCCCCTTAAAAAGAATCCGTCCTCGGATTCACTGCACGCTTAAAACCACTAATGAGAGATTCCCCGTCTCTCACAAGCAACAAGGAGAGAGCCCCGTCCCTCGAGCAACAATGAGAGAACCCCGTCTCTCGCAAGCAAAGAGAGTACCCCGTCTCTCAAACAAAAATAAGAGAAGCCCCGTCTCTTAGAAACAACCCCGTCTCTCAAAAAAAATTAAAAAAACCAAGGAAGTCTCCAATACTCCCAAGCAGCACACGCAAAACCAAATTCAAAATCACACAAGCCACCTCAAGGTAAATATCAGATATCATCCACGTTAATCATCAATTACTTCACGTAATTTAACTTGATAAGGAAACAAAGCACATAACAAAGAAATTATTAAATTGAATTTGCATGAATGTATGCTTCATGAATGCTATAAATACCGTTCACCGTAGTCACGAAGTTTTAAAATTGTGAGTTGTCGTTGTTCAGTGTATCATCTGTCCCGAAGATAGATTCATTGCTCAGTTTGTCGTTAACCTCTTCAGGATACCCCAATGAGACAATTGATGAATCCTTTAAGGGTTATATTCTTGAATCCCTTCTGGTTGTGCTATTTCCAGCCTTCATCATTTGCCTTAACCCTCATTCGACCAACCAACTCTTTTTAATTAACCGAATTTGACTTCCCGAAAACCCTTAGACCATCTGTCTTGAAGTTAGGTCCATAGCCACTATCTTACCCATATCGGAGTTTGAAATACCCTCGAGGATAACTACTCCTGACAACCTTGACGATTCAATCCCTACCTTGAGGTATTCGTCATTAGGATCTACCTTAACACAAATCCTTTTCCATCTTCCGTTCATGGTATCCATTCATTCCCTTTGACCCCTTAAGGTTATATTTGGCATCTAGCTCCACATTTCTTGAATCGAAGATAAAATGTTCTTGATGCGTTTTGAAGTTTGATGTAAATCCTCCAATGATCATCTTTTCTGGTTTGGTTACTTCATAGATTTCCTTCCGAAGTATCGTGGGACTAACCGAAGACTTGATAATATTGTCATTATTGAACCCCCTTTTGTACCCTATTGGATTACTCGTGATCGCCATCATTCCATCATATGCCAACTTGATTCGACACTCTCTCTTATCAATTTTGACTTAGGAGTTTCTAGAAGCTCCCTTATAATTCTGTTATCCCCAGATCCATGTTCTATACATAGGAATATTCTCCAAGCCATTTCCGTTATACCTAATGAGGGACTCCAACCCGAATTGAGCAACTTAACTCTCCTTTTAACAACTTAACCATTCAAGTCGTCTTGTTTATTTCTGATCATCACTAATAGAGAGGTCTTCCTTAATTTGCAATTTCGTTATTCTTACTGAAATATTTCTTCGAGCACCCTTTCAATTGTCCAATTTGTTCCTCGGTCGTGCTCTCCCCCTTAAATTTCTGTTGTCCCAGGTTAAACTCCATCGATTCTTCTCTTATCGAAACTCTTGATGAGTAAATCCCATTAGGTGGAGTTTAACTGATGTAGAAATCAAAGATTTGGCCTTTCAACTCCTTCCCTAGTTCTCTTGATGTCCAAAACTCCTTTCTTAATCTTGTCCGGAACTCTAGTCTCACTTCTCCTTCTGAATTTTTTTGTTTTCGTTAACCTATCCCTTAATAGAAGTTCTTATTTCCCAAATTCACCTTCCTTCTAAAGTCATCCTATTATTTCTCTTCCTCATAACTCAGATGCCGCTCGGTTGAACTGATACTTGATAGTTGAGGCGAAATGACTTCCTATCAAGTAAACACTAAAATGCATGTTGGGTTAAAATGACAATGCATGGGTCACGTTTACATCAAGCAATTATACCATACATTAGCGCAACGAAACTAATTAGAAATCCACGGATAAACATAAGGTCAAAAGAATAAATAATTAATGCAAAATATGATGCACATGCTATGAATGTTTTGGGACCTGTCACCAAGGTGGTAGGCTATTAGCTCGGTAGCT
This sequence comes from Lantana camara, assembly GCA_037501455.1. Lineage (NCBI taxonomy): Eukaryota > Viridiplantae > Streptophyta > Magnoliopsida > Lamiales > Verbenaceae > Lantana > Lantana camara. The sequence continues at coordinate 111,811,011 of CM074855.1, forward strand.
TTTCCTCGTTCCTCCAATCCCGAGGTTACTTTGACTTGGTGGTTATCCCTTGCCTTTCCCACGGTCTTCAAGTTTCCCATGAGTCTTTCGGCATCACTTGTATCTTCCACTATCCACAGAGTTAGTATCCACACTTCTTCTCGAAATTCGACCTTTACTTCTAATCGTCACCTCAATCAAGAATTCCGCGCTTATCCTTTGTGGATTTAATTCACCTCCAATTGCTTCTACTTGAGCACACGATTTCCTCTGTTTCTCGTTTCCATTTGTTGCTCCATATCTTCCAATTGAACCTCACAACATGACAATTCAGCTTGGATTTGGAAAAATGAACTCAAATCCTGTTCTCCATATCGCCACCTTCCCTCTATTTGTGTTTACCCAAATGCTTACCTTCTAGAACCCGACTTCTAATCACTAGGCTTAGTTCGAAGTCCTTCTTTGTAGACCCTTGATGCATAACCTCTTCCGGACCCCTGTTATCTCTACTCCTCTTAATTACTAGTATCTCTTCCATGATCCAAATCCGGGACCAATATATATTCAAGGTTTTGTTCCCTTCATTCCTTAGGTTGCAAGATCCTGTTGAATCCAATTAATGCACTTCAAGTAATGGATTCACATAAGTTGTTCTTCTGAGTCACAACCATCCCTTGATTAACTCCTATTCCTATTCCCCCAAATGTTCCTCTGCCGTCGCATCGCCAAGGTCGAACCTCCCATTCTGAATCCCAACCGTTAATTACAACTCAGTCTACAAAGCCACACAACTAGTATTCTCCACATTCCTCCCCGGGGCATCCTCCCTATCTTCCATGCCTCCGAAGGAATTGTAATAGATCGTTGTGATCATAGAACTTCGCCGTGGTTTGATATCATCTTTATAACCTGGAAATCATAACTCATTTCAAGAATGGATGTATGCGATTAGTGCATGCTCATGGCACATATTCAATACGAAAGACAAGAATCCATATAAAATACAACAAGTAATTCAACAAAATTCTTAAGGAAACCAAATTCCATATTCAAGATCGATGCAATGCACACAATATCACATAGTTCTATGCCGTTCGACTTAGACTGACTCCGACACGACTCAAGAACACCGGTTTTGCAACCGGGCTCTGATACCACTTAAGGATGTAGCACCCCGCACGTGAGGCACCACATCCCCCGCACTATGGCTCAACACGAGTAACGAAACAGCTAATCCGTAGCCATATCAAACCATAGCGAACGGGAGACAAACATAAAATCCTTCCTAAGCCAGGCAGAGCTAGACCCTGTAATGAAAACCAATCAACGAAATATAATACGTAGCAAAGCCAAAGTTCAATCATACAAACCATAAGCAGAATTTGGGCTCTTCAGGCCTCTTTTAAACTCATAATTACAGTCCAACAACCCAATTCAATAATAATTTCATAAATATTCAAGTTCATGATACTATAAAATCCAATCATACATAAATCCGATACATGAGTGAGTGCAGAGACTCTCCTAACCTAACTCGACCCACTTAAAGACTCCAAACACCTCCGCCTAGCCCGAAACTCCAAAGCAAAACCTGCACACTAAAGTGTTGGGGAGGGAGAGGGTCAGTCTCTAGAAGACTGAGTGAGCAGGAGCGATATACATATATAAAAACATGCACATGCAAGTCATAAATTCCGAACAAGGTTTTGTTTGCGATTAGTCCCCAACAAGGGCAAGAGAATGATTAATCAATGCTCGGATTTTATGACTAATTCATATTAATTTCATTACATTCATAAAACATGCATAAATATAAGGCTCGGCGAGTGAGCGTGCACAATCTCCAACCAAACTCCGACCGTGTACGACAAATATCATTAATATATTGATTAGGCGATCATGCAATATATCATAATACACACAGACCATAACTCATGTCATAAACATATGCGTTTGGGCGATCCGGATCCCGGCTTTCCCGCACGGTGCATAATCATATCATAACATATACATAAGAAAAGGCATAAATCACAACCAACCTTTTTCCTCCGGGTGGTGGACGGGCTTGCAAGACCCGGCCACCGGTTCAAACATGGGCCAATGGGGGTACATGAAACCCCCAAGGGCACTCAGCTCCCATTCCCCGCTAAACCTCCTAGCGAGGGCCGGTATCACCGTAGTTTTGTTGGGACTAGTATATGGGATCCCCGTCAGCCCTTGCTTCCTCGGTTAGCCACATATACTAAGTCCCGGGGCCCATACAATCAGAAATCCTAAATGTGTCTCGCCAAACATTTCAATTCATAAGTACATATCATAATTCATAAATCATTGAAAAAGGGTTTACTCGATCAATACATACTTGGTACATACCTTTAAAAACCATATATATAATCATAAGGTTTTGGCCAAAGCTTTTCACATAAGGGTTGTAGGGTTTGTTACTTAGCTAGAACAAAAACACCCTCACCTGAACCGTGACGATACAAGGATACGAATACCAAGTGCCTGAACGATCAAGATCTCTCCACCCTGGAGATAAACTGTACAAAAGACAACATGATGTGTTTGTGAGACTCGAGACTCCAATGAACCATATGTGACGCTCAGCAATGAAGTGAATATGACATGAATGCATAAATGATCATGTTATATCAATAAAATGTTCATGTGCACTATTAAGAGATTTAAATCATATAATCATTCATTCGTTCATATATTTCATTCGATTTCATAAGTTCATAAATTCATAAATTCATAATATTCATAATGCATATCAATTAATCCATGAATTCATTTAATAATCATAACACATAATATTCATATTCACATTTAGGAATAAAATAAATAAAGCGTTCAATCAAAAGTCAGTAGAATAAATACGCGAAATAGAATTCAATTAATTTCAATAATTAAATTAAATCAAATAATATTTAAAATATATAATAAATATATATATATATATAATATATAATAAACATATATAATATAATATATATATAATAATATATAATCATATGTATATATAATATGTATATACGTACTCATGCATAGATATATATATATATATATATATATATAGTATATGCATGTAATATATCATGTATATTATACTACATATAATTACTCACCCATGCATGCAATATAAACACAAACACACACCTTACATATATATATATACACAGCCATGCATACACACGCACACACATTACACAAACCATGCATATATATAATGTAATTAGAAATGCATGCAAGGAACACAAGCACACTCAGTAAAAGCAGCAGCAACCACATTCCTGTATGCAACAACACAAACGCACAGATAACACACAGCAGCAGCAACAGTCATGGATATAAACAGCAATAGCAGCAGCAGGAAAACGCGGAAGAGTTCAAGCAAAACGGGGTGACACCCCCGTGTCACCCTCCAAACCTAGACCGAGACACCCCCGTGTCTCGGTACAGAAATTCCAGGCCTCTATTGCACCCCCGTTCCTCGCTGGAACGGCCAGAAATGGCACCCCTGTGCCACGAACCAGAAACACCTGGAACAGACAGCGAAACACGCAGGAAACAGAGCAGGAAAAAAGGCAGCCATTTCCAGCAAGAAAGAAGGCAACAAAGCAAGGCATAAGTGGCAACAAAACTCAACACAACACCATCTAAAAGACCACGAAAATGGACAGCAACAACATGAAGGAATCTCAGCAAATTGACAGCAATTCTGCGTGAAAGAAAACAGGGCAAAGCTGCGGGAAAAACAGGGCATGTTTGCGTTCAATAAATCCGATTCAGTTCAGGTCCATAAGTCCATCAAATGTGCAGCAAAACAACATGCATTCAACAAGTAAATCAGTTCCAAAAGTGATCAATCAAGACATGGAAGCGTACGTGACATTCATGTGGATTTTCTCAAAGATGTCATAAATGATATATCATAAATATCTCAACAACCACGAAATCAATGACCATAAATGATATGAGGATGTCAAAACAATCAATCTCAAGCTTTGAATCAATCAAAATCATTGAGAATCGAAGAAGATCAAGAATTTGCCCAAAAACTCTTATTTTCTGAAAAACGCCCAAAAATGAAGAAACCATGCTCAAATTCATGATTGAAAGGACGGAAATGATCAGAATTAAACATATAATACAACCCTAAACTTACCTTGATGATTGGATGAGGTTTGGATGAGATTTGAGCTCCAAAATCTCCAAGAGATGAAGGGTTTCGGGACTGGACTGTAGAGCAGTAGCTTTGGCTGATGTTTGGGGATTGTGTGAGGATAATCTCGGTCAAGGATTGATATGTCATGATAGATGGTTGAGTTAGGGTTTCAAAGAATCAAACCATGGTTAATTTGGTTCTGGTTTGGCCAAGATATGGCTGATTTTGTACAACAAGGTCAAATTGGTCTCCGTTTCGTTTTTCGGTTGGATTTCGGAGTTTCAAATGACTTAGGAAAATTATAAGGCTAAGTTTACTAAACTCAAATTTTCGTTACGAGTTCAGCGGAGTTGACGGAACTCGAATCCGAGTTCCCGAGCTCAAGATATTAAATTCGGAACCAATGGTACGCTAAGTGCTCGTTAGCCCCCGATTTGGTCGAAACAAATTAAATTCGTTAACATAACAAATAAATACGAAAACATAAACCGAGCATAAAATCATGTTCATAACACATATATTTACAATATACTACAAATTCGTGGCAATCCGAAATCATTTCATATAAGAACGAAGCTCAAACTTAGTGATATGATCAATCCATGCAATTCATGCATAAATTTTAAAATTCCATGCAAAAATATAATTTCCCATGCAAAAACATTTAAATAAATAAATTAAATCTAATATTAAATAAATTATTTTAATCACGTAATTAATTAACTAAAACATGATTAATTAACATAACATATAATTAGCATAATCATTAATTTAATACTAATATAAATAAACGTATACATATATACTTAAAGAAATAAATATATATATATATATATATATAATACGATATATATATATATATATTAGAATTAATAATAAATTAAAATAAAATATAATAAAATAAAATAATAACAATTATAATAAAATTAAATATAAAACACATAAAAACAATTAATCACATAATTAAATAATTTAATTGCGCAATTTAGAAGCAAATCTGACATGTTAATAAAATTGAAAAACCGGGGCGTTACAAATTAGGTCAAGTACGAGTTTATTCTAAACCGGTTAGGGCTAGTGTTTCTTTGGTTCTTAAGGCAATTTGTCCGATTGAATCTTTGAAGGAGCTTCTGATAGGGTTATCGGTTAATTAGGGGACGACTATTAGGAGTTTGTTTTAATCGTTCTAAAAAGTAAGAAGAAACGAGGGAGCCAGAGTTAGTTGTCGACTATAGCTATTCTAACGTTAAAATTAACTAAAAATCGATGATCGTAGTCTAATGCATAACTAGGGGAGTCCTGACTAGTTGTTATCTATTGAATCTTATTCGAGTTTTAATCCATGTTCTTGTTAAGTTAGTTTTATTTGTTTATTTTAAATTGATTATTAGTTTAGTCTAGAATCTTAACCCCCCCCCCCCCCCCCCCCCCGCGGCCAATTTTACTTGTTTGTTGCATTTTCTTAGCATAATAAAAGATACAAAATTCATCCAATTCTTGAGGATCGACACCCGTTGCCACTATTTTACAATTTAATTGTGTGCAATACTTGGGGTTTAATTTTGGTTGTAACATCCCGATTCTTCGGCTTTCCAAGTACGAACGTCACGAGTGTGCTAAGTGCATGTTTAATTAACTAAACATGCCATTATATGATTTATTTGAATATTTGAATATTTTTTATATGCCTCATGTTTAAGTTTTAAACGTTTACCCCTTTTTCACTCATTTCAAGCTTGTTTAACTCCGTTTTAATCCCGTTTTTGGTGACAACTTGCCATGCATGAAATATGTGAATTATAATTATTCTTATACGATTTATATGCACTTCATAACTTGTTTATTTGAGTTTTAATTGCTTTGGTCTAACGGAACTTAAAGGGGGCTAAAGAGCATTTAGCGCACCTTGGGTTCCGGGCTGCGTACCTTGAGTTCAGGAATTCGGATTCGAATTCCGGAAGACGCGTCGGATTCGCAACGAAGAAAGGAAGACAAGGAATTGAGATTCATTTTTTCTAAGCCCATTTGGACCCCCGTATTTCGACCGGAACGAGCACCTTTCATCAAGAGTAACCTTTTGTTGACTATTCTTGCTTTGTGGGCCCACTTTACACCATTTGAGCCCCAATCCTTGACTTATATGTATCTAACCTATCCCTTTCTCTCTCCCACACCCCCATTTAGTCCCACACCCCAAAAAGGAAGAGAAAAAGCTCCCCAAGTTCAGCACTTTGAAGAAGCAGAGAGGAAAGAAGAAGGGGTTTACACAAGTTGAGATTTTGAGACTTCCTCTCCATCTTTTCTTCTTAAATTCAAGAGGTAAGTCTATTTTTTTGGTTTCTCCTTGCCTTTGTGGTTCTTTTAAGTGTAATTTGATGAGAATCCATCCATGTAGCTCCTCATTTGGCATGAAGTGTGAATAGTGTGGGTTTGATGCATTTTCATGATTCTTGCTTGATTCCTTGCAATTTCTTTGAGCTTGATGCATGATAATTACTCCTAAGGCATCATTTAAGAGTTTCATGAACTTGTTTTGTATGTTGGTTAAGGATCCATGGGTGTGCCATTGATGAATTTTGCAAGAACTTGATTATGTGAAGCATCTCTTCCTTTTCCCTTCACTTTAGCTTGGTTTTTGTATGTTCTTGGGCATGAATCTTTGTATATTTTCTGCATAAATCTTGTATAATGTGTTGGGTTGAGCCTAGGTTGAGTTCTTGGTGTTTTAAGGGGCCAAAATCTCGAGTTTTTGCTGCTGGAGCAGGTCCACAGCCGTGGATTTGAATAGCAAAATTTGGTACATTTCTGGACTAAGATCCACGGTCGTGGATTTCTTCTTTGTTAAAAATCCACGGCCCTAGATCTGGGTACGGTCACACCTTGGCCCCGAACTTGTTTCCTTGCTTGTTTTTCTCGTTTCCCTCCCCGATCTTGATCCTAATGTGAAATATGCTTGTTTATATGCATTATATGATGTGTTATGACTTGTTAATGTGTGATTTTGATATGCTTAATGTATGCATTATGTGTTATGACGTGTATGTGTCTGTTTTGGTGTGATTTCGATGCATGTTTGCGAGTTTTGAGTTTGTTTGCCTTAATTACAATGTGAAATGTTTCTTTGCACCTAATAGCCTCTCTTGTATGTCTTGTGCTTAAGTGTGCTTGGAATGTGATGTGCTATGATGCTATTAGATGAGAAATATGTTTGATTAGCTTGTTATGTGTTTGGTTCAAGTGTTGATTAAGTGATATGTCCTTAATTCTCCGACTCTACTTAAGAGTGAATTGATTATGACTTGCATTGCATCATTCACATTCATACGCATATGCGGAGCATTTATATGGTTCATTTTGAGTCTAAGGTTGTGTTTGATGTTTGTCTTGTTCAGAGGAGTATCCAGATGGTGTCAAGTTCGCTCCGTAGGCTTTGGTTTGTCCCCGTTTGCCCGTTTTCGTCGGTGAAAGGTGAGGTTAGGTTATAGATAAACCCTAATGAAATGTGGCCGTTATGTACGCATGTGAAATAAGCCTTATGTATAAGTATGATTATGTTTATGCTATGGATTATGATATGTTAGGCACTAGAATATGTATGTTAAGCTTTACGTTAGAATATGTTATGATTATGTTAGTCATACGAATATGTTAAAGTATAAGTTATGGATATGCTAGAGTACGATTATGTTAGAATAGGATTATGCTAGAATCATGAACTTAACTATGTTATGCTTAGTTTGTGATTAAGAACTAGCTAGGGTGTGATTATGCTAAGTTTTACGTTGGAATATGTTATGATAGGTGCTAGGGATATGTTAGTACATGAATGTATGTAGGGATATGGATATGCTTTACGAGTATGCTATGTTTATGTCTATGTCTCCGCTTACGCTATGCCTTGAGGTTGTGTACCTCCGGTATGATATGCACTTGGTCGTGGACCTTGTTATGCTCTGAATATGGTAAGATTTTGCTTCTGTTGTGTCTGTGTGTATGTTATGAGTCCGGGACGACTGATTTTAGGTCGACGGATATGTGTGTGTGCGTGTTATGCATCCGGGATGGCTTATTTTAGGTCTACGGATGATATATGCGGGTTATGTTATGTTATGTTATGTTAGTTAGTTAGTTAAGAAATAGTTCGTGAAACGGGAGTGGATTCGTAACTATTAAAACATGGTTGTTTTGGCCTTTGGCCTAACTCTTTTATTCCCCTATATGTAGTATCACGTGAGAAAAGGATTTGGAATGTAAAAACCACACCCCGGTTCATGAGCTCCTCTCTGTGCGTTGTGCTGTGCTCCTTATACGTATATATGGGTGCGTCTGTAACCCCTCACTCAGTCAGTGTGACTGACCCCTCCCTTTTACGTTTTAGTTGCAGGTTTCAGTCCGTTGGTTCGAGCTAGGCGGTTTTTGCTTTGCTTTCTCTTGATGTCTTGTCGGTTTAGAGAAGTCTGCATTTTGTATCTAGTACATGTTGCATTTGCACTTTTGAAGTTTGTAATTTGCGTTATGAATTTGTTTTTATTACCTTGAGCCCCGTTATAACAAGTTATGTATAATTTCTTTTAAGTGGTTTGTAACCTTAATGCTTTGCATTGCTTATGTTCTATTTAATGCTTCTGCTTTGTATGATTGTTGTTTATGCGCACTCTGTTTGAGGGTTTAGGCCGCCTAGCTTAGGAAGGTCTTTTGTTTGTCACCCGTTCGCTAGTGCTTGGTGCGTGTACGGATTCCCCATTTCATCACACGTGTTAGGCTCTAGTACGGGCGTGTGGCGCCCTACGCTTGGGGTGTTACATCTAAGGTGGTATCAGAGGTCCGGGTTGCAAAACCGGAGTTCGTGTGTCGTGTCTCTCTGTCTAGGTCGTTCGGCTTAGGATTATGTGTGTCTCTGTCTGCATTCACTCTCATTATATGTGATTAAGGTGTTTTTAACTGTGTTATCTTCTCGTATTTGCATTGATCATTCACATGAACATGCACCAAACCCCTCATGCATCGATATTCTCTTGAAATTGTGTTTCTTCAGGATGCCTCCAAGAAGAAGACCTCGCGAGAAAATAAATTTACCAAGTAAATAGTTATAATGCGATTTAAAGTAAATAGCGCAAATAAAGTCCAAGATTTAAACCATACATAGCGCAAATAAAGTCCATGATTAATCCATCCATACATTCAATGCATTGCATAAAATAAATTTACCAAGTAAATAGTTATTATGCGATTTAAAGTCTTCAAATAATTCTTAAAATTATTTATTGACCAAGGATTATTTTTTAATTCACAAATTAAGTTAATCCTTCAATTTTAATTAAATTGAATTCTCTAATCCAATTTAATTTCCATTAGATCTCTATCTAATAAAATCATGCTTCTATTTTAACAATTCGTATTTGGACAAAAATACTTAATTTTCAAGTAAAACTATTTTACAAAATTAATTATAAAAATTCAATTTTTAAACGATTTAAAAACTGCTTCGCTATAAGCCAAAATCTAATTCCAGCACAGAGTTTTTTTTTTTTTTTTTGGTAAGAAGCACAGAGTTACCAACAAGCAATATTGCTCTAATGGTTGGAAGTTTCTTTAACAAACTGGAGGTATAAGGTTCAAATCCTTGCACCCTTCAAATCAATCTTATTTTTTTGTTAAAGGGAGCTACTCCGTGTGGGCCTTGCATAGGCCCACCGTGTTGCTGGCACACCTTACTGGATTGGGCCGGAATGAAGCCCAGCCCGCTGATGCCCTAGTCAAGTCAACAGTAGCTACCAACACTTTAATGCGCACACACTCGCGCACGCTGCACAGTGTCTCGTGCACTGTGCAGTAATTTTTTTTTGTTTAATTTTATTTTAAAACAGTTTTAAAATAAAATAGGTTAATTATATGAACCCCCCTGTCCTTTGGGCCATTTGGCGGATTGGCCCCTATCCTTTCATTTTGGGCGATTTACCCCCTAACCTTTGAAAAATCACTCACTTGACCCCTTTGAAAAAACCTTAACAAAGCATATTTGTACGATGATGATATCAAATGTGTTGATATGATATATCAAATTGAAGCTCTCGATGCAAGGAACACAACAATGGTCTCGAAATCAAAATCCGACAATTGACGAAGAAGAAATCATCGGTCGAAGGTGACGCACGACAAACGAAGTGTTTGACGGCTAATAGGGTCAGATGGGGTATGGATTTTGTTTTCCTTGGAGAGACGAGTACGATGACGGTGGTCTTGGAATGTGGATCTTCATGTCAGAGGAGAAATTAATAGTCAAAGTTGGTCAAAGGGGTCAAGTGAGCGATTTTTCAAAGGCTAGGGGCAAATCGCCCAAAATGAAAGGACAGGGGGTTCGTATAAATAATTTTATGAAATCAAAAACTGTTTTTAAAATTTCAAAAAATCTCATAATTTTCATAATAATTTTAAAACATGATCAAATTTTAAAACTTTGCCCAAACAAATATCAAATTAAAACAAGCATGATACACATCAACATATTAATCAAATTAATACAAGGAACTAAAAATTGTAAACCAATCAAAGTATGACTCTGATACCACTGTTGCAATTCGTTAACCCCAAAGCAGCGAAATAAAAAAAAAATTGGGAATCATAAAAACAGTTTTATTGGAATTCTAAATAAGATTAGAATTTGATTCAAGATTTACGATTTAAACAAAAGAAGATCCAAATACCTCTCTCCCTTCCAGTTGATGGCGATCATAAGAAGGTTTTCCAAAACCTATCTGGTCTCCTCCTATCCTATCTGCTTCCAAGAACTCAACGCGGAATTCCTGTAAGGTAGTCCGCGACCCGTAATTGAACAACTATTCAATTAGCACACTAGAACACTAATTGGATATTGATTATCCAATAGTATTTTCAATACAATATTGAGAGATGAGAGAAGAGAGCAAAGACAGACTTGTATTGAGAAATGAGAGAATAGAGAAAAGAGAGACTTGGAGAGAAAGCAGAAAAATAAGAAAAGAACTGCGTATTGATTTCTTCTCACAAATCTGCTTAAATACTTAATCCTAGGTTAAAAACCCTATGGGCTAGTTATGAGCTTTAATTCAATCTCTACTAATTAAATTAAAAACCCAATATTCATTTTTATTAGTGGACTTAATTTAATTACATTAATTAAATCACAAGTCCAATATCTAATTAAATTGGTGGACTTAAAAATTAATTACTCTTAATTAAATTTCAAGTCCAATTAATTTAAATACACTTATTTAAATTAATTCTAACTCTTTAACATCTATTCTCAATAACTTAACAATTAAGTAAACAATAATTAATACCATTATTAATTAATTACTTTCATATTATAAATTAAAATCCTTTTAATTTATCGATCAATCTCTATCGATCTTTAGATAATCACGTTGTTTAATTCGAGTCATTGTGTGACCTCTTAGGTTCACCAATGAATAGAAGTAGGCCCACATTCTTAATGTGGTAATTTAGATAATCATTTATCTTATTGATTTAATTGAACATTTTCAATTAATCACTTTTTAATTAAAACCCCCGTTTAATTAATCAGTACCTACAGATCGTGATCGATGTCTAGTGACAAGCTCATGACCACCCATCTAATAGGTGAAGATTATGTTGTGAACCTTTCAGTCTCATGGATGCCGTGAGATAAGATCCTTCTATCGTCTAATCCCCGATTAGGACCTAGGGCTTGAGAATGATTGTAACGCCCCGGTTCTTCCATTCAATCATTATGTGTTAATTTATAAATTTCATGACATTAGATTCTTAATATTTCCATGAAATTATATGAACTAATTGGTAATGTGAATATTTTCTCATATATGACCCTAATTGCTCAATTTTCTTAATATGTGGATTTAATTGCATAATATGATTTGGAGTTAAATGATCATTTTACATGGACTAAAACTTGATTGCATGCATTCGTATAATTGAGGGACTTATTAGCAAAATGTGATGACTCATATGTTTTAGTGGAAGACTTTTGTAATTATCTTATACATCTTATCTCTTTCATTTCATTTATCATATTTCATTAAAAAATTACACACAATCACACACATAAGAACATGATTGAAACACCATGAGGTGAGAAGGGAAGATTTCATCATATTTCAAGCTAGAATTCAAGGAAGAAGTTGCACAATTGGAAGCATCATCATCATCTTCATTTCATCTCTTTCCTTCCATCTTTCTCTCAAGGTATATATAAGTATGTGATGAATCTCTTGAGTTGGATATAGAGTAGGTTTTGAAGATTACATGATGATTCCTTGGTTATGTGTGGTTAGAAGCTTGACTAGGATCATTAAACTTCAAAGCTAGCATTATTTCTTGAATATTATGAAAGTTGGAGTTCATGATATTATATGGGTTTTGATTGATGATTCCTTGATGATTGATGCATATTTGATGGATTAAATGGTGCCTAATTGATATATATGATTATATACATGTTATATGATAGTTTTGAGTTGATTTCTTGCATTGATTTTGTGTTGGGAAGGCTTGGGAGCCAATTCCCGTGCTTAGCCCCTGTTTTTCCCCTATTTTTTGCCAAGATCTCTTCCAAACGCCCGTTTGGTATTTTAGTTAGAACACCAAACACCCGTTTGGGAACCTACTACATCACCCGAGTGCTTCCAAACGCCCCCTTCTACTTTCAATTTATTTTTCAAACGAGCGTTTCTCCCTCATCCGAACTCCAAATGACCTGATTTTTGAAGCCACGGAAACCTATTGAAGTCTAGAACAACCTAAAATTGGAATAATCTCAATATATTTTCTAATTTATTAGATATAATTAATTCTTTTAGTCGTCGCCACTTTCCCGACAAACTGCATTCGCCTAACTTCAAGCTTACGCCATTTTCTCCTCACTTTGAACTAGAAAACGATCCATATATCATCGGAAAGGTCTTTGTGTCTAGTTTCACACGCAACAAACAAAACTCAATTCCCACTTCTAGAATTAATGATATTCCAGTTTTCCCTCAGCATGTACGTTTTCTAAAATTATTCGTTTTTGCCAAACTTCACCAAAACCTCTCTTATTGCATTCCTTTCACTTCCTTGGCTCCCTTATGGGACTTATATGAGTTATATACTTGGTTTATTGATAATTATGCTCTTATTTGACATTCCTTGATTGTTATTACATGATATATTGATCCATGGTGTTGTTGTGCATCTTAAATGGTTCATACGAGTCGTGTCTCACGAACACTTGTCCTTGTTGCACAGATCTTCTTCCCATTGATGAGGAGCAAGCTTCATAGTTATATTCTTATTAGTTTCTGGCACAGGTGAGGTTTAATTCTAGATATATAGAACCCATACACCCCTATGTGATGTTTTCGGCCAAAATGTATCTATGTATCTATAGTTTTCTAAACCTTATGATTTTCAACTGATTTTACAACACGGATTGGTTGATTAATTGATTGATTGATTGGGCGAGTAAAGCATGTTCGCTTTGGGCCCGAGCGTAGTGTATTGAGCCAACCGGGGAAGCAAGGGCTGACGGGTAACTCTTGCACTATCCTCACCAATTTTGGGATCACCTCTGAATCCACCAGGAGGTTTGGTGGAGGAAGAAATCCCATGCGTGGGAGTCATGTTCCCGACGTACACCATTCATGGATAGTTGGGTCTTGCAAGCCCACCATCACCCGGAGGAAGAAGGGTTCATGAAACTGCTAATTGTGCACTGTAATAACTTGCACGATAACCATTGAACTGAAACCAAAATATTGATTGTACACTTTTGGAAAAAGGTTGGAGAATTGCCCTCACTCGTCGGCCCACAGATTGATTTGATCATGAGTGAATTATTAAATTGATTAGTTGTAATCTCGGGCGAGTTCTACTTTATTATTGAACTTATATTGCTTTCTCTTATAAAACCTCACCCGAGATTATGGCTTGCATGGTAATTGCGCTAATATTTATTTATAAACCCCTCACTCAGTCTTTCGTTGACTGACACCTCACATTTTTAATTTTTGCAGGTTGAGTGCTAAGCGGGGTCGAGTCAGGTCTTTACTTTTGAGTCTAGCACAGTCTCATGTATTTTGTTAATGCATTTGTATATTATTGATGCATCTTTGTAATGTTATGAATCTTTTGGTACTTTTAAGTTTTGGAAATGGTTTGTATTGGAAGAAGTGGTGATGCTAATGAATTAAATGTATGTATCTTATGATTCCGTTTCGGTTATGCGTGTTGTATATAATTGAGGGTTAGTCCCGCCTAGCTAGTGGTTTTTTTTATTGTCACCTGTTCGCTATAGGTTGGTTCATGTACGGATCATCCATTTCGTATGTGGATCGATTTATAGTGTACGGGTGTGGCATCTCGACGTTCCGGGTGCTACATCTTAAGTGGTATCAGAGCCCGGTTGCAAAACCGCGGTTCTAGCGTCGTGTTGTGTCAAGTCTAGGTCAAACGGCATAAGATTATTTGATAATTTGCGCTCTTGTATCTTATTTGGAATTACATGAACTTACCTGAACGTCTTTGAACTACTTGATGACTTGTGCATGACATTAATTCGTGTTACTACTTGTTGAGTAATTGACCTTCTATGGTTTGGGGATGTAGCACCCAAGCGTAAGTAACCACATCCCCCGCACCGAGACCCGACCCGTATATGAAATAGAAGTCCATACACGTGCCAAATCCACGGCGAACGGGGACACAACACACACGCTATGCTAGGCGGGACTAACCCTTAAACCATTCAGGATCAAGACAATATAAAATCAGAGCGATAATAAAATGCGAAAGCAAGATCAACATATATTATATACAATGAGCCACCAAGCTCCAAAATAGATATACAAAATCGTGCAAGTATCCAAGGCCCCACAGCCTACCAAAATCATAACGCTCCATATCATGAGCATATACAAAATAGGAATAAGTGTATGAGTGTATGATACTGAAAAGAAGTGCTAAACAACAATGCAAAACCTAGACGACTTGTATTCCCGCCTAGCACCCCTATACCTGCACAAAATAACTGAAAACAAACCGGGTTCAGTCTATACGAGACTGGTGGGTATGAAACGAGGCATAAAATATAATATCGCATAATTGAAACACATTCATGCAAGCCCTAATCCCTTGTGAAGTTTGATAAGAATTTCCGAAGTGGGAAAAACAAAGAAAACATCAACGGGATTACGACATTCATATTCATTCATAATTGTTCATAAGTTTTTATGGCCCCGCGAGTGGGTGTGCACAATCTCCAACCAACACCTCGTATAATCATAACATGAATTATTCGTTTTCACACATAAATCTTTTGTGCTCATACATAACATGATCATAATGATTCATATACACCTTCTTCCTCCGGGTGGTGGACGGGTTTGCAAGGCCCGGCCATCTAATCATATCAATGTGGCTAGTGAGGTACATGAATCCTCAAAAGCCCGGTTAGCCTTTCCTCGTTAAAAACTCCTTAACGAGGTCGGTTTCGCCGTAAATTGGTTGGAACTAGTGTATGGGATCACCGTCGGCCCTTGCCTCCCTGGATAGCCACATACACTAAGTCCCTGGGCCCGTGTTCAAATCATATCATGCACTCGCCAAAATCATAAGGTAGAGTTTCATAAATAAAAAGGGGTCATACATTTGAAATCATTTACTCAAAAAAACTCGATATACATAAATATACTATTTTGGCTTAAAAACCTTCCACGTAAGGGATATATCGGGTCGCTTTGGCTATTAGAAGAGAAACCCACCTTTTAGAAGCAAAAGAAAGGCACAAGCGTTTCAAGGCTCGCCCTCGTCTCCGACCAAACCCGAATCTGTGCAAAAGAAAAGATATGAGACTCAAAATGACCATATATGACGCTCGACAATGAAATGAATGTGATACGAATGCGTAAAAGATAATATTATGTCATGAAAATGTTCATGTGCACTATTAAGGAAATTAAGACATAAAAATAAGCCACTCGTTCATTCCTTTCATTCAAATCCATAAATTCACGATTCATATCAATTTAATCTAAGAATTTTAAATATGATCATAGCACATAATAAATCGCATTTACAAATAGAAAATATACAATTAAATACATTCAAATTAAGATCGAAATTAAATAAAACATGAAATAAATAACAATTAAATTCTATACTTCAATTAAATCAAATAATATTTAATATATATAATAAATAAATATATATATATATATACGTACCTACATGCATGCAAAAATATCTAAACATATATATATATATATAACATACATGCGTTTATTGCATGTATATATTTATATGTATATATATATATAGTAAAGTTTACATGCATGCATACTTACATTTAAAATATATCTATATACCATGCATGCATGACACACACACACACACACACAAAATATATAAATATATACAGCAACACACATGCATGCAACACCTCCCAATTCAGCCACTTTCATGCGCACACAACCACACAACATATATATACATATATAAACACACAGCAACAAGAAAGGAAAAAGCAGCAACAGATCCACTCCAACCTGATAAACAACACACACCAGCTACACAAGGAAGTAGGAAAGCAGCAACTCAGCAACAAGAAAGGAAAGAAAGAAGAAAGAAGAAAGAAGCAGCAGAAGGAAAAGGGAAGAAACAGAGGCATCACGCAGCAGCTACCCGCCCAGGTAGCCAATCCAGTTACAAACTCCCCGGCCGGGTAGAGGGTACAGAAAGCTTCTGCAGCAGGAGTACCAGACTGGGTACTCTCCAAGAACAAACTCTCCCCGCCCGGGGAGAGTGTTACAGCAGCAACAGGCGGCAACGAAAAACAGGGGAGGAAAGGGAGAGTTCAAACCAGGCCAAACATTCACATACTAAGTATCCAACCCATGCCAACATTTAAGGTAAGAAGAGGCTACAATTGTA
Source organism: Lantana camara (assembly GCA_037501455.1). Classification (NCBI taxonomy): domain Eukaryota; kingdom Viridiplantae; phylum Streptophyta; class Magnoliopsida; order Lamiales; family Verbenaceae; genus Lantana; species Lantana camara. Next base: position 111,828,106 of record CM074855.1, read on the forward strand.
CAGCAACTAGACCTAGAAATAACCTCATAATACGCAGCAAATACTAAGAAGAATGACAACAGTTTCATACCGCAGAAAAACAGGTGTAAATGAGTTCATCACAGGGCAAGAATTTAAATGATCAATCAACCATCACTCCTACAGCAGTTGAGGTAAAAAGAGACAACATTTAACCTCCAAATAACTCACAAAAGCCAGCAGCAGTTCAGTAATTGAAGGAGGAAGAAAATCAGTTTGAATTCCATTCAATACATAACTATTTCATTAATGATATCTCAACCAACTCTTAACCACCAACTAAAACAAGCATACGCAGTCATAAATGAGAGAAAAGAATCATAAATGCAGCACCAAAACCAGTTGTAGCTCAAAGGACATCAAGAAATCATCAAAACACCCAAAAACCTCACTATTAATTCCAATCCTCAAAACCACATGAAATCTGACTCAAAATTAGGGAAGAAAGGATCAAAATAACCAGAGATGCATGTATAACATAATCCTAACTCACCTTGTTGATTTGATGAAAGTTGATAGAGATTTGAGCTCCAAAATCTCAAGGATTTGCACAGTGACAGGAAAACTAGGATGCTGGAGCTTTGGCTGAATTTTCTGGCTTGTGTGAGGATTGGTTCGAGATGGGGAAGTTAAGGGATGATAGAGGGTTGAACTAGGGTTAAAAGTACACCAACCGTAGTTAATTTGGTTAAGTTTTGAACAAGTTATGGCCATTTTAGTGGACTGTGGTTGTTTTGATGCCGTTTCGTTTTTCCGTTGGATTTCGGAGGTTCAAATGATTTCGGAAAAATATAAGGATAAGTTCATTAAACTCGAATCTTCGATACGAGCTCAACAAAGTTGACGGAACTCGAATCCGAGTTCCCGAGCTCAAGATATCACAAACGGAACGAATGGTGCGCTAGTTGCTCGTTAGCCCCGAATTTGGTTCCACAAATAAAATTAAATTCGTTAACAAGTCAAACGAGTTCGAAAACATAAACCGAGCATATAGGCACGTTCATAACATATATATTTACCACATACTACATTTCCACGACATATCGATATTATTTCATATAAGAACGAAGCCCAAATACAAATTCATGCGCATATCCTTAACGAATTCATACATAATAAATTAAAACTAATATTCAAATTCTATTATTAAACATAATTCAAAGTCAACGGATTATATAGCATTAAGTCAGATAATTAAGGTTATCATTTCATTAATACTAAACACTTAATTAACATTAATCACTAAATTAATAATAATTTAAAATAATTACTAACTAACGAAATATATAAAATAATATTAAATTGTAATAAAATAAAACAATAACATTTTATAATAAAATTAAATATAAAACACGTAAGAACAATTAAATTCGCGCAAATTGGTAAACACATACGTCATACCTTTACGTCAGAAAAGTCGGGGCGTTACAATCTCTCCCCCTTAAAAGAATCCGTCCTCGGAATCACTGCTCGCTCGGAAATAATTCTGGGTGAAATTTTCTCATCTTTTCCTGCGTTTCCAACGTAGCCTCTTCGGTTTTATCACTTCTCCAAAGAACCTTGACTAGTGGGATACACTGATTTCGAAGCTCCTGAAATTTTCGATCCAATAACTTAATCGACTTTTGAACGAAGGTGAGATCCGGTTCTAATTCCACTTCTTCAACCGGTAGAACCTAGGACTCGTCTCGATAATATTTTCGGAGTTGTGAAACATGAAACACATTATGAATTCCGGTTAAACTCGGAGGCAAGTCCAATCGATAGGCCGTATCCCCAACCTTCTCTAAAATCTCATACGGTCTCATATACCGAGGGTTTAATTTTCCCCCTCCACATATCCTTGAGAACCCCTTTTCGTGGAGATGCCTTTACGAAAACCCTGTCACCAACCTCAAACTCAAGATTCTTTCTCCGAAGGTCTGCATAACTTTTCTGTCGATCCTGAGCAGCCTTCATCCGTTGTCTAATTATCTGGACCTTGTCAGTAGCCTCTTGTACGGCTTTAGAGGGTTTTTCCTTCTTCTATCCTCTTTTAACACCTTCTTGCTTAGTCCAATTCCATTCCTCCAAGTCAAAGAACAACAGAGATCTGCATTTACGTCCATAAAGAGCTTCATAAGGGCCATCTCAATCGAGGCTTGATAGCTATTGTTGTAAGCGAACTCGATTAACGGCAACTGTTCATTCCACGAACTTTGAAAGCCCAATGCACATGCTCTCAACATGTCCTCCAGATAGTTAATCAACCTCTCTGATTGTCCGTCGGTCTGAGGATGGAAAGTTGTGCTGAATTGAAGCCTTGTTCCCAAACACTCCTGTAATTCTTGCCAAAACCGTGAAGTAAATCTTGGATCCCGATCCGAGATAATACTAACAAGTACTCCATGAAGGCTGACAATCTCATCATTATACCTCTTGGCCAACTTACTCCTTTATCGGACATTCTGATAGCAAGGAAATGAGCTGATTTTGTCAACCTGTCCACGATAACCCAAATTCCATCAAAACCTCCTCTCACTCTTGATAATCCCGAAACAAAATCCATAGCTATTTGTTCCCATTTCCACTCCGGGATAGGCAATGGTTGAAGTAGCCCCGATGGCTTTCGCTGTTCTGCTTTTACCACTTGACAAGTCATACAATGTTTCATGAAGTTGATAACATCCCGTTTTAAACCATTCCACCAATAGAATTGCTTTAAATCTTTATACATTTTGTTCCCTCCGGGATGTATCGAACCCTGACCGATGGGCTTCCTCAAGAATAATCCTTTTTAACTCTTCTGGCACAACAACTCTATTCTTGAATCTTAGAAGTCCCGTGTCATCAAACCCAAACGGACACTCCGAATCAGCTCGAGCTTTCTCAGCTAATTTCTGAACTTCGGGATCAATCCTTTGAGCATCAAATAATCTCTGCCTGAGATCTGGTTGAACCTTAATATTCCGAATACTACCCCTCAGTTTGAACAACTTATTCCCATCTCCAATTTCCACTTTCACATTGGACACACTAGCTTTCCTACTCAGTGCATCCGCGACCAAATTAGCTTTGCCGGGATGGTATCGGATTGTACACTCATAATCCGCCAGAAGTTCCATCCAACGCCTTTGTCTCTTATTCAATTCTTTTTGTGAGAATAGGTATTGCAGACTCTTGTGATCGGAAAAGACCTCGAACGATATTCCATAAAGATAGTGTCTCCACTTTCCCAAAGCAAAGATCACAGCCGCTAATTCTAAATCATGAGTGGGGTAATTCTGCTCATGTTCCTTCAATTTCATTGAGGCATAGCCGATTACCCTTCCATTCTGCATCAACACACATCCCAAACCTTCCTTTGAGGCGTCCGTATAAACTTTATATCCTTCTGTACCTTCGGGAAGGGCTAATACAGGGGCAGTGGTCAACTTTTCCTTTAAAAGTTGAAAGCTAGCTTCACAGACCTCATCCCACTCAAATTTAACCGCTTTCTTAGTCAATCGGGTTAAAGGAGCTGCAATCTTCGAGAAATCTTGTACGAATCTCCGATAATAGCCTGCCAAACCCAAGAAACTCCTCACTTCTGAAGCATTTCTCGGGCTTTGCCACTGAATAACCGTCTCAATCTTAGAAGGATCTACTTCCAAGCCTTTCCTTGAGATAATATAGCCCAGAAATGCTACCCGATCAATCCAGAACTCGCATTTGCTAAACTTAGCATATAACTGATGTTCTCTCAAGGTGTCCAACACAATTCTGAGGTGCCTGGCATGATCTTCCAGAGATCTCGAATAAACCAAGATGTCATCGATGAATATCACCACAAACTTATCCAAATAGGGCCGAAAAATCCGGTACATCATATCCACAAAAGCAATCGGAGCATTAGTCAGTCCAAAAGGTATCACTACAAACTCATAGTGCCCATACCGGGTGTTAAATCCCGTCTTCGGAATGTCCTCTCCCCGGATCTTCAATTGATAGTATCCTTATCTCAAGTCCAATTTCGAATATACCCCCGAACCTTGTAACATGTCAAATAAATCCTCAATATGGGGCAAAGGACACTTGTTCTTTACGGTCATCCGATTAAGCTCCCGGTAATCTATACACATTCTTAAGGTTCCATCTTTCTTCTTAACGAAGAGAACCGGAGCACCCCAAGGTGACGAACTTGGCCGAATGTATCCAACTTTAAGCAATTCTTCTAATTGAATCTTTAATTCCTTTCACTCGGCCGGTGCCATTCTGTACGGAGTCTTAGAATACGGTTTGGATCCCGGATATAAGTAGATAACAAATTCAATTTCACGGTCTGGAGGTAAAGAACTCAAATTCTCCGGAAACACATCGGGAAAATCCTTAACAACTGTGGTATCCTCCAACTTCACTTGATCTTTCGGCCTATTGAGAAGATAAGCAATAAATCCCGTTGCTCCTTCTCTCATCAATTTATGAGCTTCCATGTAAGATAAGATAGGTACCGATCTTGATCCATTACCAATCACCAATTCATCACCCAAAATCACCTTCTTCGCAAAACAATCAACATTGGCCCAATACCTGGACAACCAATCCATACCCAAAATAACTCCATACCTCTTCATAGGCGTAACAATTAAATCAGCCGGATATTTTTTCCCTTCAATCAGAACTGAAAACTCCCGAACCAACTGATCTATCTGAAGACTCCCACCAAGTGGCGAACTCACCAAATAACAAGAAGATAAACAGATAACAGGCAAGCACAGATTGGCAAGTAAATCACAAGAAATAAAGGAATGCGTGGCACCCGGATCAAAGAGTGCATGAATGTTCATGTTATGTATGCATAGGGTACCTTCCACTACAGCGGTAGGATCAATCTCTGCATCTTGCTCCTCACCCTCGAGGGCATAAGCACGAGCCGAGATCATTGGCCTTTGAACTCATTTTTGAAATCCGGGGTTCTTGTCAGGACAAGTATCCGCCATATGGTCACTTTTTCCACATATGAGACACAAATTAAACCTTTTTTGACAATTGTAGAAATTGTGAGTTGGCCCTCCACAATGTGTACAAGGAAATTGAGCCAATCTAGCCTCACTCGGAGCTTGTCGATCTCTCGTTGGCGCAGGCAAAGCTTTTGGAACCGGTGGGACTGGTCCTCCCATTCTTAGCTTCTTAAAAGGACCTTTAGGAGGGGGAGTAGCTTGAATCATCGGTCTCTTTCCCGAATTTGATCCGGAACCTCTTGCCATTGGTGCTCTAAAGACCGGACCCTTCTTCTTGAACTCTTCCTCTTAGACCAAAGCCCGTTGCACGGTGTCGGCAAACGACTGGAAGTTGTGACCCGCCTGGCCATGTCTCAAGTCCTGTCTTAATCCCGCAATAAATTTCCTTGATTTTCTCTTCTCATCTCGGATGATATGAGGGGCATATTTTCCAAGCCTGTTAAATACAGCAAGATATTGGGTCACCGTACGCGCCCCCTGCTTTAAATCCATGAACTCCTGCTCCTTCCTTTCCCTTACCACTTCCGGTATAAAACATTCTCGAAATTCCCTCTTGAAGACCTCCCATGTAACTTACTCTCCATCCACTTCAAGTTTCTCTCTTGTTCTTTCCCACCACTCATAAGCATCGCCATCTAATTGACATATGGAAAATTGAGACTTTTCTTGCATAGTAAACTGTCGGACTCCGAATATCCTCTCCAATCGAATCAACCAACCCTCCGAGAGCGCATCATCAATGGAACCGGAAAACCGAGGGGGGTTGTAGCTCAGAAACACCCCATGAGGATCCCTATTATTATTGTTTGGTGGAGGAGTCGGCTGTTCTGCTTGTTGTGGTGGGTGAGCTTAAGCCCTCCTATGCTCGACATAATTAAAAACTGCTTCCATGAAATTCCCCATATCCATTGGAGGCACTTGTGGTTGTGGTGTAGGAGATCGATCATGATGACGGCGTCGCCTTGGAGATCTCTCACGGTGTCTACGTGGAGGCATCCTCTCCAAGAAACACTGAAATGCATGTTATTTTTAGTCCTTGCATGCAAGTGCAATTAATTCAATCAAAAATTCGAAATTTAAAGCACCCAAACACGTAAACAATGCATATGCAACACATTGACAAGTTGTTCCTAGAGCCGAACGACTTAACTGACTCAACACGACACGAGAGCCCGGGTTTTGCAACCCTAACCTCTGATACCACATAAGGATGTTGCACCCGAGCGTAAGGTACCACATCCCCCGCACTGGGACTCGACCCGTATATGAAATGGAAGTCCATACACGTGCCAAATCCACGGCGAACGGGGACACAACACACACGCTATGCTAGGCGGGACTAACCCTTAAACCATTTAGGATCAAGACAATATAAAATCAGAGCGATAATAAAATGCGGAAGCAAGATCAACGTATATTATATACAATGAGCCACCAAGATCCAAAATAGATATACAAAATCGTGCAAGTATCCAAGGCCCCACAGCCTACCAAAATCATAACGCTCCATATCATGAGCATATACAAAATAGGAATAAGAGTATGAGTGTATGATACTGAAAAGAAGTGCTAAACAACAATGCAAAACCTAGACGACTTGTATTCCCACCTAGCACCCCTATACTTGCACAAAACAACTGAAAACAAACCGGGTTCAGTCTATACGAGACTGGTGGGTATGAAACGAGGCATAAAATATAATATCGCATAATTGAAACACATTCATGCAAGCCCTAATCCCGTGTGAAGCTTGATAAGAATTTCCCAAGTGGGCAAAACAAAGAAAACATCAACGGGATTACGACATTCATATTCATTCATAATTGTTCATAAGTTTTTATGGCCCGACGAGTGGGCGTGCACAATCTCTAATTAACACCTCGTGTAATCATAACATGAATTATTCGTTTTCACACATAAATATTTTGTGCTCATACATAACATGATCATAATCATTCATATACACCTTCTTCCTCCGGGTGGTGGAGGGTTTGCAAGGCCCGGCCACCTAATCATATCAATGTGGCTAGTGAGGTACATGAATCCTCAAAAGCCCGGTTAGCCTTTCCTCGTTAAAAACTCCTTAACGAGGTCCGTTTCACCGTAAATTGGTTGGAACTAGTGTATGGGATCACCGTCGACCCTTGCCTCCCTGGATAGCCACATACACTAAGTCCCTGGGCCCGTGTTCAAATCATATCATGCACTCGCCAAAATCATAAGGTAGGGTTTCATAAATAAAAAGGGGTCATATGTTTGAAATCATTTACTCAAAAGGACTCGATATACATAAATACACTATTTTGGCTTAAAAACCTTTCACGTAAGGGATATATCGGGTCGCTTTGGCTATTAGAAGAGAGACCCACCTTTTAGAAGCAAAAGAAAGGCACAAGCAAGGCTCGCCCTCGTCTCCGACCAAACCCGAATCTGTGCAAAAGAAAATATATGAGACTCAAAATGACCATATATGACGCTCGACAATGAAATGAATGTGATACGAATGCGTAAAAGATAATATTATGTCAAGAAAATGTTCATGTGCACTATTGAGGAAATTAAGACATAAAAATAAGCCACTCGTTCATTCCTTTCATTCAAATCCATAAATTCACGATTCATATCAATTTAATCTAAGAATTTTAAAGATGATCACAGCACGTATTTAATTGAAGTATAGAATTTAATTGTTATTTATTTCATGTTTTATTTAATTTCGATCTTAATTTGAATGTATTTAATTGTCTATTTCTATATATACCATGCAGGTATGACACACACACACACAAAAAAAATATATAAATATATACAGCAACACACATGCATGCAACACCTCCCAATTTAGCCACTTTCATGCGCACACAACCACACAACATATATATACATATATAAACACACAGCAACAAGAAAGGAAAAAGTCGCAACAGATCCACTCCAACCTGATAAACAACACACACCAGCTACACAAGGAAATAGGAAAGCAGCAACTCAGCAACAAGAAAGGAAAGAAAAAGAAAGAAGAAAGAAGCAGCAGAAGGAAAAGGGAAGAAACAGAGGCATCTCGCAGCAGCTACCCGCCCGGGTAGCCAATCCAGTCACAAACTCCCCGGCCGGTTAGAGGGTACAGAAAGCTTCTGCAGCAGGAGTACCCGGCCGGGTACTTTCCAAGAACAAACTCTCCCCGCCCGGGGAAGAGTGTTACAGCAGCAACAGGCGGCAACGAAAAACAGGGGAGGAAAGGGAGAGTTCAAACCAGGCCAAACATTGACATACTAAGTAACCAACCCATGCCAACATTTAAGGTAAGAAGAGGCTACAATTGTACAGCAACTAGACCTGGAAATAACCTCGTAATACGCAGCAAATACTAGGAATCATGACAGCAGTTTCATACAGTAGAAAAACAGGGGTAAATGAGTTCATAACAGGGCAAGAATTTAAATGATCAATCAACCATCACTCCTACAGCAATTGAGGTAAAAAGAGACAACATTTAACATCCAAATAACTCATAAAAGCCAGCAGCAGTTCAGTAAGTGAAGGAGGAAGAAAATCAGTTTGAATTCCATTCAATACATAACCATTTCATTAATGATATCTCAACCAACTCTTAACCACCAACTAAAAAAAGCATACACAGTCATAAATGAGAGAAAAGAATCATATATGCAGCACGAAAACAAGTTGTAGCTCAAAGGACATCAAGAAATCATCAAAACACCCAAAAACCTAACAATTAATTCCAATCCTCAAACCCACATGAAATCTGACTCAAAATTAGGGAAGAAAGGATCAAAATAACCAGAGATGCATGTATAACATAATCCTAACTCACCTTGTGGATTGGATGAAAGTTGATAGAGATTTGAGCTCCAAAATCTCAAGGATTTGGACAGTGACGGGAAAACTGGGATGCTGGAGCTTTGGCTGAATTTTCTATCTTGTGTGAGGATTGGTTCGAGATGGGGCAGTTAAGGGATTATAGAGGGTTGAACTAGGGTTAAAAGGACACCAACCATAGTTAATTTGGTTAAGTTTTGAACAAGTTATGGCCATTTTAGTGGAATGTGGTTGTTTTGATGCCGTTTCATTTTTCGGTTGGATTTCGGAGGTTCAAATAATTTCGGAAAAATATAAGGATAAGTTCATTAAACTCGAATCTTCGATACGAGTTCAATGAAGTTGACGGAACTCGAATCCGAGTTCCCGAGCTCAAGATATCACAAACGGAACCAATGGGTGCGCTAATTGCTTGTTAGCCCCCGATTTGGTTCCACAAATCATATTAAATTCGTTAACAAGTCAAACGAGTTCGAAAACATAAACCGAGCATATAGGCACGTTCATAACACATATATTTACGACATACTACATTTCCACGACATTTCGATATCATTTCATATAAGAACGAAGCCCAAATACACATTCATGCGCATATCCTTAACGGATTCATACGTAATAAATTAAAACTAATATTCAAATTCTATTATTAAACAAAATTCAAAGTCAACGGATTATATAGCATTAAATCAGATAATTAAGGTTATCATTTAATTAATACTAAACACTTAATTAACATTAATCACTAAATTAATAATAATTTAAAATAATTACTAACTAACGAAATATATAAAATAATATTAAATTGTAATAAAATAAAATAAAATAAAACAATAACATTTTATAATAAAATTAAATATAAAACACGTAAGAACAATTAAATTCGCGCAAATTGGTAAACACATACGTTATACCTTTACGTCAGAAAAGTCGGGGAGTTACCGGGAAGCTATACCCTCTATGTGTTTATTTATAATTTTGCTTGAATTTTATATGTTCAACGTGTTTTAATTTTCACTTTGTTGAATTATTTGTCGCATTTTGCATCAATCCATGTCTTTGGCGTCAAATATGTGGCATGAGCATGTATTAACCGCATGCAATTGTTCTTGAGATGGTTGTAAGTTCAGGATGGGAAGATGATATCAAACCACGGCCAATCTTTATGACAACGACAACCTCAGTCTATTACAAGTTCTTTTCTCTAGTCTGGAAGGGTTACGACTTGCACCGGGAAAAATTCATCCAATGATTCAAGAGCAATGGTATTCTTCCATTGAGTTAAGATTTAAGTGATAAGATCCGGATTAGAAAAATTAATTGTGGGAATAATTTACAAGCTCTAGGAAGTTAGAAGATGGTTAATGTGAGAGTTCAAGCAACAGTTAGAAATCAATACCTTGGAAGGAATACTTAAGGATTTTGAAAAGTTGGTTAACCGGGGACAAGAGATTCGTTTAATTCAAAAGAGAGAGAAGGAAATCTTGAGGGTATTAAGGATTCGGGGTTCAGACTTGTAAACAAGAGACGATCTTCTGCTTGTTGGAACTAAAATCAAAGTGTGGAAGGAAAGTAACTCAAATGATTCGGGTCAAGGTTAAATTTGGGAATTAAGTTTGAGATGAATTGAGACACTTCGGATTTTGGAAGAAGGTTCGGATTGATCGAGAAGGATTGGATTTCGGGTTAGAAAGAAGTCGGATAGGAAGGAGTAAAGAGGATCGATCAATATAGTGGGTTCAAGTTCATGGAAAGCCAAGATACTCAAGATTGTATCTTCGTTTAAATGGAGTTAATTTTGGATCCAAGATGAATTGCTATATAGTGAGGTTAAATTGGGAAATATGAAGTAACAAATGGAAATCGTGAAGAAAGACAAGTCATACAACCAATTCAAGTTCAAAAAGAGTAAATTGAGCGGACCTCAAATGAGGTAACGCCTAAATGAAGTCGGGACAACAATGGGAGATTAGTCCCTTTAGAGGAGTTGGGATACTAACTTCATAAGTGGAAAAGAATTTGAATTCAAGAATTATAATTTCGGATTATAAGGTTATACAAGTGCTACAGGGAAGCTTGGATCGAGAAGATAATTGTGGTGAAGATTCGGGCAATACTTAGAGATCGATACTTGGAAAAGAATCGGGTTCAAGAAATCTCAATCTCGGACGATGGAAATGTATGGGTTGAGGATAGAGACTTTTGAAGAATGGGAAGATCGTGGGTAACAGGAAATGACCAACAAATGCAAGGAAAGCTTGTAATTCAACCAACATGGAACGAGTGCCAAGCTAAACAATGTAACTACGGTGACAGGTTCAATGCATCCATAACCACGTGCATCATACGCTACTCTAAAGTGTTTAAACTTCTTTATTTATATGCGCATTCTTAATTGAGCTTAAGTGTTCCAATGTGTGGAATTTTATTAGTTACAAGTGTGTTACGTACATTAGCATATTAATTCAACATGCATATTCAGTGTCTTGATTACAGGATGCCTCGAGGTCGCCCTCAACGTGATCGTTCTCCTAGGGTTCCCCCACATCTGGCCCATCCGATTCAACCTCAGGATTTTTTCGATTGCTTGGTTCGTCTTGTGGATCAGAGGATAAGAGAATATGTTCCTATAGCGTCACCACAACCGGCTCAAATTTCTATTGTATTTAAGGAGTTTTAGAATCAGCAAAATCCAAAGATCTTTGAAGAGAGTGATACTCAACCGGAGCCGTGGCTCAAGAAAGCTAAAAGAGTTCGGGAACTTATTCCGTGTGACTCCCAAGAGAAGGTTCGATGCACCACTCCTTTGAATGCAAGGGGGTCTAATCCTCAACCCGAACAGTCTTCAGGTTCAAAATTCGGACAGAATTCCAACAAAGGAAAGCGACCTAATTTGTAACAGCCCAAAACAGGGCCTGGATGAAAACAGTAAGTTAAGGGCAATGGTAAAGCGTTTGTAGACCGTGATCTAACTTTTTGAATCATCATGCATTGCATTCTTACATGAACTTTGTGCTCGTATATGATCTGACATGTTTTAAGGGGGAATTCTTGACCTTTGATACAATTTACTATTCATAACCCGAGCCTACCTTGTTCATATTTCTACTCGAACCCTAGAGGTTCACTACACATGTTTCTCTATAGTTTGAACTTGTTTCCCGAGCTCAGAGAGTCTTTCTTGAACCATAAGGGTATTTTTAGAACTTACCGACCAAAGTTACTATTCATCAGAAAATGAGCTTTCGATTCTGATACCTTTCCTACCCAAGTTTACAGTCGAATCGATCCTTGAGTCGAGACGAGTCTTTTGAAATCATTCTTGGCTTGGAAATCTATTCTGGAACTTTATTTTATTGAAAATGTTTTCGAAAACCCTAGTTCACTATTCCATCAACGAACGGTTTTCATTCGAAAAATGTTTTCTCTTCGGATTTGCACTACTTGAGCTATTTCAAGATTTTTGAGATGTTTTACAACTCTTGATTCAAACCCTAGCTTGAAATTTTGAAGCGTACGTTCGTACGTGAGAATTCACTATTCATTCTACGTTTTCAACTTTTTAACGGTAAAACGTTTTATAGTCGATATTGGATTCAAAACGCTTCTCGATTTATTTTATGATTTTTCAAAATGTTCCGGACTTCAAAATCATTCTAGAAAGTCGTTTTTCACTCGTGTTGAGTTTCGAGCTCAAAACTTTTATTCACTAAAACTAGTGTATCTTTCAAACGGTAAATCCGATTTTGACGTATGAATATGCGTTTCGAAGCTAATTTTCTTGTCGTCGGAATGGTTATACTTCAAGCCACTTATCCTCGAGTCTTGGGCAACGAAATTACAGAAATACCCCCAGCATCCCCATTTTTAGCTTCAAGATGATGAAGCTTCCAAGAGAAGCTATTCCATTTTGCTCTCATACCCTTCCTTACATTTTATTTGCAAGGTGAGGGGCTTCCCAACACCTATAAATACCCCCCTCATGCCATTTGAATCCTTGCTCATATGTTGTGTTGACAACACCTTTTCTTCTCTCCCTCTCCCCCTCTTGCCGTCTCCCCCCCTTGTGAGCATAGGTTAGTTGTTTTATTTTTATGCTTCAGTTTATGTTATGTTTTAGTTTAGTTTATGTTTTTATGTTATGGTATGTTTATATTATGTTTAGGTTGGGTCTTAGGGTCTTCCCTAAGCCATATAGGATTTTATTTTATGCATTTATTACATAGTTTTCATGATATGTTTGAATAGTTGTTTATATGTTTTAATTGTTTAGTATATGCTTGAATATGTTATGAATTGCTCTAGTATATGCTATGATCATGTGATATGATTGTTATATTATGAGAATTGATGCATGATTATGGAATTTGAATTATGTTCATACATGCTAGCTAATGGAATAGTGATTTACAATTTATTATGTCACAACTTGTTACATGTTGGTGTTGAATTAAATTGTTACATGTTACATGCCTAAAGGTTCATGATATGATATGATATATGTTGTGACATGTTGTCACATTGTTATATGATTCTTGAATTATGAATTGAGCTTATGATATGATATGGATTAATTGATTAAAGCCTTGATCATATGTTATACACTTTAATAGTGTCACATGTTATAACCTAAGATAGAATAGTATTTCATAACTTGATCTTATGCCTTAATTGGATCTCTTAACCATAGGTTATACCTTTAACCTAGATCACACTTGATTATATTAACATGAACTTGAAACTATAGGTTATAATCAAGATCACAATTTAATTAGGGTGTGTCTGTGTGTGCATGCTGTGTGGGTGTGTGTGTGTATAGTAAGGGTTTGACCCGACCCTTTGACCCGACATGTGAATAGTAACTATGAATAGTAATCCTAAATAGTAATTTTGAATAGTAAAAATGAATAAAACTTGTGCTTTCTTAATAGACATTTGCACCTAAGGTTTCCATATCCAGGGTCTAAAATGTGTTTTCAAAATGTGTTTTCTTTCGTGGACTTGTTTCTTAACTTAAGGTTTGCGATAGGATTCATAATTTGACTAAAGCTTACTCGGTTATAGTAAGATCATAGTCTCACGTTAAGAGTAACTCACTTTAACGTATTCCTTTGTGTGTTACCTTTCTTGAATACCTTAAATGGTATTACTCTCTTGTGTTACATGCTCTTTACATGTTCCTTGTTCATTTGTTTCATGCATTTCATATGCATCTTGGTTAGTAGTGGGTCTTAGTTCTTAAGCTCACTCTAGTACACCACCTACAGGAGTTAAAGTTGAGCACTGGGATCCCCAGGGCACCACATAATCTATCTACCTACCTTTTGTTACTATTAGGAGAGGTGAAGTTGTAAATGTTTTCCAACTGGAACCACGATTATACTATCGTATCATATGTTTTGAAATTCAAAGCTAAACCTCGTTTTGAACTATCCCTTTTATCGGGACATTCTTTTGAAAGGATCATTCATACTTTAATAGTATACCTTGATCTACAACACATGTTTTCCAAAGTTCTGCATTCTTGCTCAAAGACAGTTACATGATCTGCATATGTTTTCAAAGTACAGTTTCACGTATTTTACAAACAGAATCATATGTTTTATAGACATAATCATATGTTTTACAGACAACATCATATGTTACAGTTACAGTTTCACATGTTATAGTTAGCATACTGGAGTGGTACTCTGGTCGTTGCTAATCTTGAAATGCAAGCATACAGTTTACAGTTTGGGCCCGACGGTTATGTGTGGAGGTGATGTTTGGGAGGTGTGCGCCAACGACATCACCAATACCGTCCGCCACAATTAGACAATTGACACCGACTTTTAACAGGAGGTTTGTTAAGTCAGGACAATCTGTCTGTGAACGGACAGCAAATCTGTTCCCATTACATGTTTACAGGTCGCCTACGGCTAGCTACCCGAAGTGACAACCGGTGGAGGAGGGTGCATGTTTGTATGTGTTGGTGGGGTATTGTTGACCTTGGTCTGATACTCTACTGTGTGTGGAGTTATTGTTGACCTCGGTCCGATACTCTACGGAATCATGTTTTCTGGAGTAAGGATGGAGGAGCCTAGCTTGCGGGCAAAATTCTGTTTCGTAAAGGATGGTTCATATTTGGAAAAGTTCACTTTACCCTTATCCCGTTTTATGAAAGAACTATGAACCATCAACAACATATGTGTGCGCGTGTGATAGCATTCATGAAAATGTTTTAAAACGTGCATTCTTTTACAGCATCACATTCAAAGAGTTTTATCAACCGAACTTGTTTCAAGTTGTTCTTTAAAGCATTGCATTTAACAGTTTTGAATTACGCTTCAAATTCTTCATCACTCAGTACTTTCTTTAAAGTATTCCCTCACTTAGTCCTTTTGACTAATACCTCTCCCGTTTTCTTGCCTCGTGGTTTCAGGTCTTACAGCCGCAGTCTAGAGGTATCTTGAAGCTCTAAATTGTCATTTTTGTTTCAGGCAGGACTTAGTATTACTTTCTTTTGTGTCCTGCATAAGTTTTATGGCTGCATCACTTCATGTTTCCTAATACTTGGGTATCTTTATTATACTCTTTCTGCTACTCTGCTATCGATATTTGGAACTCTGCTGTATCGGTATTTATATGTGATTATGTTACATGTTCTGATATGCCGAGTCTCTCTTACACGATCAATATGTTCTTGCTTGCTATATGTTCTTGCTTGCTACATGCTATCACGCACATGTTTTGAAAAGTTTTAAAATACTCTGATTTTCCGCTGCATAGCCACATCGTTGTACATGTATAGTTCTGAGATAGACAGCCGTTCGCTGGAGTATTTCTTGAGTGATGGCTCACACCATTACTTGAGAGGTGCTTCAGTGCGGGGGTTGAGACGCCGCTCTCCTCTTGTTGCAGTACGGGTGGGGGTGTTACAGCCTGAGGTGGTATCAGAGCATCGGGTTAAGTAAGAAGAGACTTAACCTAGATTGCTCTCATGTTGCATCATGGATTGTTCACGCATTGCATCCAGGATCATTCTCATATTGCATCGGGACAGGATATTTGGGGATTGCATGGTTCTGTTATCTGGATTTCATATATGTGGTATCTTCTACATAGCTATGGCAGTTCAGCCACACCAGGATCCTAATCAGCAGATGGATGAGGCTTTCTTTGAGCAGTTTGAGGCCCCGCGTACTGTGGCAGTTTCTCGCTGTAGAGGCACTCGTTTCTACAACTGGTGCAGGTATAGGAACAGTGGCAGACCTGGGTATTCCCATCCTAACAGAGTTTTGCATTATCTCGAGTCTGAGAGAGATGGTTATACTTCCACCCACTTATCCTCGAGCTTTGGGCAACGAAATTACAGAAACACCCCGAGTAGCCCCATTTTTAGCTTCAAGATGATGAAGCTTCCAAGAGAAGCTATTCCATTTTGCTCTCATACCCTTCCTTACATTTTATTTCCAAGGTGAGGGGCTTCCCAACACCTATAAATACCCCCCTCATGCCATTTGAATCCTTGCTCATATGTTGTGTTAACAACACCTTTTCTTCTCTCCCTCTCCCCCTCTTGCCGTCTCCCCCCCTTGTGAGCATAGGTTAGTTGTTTTATTTTTATGCTTCAGTTTATGTTATGTTTTAGTTTAGTTTATGTTTTTATGTTATGGTATGTTTATATTATGTTTAGGTTGGGTCTTAGGGTCTTCCCTAAGCCATATAGGATTTTATTTTATGCATTTATTACATAGTTTTCATGATATGTTTGAATAGTTGTTTATATGTTTTAATTGTTTAGTATATGCTTGAATATGTTATGAATTGCTCTAGTATATGATATGATCATGTGATATGATTGTTATATTATGAGAATTGATGCATGATTATGGAATTTGAATTATGTTCATACATGCTAGCTAATGGAATAGTGATTTACAATTTATTATGTCACAACTTGTTACATGTTGGCGTTGAATTAAATTGTTACATGTTACATGCCTAAAGGTTCATGATAAGATATGATATATGTTGTGACATGTTGTCGCATTGTTATATGATTCTTGAATTATGAATTGATCTTATGATATGATATGGATTAATTGATTAAAGCCTTGATCATATGTTATACACTTTAATAGTGTCACAAGTTATAACCTAAGATAGAATAATATTTCATAACTTGATCTTATGCCTTAATTGGATCTCTTAACCATAGGTTATACCTTTACCTAGATCACACTTGATTATATTAACATGAACTTGGAACTATAGGTTATAATCAAGATCACAATTTAATTATGGTGTGTGTGTGTGTGTGTACGTGCATGGTGTGTGTGTGTACCGTGTGTGTGGGTGTGTGTGTGTATAGTAAGGGTTTGACCCGACCCTTTGACCCGACATGTGAATAGTAACCTGTGAATAGTAATTATGAATAGTAATCCTGAATAGTAATTTTGAATAGTAAAAATGAATAAAACTTGTGCTTTCTTAATAGACATTTGCACCTAGGGTTTCCATATCCAGGGTCTAAAATGTGTTTTCAAAATGTGTTTTCTTTCGTGGACTTGTTTCTTAACTTAAGGTTTGCGATAGGATTCATAATTTGACTAAAGCTTACTCGGTTATAGTAAGATCATAGTCTCACGTTAAGACTAACTCACTTTAACGTATTCCTTTGTGTGTTACCTTTCTTGAATACCTTAAATGGTATTACTCTCTTGTGTTGCATCCTCTTTACATGTTCCTTGTTCATTTGTTTCATGCATTTCATATGCATCTTGGTTAGTAGTGGGTCTTAGTTCTTAAGCTCACTCTAGTACACCACCTACAGGAGTTAAAGTTGAGCACTGGGATCCCCAGGGCACCGCATAATCTATCTACCTACCTTTTGTTACTATTAGGAGAGGTGAAGTTATAAATGTTTTCCAACTGGAACCACGATTATACTATTGTATCATATGTTTTGAAATTCAAAGCTAAACCTCGTTTTGAACTATCCCTTTTATCGGGACATTCTTTTGAAAGGATCATTCATACTTTAATAGTATACCTTGATCTACAACACATGTTTTCCAAAGTTCTGCATTCTTGTTCAAAGACAGTTACATGATCTGCATATGTTTTCAAAGTACAGTTTCACGTATTTTACAAACAGAATCATATGTTTTATAGACAGAATCATATGTTTTACAGACAACATCATATGTTACAGTTAAAGTTTCACATGTTATAGTTAGCATACTGGAGTGGTACTCTGGTCATTGCTTATCTTGAAATGCAAGCATACAGTTTACAGTTTGGGCCCGACGGTTATGTGTGGAGGTGATGTTCGGGAGGTGTGCGCCAACGACATCACCAATACCGGCCGCCACAATTAGACAATTGACACCGACTTTTAACAGGAGGTTTGTTAAGTCAGGACAATCTGTCTGTGAACGGACAGCAAATCTGTTCCCATTACATGTTTACAGGTCGCCTAGGGCTAGCTACCCGAAGTGACAACCGGTGGAGGATGGTGCATGTTTGTATGTGTTAGTGGGGTATTGTTGACCTTGGTCTGATACTCTACTATATGTGGAGTTATTATTGACCTCAGTCCGATACTCTACGAAATCATGTTTTCTGGAGTAAGGATGGAGGAGCCTAGCTTGCGGGCAAAATTCTTTTTCATAAAGGATGGTTCATATTTGGAAAAGTTCACTTTACCCTTATCCCGTTTTATGAAAGAACTATGAACCATCAACAGCATATGTGTGCGTGTGTGATAGCATTCATGAAAATGTTTTAAAACGTGCATTCTTTTACAGCATCACATTTAAAGAGTTTTATCAACCGAACTTGTTTCAAGTTCTTCTTTAATGCATTGCATTTAACAGTTTTGAATTACACTTCAAATTCTTTATCACTCAGTACTTTCTTTAAAGTATTCCCTCACTTAGTCCTTTTGACTAATACCTCTCCCGTTTTCTTGCCTCGTGGTTTCAGGTCTTACAGCCGCAGTCTAGAGGTATCTTGAAGCTCTAGATTGTCATTTTTGTTTTAGTCAGGACTTAGTATTACTTTCTTTTGTGTCCTGCATATGTTTTATGGCTGCATCACTTCATGTTTCTTAATACTTGGGTATCTTTGTTATACTCTTTCTGCTACTCTGCTACCGATATTTTGAACTCTGATGTATCGGTATTTGTATGTGATTATGTTACATGTTCTGATATGCCGAGTCTTTCTTACACGATCAATATGTTCTTGCTTGTTACATGCCACCACGCACATGTTTTGAAAAGTTTTAAAATACTCTGATTTTCCGCTGTATAGCCACATCGATGTACATGTATAGTTCTGAGATAGACAGCTGTTCGCTGGAGTATTTCTTGAGTGATGGCTCACACCATTACTTGAGAGGTGCTTCAGTGCGGGGGTTGAGATGCCGCTCTCCTCTTGTTCCAGTACGGGTGGGGGCGTTACATATTTCTCATCATACACCAGCGCCTCAAGATAAATCTCAAAAGAAAAAGAATCGATCACTTGGATTGGGTTCGGGAGTTTCACATACCTTGGCTTTAACATCACCTTCGGGGAAGCCTCTTTGTACCTGTTGTGGACGTGATACACATAATTACGACAATTGTAGATGGCGCTTAGGATTATGCTTGTGGTGTGGGAGTGATGAGCATCAAGTGGATATGTGTCCCAAGCGATGGAAAATAGTTATCGGGGATCAGAGACGGCTTGTTCGAGCTCGCGCATATGCTTTAAAGAGAGATGTGCAGAATGCAAATGTGAATCCGGCCATAGTAGCAGAAGGTGTCAATTATATGCATGACACAAGCAATTGTGAACGGTACACCTAATCATGCATGTCATGTGCATCACGAATCTTATTATTATGTATTTAATTTCTTGTTAATTGTGGTTTGGTGGTATATATGTGCTAGTTATGTGATTAACATGATTCTACTTACCTTATGTGAAAATTCTGTGAATGTTGTACAATTTATTCTCTTGAATTATTGTTTTGTATGTGTGTGACAGACGGGGGTTCTCTCATTTCTTGTTTGAGAGACGGGGTTCTCTCATTTCTTGTGGATAGACGGGGTGCTCTCATTTCGTGTTAGGGAGACGGGGCTCTCTCATTACTTGACTAAGAGACGGGGACACTCTTATTACTTGTGCATCACTTTGAAAACTCGACAGTGGACCTGGGGACCAGGTCTTTTTAAGGGGGAGAGAATTGTAACGCCCCGGTTTCTCCATTCAATCATTATGTGTTAATTTATAAATTTCATGACATTAGATTCTTAATATTTCCATGAAATTATATGAACTAATTGGTAATGTGAATATTTTCTCATATATGACCCTAATTGCTCAATTTTCTTAATATATCGATTTAATTGCATAATATGATTTGGAGTTAAATGATCATTTTACATGGACTAAAACTTGATTGCATGCATTCATATAATTGAGGGACTTATTAGCAAAATGTGATGACTCATATGTTTTAGTAGAAGACTTTTTTAATTATCTTACGCATCATATCTCTTCCATTTCATTTATCATATATCATCAAAAAATTACACACACTCACACACACAAGAACACGATTGAAAC
The DNA here is from genome assembly GCA_037501455.1 of Lantana camara. NCBI lineage: Eukaryota > Viridiplantae > Streptophyta > Magnoliopsida > Lamiales > Verbenaceae > Lantana > Lantana camara. The sequence goes on from CM074855.1 coordinate 111,848,541, forward strand.
ACCATGAGGTGATAGGGGAAGATTTCATCATATTTCAAGCTAGAATTCAAGGAAGAAGTTGCACAATTGGAAGCATCATCATCATCTTCATTTCATCTCTTTCCTTCATCTTTCTCTCAAGGTATATATAAGTATGTGATGAATCTCTTGAGTTGGATATAGAGTAGGGTTTGAAGATTACATGATGATTCCTTGGTTATGTGTGGTTAGAAGCTTGACTAGGATCATTAAACTTCAAAGCTTGCATGATTTCTTGAATAATATGAAAGTTGGAGTTCATGATATTACATGGGTTTTGATTGAGGATTCCTTGATGATTGATGCATATTTGATAGATTAAATGGTGCCTAATTGATATATATGATTTTATACATGTTATATGATTGTTTTGAGTTGATTTCTTGCATTGATTTTGTGTTGGGAAGGCTTGGGAGCCAATTCCCGTGCTTAGCCCCTGTTTTTCCCCTTTTTTTGGCCCAGATCTCTTCCAAACGCCCGTCTGGTACCTTAGCTATAACACCAAATGCCCGTTTGGGAACCTACTACATCACCCGAGTGCTTCCAAACTGTAGCACCCCGCACGAGAGGCACAACATCCCCCGCACTATAGTTCAACACGAGTAACGAAATGGTAAATCCGCACCCGTATCAAACCATAGCGAACGGGAGACAAATAGAAAACCCTCCTAAGCTAGGCGGAACTTAGACCCTGCAATAATAACCAATCAACAAAATATAATGCATCGAAAAACTAAAATTTAAACACACAAACCATAAGCAGACTTGGGCTCTTCAGGCCTCTTTTTAACTCATAATCAAAGCCCAACAAGAGCAATTCAATAGCAAATATACAAAATTCAAATTCATAATCTTACAAGGTTGAATCACTCGCAATTTAAATACATAAGTGAATGCAGAGACGCTTCTAACTTAAATTGACCGACTCAACTCAACATAACTCCGCCTAGCTCGAAACTCCAAAGCCAAACCTGCACGCTAAAGTGTTGAGGAAAGGAGAGGGTAAGTCTCTAGAAGACTGAGTGAGCAGGAGGGATACATATATATAAGAAACATGCAAATGCAAGTCATAAATCCCGAGCAAAGGTTTTATTGGAAGTTAGTTCCCAGGAAGGGCAAGAAAATAAATAAACAATGCTCGAACTTTACGACTAATTCATATTAAATTCATTAGGTTCATAATTCATATATAATCATTAAGGCTCGGCGAGTGAGCGTGCATTATCTCCAACCAAACTCCGACCGTGTACGACAAATATCATTAATATATTAACTAGGTGATCATGCAATATCTCATAATACACACAGATCATATATCATATCATAAAGCATATTCGTTTGGGCAATCCGTGTCCCGGCCTTCCCGCACGGTGCATCTCCATCATAAACATAATCATAATTATAAAATAGGTTCCAACCTTCTTCCTCCGGGTGGTGGACGGGTTTGCAAGGCCCGACCACCTAAACATATCATGGTGGCTATGAGGTTCATGAGTCCTCAAAGCCCGGTTAGCGTTTCCTCGTCAAAAACTCCTTGACGAGGTCCGTTTCGCCGTTAAACATAATAGAATCAGCACATGGGATCACCGTCGGCCCTTGCCTCCCCGGATAGCCACATGTACTGAATTCCTGGGCCCGTTAACATAACATAAATGCATAATCTCGCCAAAACATTGATTCATACTTAGGATACATACTATAAGAAAACATACCTTACCGTGCAACTCGGCATATGCTATACACGTACCTCTCCATGTCATCCTAATCCGTAGCTAGCATGAAGACACATGGTTTAGAGCATAGCCTCGTTGCAAAACCATTTTTAAGCTTATATACGCCCATACGTATAATTTCAGAAGAATTTACTCGATAACTCTACTTTAAAAGTAGCATATATATATATATATATATAAGGATTTTGGCCAAACTTGTCACATAAGGTTGTAGGGTTTAGTATGTAACTAGAACGAAAACACCCTCACCTGAAACATGACGATACAAGGGTACGAGTTACCGAGTGCCCGAAAGATCAAGATTTCCCCACCCTGGAGATAAACTGAACAAAAGCTAATGTAATGTGTTCGTGAGACTCAAGACTCTAAATGAACCATATACGACGCACGACAAAGTATGAATATGATATGAATGCTTAAAAGATAATATTATGTCATGAAAATGTTCATGTGCACTATTAATGCATTTAAGGCATATAAACAAGCCATTCAATCATTCGTTCATTTTCATTCAAATTCATAAATTCACATTTCATGCCAAATCAGTTCATGAATTTCACATTTTATAACAATTCAATTCAAGAATTCAAATAACGATCATATCACGTACTATGACACGTTAACACTTAGAAAATAAACATTTAATTACATTCAAATCAAGATTGGAAATTGGATAAGAACATAAAATACATAACAATTTAATTCCATAATTCAATAAAATCAAATTATATTTAATATAATATAAACATATATATATATATATATATATATATGTACCATTCCCAAGGAAATCAATATATCATGCATGTATTTTTATATATGTACGTATTCACCATGCATTCAATTTCTACAATTTAGACATGCATGCCAACCCTACTAACTAAACATGCATGCATATTATAATATAACACATGCACACAATACATGCATTAAAACAGAAAAATTAAATTCATGCATGCAATATATACATATAACTATACGTACAAACTGCATTACATTTAATCATAGATTTATTTCATGCATGTAATATAAACACACGCACACATCCTACATGCATGATTGCATTACACATTACACACCACACTGCATGAAGAGAAAAAAATGGCAGCAACAACAGCAGCGTAGCGCACAGCAGTCCAGAACCAATCTCCCCACCCAGGGAGCTTCGTGCAGAAGGTTTCTGCACAAAGGCTACCCGGCCGGGCCTTTTCACGGCCAAAATCTCCCCGCCCGGGGAGATCCAATTCAGACGCAGCAGTTGGAAAAAAAAAACGAAGAAATCCCCTATTTTGGACATGAATGAGCAGCAGCATGTAGCAACAACAAAAGCCAAGATATGCAGCAGCAATAAAGCATGAACAACCCTCACAAAAGTCTAAAAACTGACAGCATTTAAGCACAGCAAGGAGCAGCAACTTACAGCAACAAAATCCAGGCCACAACAAGGCAAAACCAGGAAAAAAACAGAGCAGCAGTTGTCCACTTCGTCCCAACATGTTCCGGTAAAGTAAGGCAACAAATATGCAGCAAAACAACTCCAAAACAACATACAAATCAGCCCCAAGGATGCTCAAGCGTGAGATGAAGGTATATGTGATCATTTCATGAATTTTCCTCAAAGTGCCATTAATGATAACTCAAGAATACTTCAACTACCATGTAATCAATGATCATAAATGAGAAGAGGGAGTCAATACAATCATATTCAAGATTGGAATCAACCAAAACCAACAAGAAACGAAGGAGATCAACAAAATGCTCAAAACCTAACTATTTCTCAAATTCAGCCATAAACTCATGAAACCATGATCAAAATTGGGGATGCATAGCTTAAAATGACACATATTGAATGTATATCACAACCCTAAACTCACCTTGTGGATTGGATGGAAGATGGAAGAGATTTGAGCTTGAATCTCCAAGGTGCACAAGGGTTACGGGATTTTCTGGAGAATAGAATGTTTTGGCTGAGTTTTCTTTGTGTGTGAGGGTTGGTTCGGTTAAGGCTGATCAAGGGATATTAGAGGGTTGAGTTAGGTTCTAAGGAATCAAACCATGGTTAATTTGGTCAAGGGTTGAATAAGATATGGCTCTTTTGGTAAAATGTGGCAGTTTTGGCATCCGTTACATGTTTCGGTTGAATTTCGGAGGTTCAAATGGTCTTCGAAAAATAAGAGGTTATGTTCATTAAACCCGAATTTTCGTTACGAGTTCAGCGAAGTTGACAAAACTCGAATCCGAGTTTCCTAGCTCAAGATATCAAATACGGAACCAATGGTGCGCTAATTGCCCGTTAGCCCCCGATTTGGTTCCACAATTTAAAATAAATTCGTTACCACATCAAACGAAGTCGAAAAGATAAAATGAGCATATAAACATGTTCATAACACATAAATCTACAACATACTAAATTTTGATGAATTTTCGATATCAAATCATATAAAAACGAGCACGTTTATGACACTCATGAGCAATACATAAACAATCTCATTACATTCCATAAAATAAAACAAAATTTAAATTCATATATAATTAATTAAAACAACGTGCATTTAATATAATTAAACAAAATGACAATACTTACTTATATATTAAAATCAATGCATGAAATACATATATACATTTAATAATAATTGTACAAATTAAATTAGTTTAGAATCACAAGCACGTATTTAATATACTTTAAATTTAAAGTGCACAATTAAATTGAATTTTAACACTAATAAAATTAAAATATAAATAGTTAGCATTTAATATATAAAATTAAATATATAAAACACGTATAAACAATTAATTCGCGCAATTTGGTAAACACAACGAATTAACATAAATTCAATATTAATTAACTTAAGATATGATTAATTAACAATTTAACATTTACAATATTAAATATAAAATGAAATATATAAAACACTTATGAACAATTAGTTTGCGCAAATTGGTAAACACATACGTCATATTAAAATACGAAAATGTTTGGGGCGTTACAATCTCTCCCCCTTAAAAAGAATCCGTCCTCGGATTCAGTACTCGACTGAACAAAGAATGAGAGATTCCCCGTCTCTCACAAGCAACAAGGAGAGAGGCCCGTCTCTCGAGCAACAATGAGAGAACCCCGTCTCTCGCAAGCAAAGAGAGCACCCCGTCTCTCAAACAAAGAAAAGAGAATCCCCGTCTCTTACAAACAACAAGAGCACCCCGTCTCTCACGCAAAAAATAAAGCAAGAAAGTCTCCAATACTCCCAAGCAACACACGTGAAACCACAATAAAAAAACAATCATGTAAAACACCAAAAGCAGGTAATAGATATCATCCACGTTGATTATCAATTACTTCAAGTAATTTTAACGTGATAAATAATCAAAGCACATAACATAAAAATGTATCATGGATGCTTCATGTACCGTTCACCGTAGTAGAAAGCTTGAAGTCATGAATTTTATTGTCCAATGCATGATCTACCCCGAAATTGAGTTCAGTGCTTGATTTGTCTTTAATCTCTTCAGTGTGCCCCGATGAAGCCATGATAGATCCTCTTCGAATTTTTATTCTTGATTCCTTCTAACTTTTATTGTTTCTAATCCTCTTCTATCCCTCATCATTTTCCATAATCTTCATTCAACCAAACCAACTAATTTTAAGTAACCGAGCTTGACTTCCTATATACTATTAGATCATCCGTCCGTTCCTTGATCGAAGATAAAATGTTCTTGACGATTCTTGAAGTTTAATTTAAATTTCCCCATGTTCATCCTTGCCAGTTTGTCGCTTCTGGAATCTCTTTCCGAATTCATTAAACCAACTTTATTAACGGCATCCCTTTTTATGATAACTTGAATCGGTTTCGTCTTAACAACTCAGCTTAGGAGTTTCCTTAAACTCCTTCTTGACTCCCTTATCTTCGAATTAACTTACATACTTACAACGATTCAATGAGCTATCTTCTCTATTCCCCATGAAAACCTTCAACCCGAATTTAGTGGCTTAGCTTCTCATTTTAATGGTCAACCCTTAAGGTCGTCTTATTCATTTCTGTCCACCACCATTAGGACTTCCAGGTCTTCCTTAAACGTATTTACGTTATCTCTATTAATTATTTCTTCGGCCGCCACTTGAAGTTTCAATTTTGCCTCTTGGTTATGCTCTCCCCCTTAAATGTCTATCGTTACACTTTAAACTCCATCGATCCTTCTTTCATCGCAATCCTCCCATCTTCCTTTTCAATTCACTTGGTAATCGAAACCCCTTTCTCCATTTTTATTCGATCCCAACACCCCGAAACCACATCTAGTCTTACTTTCACTCGGAGTTCTTTTTAACCGACCTATCCCTTACCTGAAGTTCGTTATTTCCCGAAATCATCTTCCTTGTCATGTGCCATCCCATTATTTCTTTTTCTCTTAACTCAGATATGGCCCAGTCGCAGAGATACTTGATAAGTGAGGTGAAAGGATTTCCTATCAATAAACAGTAGAATACATGTCGGGTTAAAATGACGATGCATGTGGCACACTTACCACAATTAAATATGCAACACATTAGAGCAACAAAATCAATTAGAAATGCACGCACGAACATAAGTAAAGAAGAATAAATAATTGATGCGAAGTAAGATGCACGTGCTATGAATGTTTTGGAACCTGTCACCAATGTGGTAAGTTGTTAGCTCGGTAGCTTTTCCTCGTTCCTCCAATCACGAGGTTACTTTAACTTGCTGATTATTCCTTGTCTCTCCCACGGTCTTCAAGTTTCCATGAATCTTTGTAATCACGTGTATCTTCCACGGTCCGGAATCGAAATTTCTTGGTCCCTAACTTCCTTTACATCCACGGAATTAACATCCAAATTTCTCCCCGGAATCGCCCTTCAATAATGCCCAACTCACTTATAAAATTACCCCGACGGTATTTCCGAATCCTACTTCGAGTCATCACCCTGATCAAGATCCCTTTGTTTATCCTTTACGAGTTTAGATTGAGAATAGAACTTGCTTTCCAATTACTCCCACTTGCGTGCATGCTTTCCTTCCAAAACGCCTTTGCCTTTCTTTACCGTTTCCATTCGTTGCTCTATATTTCCCAATTCACCCTCACAACACGGCAATTCAGCTTGGATTTGAAAAACGAACTCAAATCTTGTCCGTAGTATTGTAACCTTCCATGAACTTATGTTTTCCACGCTGCTTGGCTCTTTCCAATCCCTTCCCGACTCGTTTTCCATCTTAGTTGAAATGTAGGGCTCCCGGACTCACTTCTTCCCAATCTTGACCTCTGCAACCTCTTTTCTAACCATTAAATTTATTTAGAAATTTCTCTTTGACGACTCTTGATACTTAATTCCCGCTGCATGTGTTTTAACTTGAATCTTCACAACCCTCGCTATCTCTTCCATAATCCGAACTCTGAATTAAAGTACCCTCAAAGTTCATTCACTTCATTCCTTAATTTGAATGACCCCGTTGAATCCAATCATGGCATCCTAGGTAAGAGAGCCGCATATATCAATCTTTGGAGTCATAAATATTCCCCGATCAGTTCCTATTTCTACAAATGTCCCTCTCTAGTTGCATCACTTAAGTCGAACTTCCAATTCAACTCCTATCCCTTGAACTCTAGCTCTATCTATGAGGACCATGCCTCTCGAATTCTCTATACCTTTCCCCGATGCATCATTCCTATCCTCCATGCCTCAGAAAGAACTTGCCATAATGCGTTGTTAGCATGATACTTGGCCGTGGTTTGATAGTATCTTCATAACCTGTAATTCATAACTTATTTCAAGGATATATGCATGCGATTAGCGCATGCTCATGGCACGTATTCAACACGAAAGGCACTAATCCATTGTAAGAATGCAATAAATAATTCAACGCAATTCAAAAAGGAAAGCAATACATATTCAAGATCGATGCAATGCACATATTGTCACGCAGTTCCTAAGCCGTACGACCTAGACTGACTCAAACACGATACGAGAACCCCGGTTTTGCAACCGGGCTCTGATACCACTTAAAGATGTAGCACCCCGCACGAGAGGCGCCACATCCCCCGCACTATAGTTCAACACGAGTAACGAAATGGTAAATCCGCAACCGTATCAAACCATAGCGAACGGGAGACAAATAGAAAACCCTCCTAAGCTACGTGGAACTTAGACCCTGCAATAATAACCAATCAACAAAATATAATGCATCGGAAAACTAAAATTCAAACACACAAACCATAAGCAGACTTGGGCTCTTCAGGCCTCTTTTTAACTCATAATCAAAGCCCAACAAGAGCAATTCAATAGCAAATATACAAGATTCAAATTCATAATCTTACAAGGTTGAATCATTCGCAATTTAAATACATAAGTGAATGCAGAGACGCTTCTAACTTAACTTGACCGACTCAACTCAACATAACTCCGCCTAGCTCGAAACTCCAAAGCCAAACCTGCACGCTAAAGTGTTGGGGAAAGGAGAGGGTCAGTCTCTAGAAGACTGAGTGAGCAGGAGGGATACATATATATAAGAAACATGCAAATGCAAGTCATAAATCCCGAGCAAAGGTTTTATTGGAAGTTAGTTCCCACGAAGGGCAAGAAAATAAATAAACAATGCTCGAACTTTACGACTAATTCATATTAAATTCATTAGGTTCATAATTCATACATAATCATTAAGGCTCGGCGAGTGAGCGTGCATTATCTCCAACCAAACTCCGACCGTGTACGAAAAATATCATTAATATATTAACTTAGTGATCATGCAATATCTCATAATACACACAGATCATATATCGTATCATAAAACATATTCGTTTGGGCAATCCGTGTCCCGGCCTTCCCGCACGGTGCATATCAATCATAAACATAATCATAATTATAAAATAGGTTCCAACCTTCTTCCTCCGGGTGGTGGACAGGTTTGTAAGGCCCGACCACCTAAACATATCATGGTGGCTATGAGGTTCATGAGTCCTCAAAGCCCGGTTAGCGTTTCCTCATCAAAAACTCCTTGACGAGGTCCGTTTCGCTGTTAAACATAATGGAATCAGCACATGGGATCACCGTCGGCCCTTGCCTCCCCGGATAGCCACATGTACTGAATTCTTGGGCCCGTGAACATAACATACATGCATAATCTCGCCAAAACATTGATTCATACTTAAGATACATGCTATAAGAAAACATACCTTACCGTGCAACTCGGTATATGCTATACACATACCTCTCCGTGTCATCCTAATCCGTAGCTAGCATGAAGACACACGGTTTGGAGCATAGCCTCGTTGCAAAACCATTTTTAAGCTTATATACGCCCATACGTATAATTTCAGAAGAATTTACTCGATAACTCTATTTTAAAAGTAACATATATATATATATATATATATATATATATAATGTTTTTGGCCAAACTTGTCACATAAGGTTGTAGGGTTTACTATGTAACTAGAACGAAAACACCCTCACCTGAAACATGACGATACAAGGGTACGAGTTACCGACCGCCCGAAAGATCAAGATTTCCCCACCTTCGAGATAAACTGAACAAAAGACAATGTAACGTGTTCGTGAGACTCAAGACTCTAAAAGAACCATATACGACGCACGACAAAGTATGAATATGATATGAATGCTTAAAAGATAATATTATGTCATGAAAATGTTCATGTGCGCTATTAATGCATTTAAGACATATAAACAAGCCATTCAAACATTCGTTCATGTTCATTCAAATTCATAAATTCACATTTCATACCAAATCAATTCATGAATTTCACATTTTATAACAATTCAATTCAAGAATTCAAATAACGATCATATCACGTACTATGACACGTTAACACTTAGAAAATAAACATTTAATTACATTCAAATCAAGATTGGAAATTGGATAAGAACATAAAATACATAACAATTTAATTCCATAATTCAATTAAATCAAATTATATTTAATATAATATAACCATATATATACATAAATATATATATATATATATATATATATATATATATACGTACCATTCCCAAGGAAATCAATATATCATGCATGCATTTTTATATATGTACGTAATCACCATGCATTCAATTTCTACAATTTATACATGTATGCCAACCCTACTAACTAAACATGCATGCATATTATAATATAACACATGCACACAATACATGCATTAAAACACAAAAATGAAATTCAAGCATGCAATATCTACATATAACTATACGTACAAACTGCATTACAATTAATCCTAGATTTATTTCATGCATGTAATATAAACACACGCACACATCCTACATGCATGATTGCATTATACATTACACACCACACTGGATGAAGAGAAAAAAATGGCAGCAACAACAGCGGCGTAGCACACAGCAGTCCAGAACCAATCTCCCCGGCCGGGGAGATCTTGTACAGCAAAAGTCCCCGCCCGGGGAGCTTCATGCAGAAGTTTTCTGCACAAAGGCTACCCGGCCGGGCCTTTTCCCGGCCAAAATCTCCCCGCCCGGGGAGATCCAATTCAGACGCAGCAGTTGGGAAAAAAAAAACGAAGCAATCCCCTGTTTTGGACATGAATGAGCAGCAGCATGTAGCAGCAATAAAAGCCAAGATATGCAGCAGCAATAAAGCATGAACAACCCTGACAAAAGTCTAAAAACTGACAGCGTTTAAGCACAGCAAGGAGCAGCAACTTACAGCAACAAAATCCAGGCCAAAACAGGGCAAAACCATGAGAAAAACAGAGCAGCAGCTGTCCACTTCATCCCAACATGCTCCGGTAAAGTAAGGCAAAAAATATGCAACAAAAAAACTCCAAAACAACGTACAAATCAGCCCCAAGGATGCTCAAGCGTGAGATGAAGGTATATGTGATCATTTTATGAATTTTCCTCAAAGTGCCATTAATGATAACTCAAGAATACTTCAACTACCATGTAATCAATGATCATAAATGAGAATAGGGAGTCAAGACAATCATATTCAAGCTTGGATTCAACCAAAACCAACAAGAAACGAAGGAGATCAACAAAATGCTCAAAACCTAACTATTTCTCAAATTCAGCCATAAACTCATGAAACCATGATCAAAATTGGGTATGCATAGCTTAAAATGACACATATTGAATGTATATCACAACCCTAAACTCACCTTGTGGATTGGATGGAAGATGGAAGAGATTTGAGCTTGAATCTCTAAGGTGCACAAGGGTTACGGGATTTTCTGGAGAACAAAATATTTTGGCTGAGTTTTCTTTGTGTGTGAGTGTTGGTTCGGTTAAGGCTGATCAAGGGATATTATAGGATTGAGTTAGGGTTCTAAGGAATCAAACCATGGTTAATTTAGTCAAGGTTTGAATAAGATATGGCTCTTTTGGTAAAATGTTGCAGTTTTGGCACCCGTTACATGTTTCGGTTGAATTTCGGAGGTTCAAATGGTCTTAGAAAAATATGAGGTTAAGTTCATTAAACCCGAATTTTTGTTACGAGTTCATCGAAGTTGAAAATACTCGAATCCGAGTTTCCTAGCTCAAGATATCAAATACAGAACCAATGGTGCGCTAATTGCCCGTTAGCCCCCGATTTGGTTCCACAATTTAAAATAAATTAGTTACCAAATCAAACGAAGTCTAAAACATAAAACGAGCATATAAACATGTTCATAACACATAAATATACAACATACTAAATTTTCATGAATTTTCGATATCAAATCATATAAAAACGAAGCACGTTTATGACACTCATGAGCAATACATAAACAATCTCATTACATTCCATAAAATAAAACAAAATTTAAATTCATATATAATTAATTAAAACAACGTGCATTAAATATAATTAAACAAAATGACAATACTTACTTATATATTAAAATCAATGCATGAAATACATTTATACATTTAATAATAATTGTACGAATTAAATTAGTTTAGAGTCACAAGCACGTATTTAATATACTTTAAATTTAAAGTCCACAATTAAATTAAATTTTAACACTAATAAAATTAAAATATAAATAGTTAGCATTTAATATATAAAATTAAATATATAAAACACGTATAAACAATTAATTCGCGCAATTTGGTAAACACAACGATTTAACATAAATTCAATATTAATTAACTTAAGATATGATTAGTTAACAATTTAACATTTACAATATAAAATATAAAATTAAATATATAAAACACTTATGAACAATTAGTTTGCGCAAATTGGTAAACACATAGTTATATTAAAATACGAAAAAGTTTTGGGCGTTACAAAAACGCCCGCTTCTGCTTTCAGTTTATTTTTAAAATGGGCGTTACTCCCTCATCCGAACTCCAAATGCCCTGATTTTTAAAGCCACAGAAACCTCTTGAAGTTTAGAACAACCTCCTCTTGGAATCATTTCAATATCTTTTCTAATTTGTGAGATATAATCAATTATTTTAGGTGTCGCCACTTTCCCGACAAACTGCATTCGCCTAACTTCAAGCTTACGCCATTTTCTCCTCACTTTGAAATAGAAAACGATCCATATATCATCGGAAAGGTATTTGTGTCTAGTTTCACATCCAACAAAAAAAACTCAATTCCCACTTCTAGAATTAAAGATATTCCAGTTTTCCCTCAGCATGTACGTTTCCTAAAATTGTCCGTTTTTGCCAAACTTCACCAAAACCTCTCTTATTGCATTCCTTTCACTTCCTTGGCTCCTGTATGTGACTTATATGAGTTATATACTTGGTTTATTAACAATTATGTTCTTATTTGACATTCGTTGATTGTTATTACATGATATATTTATCCATGACGCTGTCGTGCGTCTTAAAGGGTTCATACGAGTCGTGTCTCACGAACACTTGTCCTTGTTGCACAGATCTTCTTCAAAGCTTTCCAAACCCTTCCCTTCTCTTCCAAATTGGAACCCAAGCAAGAGAGCATGAGACAAGGTTATATCTTCCAACTCCAAGCAAGATTTCAAGCTCCATCCTCTTCCTTCATCTTCTCTTCCTTCTTCCTTCCAAGGTATATGTGGGTTTGTGTATATATATATTAATTATGATGGGGTTGGTGATTCTTGCATGATAACTTGGGTCTTGGTGCGTAGATGCTTGAATACATGATAATCTATGAATTCTATGTTTAATTGGTTAAATTCTTGGACCATATAGGTGTAGATATGTGTATATATATGTATATATATAAATGTGGGTTTATGTAATTTGATGGGGTGATTGAAGATTGATGAGTTATATGAGCATATACATGTGTATTGAGTCATTTTATGGTGCTTTCTTGGTGTATTTTGATTGGAATCGGAGTTGGAGGAGTTTGGGACCTTCCCCTTCACGTTATACCATTGAAATGCCCTATTTTTCGACCCAGAAGTCATCGAACGACCGTTCGGTTTGTTAGTGAACGGCCGTTCACTCGTACAGAACCGTTCTGTCCTTCGAACGGTCGTTCCTGGTTTTGTGCATGGATTTCAAATGACCGTCCACTATTCAAATGGACTTGGAATGACCTGATTCTTGGAATGAACTGAATATCTTTTCTCAATTGTGAGTTATGATCGTTTGAAAATTGTGTCGCTACTTCACCGAAACACTGCACTCACCCTACTTCGGACCTTCGCCATTTCCACATCTCTTTGAACCACGATTCGGGCCATATATCATTTGAAAGGCCTGTGTGTCTAGTTTCATTCCCAACTAACAAAACTCCATTCCAAATTCTAGAGCTCAAGATATGTTCAATTCTTTACAGCTCGTGCATTCGCGAAAACTGTCAGCTCTCACTAAAAACTTGTCCCATCCATTTTCTTGCTTTCCCTCCACTTCCTCGGACTCCATATGTGTTTTGAATGTATTGTATGTTAGGAATAGTGCCCTAGAAAGCCGATTGTATATCCGCTTTGTGCTTTTCCTTATTGTAATCACAGACAATCTTTGAATGAAATAACGAATTGAGGCAACACTTCTTTATATGCTCTTGTTTGGTATGCGTTTACTTTAGCTGTGCATGTATGAGAACTCCCCTAATCCTGATGACTTTAGGACTCTACCATTTAGGTGAAATGGTTCATGAAACGAGCCCTATATCACATAAGTCATGATTAGTAAAATACTTCAAGCCGATGAGTCCTACAGACAGTGGGAGTGTCAACCTGACTCCTCTAAGGCTTGCTTGTGGGATCACGCCCTTAAGAAGGACCTCCTTGTTTCATGGAGGTGCAAAGTGTATAGTTGATACGTGCGTGATACATGAGGGTGCTTACTTTAATAAGTAAGTTCACTGAGGTGCCCCGTGTGAGAACATTCCTAAATGGGAAAGGAAGTTTCTATTTCAGAAAATAGAAACTTCCAGATTAGGAAATATCTCACGAGTCATTGATGTGATTAATTGATCCTTAGACTTGAGTTTCCTTGTAACTTTATGAGTTAACTCTGTAGTCTTAGGTATAAGCTTTAAAGGGTGTCGCCTTAGACAACTGATTCAAGGCTTATGCTGGGGCTGCACAAGTGATTCATGAAAGTGAATGAGAATCAAGAAAGGACCTACACTTGCATTTGAAAGGTGATCTCTTATTGTGTAAGTCATTCATATGCCATATGGAGTCCTTGGCCAAGGCAGTAGATCAAGGCATCAAGAAAAGGGTTTCTTGGATTGAGATCAAATGGATATGAAATGCACTTAGCTTTAAGACCGGATTATTGGGGTTCTGATTATTCCCTTACCCTAGATCTTGGTTGAGAGATAGTAAGTAGGAAGATTGTATCTCACATGAATCAATGACTTAAAGGTTCTGTCGAATCCGAACATTCCAATTCAGCTAGGGGTTAAACACCTGTTGCTAGACTATGGTCGTTTAATCTGTGGACTGATTAATTAATTAGTGAATTAATTAATTAGGGTCACTGTTAATTGAATTGAGAACCTAGAGGGTCACACACAACAACTTGGTTACATGAGTTGAGGCTTGAAAATGATTAAACGAGTTAATCGGGCCAAGAGGGTTCCACACGTGTGAAACCACACGTGAGTGTCACGTGTCCTTGTGACACGTGTCCCACACGTGTAAATATATATATTGTATATATATATTAAATAATTAATTTGTTAATTATTTAATAGACTTTGGTTTAATTTTGAATTAAAAAGAAAGTCTTATTTTGGAGAAAAATAATCTAGTTAATTAATTATGAATTAATTAATTAGATATAAATAAGTTATTTATTTTAAATAAATAAAGTATAACATTATCCAAAAATAGTTTGGATATTTTTAGCTCTCTTGAAAGTTGATTTGAATTAGAATTCAAAGTCAAAGTCAAAATTACTTGATGATCAAGTAATAGGAGAGAGAGAGACCAAAACCCTAGCCCATAAGGACTAGGATTTTTGGTCCTCCCTTTATTATAAATAGGGGAGCTCGAGCTCCCCTTAGAGCTAATTGACAATTCTTTTGGTTCATGTGTTGAACACCATCGTTTCTCCAAGATAAACGAAACCCTAGGTTAAGCCTAAACACTAACTAGAAAACTAGCATCCTTACTAGTTAGATTGTAGTCAAGTTGGTGGACTATCTCTAGAGAGCTTCAAGTTAGAAGTTTGAAGATTCGAGCTTTACCAAGGAGAGGGGATCAAGCCGCGAGAAGAGCGTTCTTGGGTGGCTTGAAACGCTTCAAGAAAGAATAAAAGAAAAGTAAGTTTCTTATCTCTACGAATTTGGTTACACGATTGCGAGTCCATGGTCCTTTCGTTGGAAATTTTTTAAATTTCCGCTGCTTTCTGATTCATGTTTTCCAACATTGTATGCTTGGTTAATTGATTATATGTGATATATCTTGATATGTTTATGAATTTTTTTGCTATGAATTCAATGTCTAAACGTGAGATGAGAACCTGAACGTTTATGTGCTACTTTTATGCATGCATGAATGGTTTGCTTCGTTTAATTGTTTTGTGTGTTGTGTATAGCTCCTTCCATGACTTATATATTTTGTTAATATGTTATATTATGTGTTAACTTGTATATTATGAAATCATAATGTGATTTTGTTAATACACTTTGTGAATTATGATCCAATATGCCTTAAAATGCTCTCTAGCTTGCATGCATGAATTGTTCCTCTGTTTATTGGCCTCATATGATAACTTCCCGAATCATTTTGGCTCGCATGCATTGTTAACATGTTATAGTATGAGTTATGATTATTGTATGAAGCTTATGATTCGATTTGATACAAAACGTGAAAGATATGAAAAACATGAATATGAAACCACCATGTATTGAACGCTTTGAATGAATTACTTGATTATATGACCCCATCACACGATTCGTGCTTCTTATGCATCTCATATCATGTGCATAACATGCCGTGTGTCTATGTGGTTTCATATTGAGTCAATTCTCACGAGTACACACTGTTCCCTCTTTTGTACAGTTCGTTTCCAGGGCAGAGACTTCCGAATTGAATAGGCACCCGTATTACTTATGCTTTATGTCTCGTGGTATTCCAGGTGAGGGTGTTTTTGTTTTAGCTATGTATCAAACCCTACAACCCTTATGTGATAAATTTTGGCCAAAACCTTATGTGTATATATATATATATATATATGTTATTTTCAAAGTAGAGTTATCGAGTAAATTATGATCGAGTAAACCTTTTCTCATGAATTATGAAATATGTTATGTTTCTTATGAATCAAATGTTTTGGCGAGATTATGTTATGTTCACAAGCCCAGGAATTTAGTACATGAGTCTATCCGGGGAGGCAAGGGCCGACGGTGATCCCATATGCTAATTCCATCTATGTTTTACGACGGAATGGACCTCGTTAGGAGTTTTGACGAGGAAACGCTAGTCGGGCTTTTGGGGCCTCATGAACCCCTCTAGCCATTATATATGAGGTGGTCGGGTCTTGCAAACCCGTCCACCACCCGGAGGAAGAAGGTTGGAACTTATTTTATGATTATGTTTATGTTATGATATGGTTATGCACCGTGCGGGAAGGTCGGGATACGGATTGCCCAAACGATTATGTCTTATGTTATATGGCTTGCATGTATTATGATATATTGCATGATCACGTATTCAATTGTATTATTGATATTTGTCATACACGGTCAGAGTTTGGTTGGAGATAATGCACGCTCACTCGTCGAGCCTTAATGTTTATGTATGAATTATGAACTTAATGAATTTAATATGAATTAGTCGTAAAGTCCGAGTATTGCTTAGTTATTTTCTGGCCTTCTTGGGAGATAACTTTAAATAAAACCTTGCTCGGAATTTTTGACTTGTATGCGCATGTTTCTATATTTATGTATCGCTCCTGCTCACTCAGTCTTCTAGAGACTGACCCCTCTTTCCCACTTCTCAGTTCTTGCAGGTTTTGGCTAGGCGGGAGTCGAGTCATTTCAATTTTGTTCATGTCACACTTGTACACTCGAGTCGCGTTTCATATTGTTATGTTTTAATTATAGTTCCTTTATGTATAGGGCCTTTGTGCCAATTATGATTATTGTTAGATATTGATTCGGGACAGATTGCATGTTTAGTTGAACCCGTTGTTAGGATGCATGATGGATTTAACTTATGAACTGAAATATGTTAGGCTTGTAGCCATTGTTGAAATTTATGAATTATACGTTATTGCTTCCGCATTGCACTCTTGGTTATTATGATTTATTTGGTACAGGGTTAGATTCCGCCTAGCTAGGATATCTTTTATTTTGTCTCCTGTTCGCTATGAGTTCGGTTCATGCTTGGACTACACTCATAGTGCGGGGGATGTGGTGCCTATTGTCCCGGGTGCTACAGAATCCATACACCCCTACGTGATGTTTTCGGCCAAAATGTATCTATGTATCTATAGTTTTCTAAACCTTATGATTTTCAACTGATTTTACAAAATGGATTGATTGATTAATTGATTGATTGATTGGGCGAGTAAAACATGTTTACTTTGGGCCCGAGGGTAGTGTATTGAGCCAACCGGGGAAGCAAGGGCTGACGGGTAACTCTTGCACTATCCTCACCAATTTTGGGATCACCTCTGAATCCACCAGGAGGTTTGGTGGAGGAAGAAATCCCGTGCGTAGGAGTTATGTTCCCGACGTACACCATTCATAGATGGTTGGGTCTTGCAAGCCCACCATCACCCGGAGGAAGAAGGGTTCATGAAACTGCTAATTGTGCACTGTAATAACTTGCATGATAACCATTGAATTGAAACCTAAATATTGATTGTACACTTTTGGAGAAAGGTTGGAGAATTGCCCTCACTCGCCGGGCCACGGATTGAATTGATCATGAGTGAATTATTAAATTGATTAGTTGTAATCTCGGGCAACTTCTACTTTATTATTGAACTTATATTGCTTTCTCTTATAAAACCTCACCCGAGATTATGGGTTACATGGTAATTGCGCTAATATTTATTTATAAACCCCTCACTCAGTCTTTCGTAGACTGACACCTCACATTTTCAGTTTTTGCAGGTTGAGTGCTAGGCGGGGTCGAGTCAAGTCTTTACTTTTGAGTCTAGCAAAGTCTCATGTATTTTGTTAATGCATTTGTATATTATTGATGCATCTTTGTAATGTTATGAATCTTTTGGTACTTTTAAGTTTTTGAAATGGTTTGTATTGGAAGAAGTGGTGATGCTAATGAATTAATATGTATCTTATGATTCCGTTTCGGTTATGCATGTTGTATACAATTGAGGGTTAGTACCGCCTAGCTAGTGGGTTTTTTTTTTTTATTGTCACCCGTTCGCTATAGGTTGGTTCATGTACGGATCATCCATTTCGTATGTGGATCGACTTATAGTGCGAGGGTGTGGCATCTCGGCGTTCCGGGTGCTACAATGATAGAACTCCTATGAATTAATTCTAATAGCAATTCCATTTGATCTAACACTCTAGGAAACTCTTTTCCTAATTTACATCTCACTACCTTACGCAAGGATTTGAGTGGAATATGCTACAATAGAATTTATGGGTGATTCACTCTTTCTTCTAGACGAGCGATAGATTCTATGTTGGTATCTCGTATTCACTCTTTCTTCTAGATGAGAGTCATGGAACACATGAATCTCCAGGTAAATATCAAACATTGCCCTTGTCATGCATAGAGCATCAATGGAGCTTCAAGTCTAAGGACCATTTAGACACTACCATAACTACGGAACCAACCTCATCATTAAGGCATAAAAGCCTTACACCATTGAGGTGTTCCTGTCGGGATCCTCAGTGTACTTGTTCCCTAAGAGGCACCCCCATACACATGTGAATCTCTCCACATTCAATACTTATGAAACAAAGTAATCTTTCTTAAAGGCACGTCATATGAGCAAGTCTCAAACGAGACAAGTTAACATCCCCATGCTCATTAGACTCTTCGACTTGAAGTTGGCTTAGGTCACGCCATAGAGACTTGTTCCATAACCTCCATCCCTATGCGAGGTCGAGTTCCTTAGCTTAGTGTGACCTTGGGGTTTCATCCATACACAAACAGTTATAATATGCAATTAATAAACTTGAATGAGATATGATGAATTGGTCACAGAGAATTAAACGACTATGAAACATTGCATTTATTATTTCATTAACGTCATAAATTGCTGCTAATAAGAGTAGTTTACAAAAAGAGGCCTAAACTATTTTGGCTCTTTCAGGGCACTACTCTAACATCTACATCTTCATGGGAGAAGGAATCAACGATTGCAACTCAAACATTGCTTGCAGCTCAAACTGAGGAAAATAAGAAAGTTACAAAGGAATTTAAATCATTAACGACAATAGTTATGAGATTATCTTCTTAGTTTCATACTACTCAGGCACCATTTTTAGACTAAAGCCAATCAAGGATCTTATTTTATGCCTCATTCATGATTCATGCCTCCTCTTAGTTTCAAGCCTTCTAGGTTCATGCCTGCTTCAGTATTCACACCCTTGACAACAACTTAGGCATAAAACAAGACTTTTACATTTAGTCGATCAATTATTTGAAAAGAGAAAAAGTTTGCCTTAGCGATCAATTATTAGAGAACGATTTCTTCGGAGGTTTGGAGATTCCATTCCAGATGAAGAGGAATCATATGGTTCTGATTATTGTTATTGTGTATTTTTAGAAATTTTGATTAAAATGTTGGTTTGGTAGATTGATTTTATTGGTGATATAGCTTTACATTGAAATTTTTTAAAAAATATCTCAGATACATAATAATTTTTTGCAATCGAAAAATCAAATTTTGCAAAAGAAATTCAATTACAAATAAATGAAAAAAATTATAAATATTTAAAATTTGGTTGCCAAATTCAGTTGCAAAATTTTTGTGACACGTCGAATTTGCAACAAAATATTCAGTTGTAGAATTAGTCAAAAGTTTTTGATCGAAACCAAAAATTCGATTGCGTAGTTATGTGGCATACATATTATAGATGTAAGTTTTTTACGACCAAAATTTTGGTTACAAATGATGGGTTGCAAAATCAATTACTAACTTTTGTAGATAACGTACTTGCAAAATTAGTTGCAATTTGATTGCAAAATCCTAGTTTTCAATTGAAAAATGAGAATTTGGGTTGCAAATTCAATTGTTAAACCAATATTTTCTAGGAGTGATACATATCACCAATATAATTTTAGTATCTCTACAAAAACGATATATACAGGTATATATATATATATATATATATATATATATATATATATATATGAAATAAGATCATCATCACATGAGACTATATTATCAATGGTCAAGATTTAATGTCAAAGCTTCTTACTCTCTGGTAAGTCCTTCGACACCTAGTTAACTCCAATACAAGTGCATGATCATCATGTTAGGCTATATCATCAACGGTCTCCATGATCACATCAATGAGTTTCACAACTGAATAATTTATGACTTTTTTGTGATGTTGGTTATCATATTGTTGATTTTGATTTCTTTGAAACATGTTTTTTTTTTATTAAAAAAAAAGTCGTAATTTGAAATATATATATTTTTTCTATACATTTATAACAAATTTGTCAAAACGAGTGATTTTATGATTTCTTGCTCCATGGATGGCGAATCTTGAATTAGCCGTTACGATGCTTCCACCATGCAAAACTTAAATAATATATTAATTCGGTAAAAGAAGATTATAATGTAAAATTAATTATGCATAACTAATAATTTGAGTAACAACCCTAATAAAATACACCCAGCTTTACCAATCAAAAATTCTTTCGTTTTTTGTGAGTTAAATGCAATTTTGTAGTCTTGATCGTACGAATTCATCTGCTAAATAATTTCTCATACAACTAATAAGCGTACATAAGGAAACATTACCACATAGGCCAACATACTATAAATTATAGGAACATTATTAAAGTAAATTTATCTTCTCTCATTTTTTTCCTTTCTAAATTTTTTTATCAAGTGACTAGTGGTGCATGTTTCCAAAACCAAAATTTATTTGAAAAAAATATATTAATATTGAAAAAACTAAATAAGTTGATGCTCTTCAAAAGAGAAAATTCACCGTGTACGAAATCAAATAGTTTTTCAATATTTTTAGCAAAGAGTACTTCGTGTAAATCTTAACCGGTCCAAATATTGAGCACAATAATATGAATAATATCATACATGTTGCTTATCCAATGAACAACGTAGACGATCATCTATGAGCCATCTTTAAAGTCCTATGAAACTCAACCTCAGGCCCCGAGACGACAACTAAAGTGAAGGTTTATAAGAATATTATATCCCAATAATAATATCTATTTTGACACTTTAGATAAACCAGGTAAACACAAATATTGTGGCATCACTAAAAGGAAATTCACAAAAAGGTGTCACAATCTTTTCTTTTCTATAAATTTTTTTTTTTTTTTAAAATAGTGTATTACGTATGTACACACCAAGAAGAAATATGAAGAGACCAAAAACGATAAGTTCTCCTATCTCCCTAAAGTTTTTTTTTTTCACATAAACGTAGTTAATATATTTGTTAAGTTTCTATCTTGCACCGACTGGCTTAATACACATCCACATACATATTAGCCATATATTAAACTAGTTAAATTCATACATATTAGCTGTATATTAAACTAGTTAAATTGAAAATATCAACGACCAACAAGAAATGATTACATTAAAGTAGTTAATATATTTTTTTACAAACAATCAGCTGCAAATCAGTTATAAACTTTTGTAGATAGGTCCTTGTAAATTTGGTTGCAATTTGATTGCACACTACAAGAAATTTTGCTCCCAAAAAATATGTAAAATATTTTTGAGTCGAAAGGTACGACTATAAACATGAGAGGGAGGGTTAGTTTGAATGTGAGACTTTTGGAGACAATTCCTTGAAATATTCAAAACAGATACTTATTAAAGTTCAACCTTATTATTTCTTGATTTTTTTAGAAAGTATCTCTTTTGCATGACACTATTCCAATGTTGGAGTTGGAAACTTTTGTTTTTTTGTAAGAATTTTTTTTTCTTTAGTCTACCTTCCTCGAGATAATGGGTAATTATACCCTCAATTCGATAATTAAGAAAAAATACCAAAACTGTAACGCCCTAGTTTTTCAGTTTTAAATAATGTGGCGTATTTGTTTACAAATTGCACAATTTGATTATTTAATTATATGATTAATTGTTTATAAATGTTTATATTTGATTTAAGATATAAGCTATTGCTATTTTAATCGATTTCATTTTATCTTAATTGATCTCTAGTGTTTAACTTCTTAATTAAGGTTTCATGTTACCTTAACTAATTCGGTAATTTCGTTAATTAATTTCAATATGTTAATAGTTGGCTTTAAATTATTTAAAAAGGAAATTAAGTTTTAGTAATTAATTTATTAACGATATGAATTCATTCTTGCGCATGAGTGTTCTATTTGTGCTTCGTTCTTATATGTAATGATATCGGATTGGTTTGAAAATTTAATATGTCGTAAATGTGTGTGTTATGAACATGCTTATATGCTCGGATTATGTTTTCGGATTCATTTGACGTGTTTACGAATTTATTTTGATTTGTGGAACCAAGTCGGGGGCTAACGAGCAATTAGCGCACCCTTGGTTCCGTATGTGATATCTTGAGCTCGGGAATTCGGATTCGAATTCCGACACCTCCGTTGCCTTCATATCGACGATTCGGAGACAATGGAACAAGCCTCATACCTTTTTGAAATCATTAAGACCTCCGAAATCCAACCGTAACGGACAACTCGTGCTAGAAGAGCTCCTTTTGTTGACTAGTCTTCATGGTGGGACCCTTTTTACTTAACCTAACCTAACCATACCTTAACCATGGCTTTTGTACCTTGGGTTAAGCCTTTCTCCTACCCCTTTTACTCTGAAAACCGAACCAAACATCTCCCATAGCTGCTGCTGCTGAACGAGAGAGAGAAGAAGAGAAGAAAGGAAGAAAACCCTTGGCCCTTTGTGATTTTGAGCTCAAATCTCTTCCCTCCTTCACCAAATCTTTAAGGTATGAATATTTATGTCTTCTCTACTCTTTTATTCTTGATTTAATCTACTTAAATCATGATTTGAATCAGATTTGATTAGGGTTTGGGTGATGAGTTTGGTATGAACTTTTAGGGATTTTTGCTCTTGTGACCTATTTGCTTGTGTAGTTGATTTTCTGGCTTATACATGATCATATGAGCTTGTTTCTTGACCCATTTCTTTCCTAACTGATAGTATATGATATTAGGAGGATTTTATCTCTTGACCCTTTGGTGAAATTATGAGATATGGAGCTCCAAACTTGATGATCAAACTGTTTCCCCTGTTTTTCGAACTGCTGTGTGAAATTTTGTGTTGTTGCTTGATCAAATGGTCTCCATTTCGTGTGAAATTGCATGGAGTTGATGTACACTCATTGTTTAGTATGTTAGTATTCATGTTTTAAGTATTTGGATCCATTGGAAGCCTCAAAACCGAAATACATGGCCTGTTTTTATGCATGCTCCATGACAGACTTGTTGCTGTTTCGTTTTGTAACTTGTTGGTCATTCTAATGTGCTTTAAATTGTATCATTTTGCATATATATGAGGTATATTAGTTGTTTAGTATGTTAGCATGCATTCCCCAAAGTTTCAGATCCAAATTCAGGCCCTAAGTACTTGATCAAGGCATGATTGAACAATTGAGCTCTTATGTGCGATTTTGGCGACCCAGTTTTGTTGCATGGATTCGATGGCCTTAATGTGTGATTTAGCCTTTGCACTCTAAATGAAATATGCTCCTAACATGCTAAATATGTTGTATGTCAAGTTTCATAATATTTGGAGTTGATTTGGTATGCTTTTGGATTGATTTTGTTCCAGTTTCTTTCCTAGCATGAGTTGTTGCAACTTTGGACCATTAATTGGCTTGAAATGCATGAATTATTGCTACCTTAACTTACCTATATATGTTAGTTTGATGTTTATTTGGTTTGGCATGAGTTTTGCCCTGCTTGTTGTATGTTTTTTGGCCACTGACCTAAATCCGCGAGGGTGGATTTTTCCCTTTGGAAAAATCCGCGGGGGTGGATTTGAGGCAGTGGGACTGGACCAGATCCATGGGGGTGGATTTTTCCCTTTGGAAAAATCCATGGGGGTGGATTTTGTCCAGCCTGTTTTTATTACTCTGATTCCATTTTTCTTCGTTTGTTTGATCTTCCTCCACCTCTTTTATGACTTTTTGAGATACTAACATGTTCTATAATGTGTTATCTTATTTATTATAATTTTTATGATTTTTCGTGGAATATTTTACAAGTTATGATTTAATATGTCATCAATGCTCCAAGAATGAATGAAATGATTGATTATATGCCTTAATGCGTCATTGAATGAATGAATTGAATGTTTATATGTTTTTAAGACTTTAATAGTGCACATGAACGTGTTCCTTACATTATAGAATCTTCTCTTCATCCATATCATGATCATTACATTGCCGAGCGTCCTAATTGGTTTCATATTGAGTCGTTTCTCACGAGTACACATTATGTCTTTCTCTTGTACAGTTCATCTCCAGGGTGGAGATATCGTGATCGATAGGCTCACGGCCTAGCTTGTATCCTTGTATCGTCATCTTCCAGGTGAGGGTGTTTTCGTTCTAGATATGTATTAAACCCTACAACCTTATGTGATAAGTTTTGGCCAAAAACCTATGTATATCTATATATTGTTTTCAAATGGAGTCATCGAGTAAATCTTTTCTCAATGATTATGAAAGGGAATAAGTATGTGATGAATGTATTATGTTTCTCATGAATCAAATGTTTTGGCGAGAATATGATTATGGATATGATTATGATTGCACGGGCCCAGGGACTTAGTGCAAGCGGCTATCCGGGGAGGCAAGGGCCGACGGTGATCCCTTGTACTAGTCCCACCACATTTACGGTGATACCGACCCTCGCTAGGAGGTTTAGCGGGGAATGGGAGCTGAGTGCCCTTGGGGGATTCATGTAACCCCATTGGCCTATGTATGGACCGGTGTTCGGGTCTTGCTAACCCGTCCACCAACCCGGAGGAAGAAGGTTGGAACTTATTTATGATTGAAAATGATTGACTGATTGATTGAATATGATTGATTATTGATTGATAGGCACTGTGCGGGAAGGCCGGGAATCGGATTGCCCAAACAAATATATTTAGGACATGCATGTGATCTGTGTGTATTATGATATATTGCATGATCACCTATTTAATGTATTAATGATATTTGTCGTACACGGTCGGAGTTTGGTTGGAGATTGTGCACGCTCACTCGCCG
The DNA here is from genome assembly GCA_037501455.1 of Lantana camara. Taxonomy (NCBI): domain Eukaryota; kingdom Viridiplantae; phylum Streptophyta; class Magnoliopsida; order Lamiales; family Verbenaceae; genus Lantana; species Lantana camara. The sequence continues at coordinate 111,874,063 of CM074855.1, forward strand.
AGCCTTATTGATTAAGTATGATATATGGACTTATTGAATTTAATATGAATAGTCGTAAAGTCTGAGCATTGCTGAGTCATTCTTTTGCCCTTTTTGGGAACTAACTTTAAATAAAACCTTGCTCGGGATTTATGACTTGCATGTGCATGTTTCTATAGTATATGTATCGTCCCTGCTCACTCAGTCTTCTAGAGACTGACCCCTCTTTCCCACTTCTCAGTTTCTTGCAGGTTTTGCTAGGCGGAGGTCAAGTTTTACTTCTTTTGTTAGATCACTTGTACACTCGAGTCACATCTTACATTATTATGTTCTAATTGGATATTCCTATGTAATTGGGCCTTTGTGCTAGTTATGGAATTATTGGATATTGATTCGGGACAGGTTGTGTGCTTAGTTGAACCCGTCATTGCTTCTTATGTTTATTATGAATGGTATGATTTGTTTTTTTGAAATTTCATGTATTTCAGTCTTATTCTTTTGGTTTTAAGTTTAGCTCCCGCCTAGCATAGCGAGTGAGTGAGTCCCCGTTCGCTGTGAGCTTGGTTCATGTATGGATTTTCCATTTCATGTGTGGATCGGGCTCATTGTGCGGGGGATGTGGCGCCTATCGTCCCGGGTGCTACAAAAACAATGTAGAAATTGATTTTTTTTAAACCATCAATATTTAATATTTTTGGAAATTCACATTACCATTGAATTATATATTTGAATAGATTCTTTTTTTTTTAATTTCTATTTTTAACATAAAAACAATAGAGAAAAAGTGACCGAATATTTCATGATTATAATATTTAATTGCAAAACGTGGATTGTTGGCCGCAATTTGTGTACTTTGATTCGATCGGTGAATGATTTAAAAAAAAAAGGGTAATTTAATGACTAATGAGGAGTTTAACACTCTCAAATATTGAATAAGAAAAAGGTAAAAGATTTATTTTAGAGTAAGTGTCGTGGAAACCATATAAATATTTCCAATAGGTTATTTTCATTAAAAAGGATTTTGATAATTTGACCATGAAAGAAAATTAAAATATATCAGATTTGCAAATTTCTTGTAGTGTGCAATCGAATTTGATCATTTTGATCATTTTGGTTGCAAATCCAATTGTTAAACCAATGTTTTTTTGGAGTGATATATATCACCAATATTAGTATCTCTACAAAAATAAAATATATGTATGCATCTACTAATCCCTTAATCGTTGATCTCTATTATATGAATAAGATAAAAATCACATGAGACTATATTGTAAATGGTCTAGATTTCACATAAAAACTACTTACTCTCTAGTAAGTCCTTCTACAGCTAGTTAACTCCATTACAACCACACAATAATCATATTGGGCTATATCATCTTTGTTCATGACCACATCAATGAGTTTTGCAACTCCACAATCTATGACCTATTGGTGATAATGCTTATCATATTGTTGATTTCGCTTTCTTGGAAAAATACTTTTCTGGAAAAACTCATAAATTGAAATAAATATTTTTCATACATTTATAACAACGTTTGTCGAAATGAGTAATTTCATGATTTCATGCTCTATGGATGAAGAATCTTGAATTAGTTGTGATGATGCTTCCACTACGCAAAACTTGTCTAATATATTAATTTGGTAAATAAAGATCATAATGTAAAATAAATAATGCATAACCAATAATATGACTAACAACCCTAATAGAATACATGCAACTTTACTACAAAAAATTGTTCTGTTGTTTGTGAGTTAAGCCCTTTTGTGGTCTTAATTATATGACTCACCGTTCTCACTAGTTACATAATCCATCTGCTAAAAATTTCCCCTACAACAAATAAGCACATAAGGAAACATTACCACTTAAGCCAACATAACATAAGGAAACATAATCAAATAGGCCAACATACTATAAAGTACGGGAACTTTATTAAAGTAAATTTATTTGCTCTTCGTATTTTCCTTTCTAAAAATTTTATTCAACTGACTAGACGCTCATGTTGCCTAAACTAAATTTTAATTGAAAAAAACATATTAATATTGGAATCAGCTAAATAAATTGATACTCCTCAAAAGACAAAATTCAAGTTGTACGAAATCAAATTGTTTTTCAATATTTTTAGCGATGAGTTCACGTAAATCTTAACCGGTCCAAATATTGAGGACAATATATAATATCATGCATGTTGCTCCTCCAATGAGCAACGTTGACGATTGTTTATGAGCCATCTGTAACGCCCTATGAAACTCAACCTCACACGCCAGGAAGATAACTAAAGTCAAGGTTTATACGAATATCATATCCCCATAATAATATATGTTTTTCACATTTTGAATAAACCGGGTAAACATAAATATTGTGGCATCACTAAAAGGTAATTCACAAAAAGGTGTCACAATCTTTTCTTTTCCATAAAAAAGAAAGTAATATTGAAAATAGTGTATTACGAATGTACACACCAAGAAGGAAGATGAAGAGACCCAAAACACTAAGTTCTCCTTTCTCCCTAAAGTTTATTTTCACATAACGTAATTAATATATTTGTTAAGTTTCGATCTTACACCGACCAGCTTAAAACACATCCACACACATATTACTCGTATAACAAACTGCTTAAATTGAAAATATTCATGGCGAATGTAAAACAAGGCAAGATTACATTAAATTAGGTAATATATTTGTTACAAGCAATTAGCTGCAAAATTAGTTACAAACTTTTGTAGATAGGGTCCTTGTAAATTTGGTTGCAATTTGATTGCACAATACTAGTTTTCAATTGAAAAATGATCATTTTGGTTGCAAATTCAACTGTTAAACCAATATTTTTTAGCAGTGATATATATCACCAATATTAGTTTCTCTACAAATATAAAATATTTATGTATCTACTACTCCCTTAATTGTTTATCTCTACTATTTGAATAAAATCAACATCACATGAGACTATATTATGAATGGTATAGATTTCACATCAAAACTTCTTACTCTGTGGTAAGTCCTTGGCCAGCTAGTTACAACCACACAATCATCATATTCGGCTCTATCATCAACTGTCTCCATGATCACATCAATGAATTTCGCAACTCCACAACCCATGACCATTGGTGTTATTGCTTATCATATTGTTGATTTTGCTTTCTTCAAAAAATATATTTTTGGAAAAACTCATAAACTGAAATAAACATTTTTCATAAATTTATAACAAAATTTGTCGGAATGAGTGATTTCATGATTTCTCTTGCTCCATGGATAAAGAATCTTAAATTACCTGTGCCAATGTTTCCACCATGCAAAACTTGCCTAGTATATTAATTTGGTAAATGAAGATCATAATGTAAAATTAATAATGCATAAATAATAATAGAGTAAAGACCCTAATAAAATACATAACTTTACTAATAAAAAATTCTTCGGTTGTTTGTGAGTTAAGCTCACTTTTGTAGTCTTAATTATATGAATTACCATTCTCACTAGTTATATAAATGATCTGCTAAACAATTTTCCTACAATGAATAAGCAACATAGGGTAACATATTATAAATTAGGGGAACTTATTAAAGTAAATTTAGTTTCTCTTCCTTTTTTCCTTTCTAATTTTTTTTTTTTCAAGTGACTAGTGGCTCATGTTGCCAAAACCAAAGTTTAATTGAAACAAACATATTAATATGAAAAACAACTAAATGCTCTGTCGAACGCCACTATCTCCCCAAATTTCTTCTCCTACACCGAACACCATAGATAGTGAAGCACTGGTTACTGAAAAAGCGGATACTAAAGCAATGGATTCTGAAACATGTCTAGAGATGGCCAGTTCACTGGTGAAAGGGCAAAACGAGCTTCTCAAAGTGCTAAGGAAGTGGAATTCGGATACAATCACGTGAAGTCGCAGCTGATTGAAGAAGAAAATTTGGAAAAAAAGATCCAGGAGTTGAATGGTAAGATCGATGAGTTGGATAAACTCGTATTAAACACACAAGCAAAATTGGAGGATGCAACAAAAATATTGGAGGATAGCAAAGATAGGCATGACCAAGAAAAGCACCGACTATATGATGTCAAACGAACCCAGGAATTGGATTCTCTCAAGTCGAAGCTAAGGACCGCATTACATGAGGTGCAAACGGTGTCAGATTTGTGGCGACAACAATCAGATGTGGCGAAGGAGCAATCAGATTCACTAAAGAAGGCATTAGAAGCATTGGGGGCGCGGCGGTGAAGTGTTATGAACTCCGCTGAAGAAGGCACAAGAAGCATTGGGGTGCGGTGATGAAGTGTTATGAACATGAATTCTGCTTAAGTGTTTAAGTTTTGTTATTGTGATTTTGCTTAGTTGTCGTTTTTATTTCTAATTGAATTCTGATTGGCCATTATGCGTGAGATTAACAGCATATATATATGTCAGTTGTAAGAATTCTTTCTTCATGGAATCAGATTATTAAATTCAATTTTCTTTTTAAAAAATAAATATAAAATTAATTAAAAAAAGGAAAAAAATATTGAAAACAACTAATAAATTGATGTTCCTCAAAAGAGAAAATTCACCTTATACAAAATCAAATAGTTTTTTAATATTTTTAATGATTACTTCGCATAAATTTTGACAGGTCCAAATATTGAGAACAATAATATGAATAATATCATGCATGTTGCTTGTTCAATGAGCGTAGTTGATGATCGTCTATGAGCCTTCTGTAAAGTCCTATGAAACTCAACCTCAAACCCCGAGACGACAACTAAACTGAAGGTTTATACGAATATTATATCCCCATAATCATATCTGTTGTTCTCACTGTAAATAAACCAGGTAAATAGACATATTGTGGCATCACTAAAAGGTAATTCACAAAAAGGTGTCACAATCTTTTCTTTTCGAAGAAAAAAAGTAATTTTAAAAATAGTGTATAACGTATTTACACACCAAAAGGAAGATGTAGAGACCTAAAACAATAAGTTCTCCTTTCTCCCTTACGGTTTTTTTTTCACATAAACGTAGTTAATATATTTGTTAAGTTTCGATCTTGAACCGACCCGCTTAATACACATCTACACACATATTACTCGTGTAATAAACTATAAACTGATTCAAGGGCCATGGGAAACAAGGCAAGATTACATTAAAGTAGTTAATATATTTGTTACAAACAATCAGCTGCAAAATTAGTTACAAACTTTTGTAGATAGGGTCCTTGTAAATTTGGTTGCAATTTGATTGCAAAATGCTAGTTTTCAATTGAAAAATGATCACTTAGGTTGCAAATTCAACTGTTAAACCAATGTTTTTTAGGAGTGATATATATCACCAAAATTAGTATCTCTACAAAAATAAAATATATGGATGCATCTACTACTCCCTTAATTGTAGATCTCTATTATATGAATAAGAAAAACATCACATGAGACTATATTGTCAATGGTCTAGATTTTACATTAAAACTTCTTACTCTCTATTAAGTCCTTCGACAGCTAGTTAACTTCATTACAACCACACAATCATCATATTGGGCCATATCATCAACTTTATTCATGATCACATCAATGAGTTTTGCAACTTCACAATGTATGACCTATTGGTGATATTGCTCATCATATTGTTGATTTCGCTTTCTTTGTAAAATATTTTTTTGGAAAACTTATAAATTGAAATAAATATTTTTTATACATTTATAACAACATTGGTCGGAATGAGTAATTTCATGATTTCTTGCTCCATGGATGAAGAATCTTGAATTAGCTATGATGATACTTCCACCAAGCAAAATTTGCCTAATATATGAATTCGGTAAATAAAGATCATAATGTAAAAATAATAATGCATAAAAAGTAATATGAGTAACAACCCTAATAAAATACACGCAAGTTTACTATAAAAAAATTCTTCTACTGTTTGTAGTTATGCCCTTTTGTGGTCTTAATTATGCGACTCAATGTTCTCGCTAGTTACATAATCCATCTGCTAAAAAATTTCCCCAACAACAAATAAGCACATAAGGGACAGGAGACATCATCACATAGGCCAACATACTACAAATTACAGGAACTTTAGTAAAGTAAATTTATTTACTCTCCCTTTTTTCCTTTGCAAAAATATTAATCAAGTGACTAGAAGCTCATGTTGCCAAAACCTAATTTTAATTGAAAAAAACATATTAATATTGAAAACAACCAAATAAATTGATACTCCTGAAAAGACAAAATTCAGGTTGGACGAAATCAAATTCTTTTTCAATATTTTTAGCGATGAGTTCAAGTATATCTTAACCGGTCCAAATATTGAGGACAATATATAATATCATGCATGTTGCTTCTCCAATGAGCAACGTTGACGATTGTTTATGAGCCATCTATAACGCCCTATGAAACTCAACCTCACACGCCAGGAAGATAACTAAAGTCAAGGTTTATACGAATATCATATCCCCATAATAATATATGTTTTTCACGTTTTGAATAAACCGGGTACACATAAATATTGTGGCATCACTAAAAGGTAATTCACAAAAAGGTGTCACAATCTTTTCTTTTCCAAAAAAAAGAAAGTAATATTGAAAATAGTGTATTACGAATGTACACACCAAGAAGGAAGATGAAGAGACCCAAAACACTAAGTTCTCCTTTCTCCCTAAAGTTTATTTTCACATAACGTAATTAATATATTTGTTATGTTTCGATCTTACACCGACCGGCTTAATACACATCCACACACATATTACTCGTATAACAAACTGCTTAAATTGAAAATATTCAAGGCGAATGTAAAACAAGGCAAGATTACATTAAATTAGGTAATATATTTGTTACAAGCAATTAGCTGCAAAATTAGTTACAAACTTTTGTAGATAGGGTCCTTGTAAATTTGGTTGTGATTTGATTGCACAATACTAGTTTTTAATTGAAAAATGATCATTTTGGTTGCAAATTCAACTGTTAAACCAATATTTTTTAGCAGTGATATATATCACCAATATTAGTTTCTCTACAAATATAAAATATTTATGTATCTACTACTCCCTTAATTGTTTATCTCTACTATTTGAATAAAATCAACATCACATGAGACTATATTATGAATGGTATAGATTTCACATCAAAACTTCTTACTCTGTGGTAAGTCCTTGGCCAGCTAGTTACAACCACACAATCATCATATTGGGCTCTATCATCAACTGTCTCCATGATCACATCAATGAATTTCGCAACTCCACAACCTATGACCATTGGTGTTATTGCTTATCATATTGTTGATTTTGCTTTCTTCGAAAAATATATTTTTGGAAAAACTCATAAACTGAAATAAACATTTTTCATAAATTTATAACAAAATTTGTCGGAATGAGTGATTTCATGATTTCTCTTGCTCCATGGATAAAGAATCTTAAATTACCTGTGCCAATGTTTCCACCATACAAAACTTGCCTAATATATTAATTTGGTAAATGAAGATCATAATGTAAAATTAATAATGCATAAATAATAATAGAGTAACAACCCTAATAAAATACATAACTTTACTAATAAAAAATTATTCGGTTGTTTGTGAGTTAAGCTCACTTTTGTAGTCTTAATTATATGAATTACCATTCTCACTAGTTATATAAATGATCTGCTAAACAATTTTCCTACAATGAATAAGCAACATAGGGTAACATATTATAAATTAGGTGAACTTATTAAAGTAAATTTAGTTTCTCTTCCTTTTTTCCTTTCTAATTTTTTTTTTCAAGTGACTAGTGGCTCATGTTGCCAAAACCAAAGTTTAATTGAAACAAACATATTAATATGAAAAACAACTAAATGCTCTGTCGAACGCCACTATCTCCCCAAATTTCTTCTCCTACACCGAAAGCCATGGATAGTGAAGCACTGGTTACTGAAAAAGCGGATACTAAAGCAATGGATTCTGAAACATGTCTAGAGATGGCCAGTTCACTGGTGAAAGGGCAAAACGAGCTTCTCAAAGTGCTAAGGAAGTGGAATTCGGATACAATCACGTGAAGTCGCAGCTGATTGAAGAAGAAAATTTGGAAAAAAAGATCCAGGAGTTGAATGGTAAGATCGATGAGTTGGATAAACTCGTATTAAACACACAAGCAAAATTGGAGGATGCAAAAAAAATATTGGAGGATAGCAAAGATAGGCATGACCAAGAAAAGCACCGACTATATGATGTCAAACGAGCCCAGGAATTGGATTCTCTCAAGTCGAAGCTAGGGACCGCATTACATGAGGTGCAAACGGTGTCAGATTTGTGGCGGCAACAATCAGATGTGGCAAAGGAGCAATCAGATTCACTAAAGAAGGCATTAGAAGCATTGGGGGCGTGGCGGTGAAGTGTTATGAACTCCGCTGAAGAAGGCACAAGAAGCATTGGGGTGCGGTGATGAAGTGTTATGAACATGAATTCTGCTTAAGTGTTTGAGTTTTGTTATTGTGATTTTGCTTAGTTGTCGTTTTTATTTCTAATTGAATTCTGATTGGCCATTATGCATGAGATTAACAGCATATATATATGTCAGCTGTAAGAATGCTTTCTTTCATGGAATCAGATTATTAAATTCAATTTTCTTTTTAAAAAATAAAAATAAAAATAATTAAAAAAAGGAAAAAAATATTGAAAACAACTAATAAATTTATGTTCCTCAAAAGAGAAAATTCACCTTATACAAAATCAAATAGTTTTTTAATATTTTTAATGATTACTTCGCATAAATTTTGACAGGTCCAAATATTGAGAACAATAATATGAATAATATCATGCATGTTGCTTCTTCAATGAGCGTAGTTGATGATCGTCTATGAGCCTTCTGTAAAGTGCTAAGAAACTCAATCTCAAACCCCAAGACGACAACTAAACTGAAGGTTTATACGAATATTATATCCCCATAATCATATCTGTTGTTCTCACTATAAATAAACCAGGTAAATAGAAATATTGTGGCATCACTAAAAGGTAATTCACAAAAAGGTGTCAAAATCTTTTCTTTTCGAAGAAAAAAAGTAATTTTAAAAATAGTGTATAACGTATTTACACACCAAAAGGAAGATGAAGAGACCTAAAACAATAAGTTCTCCTTTCTCCCTTACGGTTTTTTTTCACATAAACGTAGTTAATATATTTGTTAAGTTTCGATCTTGAACCGACCCGCTTAATACACATCTACACACATATTACTCGTGTAATAAACTATAAACTGATTCAAGGCCCATGGGAAACAAGGCAAGATTACATTAAAGTAATTAATATATTTGTTACAAACAATCAGCTGCAAAATTAGTTACAAACTTTTGTAGATAGGGTACTTGTAAATTTGGTTGCAATATGATTGCAAAATGCTAGTTTTCAATTGAAAAATGATCACTTAGGTTGCAAATTCAACTGTTAAACCAATGTTTTTTAGGAGTGATATATATCACCAAAATTAGTATCTCTACAAAAATAAAATATATGGATGCATCTACTACTCCCTTAATTGTAGATCTCTATTATATGAATAAGAAAAACATCACATGAGACTATATTGTCAATGGTCTAGATTTTACATTAAAACTTCTTACTCTCTATTAAGTCCTTCGACAGCTAGTTAACTTCATTACAACCACACAATCATCATATTGGGCCATATCATCAACTTTATTCATGATCACATCAATGAGTTTTGCAACTTCACAATGTATGACCTATTGGTGATATTGCTTATCATATTGTTGATTTCGCTTTCTTTGTAAAATATTTTTTTGGAAAACTTATAAATTGAAATAAATATTTTTTATACATTTATAACAACATTGGTCGGAATGAGTGATTTCATGATTTCTTGCTCCATGGATGAAGAATCTTGAATTAGCTATGATGATACTTCCACCAAGCAAAATTTGCCTAATATTAGAATTCGGTAAATAAAGATCATAATGTAAAATTAATAATGCATAAAAAGTAATATGAGTAACAACCCTAATAAAATACACGCAAGTTTACTATAAAAAAATTCTTCTACTGTTTGTAGTTATGCCCTTTTGTGGTCTTAATTATGCGACTCAATGTTCTCACTAGTTACATAATCCATCTGCTAAAAAATTTCCCCAACAACAAATAAGCACATAAGGAACATTATCACATAGACCAACATAACATAAGGAGACATCATCACATAGGCCAACATACTATAAATTACAGGAACTTTAGTAAAGTAAATTTATTTACTCTCCCTTTTTTCCTTTGCAAAAATATTAATCAAGTGACTAGAAGCTCATGTTGCCAAAACCTAATTTTAATTGAAAAAAACATATTAATATTGAAAACAACAAAATAAATTGATACTCCTCAAAAGACAAAATTCAGGTTGGACGAAATCAAATTCTTTTTCAATATTTTTAGCGATGAGTTCATGTATATCTTCACCGGTCCAAATATTGAGGACAATATATAATATCATGCATGTTGCTCCTCCAATGAGCAACGTTGACGATTGTTTATGAGCCATCTGTAACGCCCTATGAAACTCAACCTCACACGCCAGGAAGATAACTAAAGTCAAGGTTTATACGAATATCATATCCCCATAAATATATATGTTTTTCACATTTTGAATAAACCGGGTAAACATAAATATTGTGGCATCACTAAATGGTAATTCACAAAAAGGTGTCACAATCTTTTCTTTTCCATAAAAAAGAAAGTAATATTGAAAATAGTGTATTACGAATGTAAACGTAGTTAATATATTTGTTAAGTTTCGATCTTGTACCGACCGGCTTAATACACATCCACACAAATATTAATCGTATAACAAACTGCTTAAATTGAAAATATTCAAGGCGAATGTAAAACAAGGCAAGATTACATTAAATTAGGTAATATATTTGTTACAAACAATTAGCCGCAAAATTAGTTACAAACTTTTGTAGATAGGGTCCTTGTAAATTTGCTTGCAATTTGATTGCACAATAGTAGTTTTCAATTGACAAATGATCATTTTGGTTGCAAATTCAACTGTTAAACCAATATTTTTTAGGAGTGATATATACCACCAACATTAGTTTCTCTACAAATATAAAATATGTGTATGTGTATCTACTACTCCCTTAATTGTTCATCTCTACTATTTGAATAAAATCAAAATCACATGAGACTATATCATGAATGGTCTAGATTTCACATCAAAACTTCTTACTCTGTGGTAAGTCCTTCGCTAGCACTACAAGAAAACAGCGGAATTTCGACGACACTGTTCGTCGGAATTCCGTCGGAAATCCGTCGGAAATATCAAATACCGACGAATGATTGTTGTCGCATAAATAGTCCTCGGAAAAGTTTACCGACGGATTACCGACGGAATTGTCCGTCGGAAACATTTCCGACGGAAATTTTAACGAAATGTTAAAAATAATACACGACTTTCCGACGGAAAATCCGTCGGAAAATAGAATAAAAGTACAAAATTTAAAAAAAATAAAAAAATCATTTGTGAGACCCGAACCACCCCCGAAACGAGCCACACCAATACACCACAGACGAGCCACGAGACGAGCTTAAGCTCGGCGAGCCAACCCAATGCGAGAATTAATTCCCGCGATTATTGTGCTCAAGGGGATTCGAACTCGGGTCTCCAAGAGAGAATGGTGACTCCCTTACCAACTTGGATAACTTACTTATTGTTAATATTATGTCTTTAAATATATTTATATACTTATTTCAAATAATTATTTAAATACGTTTTGTTATTAATTTAAAATATAAAATTTTAAATATATGATTATATGAATTAAATATAATCACATTTATTGGAATTTTTTAAAAGTACGTATTCAAATGAAAATAAAACTCATTAGAATTAAGAGTTTTCCGATCTATTGAAAATATATAGAGTATGATAATAAGAATTTTTTCTAAAATTAATATATTAATTATAAGTTACATTATAAGATATTTGTACATTTAAAAATAAAATTAGTAATTAGAAAAAAATTTATTTAATTAAATTTAATAGTTTCCGACGGATTACCGACGGAATTTCCGTCGGAAATATTTATTTTTATTTTTATATTTTTATAGTTTCCGACGGATTACCGACGGAATTTCCGCCGGAAAATATTTATTTTTATTTTCATATTTTTATATTTTTCGACGGATTACCGAAGGAATTTCCGTCGGAAAATATTTATTTTTATTTTTATATATTTATATTTTTATAGTTTCCAACGGATTACCTACGGAATTTCCATCGGAAAATATTTATTTTTATTTTTATATTTTTCAACAAATTTCGTCGGAAAACCGTCGGTATTTCGTCGGAAAAGATTTATTTTTATTTTTATATTTATATTTTTATATTTTCCGACGAAATTACCGACAAAATTGTCCGTCGGAAATGTTTCCGACGGATTACATACGGAATTTCCCTCGGAAAATATTTATTTTTATTTTTATATTTTTGAACAAATTCCGTCGGAAAACCGTCGGTATTCCGTAGGAAAATAATAATTTTCCCTCGGAAATTGACAGTTTTCTTGTAGTGTAGCTAGTTAACTCAATTACAACCACACAATCATCATATTGGGCGCTATCATCAACTGTGTAATGTCCCACATCGGAAGTGAGGGGAACGAAATCCCCCCTTATAAGGGGAGATGGAAACCTCACCCTGTAGACGCGTTCTGCGCTACGACTGGGTTCTCCAGTGGGCGCAGGAACAAAGCCGTGAGGGTGGTGTAATCTGGTTCCCAGCCAAAGTGGACAATATTCACAGGAAGGTGGTTCTGGGATGTTACATATGGTATCAGAGTCGGGGCCCACCGGTGTGCCAGCGAGGACGCTGGGCCCTTATGGGGGGGGGGGGGATGTAATGTCCCACATCGGAAGTGAGGGGAACGAAATCTTCCCTTATAAGGGGAAATGAAAACCTCACCCTATAGACATGTTCTGCGCTACGACTGGGTTCTCCAGTGGGCGCAGGAACAAAGCCGTGAGGGTGGTCTAATCCGGTTCCCACCCAAAGCGGACAATATTCACAAGAAGGTGGTTCTGGGCTGTTACAAACTGTCTCCACGATCACATAAATGAGTTTCGCAACTCCACAACCTATGACCATTGGTGTTATTGCTTATCATATTGTTGATTTCGCTTTCTTCAAAAAATATTTTTTTGGAAAACTCATAAACTAAAATAAATATTTTTCATACATTTATAACAAAATTTGTCAGAATGAGTGATTTCATGATTTCTCTTGCTCCATGGATAAAGAATCTTGAATTACCTGTGACAATGTTTCCACCATACAAACCTTGACTAATTTATTAATTTGGTAAATGAAGATCATAATGTAAAATTAATAATGCATAAATAATAATAGAGTAACAACCCTAATAAAATACACACAACTTTACTAATAAAAAATTCTTCGATTGTTTGTGAGTTAAGCTCACTTTTGTAGTCTTCATTATATGAATTACCATTCTCACTAGTTATATAAATCATCTGATAAACAATTTCCCTACAACGAATAAGCAACATAGGATAACATATTATAAATTAGGGGAACTTTATTAAAGTAAATTTATTTTCTCTTCCTTTTTTCCTTTCTAAATTTTTTTTATTAAGTGACTAGTGACTCATGTTGCCAAAACCAAAGTTTAATTGAAACAAACATATTAATATTGAAAACAACTAAATAAATTGATGCTCCTCAAAAGAGAAAATTCACCTTGTAAACAATCAAATAGTTTATCAATATTTTTAGCGATTACTTCGTGTAAATCTTGACAGGTTCAAATATTAAGCACAATAATATGAATAATATCATGTATGTTGCTCCTCCAATGAGCATCGTTGGTCATCGTCTATGAGCCATCTATAAAGTCCTATGAAACTCAACCTCAAACCCCAAGATGAGAACTAAAGTGAAGGTTTATACGAATATTATATCCCCATAATCATATTTGATTTTCTCACTATGAATAAACCAGGTAAATAAAAATATTGTGGCATCACTAAAAGGTAATTAACAGAAAGGTGTCACAATCTTTTCTTTTCCTTGCAAAAAAGTAATTTTAAAATTAGTGAATTACGTATTTACACATTAAGAAGGAAGATGAAGAGACCTAAAATAATTAGTTCTCCTTTCTCCCTAATGTTTTTTTTTTTCACATAAACGTAGTTAATATATTTGTTAAGTTTCGATCTTGAACCGACCCGCTTAATACACATCGACACATATATTACGTGTGTAATAAACTAGCTAAACTGATTCAAGGCCCATGGGAAACAAGGCAAGATTACATTAAAGTAGTTAATATATTTGTTACAAACAATCAGCTGGAAAATCAGTTACAAATAATCGGCTGCAAAATCAGTTACAAACTTTTGTAGATAGGGTCCATGTAAATTTGGTTGCAATTTGATTGCAAAATGCTAGTTGTCAATTGAAAAATGATCACTTAGGTTGCAAATTCAACTATTAAACCAATGTTTTTTAGGAGTGATATATATTGCCAAAATTAGTATCTCTACAAAAATAAAATATATGTATGCATCTACCGGACGGGGATCCCCTGCTATACTTCCTGCTTCAAATTCCTGCTACACCTATGAAATATTGCCCAATGTCCAATTATATCACTAATAAAAAAATTGAGAAGTAGGGGATTGTATTTACCTTTCAACCTTTAACTCAATGTTTTTGGTTTTCTTTACCCAAATAATTGCGTTATACTTTCTTTTTTTTATTTTGCAAATATTGTTTATTTATTTCACATTATCTAGATTCTTAAATTCTTTTCTTTTATATATTTATCTTTTAATACTGATCTACATTTATTTTTTTCTCTCACCTCATTTCAATTTTTTAATTATATTTTCTTTCTTTTTTCAAATTTTCAATTTCTACTTGAACTATTACTTTATAATTGAACAGATTTGATATATTCTTATTTTATTAAATAATTACATGAAAATTTTAATTTAATATAACCCTAAACCCTTAAACCCTAAACTCTTAAACCCTAAACCTTAAAATCCTAAACCCTAAACCCTAAAACTCTAAACCTTAAATTATTTGCAAGAAAAATATATTAAATTCAAATTTTCATGTAATTATTTAATTTATAATTATTTTTATTATAATTATAATTTTTTGATAAATAAAGTAAGAATATATAAAATTAGTACAAAGTAATAGTTCAAGTATAAATTGAAAAATATTAAAAAAACAAAATATAATTAAAAAATTGGAATGAGGTGAGAGAGTAAAATAAATATAAATAAGTAATAAAAAATAAACATAAAAAAAAAAGAATTTAAGAATCTAGATAACGTGAAATAAAGAAAAAATATTTGCAATATAAAAAAAAAAAGTATAACGCAATTATTTGGGTAAAGAAAACCAAAACAATTGAGTTAAAGGTCGAAAGGTAAATATAATCCCCTACTTCTCAATTTCTCTATTAGTGATATAATTGGACACTTGACAATATTTCATAGATGTAGTAGGAATTTGAAGCAGGAAGTATAGCAGGGGATCCCGTCCGTGTATCTACTACTCCCTTAATTGTAGATCTCTATTATATGAATAAGATAAACATCACATTTCTACCAAAAAAAAAAAAAAAAAAGAAAGAAAAACATCACATGAGACTATATTGTCAATGGTCTAGATTTGACATCAAACTTCTTACTCTCTAGTAAGTCCTCCCACAGCTAGTTAACTCCATTACTGTAACGCCCCAATTTTTCTAGTTATGCATTACGTGACATTATATGAATTATATTCTTATACGTATGTGAAAATATATGATATTATTCTCTAATCATGAATTATTGCCTAACTCATATTTGAGTGATACGTGAATTAATTGCCAAACATGATTTATTTGATTATATGACCTTACTTGATCTATTCTCATAATGTGGACTTAATTGCATTAATATAACATAAACGAATCATGCATATATAGATAGATATTTATACTTAACTATATATTTCTACAACTTATATATATATATGCATCCATTTGATCATTATATAATACAATTGCATTTACACCCTCATCCCACTCACTTCTAACATGTAATTAAATAAGTAATAAGGGTCTAGTTGCAATAATCACAATCATGCAAGACTTTTACACTCCCATCATATATACATATACACATTTAAATATATTATATACATAATATCTACCTTTACTTTATACATATAAGTGATATATCTATATGTTGCATTACATACACTCATTCGTCTCTCCCAATTCCATTTCATTTTCATTTCATCAAAAATCCCACACACACACACACTAATACACGATCAAAACACCAAGAAGAGAAGAGAAGATTTCATCACATTTCAAGCTAGATTCTTGGAGGATTTGTGAAGCTAAAAACATCATCTTCATCATCTCATCATTTCATCCATTTCTTCTTCCATCTTGAGGTATATGGAGAATTTGATTGAATCCATGAATCCAAGCTTGAGTAGGGTTTGATGAGTATATTAGGATTTCTTATGTATTCTTGGATAGAATCATGTTTAGGACCATTAAACCTCAAAGGTTGCATGAAATCTTGGTCTATATGGAAGTTGGAAGTCATGAGTTTATATGGGGTTTGAATGCTGATTTCTTGATGAATCAAAACACGTGTCTTAGGTTATATGTGGCCTAAATAGTATATATTAGCTTATGCATGATATATGATTGTTTTGGAGTGTTTTGTGTTGAGTTTTTAAGTGTTTTGGTGTTTGATTGCTTCCTCCCTCGTTATGCCCTATTTTTCCTTCTTATATGCTGCTGGAGAGTGGTCCACGGGCGTGGATTTTGACCCACAGCCATGGATTTGCGTCCAGAAACTTGGGATTTTCGGCCGTGGATCTTCCCCTGTTTCCATCCTGAGTTTGTTTTGTCCCGTTTACCCCTCAAACGAACTCCGATTTACCTGATTCATGAACCGACGGAAAGATCTTGAAGTCTAAAACAACTTCCAATTGGAATAAGCTCATTGTATTTTCCCATTTGTGAAATATTACAAATTCTTTTTGGTGTCGCTTCTTTACCGACAAACTGCAATCATTCAACTTCAAGTTAATGCCATTTTCTCCTCGCTTTGAACTAGAACACGAGCCATATATCCTTGGAAAGATCTATGTGTCTAGTTTCATTTATAATAAACAAAACTCAATTCCAACTTCTACAACTCAATATATTCCAGTTTTCCTACAACATTTCCATAAATTGTCAACTTTTGCCCAACTTTGCCAAAACCTATCTTATTGCATTCCTTTCGCTCCCTTGGCTCCCGTATGTGACTTATATGAGTTATAAACTTGGTTTATTGCTAATCATGCTCCTATTTGACACTTCTTGGTACTTAGTTGCTCAAACGTGATTGTGTGACTCCATTCCTTATATGAATTGAATTTGAAATAATTGAATGATATGAATACATGATTCCTTGATATTAATTTCACCTCTTAGGTGTTAATTGGTTTGAATACATGCTAAATGTCACTTGATTTCTAGTTTATTTATTTACATGAGCATGGCCGTGCGTCATACTTGGTGTCATATTGAGTCTCGTCTCACGGGTTCCCGTTATTTCCTTTCTTGTCCAGTTTTTCTCCAGGGCGGAGATCATTGACCGTTTGGCCACTTTCTTGTATCCTTGTCTTATTCCGTCGCTCCTCAGGTGAGGTTTAATTTCTAGTTATATAGAACCCGTACAACCCTTATGTGATGTTTTCGGCCAAAATGTATCTTTATATCTATAGTTTTCCAAATCTAAAACGATTGCAAGCAAGCCATGTTATTGATTTATTGATTGATTGGGCGAGTAAAGCATGTTCAATTTGGGCCCGAGGGTAGTGTATTGAGCCAACCGGGGAAGCAAGGGCTGACGGGTAACTCTTGCACTATCCTCACCATGTTGGGATCACCTCTGAATCCACCAGGAGGTTTGGTGGAGGAAGAAATCCCGTGCGTGGCAGTCATGTTCCCGACGTACACCATGATTGGATGGTTGGGTCTTGCAAGCCCACCATCATCCGGAGGAAAAAGGGTTCATGAAACTGCTACTTGTGCACTGTAATGAATTGGATGATCACCCTTGAATGTAAACTAAAGCATGTATTGTTCACTATTGGGAGAAAGGTTGGAGATTGTCCTCACTCGCAGTGCCACTGATTGATTGAATTGAATTGATTGAAATTGTAAATTGGATAGTTGTAATCTCGGGCGAGAATTACTTTAATATTTGAACTTATATTGTTTTCTTTATGAAATCTTACCCGAGATTATAGCTTGCATGGTAGTTGCGCTTATAAATTATAAACCCCTCACTCAGTCTTTCATATACTGACACCTCACATTTTCAGGTTACAGGGTTCGTGCTAGGCGGGATAGAGTCTTTCATGTTCGGTCTAGCACTTGTCCTTCTCATTTTCTTATACATTAATGATGCATATATAGATTGTTATAGCTTTTAGTATTGATGTATGTTATGTTTTGTTTTTGAAAGGTTGGAATTGTATATTTAAGTAATGAAGTTGAACTTGAAGGGTGATAATGAAATGCATGTACCTTATGCTTCCATTTTAATTGCTATGCATGTTGGTTATTTAAATGAGGGTTAGTCCCGCCTAGCTAGTGTGTCATTTTTTTATTGTCTCCCCTTCGCTATAGTCTTGGTTCATGTACGAATTATCCATTTTGTATGTGGACTGAGCTATAGTGCGGGGGATGTGGCTACTTAGCGATCCGGGTGCTACATTCCAAGGTGGTATCAGAGCCAGGTTGCAAAACCACGGTTCTAGTGTCGTGTCTTGTGAGTCTAAGTCGTACGGCATAGGATTATTTGATAAAGTGAGAGTTTTGCATTCTATGTGAACTTACCTGAATCTATTTGAACTATTTGAACTACTTGATAGTTTTTGCATTGTATTGATTCTTGGTACTAATTGTTGATTGATTGATTTCACGTGGCTAGAATTTTATATGTTCAACGTGTCTTAATTTCATTTTTGTTGAATTATTTGTCACATTTTGCATGAAATCCATGTCTTTGGTATCAATTATGTGGCATGAACATGTATTAACCTCATGCATTTATATTTGAGACAAGTTATGATTATAGGCTATAAAGATCATGACAAACCACGATCAATTTCTGCGACAACTTCAATCTACCGCAAGCTCATTTCTTTCGCTTTGAAGTTGGAAGGAATTCACCGGGGAACTTCATGCAAGAATTCAAGAGCCATGGATTTCTCTAATTGGGTTCTAATTCAAGTAATAAGATCCGGAATAGAAGAATTAAGTGTGGTAGTAATTCACCAGCTATAGGAAGTTAGAAGATAAAAGAGGAAAGTTGCAAGCTATGGTATCAATGACACTTTCACTTAGGAGAAAGATGAATAGAGTCTCGAAGATGTTTGGGTTTGAGGTTGCCATCAACAAGGAGTGATGTTTATAACTTGCAAAATAAACATGTGAGACCACATTATTAAAGAAGTTGGTTTACCGAGGACAAGAGGTTCATTTAACTCAAGAGAGAGAGAAGGAAGTTTTGCGGTTGCTAAGGATTCAAGATTTGGAATATCAAATAAGTCGAGGATCTTCTACTAGTTGGAACTAAAATCAAGATGTGAGAGAAAAGTAACTTAAATGATTCGGGTTGAGGTCAAAATTTGTGAATTAAGTTTGAGATGAATCGAGACACTTCGTGTGGCACCCCGCACGTGTGGCACCACATCCCCCGCACTATGGCTCAACACGAGTAACGAAACAGTAAATCCGCACCCGTATCAAACCATAGCGAACGGGAGACGAACATAAAAGCCTTCCTAAGCCAGGCGGAGCTAGACCCTACAATGATAACCAATCCACAAAGTATAATGCATAGCAAAGCCAAAGTTCAATCATACAAACCATAAGTAGAATTTGGGCACTTCAGACGTCCTTTACATTCATAGCAAATCCCAGTAAAGTCAATTCAATAACAATAACATAAATATTCACGTCCAAGATACTACAGAATCGAATCAAACATAATCCAATACAAGAATGAGTGCAGAGACTCTCCTAACTTAACTCGACCAACTTAAAAACGCCAACATCTCCGCCTAGCCCGAAACTTCAAAGTCAAACCTGCACACTAAAAGATTGGGGAGGGAAAGGGGTCAGTCTCTAGATGACTGAGTGAGCAGGAGCGATACATATATATAAAACATGCACATGCAAGTCATAAATCCCGAGCAAGCTTTTATTTGAGTTTAGTTCCCGATAAGGGCAAGAGAATGACCAATCAATGCTCGGATTTTATGACGAAATCATTTTAAATTCATTACATTCATAAATCATACATATACGTAAGGCTCGGCGAGTGAGCGTGCACAATCTCCAACCAAACTCCGACCGTGTACGATAATTTTCATTAATAAGTTAATTAGGTGATCATGCAATATCTCATAATACACGCAGACCATAAATCATATCATAAACATATTCGTTTGGGTGATCCGGATCCCGGCCTTCCCGCACGGTGCATAATCATATCATAACCAACCTTCTTCCTCCGGGTGGTGGACGGGCTTGCAAGACCCGGCCACCTAACATATCAATGTGGCAATGAGGTTCATGAGGCCTCAAAGCCCGGTTGGAGTTTCCCCGTCAAGAACCTCCCTTGACGAAGTCCGTTTCGCCGTAAGTTGGAACTAGTATATGGGATCCCCGTCAGCCCTTGCTTCCTCAGTTAGCCACATATACTAAGTCCCGGGGCCCGTGAACATAACATACATAACATGATCTCGCCAAAACATATCAATACATACATAGGATACATTCTATAAGAAATCATACTTTACCGTGTAACTCGGCATATGCTATATACGTACCTCTCCGTGCCATCCTAATCCTTAGCTAGCATGAAGACACACGGTCTGGAGCATAGCCTCATTACAAAACCATTTTTAAGCTTATATACGCTCATACGTATAATTCAGAAGAATTTACTCGATACCTTCATTTGAAAACCATATATATATAATCATAAGGTTTTGGCCAAAGCTTTTCACATAAGGGTTGTAGGGTTTGTTACATAGCTAAAACAAAACCACCCTCACCTGAACCGTGACGAAACAAGGAACGAGTACCAAGTGCCAGAACTGTCAAAATCTCTCCACCTTGGAGATAAACTGTACAAAAGACAACATGACGTGTTCGTGAGACCCAAGACTCTAAATGAACCACATATGACGCACGGAAATGCTCAAGCATGATATGAATACATAAAAGATGATATTATGTCATGAAAGTGTTCAGGTGCACTATTAAGGCATTTAAATCATATAACCACGTCATTCACTTATTCATTCATTTTCATTCAAATTCTTCAATTCAATCTCCAATCAAATTAATTCAAGAATTCAAATAGGAGCATAGAACATAATCAAGCTCTCCCATAATGCTACCACATACTTCATATTACATAAGATAGCATATTTCCAAGGTTTGACAACAAGGAGAAATCAGATGATATAGAAAATGAGTTACGCGATTCATAAACGACATATAAACACATATAAACGGCTATAAGCAAAAGCATGCCTATAACTCATCCAAATACCATGAAATTAAACCATAATGATCCCAACATATAGCAAAACAAGTTCATAGTTCAATACAAAATGAGATAAAGTCATTTAAGAGGTGAAACAAATCAAAAACCGAAAAGGAAGCAACAAGGACTGTGCAGGGGAAGGGACACGGGGGTGTCACCTTCCTTAGCCAAACTGAGCCACCACCGTGGCTCAGTACAGAGCTTCCCAGAAGGTGTGACATGCCCGTGTCTCACACTTATGTGTAAATGAGACACGGGGGTGTCACGGTACAGAACTTAACCGCTCACAAAGTTTTACTGGCAAAATTGAACCCATACCAAATCAATCCAAAAGCATACCAAATCAACTCCAAATGCTATGAAACTTAATATACAACATATTTAGAATGTTATGAACATTTTTCATTTAGAGTGCAAAGGCTAAATCACACGTTAAGATCATCTAAATCGTGCAGCAAAACTGGGTCGCCAAATTCGCACATAAAAGCCCTATTGTTTCAATCAGCCATGATCAAGTACTTAGGGGTTGAATTTGGGTCTGAAACTTTGGGAAATGCATGATAACATACTAAACTACTAATGTACTTCATATATATGCAAAATGGCACAATTTAGAGCACATTAGAATGACCAACAAGTTACAAAATGCAACAGCAACAAGTCTGTCATGAAGCATGCATAAAAACAGGCCATGTCTTTCGGTTTTGAGGCTTCACATAGAACCAAATACTTAAAACATGAATGTTAACAATGAGTGTACATAATATCCATGAAATTTCACATGAAAAGAAGATCATTTGATCAAGCAACAAAGCAAAATGAACAGCAGCAGTTCGAAAAACAGGGGAAGTAGTTTGATCATCAAGTTTGGAGCTCCATATCTCATAATTTCATAAAAGGGTCAAGAGATGAAATCCTCCTAACATCATAAACTATCAGTTAGGAAAGAAATGGGTCAAGAAACAAGTTCATATAATCATGTATAAGCAAGAAAATCAGCCACACAAGCAAATAGGTCACAAGAGCAAAAATCCATAAAAGTTCATACCAAACTCATCACCCAAACCCTAATCAAATCTTAAAGATTTGGTGAAGGAGGGAAGAGATTTGAGCTCAAAATCACAAAAGGCCAAGGGTTTTCTTCCTTTCTCCTCTTCTTCTCTCTCTCGTTCAGCTCCAGCTGCAAGAGGAGATATTTTGGCTCGGTTTTTAGAGGTAAAGGGGTAGGAGAAAGGCTTAACCCAAGTTACAAAAGTCATGGTTAAGGTATGGTTAGGTTAGGTTAAGTAAAAAGGTCCCACCATGAAGACTAGTCAACAAAAGGAGCTCTTCTTGCACGAGTTGTCCGTTACGGTTGGATTTCGAAGGTCTTAATGATTTCAAAAAGGTATGAGGCTTGTTCCATTGTCTCCGACTCGTCGATACGAAGGCAACGGAGGTGTCGGAATTCAAATCCGAATTCCTGAGCTCAAGATATCACGTAAGGAACCAAGGGTGCGCTAATTGCTCGTTAGCCCCCGATTTGGTTCCACAATCAAAATTAAATTTGTTAACACATCAAATGAATCCGAAAACATAAACCGAGCATATAGGCATGTTCATAACACACATATTTACGACATACTAAATTTCCATACCATTCCGATATGATTACATATATGAACGAAGTACAAATAGAACACTCATGCGTATGAACGAATTCATATTGTTATAAATGAATTGCTAAAACTTAAATTCCATATTAATTAAATTAAAACCAACTAATAACATGTTGAAATTAATTAACGAAATTACCGAAATAGTTAAGGTAACACAAAACCTTAATTAAGAAATTAAACACTAAATATCAAAGTAAAATAAAATGAATTAATTAAAATAACCATAGTCTATAGTTTAAATCAAATACAAACAATTATAAACAATTAATCATATAATTAAATAATTAATTCGCGTAATTTATAAACAAATACGTCACATTATTATTACTGAAAAACTGGGGCGTTACAATCTCTCCCCTTTAAAAAGAATCCGTCCTCGGATTCACAACACGCCTGAAAACAAACAATGAGAGATTCCCCGTCTCTCACAAGCAACAAGGAGAGAGAACCCCGTCTCTCGAGCAGTAATGAGAGAACCCCGTCTCTCAAACAAAAATAAGAGAATCCCCGTCTCTTAAAAACAAGAGAGAGCACCCCGTCTGTCAACCGAAAATAAAGCAAGGAAGTCTCCAATACTCCCAAGCAACTCACGCAAAACCAAATTTAAAATCACGTAAGGCACCCAAAGTAAGTAATAAATATCACCCACATTGATTTACAATTTCTCCGAGTAATTTAACACAGTACAAGATCAAAGCACCTAACATAAAAATTATGTAGGTTAAACTTGCATGGATGCATGTATCATGAATGCTATAAGTACCGTTCACCGTAGTTTGCAAAATTCAGATTTGTGAGTTGTCGTTGTCCAAGGTACGATCTGTCCTGAATGTAGCTCAGTGCCCCGCTTGTTTTGAACCTCTTCAGTGTTCCCCGGTGAAGCGATTGATGAATTCTTTAAGGAGTATATTCTTAGATCCTCTCTAACTTGGTACTGTTTCGAGTCTTCATCATTTCCCTTAATCCTCATTCGATCAACCAACTCTTTTAATTAATCGAGCTTGACCTCCCGAATACCCTTAGACCATCCATCTCGAAGTTAGGTCCATAGCTACTATCTTACCTAAATCGGAGTTTAAATTATCATCGAGAATAACTACCCATGACAACCTTGACGATTCAATCCCTACCTTGAGGTACTTGTCATTAGGATCTACCTTAACACAAATCCTTTTCCATCTTCCGTTCATGTTATCCATTCATTCCCTTTAACCCCCCCTCAAGGTTATATTCGGTATCTGGCCCCACATTTCTTGAATCGAAGATAGAATGTTCTTGATGACTCTTGAAGTTCGATATAAATCCTCCAGTGATCATCTTTTCTGGTTTGGTTTCTTCCGAATTATCGTGGGACTAACCGAAGACTTGATAATATTATCATTATTGAACCCCCTTTGTACTTTATTGGATTACTCTTGATCGTAATCATTCCATTATATGTTAACTGGATTCGACTCTCTCTCTTGTCAATTCTGGCTTAGGGTTCACAGAAGCTCCCTTATAATTTTGTTATCCCCAGATCCATATTCTATACATAAGAATATTCTCCAAGCCATTTCCTTTATACCTAGTGAGGGACTTCAACCCGAGTTTAATAACTTAGTTCTCCTCTTAACAACTTAACCATTCAAGCCGCCTTAGTTATCTCTGATCATCACTAATAGGACTTCCAGGTTTTCCTTAATTTGCAATTTCGTTATTCCCACTAAATATCTCTTCGAGCACCCTTTCAATCGTCCAATTTGTTCCTCGGTCGTGCTCTCCCCCTTAAATTTCTGTTGTCCCGTGTTGAACTCCTTTGATTCTTCTTTTATCGAAATTCTTGATGGGTAAATCCCATCAGGTGAAGTTTAACTGATATAGAAATCAAGGATTTGGCCTTTCAACTCCTTCCCCAGTTCTCTTGATGTCCGAAACTCCTTTCTTATTCTTGTCCGGAACTCTAGTCTCACTTCTCCTTCTGAATTCTTGTTTCCGTTAACCTATCCCTTAATGGAAGTTCTTATTTCCCAAATTCACCTTCCTTCCAACGTCATCCTATTATTTCTCTTCCTCATAACTCATATGCGGCTCGGTTGAACTGATACTTGATAGTGGAGACGAAAGGACTTCCTATCAAGTAAACACTAAAATGCATGTTGGGTTAAAATGACAATGCATGTGTCACGTTTACATCAAGCAATTATACAACACATTAGCGCAACGAAACTAATTAGAAATGCACGGATAAACATAAGGTCAAAAGAATAAATAATTAATGCAAAATATGATGCACGTGCTATGAATGTTTTGGAACCTGTTACCAAAGTGGTAAGTAGTTAGCTCGGTAGCTTTTCCTCGTTCCTCCAATCCCGAGGTTACTTTGACTTGGTGATTATCCTTTGCCTTTCCCACGGTCTTCAAGTTTTCCATGAGTCTTTTGGCATCACTTGTATCTTCCACTATCCAAGATTGCAATTTCTTAATCCTTAATTCTTCCACGTCCACAGAGTTAGTATCCAAACTTCTCCTCGAAATTCGACCTTTACCTCTAATCGTCACCTCGATCAAGAATTTCGCGCTTATCCTTTGTGAATTTAATTCACCTCCAATTGCTTATACTTGAGCGCATGATTTCCTTTCTTTCCCGTTTCCATTTGTTGCTCCATATCTTCCAATTTAACCTCACAACATGACGATTCAGTTTGGATTTGGAAAAATGAACTCAAATCCTGTTCTCAATTTCGCCACCTTCCCTCTATTTGTGTTTACCCAAATGCTTGCCTTCTAAAACCCGACTTCTAATCACTAGGCTTAGTTCGAAGTCCTTCTTTGTAGACCCTTGGTGCATAACCCCTACCGGACTCCTGTTATCTCTATTCCTCTTAATTATTAATACCCCTTCAATGATCCAAATCCGGGACCAAAATATCTTCAAGGTTTTGTTCACTTCATTCCTTTCTGTTGAATCCAATTAATGCACTTGAAGTAGTGGATTCACCTAAGTTGATCTTTTGAGTCATAACCATCCCTTGATTAACTTCTATTCCTATTCCACCAAATGTTCCTCTGCCATCGCTTCACCAAGGTCGAACTTCCCATTCTAAATCCTAACCGTTAATTGCAACTCAGTCTATAAAGCCACACAACTAGCATTCTCCACATTCCTCCCCGGGCATCCTTCCTATCTTCCGTGCCTCCGAAGGAATTTGTAATAGATTGTTGTGATCATAGAACTTGGCCGTGGTTTGATATCATCTTTATAACCTGGAAATCATAACTCATTTCAAGAATAGATGCATGCGATTAGTGCATGCTCATGACACATATTCAATACGAAAGACAAGAATCTGTATAAGATGCAACAAGTAATTCAACAAAATTCTTAAGAGAAACCAAATTCCATATTCAAGATTGATACAATGCACACAATATCACGTAGTCCCTATGCAACCGGGCTCTGATACCACTTAAGGATGTGGCACCCCGCACGTGTGGCACCGCATCCCCCGCACTATGGCTCAACACGAGTAACGAAACAGTAAATCCGCACCCGTATCAAACCATAGCGAACGGGAGACAAACATAAAAACCTTCCTAAGCCAGGCGGAGCTAGACCCTACAATGATAACCAATCCACAAAGTATAATGCATAGCAAAGCCAAAGTTCAATCATACAAACCATAAGTAGAATTTGGGCACTTCAGGCCTCCTTTACATTCATAGCAAATCCCAGTAAAGTCAATTCAATAACAATAACATCAATATTCACGTCCAAGATACTACAGAATCGAATCAAACATAATCCAATACATGAATGAGTGCAGAGACTCTCCTAACCTAACTCGACCAACTTAAAAACGCCAACACCTCCGCCTAGCCCGAAACTCCAAAGTCAAACCTGCACACCAAAAGATTGGGGAGGGAAAGGGGTCAGTCTCTAGAAGACTGACTGAGCAGGAGCGATACATATATATAAAACATGCACATGCAAGTCATAAATCCCGAGCAAGGTTTTATTTGAGTTTAGTTCCCGATAAGGGCAAGAGAATGACCAATCAATGCTCGGATTTTATGACGAAATCATTTTAAATTCATTACATTCATAAATCATACATATACATAAGGCTCGACGAGTGAGCGTGCACAATCTCCAACCAAACTCCGACCGTGTACGATAATTTTCATTAATAAGTTAATTAGGTGATCATGCAATATCTCATAATACACGCAGACCATAAATCATATCATAAACTTATTCGTTTGGGCGATCCGGATCCCGGCCTTCCCGCACGGTGCATAATCATATCATAACCAACCTTCTTCCTCCGGGTGGTGGACGGGCTTGCAAGACCCGGCCACCTAACATATCAATGTGGCAATAAGGTTCATGAGGCCTCAAAGCCCGGTTAGCGTTTCCCCGTCAAGAACCTCCCTTGACGAAGTTCGTTTCGCCGTAAGTTGGAACTAGTATATGGGATCCCCGTCAGCCCTTGCTTCCTCGGTTAGCCACATATACTAAGTCCCGGGGCCCGTGAACATAACATACATAACATGATCTCGCCAAAACATATCAATACATACATAGGATACATACTATGAGAAATCATACTTTACCGTCTAACTCGGCATATGCTATATACGTACCTCTCCGTGTCATCCTAATCCGTAGCTAGCATGAAGACATACGGTCTGGAGCATAGCCTCATTACAAAACCATTTTTAAGCTTATATACGCTCATACGTATAATTCAGAAGAATTTACTCGATAACTTCATTTGAAAACCATATATATATAATCATAAGGTTTTGGCCAAAGCTTTTCACATAAGGGTTGTAGGGTTTGTTACATAGCTAAAACAAAACCACCCTCACCTGAACCGTGACGAAACAAGGAACGAGTACCAAGTGCCAGAACGGTCAAAATCTCTCCACCCTGGAGATATACTGTACAAAAGACAACATGATGTGGTCGTGAGACCCAAGACTCTAAATGAACCACATATGACGCACGGCAATGCTCAAACATGATATGAATACATAAAAGATGATATTATGTCATGAAAGTGTTCAGGTGCACTATTAAGGCATTTAAATCATATAACCACGTCATTCACTGATTCATTCATTTTCATTCAAATTCTTCAATTCAATCTCCAATCAAATTAATTCAAGAATTCAAATAGGAGCATAGAACATACTCAAGCTCTCCCATAATGCTACCACACACTTCATATTACATAAGATAGCATATTTCCAAGGGTTGACAACAAGGAGAATTCAGATGATATAGAAAATGAGTTACGCGATTCATAAACGACATATAAACACACATAAACGGCAATAAGGAAAATCATGCCTATAACTCATCCAAATACCATGAAATTAAACCATAATGCTCCCAACATATAGTAAAACAAGTTCATAGTTCAACACAAAAGGAGATAAAGTCATTCAAGAGGTGAAACAAATCAAAAACCGAAAAGGAAGCAACAAGGACTGCGCAGGGGAAGGGACACGGGGGTGTCACCTTCCTTAGCCAAACTGAGCCACGACCGTGGCTCAGTACAGAGCTGCCCAGAAGGTGTGACACGCCCGTGTCTCACACTTATGTGTAAATGAGACATGGGGGTGTCACGGTACAGAACTTAACTGCTCACAAAGTTTTACTGGCAAAATTGAACCCATACCAAATCAATCCAAAAGCATACCAAATAAACTCCAAACGCTATGAATCTTAATATACAACATATTTATCATGTTATGAACATTTTTCATTTAGATTTCAAAGGCTAAATCACACGTTAAGATCATCTAAATCATGCAGAAAAACTGGGTCGCCAAAATCGCACATAAAAGCCCTATTGTTTCAATCAGCCATGATCAAGTACTTAGGGGTTGAATTTGGGTCTGAAACTTTGGGAAATGCATGATAACATACTAAACTACTAATGTACTTCATATATATGCAAAACGCCTCAATTTAGAGCACATTAGAATGAACAACAAGTTACAAAATGCAACAGCAACAAGTCTGTCATGAAGCATGCATAAAAACAGGCCATGTCTTTCGGTTTTGAGGCTTCACATAGAACCAAATACTTAAAACATGAATGTTAACATATAGAACACTGAGTGTACATAATATCCATGAAATTTCACATGAAAAGAAGATCATTTGATCAAGCAACAAAGCAAAATGAACAGCAGCAATTCGAAAAACAGGGGAAGTAGTTTGATCATCAAGTTTGGAGCTCCATATCTCATAATTTCATAAAAGGGTCAAGAGATGAAATCCTCCTAACATCATAAACTATCAGTTAGGAAAGAAATGGGTCAAGAAACAAGTTCATATAATCATGTATAAGCAAGAAAATGAGCCACACAAGCAAATAGGTCACAAGAGCAAAAATCCCTAAAAGTTCATACCAAACTCATCACCCAAACCCTAATCAAATCTTAAAGATTTGGTGAAGGAGGGAAGAGATTTGAGCTCAAAATCACAAAGGGCCAAGGGTTTTCTTCCTTTCTCCTCTTCTTCTCTCTATCTCGTTCAGCTCCAGCTGCAAGAGGAGATATTTTGGCTCGGTTTTCAGAGGTAAAGGGGTAGGAGAAAGGCTTAACCCAAGGTACAAAAGTCATGGTTAAGGTATGGTTAGGTTAGGTTAAGTAAAAAGGTCCCACCATGAAGACTAGTCAACAAAAGGAGCTCTTCTTGCACGAATTGTCCGTTACGGTTGGATTTCGAAGGTCTTAATGATTTCAAAAAGGTATGAGGCTTGTTCCATTGTCTCCGAATCGTCGATACAAAGGCAACGGAGGTGTCGGAATTCGAATCCGAATTCCCGAGCTCAAGATATCACGAAAGGAACCAAGGGTGCGCTAATTGCTCGTTAGCCCCCGATTTGGTTCCACAATCAAAATTAAATTCGTTAACACATCAAATGAATCCGAAAACATAAACCGAGCATATAGGCATGTTCATAACACACATATTTACGACATACTAAATTTCCATACCATTCCGATATCTTTACATATATGAACGAAGTGCAAATAGAACACTCATGCGTATGAACGAATTCATATTGTTATAAATGAATTGCTAAAACTTAAATTCCATATTAATTAAATTAAAACCAACTAATAACATGTTGAAATTAATTAACGAAATTACCGAAATAGTTAAGGTAACACAAAACCTTAATTAAGAAATTAAACACTAAATATCAAAGTAAAATAAAATGAATTAATTAAAATAACCATAGTCTATAGTTTAAATCAAATACAAACACTTATAAACAATTAATCATATAATTAAATAATTAATTCGCGTAATTTATAAACAAATACGTCACATTATTATTACTGAAAAACTGGGGCGTTACACTTCGAACTTTGAAATAGGGCTTGGATCAATTGGGAAGATTTAAGAAAATTGATCTATTTTGGGTTCTTGGAAACAACAAGTAGAAGAAAAGAACATTGAAGTAATCAATGTAGCTCTACAAAGAATCAGGATATTTTAGATTTCGAGTTAAAAAGGAAAACGGATATAAAGGAGTAAAGAAGATTGATTAATATAGTGGGTTCAAGTTCATGGAAAGCCAAGATACTTAAGATTCTATCTTCAGTTAAAGTTAGTTAATTTTCGGATCTAAGATGAATTGCTATATGGTGAGGTTAAATTGGGAGATATGGAGCAACAAATGGAAACCGTGAAGAAAGACAAGTCATACAATCAATTCAAGTTCAAAAAGAGTAAATTGAGAGGACTTCAACCGAGGTAACGCCTAAATGAAGTCGGGACAACAATGGGAGATTAGTCCCTTGAGAGAAGTTGGGATACTAACTTCATAAGTGGAAAAGAATTTGAATTCAAGAATTTCAATCTCGGATTATAAGGTTATACGAGTGATACAAGGAAACTTCGATCGAGGAGATAATTGTGGTGAAGAATTGGGTTCAAGAAATTTCAATCCCGGGCAATGGAAATGTATAAGTTAATGCCCGAGAACACTAAAGATTAGAAGACCGTGGGGAAGACAAGAAATGATCAACCATTCGGGACAAGTTTATGATTCAACAAACAAGGAACAAATATCTGGTTAAAGCTTATCACTGCCACGGTGACAGGTTCAATGCAGCCATAAGCATGTACATCATACATCACATTCAATTAGCTAATCTCTTTTATTTATACGAGCGTGCATCTTTAATTGACATAATTTCTCCAACATGTCGCATCCTTAACTGTTTAAAGAGTGATATGTGCATTGGCATATTAACGACATGCATTGTTAGGTGTTTACTTGATAGGAAGTTTCCTTCAACTCACTCATCAATTATTTTCAACCGAGCCATATTTGAATCAAGAACAAGGAAAATTTTGGGTTGCATAGACTAAGTAAAAAGGAATGGGAATTTTGAGGTTCAGGAAAAGTAGTGCCGAAATTAGGAGGGAAATGAGTGGATTGCTATTATTTTTGATCACTCCAAAGCTAATGTGAGTGTGATTATCGGACGTAGCATGACTGGAATTACATATTTCGAGGAAGCTAAGCAGAAGAGGTTGAGAATAGAGCTAAAGGTTTGGAACAAAAGAAGAAGTGGGTTTTATCCCTACCCAAATTCAAAGTAAATGAGAGCAAGGTCAACGAACACGTGGAGTAGTGAGGATCTTTTATACCCAGGAAGTTTAGTTGAAGGAATTGAGACTCTTGGATCCAAGAAGCGATAAAACGAGTTCAACGGATAAGAATAGAAACTCTTAAGGGGGAGAGCACGCCCGGGAGATGACTTAATTTCATGGTTGTGCTCAAACGGGTTACTTCAAAAAGGAATAATGGAAATGCAAGAGGTAACCGGTAATGAGATCCTACAAAGCAAGGACAAAAGACGAATTGAGAGATTTTAACAGCAGATGAAATTAGAGATCGAGGCGAGAAAAGACTTTGGGAATAATATCGGAAGAGGATCAACATCATTGGAGTCTTATTACCGGACACGTATGAATTCAAGTCTTCCAAGGTTGAACGGATTGAGTTCTCTAGGTAACGTGTTTCTTATCTTGGAAATGATGGGGCCAGAAGAAAACTTCGAGAAAATTTGGTAAGGAAGGTACCAGATAAGAGCATGCGGGTTGTTGGTTGTTTTCCATAATAAACCGGAGACACCATTAGGGCGAGGACTATGATTCGAGTTATTAAAGATTAGATCGAGTAGTTGAGGAACAGGGTACAATTTGTGATGAGAAGCCGGCCTAATTATCACATTTCGTTACAGACAGAGTCAGAGTAATTTAACCAAGCATTGGACATCACATGAATAAGACAGGCTACAGGCTTGTCAGTTGTTTCTGTGATGAATCGGGAATAATCTTGGGATTAGAGGTTAGAATTCAAGCTACTAAAGATTAACTTGAGTATTCGAAAAAGGTCGAGTATAATTCGTGGTGAAGAAGAGGTGAATTGGATTAATATCAAGTGTGCACCCAAGATTGGGATTTTGGACAGTGGCACCAGTTAGGATAAGAGAATTGATCACGGAAGCAAGATTGAATTGTCATTTAAGTATTGAATTTTGAGGATTTCAATGTTCGATGCTTTGGGTGGAGGAATCTCCAACATCAACTCGAGTGTTGAAACGGATCACTACCATGGAAGATTCTTGAATAATGGTGAACGGTACACTTAGTCATGCATATCACATGCATCATGAATTTTATTGTTGTTGTATTTGATTCTTGTTGATTGCAATGTGGTGGTATAGAAGTGTTAGTTATGTGATTAACGTGATTCTACTTGCTCAATGTGACATTTATGTGAATGTTTTACAATTTGTTCTCTTGAATTGTTATTTCGTGTGTGTGTGAGATAAGGGGTTCTCTCATTTCTTGTTTGAGAGATGGGGTTCTCTCATTCCTTTTAGAGAGACGGGGTGTTCTCATTTCGTGTTAGGAAGACGGGGCTTTCTCATTACTTGTCTAATAGACGGGGCTTTCTTGTTGCTTGTGCATAATTTTAAAACTCGATAGTGGACCTGGGGAATACGTCCTTTTTAAGGGGGGGGGGGGGGGGAGAGTTGTAACGTCCCAATTTTTCTAGTTATGCATTACGTGACATTATATGAATTATATTCTTATACGTATGTGAAAATATATGATATTATTCTCAAATCATGAATTATTGCATAACTCTTATTTGAGTGATATGTGAATTAATTGCCAAACATGATTTATTTGATTATATTACCTTACTTGATCTATTCTCATAATGTGGACTTAATTGAATTAATATAAAATAAATGAATCATGCATATATAGATAGATATTTATACTTGACTATATATTTCTACAACTTATATATATATGCATCCACTTGATCATTATATAATATAATTGCATTTACACCCTCATCCCACTCACTTCTAACATTTAATTAAATAAGTAATAAGGGTCTAGTTACAATAATCACAATCATGCAAGACTTTTACACTCTCATCATATATACATATACACATTTATATATATTATATACATAATATCTACTTTTACTTTATACATATAACTGATATATCTATATGTTGCATTGCATACTCTCATTCATCTCTCCCAATTCCATTTCATTTTCATTTCATCAAAAATCCCACACACACATACGCACACTAATACACGATTAAAACACCAAGAAGAGAAGAGAAGATTTCATCACATTTCAAGCTAGATTCTTGGAGGATTTGTGAAGCTAGAAACATCATCTTCATCATCTCATCATTTCATCCATTTCTTCTTCCATCTTGAGGTATATGGAGAATTTGATTGAATCCATGAATCCAAGCTTGAGTAGGGTTTGATGAGTATATTAGGATTTCTTGGTTATTCTTGGATAGAAGTATTTTTAGGACCATTAAACCTCAAAGCTTGCATGAAATCTTGGTCTATATGGAAGTTGGAAGTCATGAGTTTATATGGGGTTTGAATGATGATTTCTTGATGAATCAAAACATGTTTCTTGGGTTATATGTGGCCTAAATAGTATATATTAGCTATATGCATGATATATGATTTTTTTGGAGTGTTTTGGGTTGAGTTTTTAAGTGTTTTGGTGTTTGATTGCTTCCTCCCTCATTATGCCCTGTTTTTCCTTCGTATATGCTGCTGGAGAGTGATCCACTGGCGTGGATTTTAACCCACAGCCATGGATTTGCGTCCAGAAACTTGGGATTTTCAGCCGTGGATCTTTCCCTGTTTCCTTCCTGAGTTTGTTTTGTCCCGTTTACCCCTCAAACGAACTCCGATTTACCTGATTCTTGAACCGACGAAAAGATCTTGAAGTCTAAAACAACTTCCAATTGGAATAAGCTCATTATATTTTCCCATTTGTGAGATATTATAAATTCTTTTTGGTGTCGCTGCTTTACCGACAATCTGCAATCATTCAACGTCAAGTTTATGCCATTTTCTCCTCGCTTTGAACTAGAAAACGAGCCATATATCCTTGGAAAGATCTATGTGTCTAGTTTCATTTCCAATAAAAAAAACTCAATTCGAACTTCTATAACTCAAGATATTCCAGTTTTCCTACAGCATTTCCATAAATTGTGAACTTTTGCCCAACTTTGCCAAAACCTATCTTATTGCATTCCTTTCGCTCCCTTGGCTCCCGTATGTGACTTATATGAGTTATAAACTTGGTTTATTGCTAATCATGCTCCTATTTGACACTACTTGGTACTTAGTTGCTCAAACGTGATTGTATGACTCCATGCCTTATATGAATTGAATTTGAAATAATTGAATGATATGAATACATGATTCCTTGATATTAATTTCACCTCTTAGGTGTTAATTGGTTTGAATTCATGCTAAATGTCACTTGATTGCTAGTTTATTTATTTACATGAGCATGGCCGTGCGTCATACTTGGTCTCATATTGAGTCTCGTCTCACGGGTTCCCGTTGTTTCCTTTCTTGTCCAGTTTTTCTCCAGGGCGGAGATCATTGACCGTTTGGCCACTTTCTTATATCCTTGTCTTGTTCCGCCGCTCCTCAGGTGAGGTTTAATTTCTAGTTATATAGAACCCGTACAACCCTTATGTGATGTTTTCGGCCAAAATGTATCTTTATATCTATAGTTTTCCAAATCTAAAACGATTGCAAGCAAGCATGTTATTGTATTAAATCAAGCAAGCCATGTTATTGATTTATTGATTGATTGGGCGAGTAAAGCATGTTCAATTTGGGCCCGAGGGTAGTGTATTGAGCCAACCGGGGAAGCAAGGGCTGACGGGTAACTCTTGCACTATCCTCACCATGTTGGGATCACCTCTGAATCCACCAGGAGGTTTGGTGGAGGAAGAAATCCCGTGCGTGGGAGTCATGTTCCCGACGTACACCATGATTGGATGGTTGGGTCTTGCAAGCCCACCATCACCCGGAGGAAAAAGGGTTCATGAAACTGCTACTTGTGCACTGTAATGAATTGCATGATCACCCTTGAATGTAAACTAAAGCATGTATTGTTCACTATTGGGAGAAAGGTTGGAGATTGCCCTCACTCACCGGGCCACTGATTGATTGAAATTGAAAATTGGATAGTTCTAATCTCGGGCGAGAATTACTTTAATATTTCAACTTATATTGTTTTTTTATGAAATCTTACCCGGGATTATAGCTTGCATGGTAGTTGCGCTTATAAATTATAAACCCCTCACTCAGTCTTTCATAGATTGACACCTCACATTTTCAGGTTGCAGGGTTCGTGCTAGGCGGGATAGAGTCTTTCATGTTGGGTCTAGCACTTGTCCTTTTTATTTTTTTGTACATTAATGATGCATATATAGATTGTTATAGCCTTTAGTATTTATGTATGTTATGTTTTGTTTTCGAAAGGTTGGAATTGTATATGTAAGTAATGAAGATGAACTTGAAGGGTGATAATGAAATGCATGTACCTTATGCTTCCGTTTTAACTGCTATGCATGTTGGTTATTTAAATAAGGGTCAGTCCCGCCTAGCTAGTGTGTCGTTTTTTTATTATCTCCCGTTCGCTATAGTCTTGGTTCATGTAGCACCCCTACACGTGGGGTTGCCACACCCCTGCACTACAGGCCGATCCACACACGAAATGGATAGTCCGTACATGAATCAACCTGCAGCGAACGGGTGACAATAAAATAAAACAACAAGCTAGGCGGGACTAACTCAACATTCAGCAGAAAATAAAGCGGAAGCTTAACATTATCAGTTTGTTATATAACCAATACCCGTAAGCTCAGTATATCAATACGTTATCATTTCTCATAATTTACATGCAAAAGTCTCCAATCGTTCACCATAACCGTAATGTACTATCTTTGGAAATATCAATATCAATACCATGAAATGTATGAAGTGCTAGACTCAGCTGGGTGAATTGACACGACTCTGACTCCCGCCTAGCACACGACCGCAACAACTTGAAAGGTGGGGCGTCAGTCTACGAAAGACTGAGTGAAGCTTAATTACATTAGTGCAAATAACCTGCAAGTTATAACTATCAATATCAAGTAATTTATAAACTAATATGTAAACATGAAATTCAATGGCACACGTATCAGTTTCATGAACTCCGTTACTCCAATAACTCCATCACTCCAATAATCTCATCACACCAATACTCCATCACTCCAATAAACTACATCAATCCATGAACTACATCACTCCAATAACGGGAAGGTTGCGAGCCTTCACCATTCATGATAACACGGTAACACGATCATGGTTCAATCACGGTAACATGGTACATGATTTGTAACAGGATATACAACTTGGCCTGAAATCCATGTAAAGCTGTACGAGTTCCCTGCAATTAACAATTAAACCTCACCTTTCAGGATACAATGCAAGCAGGTCATGGCCTACGGCCCTGGTCCTTGTCACGGGGAAGCTGGTCTGTGCAAATAAATGTGTGTACGTGAGACACGTCCCGTATGAACCCTTTAAGACGCACGACGTATTCATAATCAATATGTTATGCAATAATACTTAAGTAATGTCAATTAAGAGCACACATATCACTAAATCAAGTTTATAACTCATATAAGTCACGTACGGGAGCCAAGGAAGTGAAAAGAATGCAATAATAGAGGTTTTGGTGAAGTTTGGCAAAAACGGGCAATTTTAGAAAATGTACATGTTGAGTGAAAACTTGAATATCTTTAATTCTAGAAATGGGAATCAAGTTTTGTTTATTGGATATGAAACTAGACACAAAGACCTTTCCAACGCTATATGACACATTTTCTAATTCAAACCGAGGTGAAAATGGCGTTGGTTTGAAGTTGGACAAAATGCAGATTCTGGCGGGGGCCGCGGGCGCGACCATTTTTACTCTATTTTTGGTCGTGGCCGCGACCTTATTTTTCATGAATTTTCATGCAATTTTTCCAAAAGTCGAAAGTTGGCAAAATGGGGTCGCGGGCGCGACCATTTTTACACTAAAACAGGTCGCGGGCGCGACCATATACGCAGCAGCAACAAAACAGGGGAAAACAGGGCATTTTCATGCTGTCTCCATGATCATTATATTGGGCTATATCATCAGCTGTCTCCATGATCACATCAATGAGTTTTGGAACTCCACAATCTGTAACCATTGGTGTTATTGCTTATCATGTTATTGGTTTTGCTTTCTTCAAAAAATATTTTTTTAGAAAAACTCATAAACTGAAATAAATATTTTTCATACATTTAAAACTAATATTATGAGTAACAACCCTAATAATATACACGCATCTTTACTGATAAAAATCTTTTGTTGTTTGTGAGTTAAGCGCAGTTTTGCTGTCTTAATCAAACTACCCACCGTTCTCAGTAGTTATATAATTCATCTGCTACACAATTTCCCTTCAACGAATAAACACATAAGGAAACCTTATCTCATAGGCCAACATAACATAAGGAAACATCATAACATAAACTAAGGGAATTCTTTATTAAAGTACATTTATTTTCTCTTCATTTTTTCCTTTCTATTTTTTTTTTTCAAGTGACTAATGGCGCATGTTTCCAAATCCAAAAATTTAAATGAAAAAAACATATTAATATTGAAAACAAATAAATAAATTGATACTTCTCAAAAGGGAAAATTCACCTTGTACAAAATCAAATTGTTTTTTAATATTTTTAGCGATGAGTTCGTGTAAATCTTAATCGATCCAAATATTGAGCACAATAATATCATGCATGTTGCTTCTCCAATGAGCATTGTTGATGATTGTCTATGAGTCATCTGTAAAGTCCTATGAAATTCAACCTCAGACCACGAGAAGTGAAGGTTTAAACGAATATTATATCCCCATAATTATATATGTTTTTCACACTTTGAATAAACTAGGTAAACATAAATATTGTGGCATCACTAAAAGGTAATTCACAAAAAGCTGTCACAATCTTTTCTTTTCCATGAAAAAAAATAATTTTGAAAATAGTGTATTATTTATTTACACACCGAGAAGGAAGATGAAGAGACCCAAAACAATAAGTTCTCCTTTCTCCCTAAAGTTTATTTTTCGCATAAACGTATTGAAAATCAATTTCAAAATCTAACTCATCCCAACACGTGAAAATCTAAAATGAAATACTTGGGTAAAAGAAAAATAAATCCGCCGATTAATACTTCTAAGAACCAAGATCCGAAAAAATAAATCGTTGGGCGAAATCATTAGGCAAAAGACAAATAAATGGAACCCTCCTAACCTAATGTGGAGCAGATGTGAAATTCAAAGTAGCTATGAAGCAAATGTGAAATCCAAAGCAGAACTGAAATCCGATGTACCTTCATGCAGTGGATCTACTAACCACCTTCACGCAACTCTCACTAGCTCACTCTCACACTATCAATGTAGCACCCGGAACGCTAGGTAGCCACATCTCCCGCACCATAGTTCAATTCACATATGAGATAGATGACCCATACATGAATCAAGCCTATAGCGAACGGGAGACAATAAAAAAAACGACTCACTTGCTAGGCGGGACTAACCCCAAACCAAACAATCAACATAGAGCAATAAAAGCGGAAGCAATAATTCATTCATTACTTATATGTACCATATTTACATATCAAGTATAAATACTAATAGGTACCAACATACATATCAATACAATATCATACCACTTATCAAGACCAAAGCAAAAAGCATAAGTATCAATAAGGTACATGCCAAAGTAAAATGACAATGCTAGACCCAAAGCAATAAAACTTTACTCGACCCCGCCTAGCACACAACCCTGCAAACTAAAAATGGTGAGGTGTCAGTCTACACAAGACTGAGTGAGGGGTTTATAAATAACAATTAGCGCAATTATCATGCAAGCCCTAATCTCGAGTAAAGTTTTATAAATTGAAACAATATGTTCAAGAAAGACAATAGACTTGCCCGAGATTACAACTATTTCAATTTAACAATTCAATCAATCAGTAGCCCGGCGAGTGAGGGTAATTCTCCAACCTGACTCCGGTAGTGAACATTACCAATATTTAGATTATCAATGGTTAAATGAGCATGCAAGTTGTTACAGTGCACAATTAACAGTTTCAATCCCTTTTTCCGCCGCTGATGGTGGGATTGCAAGGCCCCACCACCCAATCATGTTGTACGTCAGGAACATGGCTCCCACGCACGGGATTTCTTCCTCCACCAAACCTCCTGGTGGATTCAGAGGTGATCCCACAATGGCGAGGATAGTGCAAGAGTTACCCGTCAGCCCTTGCTTCCCCGGTTGGCTCAGTACACTACCCTCGGGGCCTAACATGAACAATAGTTACTCGTCAAAACAATCAATCAATCAATCAATCAATCCGTTCATTTCATGAAATCCATTGTAAATCATTAAGATTTGAAAACTATATATATATATATATATATATATATATATATATATATATACTTTTGGCCGAAAGCAACACATAGGGTTGTAAGGGTTCTAAGTATCTAGAATTAAACCTCACCTGACGAGCGACGGGAGAAGATAAAGATACAAGAAAGCGTGTACTCGATCAATGATCTCCGCCCTAGAGAAAAACTGGACAAGAAAGGAAATAACGGGAACTCGTGAGACAAGACTCAATATAAGACCATGTATGACGCACGACCATGCTCATGTAAATAAATAAAACAAGCAATCAAGTGACACTTAGCATGTATGAGAACCAATTAACACCTAAGAGGTGAAATAAATCTCAAAGAGTCAAGTATTCACATCATTCAAATATTTCAAGTTCAATTCATATAAGGCATGGAGCAATCACGTTTGAGAAATTAAGTACCACGAAGTGTCAAGTAGGAGCATACTTATCAACTAATCAAGTATATATATTATATAATTCACATATGGGAGCCAAGAGAGTGGAAGGAACGCAATAAAAGAGGTTTTGGAGAAGTTTGGCAAAAGTCGACAATTTTCAGAAATGCGTAGGCTGTAGGAAAACAGAAATATCGTGAGTTGTAGAAATTGGAATTAAGTTTTGTTTATTCGAAAGGAAACTAGACACCTAGGTCTTTCCAAGGATATATGGCTCGTTTTCTAGTTCAAAGCGAGGAGAAAATGACGTAAGCTTGAAGTTGGGTGAATGCAGTTTATCAGGTAAAGCAGCGACACCAAAAAGAATTGATTATATCTCACAAATGACAAAAGAAAATGAGGTGATTCCAATTGGAGGTTTTTTAGACTTCATGATCTTTCCAACGGTTCAAAAATCAGGTCAATCGGAGTTCAAACGAAGTCGACACAGCCGTGTCAATATTAGTCTGGAAGCTAACACGACCGTGTCGGAATAAAAATTCCAACTCGAACCTCTTACACGGCCGTGTTGGAAATGAACTAAGGTTGGACACGGCCGTGTTGGGTCATCTTCTCCGAAAATCCATGGCTAAGAAGCAAGTGTTCAAAGGGAAACGTTGCAAAACCACCCCAAACATATCCGGATCAATTCATACACTAATATGCATCAAAATACACCCCATATCATGCATATATGCATATATCATCACCAAATCATGAATTAATCCAACAAATCACATAAACCCACATTAGTATATACATATACATATATACACATATATACATATATCCACATATTCTTGGAAGAGAGGAGGGTAAAAGAAATAATGGAGCTCAAGACAATAACAACAACACTTATTTTACCAATTAATCCAAGTTTCATCCAAAGAATCTAATATTCACAAACCTTTAATATATATGTTTATATATATATATATATATACATATACACATATATACACATTATACCTTGGAAAGTGGAGGAGAAGAAGAAGAAGCTTAATTCTTGAGCTTGGAATGGTAGAAATGAGCTTGAATCTCCTTGTCTCTTTGGCTTGATGAGTGGTTCGATTGGAGGGGAGAAGAAAGGAGGTTTGGAGCTTGTGTGTGTGTAGAGAGATTGAGAAGAAGAAGAATGAGTGATGAAGAGGGGAAATATATCGTGTAATAAAAGAGGGGAAAAGGGAAAAATTGTACTTTGGTCCCTCAACAATTTAAGTGCATCACTTAAGGCCCTAAGGTTTGGTAGGATAGCAATTGGGGTCAAATTCAAATTCGATTGAGTCCAAAGATTTCATATAAGATCAAATAGGTACATAATCGAAACAAAACATTAATTATCAAGTACACAAGTAATATATCAATTTAAATAACATAGTCAAAGATCACATAAATCACATAATAACAATTAGTTCGCGAAATTATAGTTTAAATCATAATTGCAAGTATTCAAATCAAGGAGATTAAATAACGCAAATCAATTAAATATAAACCATCCCATAAATTACAAGTTGGTAAAATTTCATGTAGACACTTGATCAAATAATTCACAAATAATATGAAATACATAATTGAAAAACTGGGGCGTTACAACTCTCTCCCCCTTAAGAAGACCTGGTCCCCAGGTCCATACTCAAGTTCTAGATCTATAAAACAAGCGGTGAGAGAACCCCGTCTCTCAAACAAGCAATGAGAGAACCCCTTCTCTCAAACAAGCAAATAATGAGAGAACCTCGTCTCTCAACAAGCAAGGAGAGTACCCCGACTCTCACATAGGCGAGGAGAGTACCCCGACTCTCACACAAGCGAGGAGAGTACCCCGACTCTCACACAAGCAAGGAGAGTACCCCGACTCTCACATAAGTAAGGAACCCAAAAGAACACTTAATTAAACATTCACACAGAATTTTACGTAATGAACAAGTAGAAGAAGTCAAATATACCAACTAGTCTTACAAAAGCAATTAAGAAATATAAAGAACTATACGTGGCGATAATAAAATGTATATTGCACGTGATATGCATGTTTAGGTGTACCGTTCACCATGGTCTTAGAAAACTTCAATGGCAGTGACTTGATTTAATATTTGATTCTTTGATCAGAATCCCTTCTAACCAAAATGCCATTCCTCGAGTGTCTGACATAAGCATATACTCCAATAAATACTCAATCTTTATCCCGTGATCCAATTTTCTATCCTTTCTACCACCACGGTTCGAAGATTCAATTTTTAACTATGCACTTGGTAGTAATCCGACCCACTCGTTCTTCTTACCAAATATAGTTGACCTCCTCCGATGCCCGGGCTAATTATTTGATAACTCGAAGTCTAGTTTTTATCCATCACACTATTCCCGGTTCATCATATATAAAAAGATGACCGATAAATTTATAATCTATCTTGTTCATGTTGTAATTCCCCTTTAACGAATTCCGTTTCCAATACCCAGTTCAAGTAACTCTCCTGTGATCCTTTGCGATAGAGAATGTTCCCGTCAAGTTGTTATTATCTAGCACAAAGGTAATAGTGTCGCACCTCCTTGGTCACTTCGCGTAATATAGAA
Organism: Lantana camara; assembly: GCA_037501455.1. NCBI lineage: Eukaryota > Viridiplantae > Streptophyta > Magnoliopsida > Lamiales > Verbenaceae > Lantana > Lantana camara. Next base: position 111,917,169 of record CM074855.1, read on the forward strand.
GGATAGTCACTTTCCTTGTAAAATTCTCACCTTTGATTAAAGTTTGTTCAATCAACTTATAGAAGTCATTATGTCTCCCATTCCTTATTAAATTTCTTTTACTTTCAGCTCCGCTCAAGATATGCCTCCTTATAGCTTTAGGAATCTATATTCAAAAACTTCAGGCGTAGGAGATTTAAGATATGGAAATCTTCGTTCAGATTATTCCGATAGAGGGTTCCCGAAAGAACCATTTTCCTTTTCTTGAAGTTTCAACTTCCCCAAGTGGGGTCTAAGCATCGGCTTTAAATTGTTTCCAAGCCGGCTCTCCCCCTTAAGAAAATAAAATATTGTCTGTCTAACTTCTTGCACTTGTTCTACCCATTTCTCAAGTCATAGATTCTCTTCTTCTAATTCTCTTGAAGTACCTATCCTTTCCGATCTTGTTCCCAAAAATTCCTCCATCCAATCGAAACGGGCACTGAGTCCACCATCCTTTCTCGAATATTCCCCTCCGGTTCTTGAAGTACTTAGCTTTTCTGAAATTACTCTCACCTAATTTTCATCCGAATCGAGAAGTACATCAAGTATTAAAATCTTCTAATTCCTTCCCTTTTTCCATTTCCAAGAAATCCCGTTGTTGATAACTCTTGCATCTTTGTTTCTTCTATTGAAAGTAACCCGTTTGAGCCCATCAATAACTTTGAAGTCATTTTCCCGGTCGACTCAGCTTCTTTGATATAAACGGCGTCAAATCTCCCCACTTGTTCGGACATTTTATCTCATGTTTACTTTTTCAAGTGACTGGTAAGATTAGCGACCCACTTCTTCCATTCCAACTCCTACTGAGTTTCCCGACCTTGCAATTGTTCTTTCCCCTTTTTGATCCACACTTTGCCACCCAATTATTTCCCTTTATAATACCTTGGTTTATCTTGGTTGAAGTAATGCTTGATAAATAAGGCGGGGAGAGTTCCTATCCAGAAGACACTTAAAATGCATGTTGGGTTAAGATGCCGATGCACATAACACTTGTAAGAAATTAAAGATGCAACACGTTGTAACAATTATATCCATTAAAGATATACACATAAATAGAGGAATTTAAATAATTTCAAACAACGTATGATGCAAGTGCTATGAATGCGTTGAACCTGTCACCGTAGTTGTGGTAAGCTTTGACCCGACACTTATTCCTCGTTGCTTTAATTATGGCTTGTCTCGAGTTGATTAATTGTTTCTTGTTTACCCACGGTCTTCGAATCTTCAAAGCTTCTCATGTTTCCCCTTATACATTTCCATGGCTCAAGATTGAAATTTCTTGAACTCGATTCCTTTCCCCAAGTATTCCTTCCAAATTATTAATTATAAATGTTACTCGACCTTCACCTTAAGCATCTTCTTATTCGAAGTTCTCATATCTTGAATGAATGAGAAGAAGGAAAAGAGATGATGTTGTGATGATGATTATGCTTCAATTTATGCAATTTCCCCTTGAATTCAAGCTTCAAATGATGAAATCCTCTTCTTTCTTCTTGTTTGGGTTTGGACGAGGTGAGGGAGAGAGGGAAGAGATCATGTGTGTATATGTTTGTATGCAACCAAATGATATAGGATAGGTATTATAAACTAGGCACAAATTGCAATTTAATCCCTCCAAAACACAAGTCATGCAATCAAGTTCAATCTCATGGAAAATGATCAATTAAGTCCAAGACTATTTCATGCAATTAGGTCCTCAAATTAATAAAATGACCACTTAAGGACAATTATGCAATTAAACAATTAAGTCATAATTGGCAATTATTTCACATTAATTCACATATCGCATTTTTGAAATATTGGGGCGTTACAAATTCAAAGCTAAATACATGCAGTTAGTACATGCTTATGTCACCTAATCAACACCAAAGACTTGGATTTGATGCAAAATGTAACAATTAATTCAACAAAGTGAAAATTAAAACACTTTGAGCACACAAAGTTCAAGCAATTTTAATAGCAAAAAGTCAGCCAGTAATGCTAATAATCAATGCAATGCGCAAGTTATCAAATTGTTCCTAAGCCGTACGACCTAGACTCACAAGACACGATGCTAGAACCTCGGTTTTGCAATCGGGCTCTGATACCACCTTAGGATGTAACACCCGGAATGCTAGGTAGCCACATCCCCCGCACCATAGTTCAATTCACATATGAGATGGACGACCCATACATGATCAAGCCTATAGCGAACGGGAGACAATAAAAAAAACAACTCACTTGCTAGGCAGGACTAACCCCAAACCAAACAATCAACTTAGAGCAATAAAAGCGGAAGCAATAATTCATTCATTACTTACAGGTACCATATTTACATATCAAGTATAAATACTAATAGGTACCAACATACATATCAATACAATATCATACCACTTATCAATACCAAAGCAAAAAAGCATAAGTATCAATAAGGTACATGCCAAAGTAAAATGACAATGCTAGACCCAAAGCAATAAAACTTGACTCGACCCCGCCTAGCACACAACCCTGTAAACTGAAAATGGTGAGGTGTCAGTCTACACAAGACTGAGTGAGGGGTTTATAAATAACTATTAGCGCAATTATCATGCAAGCCCTAATCTCGAGTAAGGTTTTATAAAATGGAATAATATGTTCAAGAAAGACAACAGAATTGCCCGAGATTACAACTATTTCAATTTAACAATTTAATCAATCAGTGGCCCGGCGAGTGAGGGCAATTCTCCAACCTGACTCCGATAGTGAACATTACCAATATTTAGATTATCAATGGTTAAATGAGCATGCAAGTTGTTACAGTGCACCATTAACAGTTTCAATCCCTTTTTCCTCCGGTGATGGTGGGATTGCAAGGCCCCACCACCCAATCATGTTGTATGTCGGGAAGAAGACTCCCACGCATGGGATTTCTTCCTCCACCAAGCCTCCTGGTGGATTCAGAGGTGATCCCACAATGGTGAGCATAGTGCAAGAGTTACCCGTCAGCCCTTGCTTCCACGGTTGGCTCAGTACACTACCCTCGGGGCCTAACGTGAACAATAGTTACTCGTCAAAACAATCAATCAATCAATCAATCAATCCGTTTATTTCATGAAATCCATTGTAAATCATTAAGATTTGAAAACTATAAATATATATATATATATATATATATATACTTTTGGCCGAAAACAACACATAGGGTTGTAAGGGTTCTAAGTATCTAGAATTAAACCTCACCTGACGAGCGACGGGAGAAGATAAAGATACAAGAAAGCGTGTACTCGATCAATGATCTCCGCCCTAGAGAAAAACTGGACAAGAAAGGAAATAACGGGAACTCGTGAGACAAGACTCAATATAAGACCAAGTATGACGCATGGCCATGCTCATGTAAATAAATAAAACAAGCAATCAAGTGACACTTAGTATGTATGAGAACCAATTAACACCTAAGAGGTGAAATAAATCTCAAAGAGTCATGTATTCACATCATTCAAATATTTCAAGTTCAATTCATATAAGGCATGGAGTCACGCAATCACGTTTGAGAAATTAAGTACCAAGAAGTGTCAAGTAGGAGCATACTTATCAACTAATCAAGTATATATATCATATCATTCACATATGGGAGCCAAGAGAGTGGAAGGAACGTAATAAAAGAGGTTTTTGAGAAGTTTGGCAAAAGTCGATAATTTTCATAAATGCGTAGGCTGTAGGAAAACTGGAATATCTTGAGTTGTGGAAATTGGAATTGATTTTTGTTTATTGGAAATGAAACTAGACACCTAGGTCTTTCCAAGGATATATGGCTCGTTTTCTAGTTCAAAGCGAGGAGAAAATGACGTATGCTTGAAGTTGGGTGAATGCAGTTTATCGGTAAAGCAGCGACACCAAAACGAATTGATTATATCTCACAAATGACAAAAGATAATGAGGTGATTCCAATTTTAGGTTTTCTAGACTTCAATATCTTTCCAACGGTTCAAGAATCAGGTCAATCGGAGTTCAATGAAGTCGACACAGCCGTGTCAATATTAGTCTGGAAGCTGACACGACCTTGTCGGAATAAAAATTCCAACTCGAACCTCTGACACGACCGTGTTCGAAATGAACTAAGGTTGGACAAGGCCGTGTTGGGTCATCTTCTCCGAAAATCCATGGCTAAGAAGCAAGGGTTCAAAAGGGAAACGTTCCAAAACCACCCCAAACCATATCCGGATCAATTCATACACTAATATGCATCAAAATATGTAACACTCCCAGAGCGAAGGGTGCCACATCCCCCGCACTAAGGTTCAACACGAGTAACGAAATGGAAGTTCGCACCCATATCAAACCATAGCGAACGGGAGACACACAAAACTCACACCCTCGCTAGGCGGCCTAGACCCTCAAGAACTACGAGAATTAAAATCAGAGTAGCGGAAGCAAATCATATACCAAACATGATTCCCAAGATCATCACATATACATATCAAAATGGGGGAGGGTCAAGTATTCCAATCAACAAGCTAGCTTATATACAAATGGACAATGCCATCACAGCCAAAGTAGCATAAGTGTCTACCGAATACACAATCCAAAATTATATAAGCAAAAGAAGGAGAAATCCACTACGATGCATGAAGACTCAAGCTATACTACAAGTAAACCCGAAAGACACTTGCCGCCTAGCTTGACTGGGAAGAACCTGCATCTCAAAAGAAAGGAAAAAGGGAAAAACAACAACGAGGGTTAGTCCTAGCGACTAGTGAGGGGGCTACTCACGCACCCGATAAACATATATAGAGCAAAGCAATTATTAAAACGGAAGGATCCTTGAACCGAGAGTGGTTTTTGCAAGCCAAATTAATTCCCGTGATATATATATTTATATATATATATATATAAAGAAAAGGGAAAAGGGCAAAACAAGACTCCAAGTTTTAGGTGAATTAAGAATCCACTCTCGTTTCGTAGATCACACCAAGCTTAACCAACTCGGCGAGTACGAGTCACACACATCCCCAACTTCCAAGTACGAAGAACAAAGCAAAGCAAAACAAATCAGAATCCATCCCCAACACCGGTTGATAGAAGGGTTGATCGGCCCTAACTATCCACATACACAAACGAGACAAGGTTTAATTACTACCTTGAAACCTTCGGCGGTTGCCTCCGCCGGCTCAAGAGAAACACCCTTCCTCAACCTCCTAAGGTTGGGCGAGACTCTCAAATGGAGGTGTTGATGGAAGAGCTCGGCGACCCCCCGGCCGTCCCGAGATTACCATACCACACTCCGGGGCCCAAACATATCACGAAAGTCACACAAATATACCTCAAAGCTTATCTTTCAAAGCCACATCTCGCTCACACACACACACTTGCGGAAAACTAAACTTTTCAAACAAAAGCAAAATAGCGTATATACTTATACAAACGTTTTCAAATTCTTATAACAAATGGGATAAATCCTGCAACATAAGTATCATACACTTATTTACCATATATTATACATATCCACATGCGAGGCTTCAAATCAAGTAGGGTTATAGGTCGAATAACTAAAAGAACAAAACCTCACCTTGTCAACGAACGAAGTGGAGTCAAAAAGAGGAAACCGGACACCTACGGTGCAAGCTCGTCCTCAATAGGGAGATCCGCTGAACAAGACAAACAACAAGGAACACTCTTAGACTCAATATGAACCACATTGACGCTCGGTACATGCGTATGTATGCTTATGATGCCAATGATATGAAATGAATTCACATTAAGGCCATTTACAAGCAAATAATTCATATAAGAGCATATATCATAAACGAGGCAAGAAGAAACAACAAGAAACAACGGAAAAGGAACAAATACGAACGAAAACTAGAGTTCCTAGGTGACACGCCCGTGTCCCCCGGGAAGGGTAAGCTGAGACACCCCCGTGTCTCAGTACAGAACCAAACAACGGAAACCTGGAGGTGACACGCCCGTGTCACCAAGAAAAGGCAAACCGAGACACCCCCGTGTCTCGGTACAGAAAAGCAAAAACGAAATCAAAAGGTGACACGCCCGTGTCACCAACAAAGGGCAAACCGTGACACCCCCGTGTCACGGTACAGAAAATCTCAGACGGTACAAACAGTAAACTCAGCAACCCAATTCAAAACCCAACACTCATGCTCCAACTACCAAGCAAGGAAAAGCAATAAATGCTAAGAAACAAGTCTTAGGAGCATACTAACATCATCAAAACTCAAGAAAACAAGAAAGGAGCAAGAATCAATCAAATTCTACCAACACTTACTATTCACATGCTTGCCAAATCTCAACAACCAACCGTGGAAATGAACTCAAAAGCACATAAAAGAGAGAAGAGGGAGAATAGAAGACAACCATGGACTTACCTTTAAATTTGGAGAAGCCTTGATGAAGTTTTGAGCTCAAAATGAAAGATATGGCCAAAAGGTTTTCTTCTTCCTCCTTACTTGGCTTGGCTGATCGATTCTAGGGAGAGAGAGAGGGGTTTGGCTCGGTTTAGCAGGAAAAAGGCAAGCGAGAGAGCTTAACTCAAGTATAACCCAAGGTTTAGGCTTAGATAAGGTTCAAGTGGGGTCCACAAGGTCTCATGAGGTCAAAAGGTAGCTTCCAAGCTTAAGGGGCTCGTTACGGGTGAAATACGGAGGTCTTAACGAGCTTAGAAAAATGTGAGGCTTGTCCCATCGAACCCGAATCGTCGAAAAGAGTTCAATGGAGGTGACGGAATTCGAATCCGAATTCCCGAGCTCAAGATACACGTCCCGGAACCCAAGGTGCGCTAAATGCTCTTTAGCCTTCTTTAGGTCCCGTCTCCAAAACGAACTTCAAAAAGGCAAGCAAAACAAATACCAAAACATGTACGAGCACATAATCGAGTTCATAAAATATATAATTAATACATACCACAAATTCACGGAAATCAGAATTAAATACGAACCCAAGACGAATCAAATACCAAACAAGAGAGGTTAACCGTTCAAGGGTAACCAAATTCATATTAAAGCAAATAAGTTCAAATAACTTCAATAACTCACGTTAACAATGAAATATCACATAAGGAAATAATTGAATAGCGCACATAATAGTTTACCTGAAGAGTCTAATCAGTCGGGATGTTACATGCCTCCCTCCTTCAAAAGGACTTATCCTCAGGTCCGAGGCGAGGTCGGGAAAAGCTCCGTATACAACTGTTTCATCTTATCCTCGGTCTCCCAAGTAGCCTCTTCGGATTCTTGATCACGGCACAAGACTTTCACAAGAGGGATCTGTCTATTCCTCAACTCTTGCATCTTTCGATCCAACAACTGAACTGGATACTTCTTAAAAGTCAAATCCGACTTTAACTGAACTTTCTCAACAGGAAGAATAGAAGACTCATCGGGGTAATGTTTCCGAAGCTGCGAGACATGAAATACATTGTGAATCCCGGTCAAACTCGGTGGTAGATCAAGTCTGTAGGCTACTTCCCCAACTCGATCAAGGATCTCAAAGGGGCCTAAATAGCGAGGGTTAAGCTTCCCGCCTTTACCAATCCGAGTATACCCTTTTCGAGGAGATGCCTTTAAAAAGACCTTATCTCCTTTCTCGAACTCTAAGGGTCGTCTTCTCCTATCTGCATAACTCTTTTGCCGGTCCTGAGCCACTTTCAACCTCTGCTTAATCACTTTCACCCTCTCGATGGTATCCTGAATTTCCTTAGGTTGCTTAGCTCTCTCGAGCTTTCCATCTTTAGTCCATCTCCACTCATCAATATCCCAAAAGAGAGGGGATCGGCACTTTCTTCCATACAAAGCCTCATACGGTGCCATGCCAATAGAAGACTGAAAGCTGTTGTTGTAGGCATACTCAATCAAATCCAACTGTTCATCCCACGAATTCGGATAATCCAAGGCACAAGCACGAAGCATGTCCTCGAGATACCTTATTAGCCTTTCTGACTGGCCATCCGTCTGTGGGTGAAATGCAGTACTAAAGTGGAGCTTCGTCCCCAAACACTTCTGCAATTCCTGCCAAAAACTGGATGTGAACCGAGGATCTCTATCCGAAACAATGCTGATCGTGGTACCATGCAATCTAACAATCTCCTTCCGATATAACCGGGTCAACTTAAGAACTTTATCGGACATCTTCACCTTAAGAAAGTGTGCCGACTTCGTCAACCGATCAATAATCACCCAAATTCCATCGGAACCTCCTTTGGTCCTTGGCAAGCCGGACACAAAGTCCATTGTCACTTGCTCCCACTTCCACTCGGGTATCGGAAGTGGTTGGAGAGTTCCTCCCGGTTTCTGGTGTTCTGCTTTCACCACCTGGCATGTTTGACATCTTCTAACATAGTTAGCGACGTCTCTCTTCATGCCGTTCCACCAATATGAAGTCCTTAAATCCTTGTACATTTTGGTGGTATCGGGATGTACTGCATATGATGACTTGTGAGCCTCATCAAGTACCAACTGCTTAAATCCTTCTGGGACACAAACCCGAGCCTTAAATCGAAACAATCCCGAATCATCAAATCCAAACTTGGTCTCAGGATCAATCCTTGACTTTGCTATCAATTTCTGAATCTCGGGATCCACGGATTGAGCTTCTATCAATCTCTGCTTCAAAACCGGCTGAACCGAGATATTAGCCAGATGAGCCTCTGAAACCAGAACCACTGAACCCTGTCTACTAGAACCTGCTTCCAAACCTGAAACATTCGCTTTCCTACTCAAAGCATCCGCCACCACATCGGCTTTACCCGGATGGTACTGAATCTTACAATCATAATCCTCGAGTGTCTCCATCCATCTCCTCTGTCTTACATTCAAATCCTTCTGGGTAAACAGATACTTAAGACTCTGGTGGTCGGTGAACACTTCAAAAGTAACTCCATAAAGATAATGTCGCCATTTCATCAAAGCAAGCACTACCGCTGCGAGTTCCAAGTCATGAGTGGGATAGTTCTTCTCATGATCCTTTAATTTCCTTGAGGCGTAGGCTACCACCTTACCATTCTGCATCAACACACAACCAAGAACTTCCTTTGAAGCATCGGTATAAACTGAGTAACCTTCCGAACCCTCGGGTAGGGTTAAAACCGGTGCAGTAGTCAACCTCTCCTTAAGAGTTTGGAAACTCTTCTCACACGCCTCATCCCACTCGAATTTCACCTCTTTCTTAGTTAACCGGGTCAACGGGGAGGCAATCTTCGAGAAATCTTTCACAAAGCGCCTATAGTACCCTGCCAACCCGAGAAAACTTCTCACTTCCGAGGCATTCTTCGGTGGTTTCCAAAGCATCACCGTTTCGATCTTCGCAGGATCCACTTCTATACCATTCCCCGAAATGAAGTGACCCAAAAAGGAAACTCGATCCAACCAGAACTCGCACTTACTGAACTTGGCGAACAATCTGTGCTCCCGAAGTGTAGACAAGACAATACTCAAATGCCGCGCGTGCTCTTCTTCGGACCTCGAATACACCAGAATATCATCTATAAAGATGACCACGAATTTATCGAGGTAAGGCCAGAATATTCGGTGCATCATATCCATAAACGTGGCTGGGGCATTGGTCAGACCAAAAGGCATGACCACAAACTCAAAATGCCCATATCTCGTGTTGAAACCCGTCTTCGATATATCTCCCTCCCGGATACGCAACTGGTAATACCCTTGCCTTAAATCCAACTTGGAATAAACCCTCGACCCTTGCAGGAGGTCGAACAACTCTTCAATGTGAGGGAGCGGGTATTTGTTCTTAACCGTTAACCGGTTCAGCTCACGGTAGTCAATACACATTCGTAAAGTCCCGTCTTTCTTCTTTACAAACAGGACCGGAGCACCCCACGGAGAAGTGCTCGGGCGAATGTAACCACACTCTAAGAGCTCGTCCAATTGCGTCTTTAACTCCTTCAACTCGGCTGGAGCCATCCTATAGGGAGATTTCGCATACGGTTCTGCTCCGGGATAGAGATCTATTACAAACTCGACGTCCCGATCCGGAGGTAAAGATCCCAAATTCTCCGGAAACACATCGGGGAAATCCTTCACTATCTCCGTCTCTTCGAGCTTGGCCTGATCCTTTCGCTTATTCAAAAGGTAGGCCACATAGCCCGTCGCACCGTCCCGGAACAATCTTCTTGCTTCCATGAAGGAAATAAACGGGCAGGTCTTCAACCTCTGACCCGCAAAGACCGTAGAACCCAAAGTCACTCTCTTAGCAAAACAATCCATCATAGCCCGATATCGAAACAACCAGTCCATGCCCAAAATCACCCCATACTTCTCGATAGGCATCTTGATCAGATCTGCCGGATACTCATGATCTTCCACAACCACCGGACAACCTCGATAAACACAATTCGTAGATAAAGTAGCACCAAGGGGAGAAGAAACAATAAAGGAATCATCTAGGCAAGCAACAGGCAAGGGAAGAGTAGAAGCAAGCCGGGAAGTAATAAATGAATGCGTTGCTCCCGGATCAAACAATGCATGCAATGGAATGCCATGAATGTGGATAGTACCTTCAACAACGGCGTTGGCATCCACCTCTACATTTTCTTCCTCGCCCTCCAAAGCATAAGCTCTCGCCTGGATTGGTGCTCTCGGAGGCATCACATTCAACGGCTGAGGAGCTCGAGGCTGAGGTGCTCTCACTTGAGGACAAGTACTGATCATATGGCCGGGCTCTCCACACTTAAAGCACCTTCTCAATTTCTTCCGGCAATTCTCCTCGGTGTGATTGGGACCCTTGCAATAGCCACATTGAATCGGAGCAGGTAGAGCCGGTACTGTGGGGACCGGAGGTCGAGCTTTCTTGACTGAGGTGTTAGAACCTTGGGGTTTGAAAACCGGAGGCCCACCATAGAATGCAGGCCTCTTCCCCAAATTTGAGCTCGAACCTTGGCCCGAAGAGTAAGTCGGCCTCAATCTTGTATTGTTAGCTTCCACTTTGATCGCTTTCCTCGTAGCCTTCTCCCACGTATCCACGGTAGCCGCCTTAAGAGCACTCTGAATATCATATCTCAAACCATGAATAAAGTTCCGTGCCTTCTGAGTGTCATCATTAGAAATGTGTGGAGCATACGGTGCATGTCTCTCAAATTCCATGATATACTCTTCAACCGAGCGGTTCCCTTGTTTCAATTCTGTGAATTGTTGTAGTCTCCTCTCGCGAGCACTTGGAGGAACATACTTGTGACGAAATTCTCTCACGAAGCTTTCCCAATCAAACTCTTCTCCACTCCTTTCCAATCGGGCTCTTGTAGCTTTGAGCCAATTGGATGCGGGACCTTGAACAAACCGGGCCGTGCAAACAGCTTTCTCATGCGAGGGAGCGGGGCAAATTTCCCAAATTCCCGCAACTTCTGATAACCACTCTTCGGCTTGGATATCATCTCCTCCATACCACTTAGGTGGATTGTTGTTTCTGAACTCCTTGAAAACTGGAGTTACATGTCCACCTTGTCCTTCCCAATGTGGATTATTCCTTTGGTTCTGCTGAAGTTGGTTCAGAAGGGCCTGCACAATATTCTCAGCATTCATTAGTGGAGGTGGAGGCGCTTGTGGAGGGGGTTGATTAAGGTCAGGAGTCTGCTCTCTATCTGCTCTCCTTCTGGGAGGCATCCTGAAAGTACACAAATCAAGAAAATATCGATGCATGGGGTTCAGTTCATGATTATGTAGTTAATTAGCATGAAAGTAAAACAATTGCATCACATAGTTATGTAAATGAATGCAAATAATCACATAATCCTATACCGAACGACCTAAACAGACTCAACGCGACTCCAGAGCTCTGGTTTTGCAACCGAGAGCTCTGATACCACGCCAGGATGTAACACCCCCAGAGCGAAGGGTGCCACATCCCCCGCACTAAGGTTCAACACGAGTAACGAAATGGAAGTTCGCACCCATATCAAACCATAGCGAACGGGAGACACACAAAACTCACACCCTCGCTAGGCGGCCTAGACCCTCAAGAACTACGAGAATTAAAATCAGAGTAGCGGAAGCAAATCATATACCAAACATGATTCCCAAGATCATCACATATACATATCAAAATGGGGGAGGGTCAAGTATTCCAATCAACAAGCTTGCTTATATACAAATGGACAATGCCATCACGGCCAAAGTAGCATAAGTGTATACCGAATACACAATCCAAAATTATATAAGCAAAAGAAGGAGAAATCCACTACGATGCATGAAGACTCAAGCTATACTACAAGTAAACCCGAAAGACACTTGCCGCCTAGCTTGACTCGGAAGAACCTGCATCTCAAAAGAAAGGAAAAAGGGAAAAACAACAACGAGGGTTAGTCCTAGCGACTAGTGAGGGGGCTACTCACGCACCCGATAAACATATATAGAGCAAAGCAATTATTAAAACGGAAGGATCCTTGAACCGAGAGTGGTTTTTGCAAGCCAAATTAATTCTCGTGATATATATATATATATATATATAAAGAAAAGGGAAAAGGGCAAAACAAGACTCCAAGTTTTAGGTGAATTAAGAATCCACTCTCGTTTCGTAGATCATACCAAGCTTAACCAACTCGGCGAGTACGAGTCACACACATCCCCAACTTCCAAATACGAAGAACAAAGCAAAGCAAAACAAATCAGAATCCATCCCCAACACCGGTTGATAGAAGGGTTGATCGGCCCTAACTATCCACATACACAAACGAGACAAGGTTTAATTACTACATTGAAACCTTCGGCGGTTGCCTCCGCCGGCTCAAGAGAAACACCCTTCCTCAACCTCCTAAGGTTGGGCGAGACTCTCAAATGGAGGTGTTGATGGAAGAGCTCGGCGACCCCCCGGCCGTCCCGAGATTACCATACCACACTCCGGGGCCCAAACATATCACGAAAGTCACACAAATATACCTCAAAGCTTATCTTTCAAAGCCACATCTCGCTCACACACACACACACACTTGCGGAAAACTAAACTTTTCAAACAAAAGCAAAATAGCGTATATACTTATACAAACGTTTTCAAATTCTTATAACAAATGGGATAAATCCTGCAACATAAGTATCATACACTTATTTACCATATATTACACATATCCACATGCAAGGCTTCAAATCAAGTAGGGTTATAGGTCGAATAACTAAAAGAACAAAACCTCACCTTGTCAACGAACGAAGTGGAGTCAAAAAGAGGAAACCGGACACCTACGGTGCAAGCTCGTCCTCAACAGGGAGATCCGTTGAACAAGACAAACAACAAGGAACACTCTTAGACTCAATATGAACCACATTGACGCTCGGTACATGCGTATGTATGCTTATGATGCCAATGATATGAAATGAATTCACATTAAGGCCATTTACAAGCAAATAATTCATATAAGAGCATATATCATAAACGAGGCAAGAAGAAACAACAAGAAACAACGGAAAAGGAACAAATACGAACGAAAACTAGAGTTCCTAGGTGACACGCCCGTGTCCCCCGGGAAGGGCAAGTTGAGACACCCCCGTGTCTCAGTACAGAACCAAACAACGGAAACCTGGAGGTGACACGCCCGTGTCACCAAGAAAAGGCAAACCGAGATACCCCCGTGTCTCGGTACAGAAAAGCGAAAACAAAATCAAAAGGTGACACGCCCGTGTCACCAACAAAGGGCAAACCGTGACACCCCCGTGTCACGGTACAGAAAATCTCAGACGGTACAAACAGTAAACTCAGCAACCCAATTCAAAACCCAACACTCATGCTCCAACTACCAAGCAAGGAAAAGCAATAAATGCTAAGAAACAAGTCTTAGGAGCATACTAACATCATCAAAACTCAAGAAAACAAGAAAGGAGCAAGAATCAATCAAATTCTTCCAACACTTACTATTCACATGCTTGCCAAATCTCAACAACCAACCATGGAAATGAACTCAAAAGCACATAAAAGAGAGAAGAGGGAGAATAGAAGACAACCATGGACTTACCTTTAAATTTGGAGAAGCCTTGATGAAGTTTTGAGCTCAAAATGAAAGATATGGCCAAAAGGTTTTCTTCTTCCTCCTTACTTGGCTTGGCTGATCGATTCTAGGGAGAGAGAGAGGGGTTTGGCTCGGTTTAGCAGGAAAAAGGCAAGAGAGAGAGCTTAACTCAAGTATAACCCAAGGTTTAGGCTTAGATAAGGTTCAAGTGGGGTCCACAAGGTCTCATGAGGTCAAAAGGTAGCTTCCAAGCTTAAGGGGCTCGTTACGGGTGAAATACGGAGGTCTTAACGAGCTTAGAAAAATGTGAGGCTTGTCCCATCGAACCCAAATCGTCGAAACGAGTTCAATGGAGGTGACGGAATTCGAATCCGAATTCCCGAGCTCAAGATACACGTCCCGGAACCCAAGGTGCGCTAAATGCTCTTTAGCTTTCTTTAGGTCCCGTCTCCGAAACGAACTTCAAAAAGGCAAGCAAAACAAATACCAAAACATGTACGAGCACATAATCGAGTTCATAAAACATATAATTAATACATACCACAAATTCATGGAAATCAGAATTAAACACGAACCCAAGACGAATCAAATACCAAACAAGAGAGGTTAACCGTTCAAGGGTAACCAAATTCATATTAAAGCAAATAAGTTCAAATAACTTCAATAACTCACTTTAACAATGAAATATCACATAAGGAAATAATTGAATAGCGCACATAATAGTTTACCTGAAGAGTCTAATCAGTCGGGATGTTACAAAATACACCCCATATCATGCATATATGCATATATCATCACCAAATCATGAATTAATCCAACAAATCACATAAACCCACATTAGTATATACATATATATACATACACATATATACATATATCCACATATTCTTGGAAGAGAGGAGGGTAAAAGAAATAATGGAGCTCAAGACAACAACAACAACACTTATTTTACCAATTAATCCAAGTTTCATCCAAAGAATCTAATATTCACAAACCTACAATATATATATATATATACACACATATATATACATTATAATTTGGAAAGTGGAGGAGAAGAACAAGACGCATAATTCTTGAGCTTGGAATGGTAGAAATGAGCTTGAATCTCCTGGTCTCTTTGGCTTGATGAGTGGTTCGATTGGTGGGGAGAAGAAAGGAGGTTTGGAACTTGTGTGTGTGTAGAGAGATTGAGAAGAAGAAGAATGAGAGATGAAGAGGGGAAATATATCGTGTAATACAAGAGGGGAAAAGGGAAAAATTGTACTTTGGTCCCTCAACAATTTAAGTGCATCACTTAAGGCCCCAAGATTTGGTAGAATAGCAATTGGGGTCAAATTCAAATTCAATTGAGTCCAAGGATTTCATAGAAGATCAAATAGGTACATAATCGAAACAAAACATTAATTATCAAGTACACAAGTAATATATCAATTTAAATAACATAGTCAAAGATCACATAAATAACATAATAACAATTAGTTCACGAAATTATAGTTTAAATCATAATTGCAAGTATTCAAATCAAGGAAATTAAATAACGCAAATCAATTAAATATAAACCATCCCATAAATTACAAGTTGGTAAAATTTCATGTAGACAGTTGATCAAAAAATTTCATGTAGACAGTTGAAAAACTAGGGCGTTACACTCTAGCTCTCTTCAGCATTCACCTGCTCACTCTCAAACTCTCTTTGTTTTTGTTTTTCCAGTTTTTGCCCCTCCAAGAAATACCTAATTTACCCTTGTTCCGTCATAAAACAACTCACTTTCATTTTTTTCACTCAAGGGTATATATGTAACTGTAAGCGCAAGGAGTAGGACTAAGATTAAGTTTATAAAATTTTTACTATATATTTGTTACCAACAATCACCTGCAAAATCAGTTACAAACTTTTGTAGATATGGTCCTTGTAAATTTGGTTGCAATTTGATTGTAAAATGGTAGTTTCCAATTGAAAAATGACCATTTTGGTTGCAAATTGAATTGTTCAATTTAGGCGTGATATATATCTCCAAAATTAGTATCTCTACAAAAATACAATATGTATATATATCTGCTACTCCCTTAATCGTTGATCTCTATTATATGAATAAGATCAAAATAAAATGAGACTATATTATCAATGGTCTAGATTTCACATCAAAACATCTTACTCTCAGGTAAGTCCTTCGACACCTAGTTACTCCATTACAACCACACGATCATCATATTGAACTATATCTTCAATGGTCTCCATGATCACATCAATGAGTTTTGCAACTCCGAAAGATATGAACAATTGGTGTTATTGCTTATGATATTGTTAATTTCACTTTCTTCGAAATATGTTCTTTTGGAAAAACTCAGAAACCGAAATAAATATTTTTTTTCATTCGTTTATAACGCCATTTACCTGAATGAGTGATTTCATGATTTTCTGTGCCATGTATGATGAATCTTGAATTATCCTTGACAGTACTCCTACCATACAAAACTTGCCTAATATATTAAATATGTAAAAGAAGATCATAACGTAAAATTAATAATACATAACCAATAATATGAGTAACAATCCTAACAAAAATACAAGCAGCTTTACTAAAATAAAATTCTTCTGTTGTTTGTGAGTTAAGTGCAATTTTGTAATCTTGATTAAACGACTTACCATTCTCACTAGTTACATAATTCATCTGCAAAATAATTTCACATACAATGAATAAGCGCATAAGAAAAATTTATCACATAGGCCTACATACTATAAATTACAGGAACTTTATTAAATTAAATTTATCTTCTATCCTTTTTTTTCTTTCTAAAATCTTTTATCAACTAATTATTGGCTCATGTTGCCAAAACCAAATATTAATTGAAAAATATATTTAAATTAAAAACAAATAAATAAATTGATGCTCCTCAAAAGAGAAAATTCACTTTGTACGAAATCAAATAATTTTTCAATATTTTTAGTGATGAGTTCGTGTAAATCTTGATGGGTCCAAATTGAGCACAATAATTTTTTTTTTTTTGTTGCTCTAGAAAGGGCTAACAATGCCTCTGCTAAAGCAACTCAAACTCCAAGATCCTTTATGTAATGATCCCAAATCTTCCTTTCTTCATACATTTATTGTCCAAGCTTAGCAATGGTATCAACGAGGGTGTTACCTTCACGCTTAATAGGCCTAAACTTGCAGCACCAAGGGTCGATCATGAGCATCCAGTAGTCCGCAATAATCAGCCTCAGTGGGTGGTTGTCCCCTTAGCATTTTCCACCATCTTTACGACTGTTTTTGAATCACATTCGATCTTAATCTTCTTAAAACACCCTTCGCATGCGATTTTCAGTCCTTCCAGTAGCCCCGACAACTTCGTCGTGGTAATATCTTAAGTTCTAAGTATAATAGCAAATTTGATGATCCAATTATCTCTTTCATCTCTCACCACACCTTTGCTAAGGTCGTTTTGTTATCGCCAAGATAGCTCCCATCCATTTACAGTTTAACCCATCCTGATGGAGATTTCTGCCAACCAATTGGTTGTTTTATGAAGGTCCTTGGCTGACCAGGACGTTGCAACTCTACCATTTTCAAAATGAGTGACTTCATACTGTTAAAAGGATCACTCAATGGCTCGCGTCGCCTTTGATATCCCATTTGTTCTAGTGTTTCCACAACCCCCAAAGTCTCGCCACAAAAACCAACTTGCAGTCACTGTGAGGGACCAAATTATTTTTGATATCCGGCCCCAAAGTATTGATGAACTAGCCCGAATCACCCATTCCTTGAAATTTCTCCCAATCATTCCTATGAATCACTTTGTTCCATAAATATTGGTTGTGGGGCAATCTTTGAATATGTGAATCGCATCTTCTCTAGGAGCTCGACAACAACGACAACTTGCATCCCTGTCCATTTTCTGATCAACTTTGAGTGTGTTACACGTGATGCTCCGATTGTTAATTTGCCACATGAAGTATTTGAGTTTGTTCGGGATTATGCTACTGTAGCACCCGAATTGATAGGCGCCACATCCCCCGCACCATTAGTCCAATCCACGCATGAAATAGGTTTCCATACATCAATCAAACACGTGGTAAACGGGTGACAAGATTAAAATAACTCAACCTAGCTAAGCGGGGCTAACCCTTAACCAAATATATAACGATGCAATCAAATAAAGTTAGAAGCATAAGTATTAAATTAGCATAATAAGGTGTTCAAATCCAACATACAATCCATAATTACAACACCAATGGCCTACACAGGCCAAAATATTACAATTACTCCAAAATAGAGTGATACATAGTCCAAGATATCATAGCAGCAAAATGTAAAGGATGAATATGAGACGTGCTAGACCCAAAATAAAGACTCCTTAAGACATTATTCCCCGTCTAACATACCTGCAAAAGATCTAAAAACAACGTGGGGGTCAGTCAAAAGACTGAGTGAGGGGGATAATTAGATATATCACATGCACATGCAATTCATAACTCCGAGTAAAGTTTTGTGAAGTCCCACCAAGTGGGAGAGTAGGAAAATATCTCGAAATTATGAATATCAATTAATTACGTTACAATTTTGTAATAAAATACGTTGCCCGACGAGAGGGAAATTCTCCAACCTTACTCCCATAGTGTGTGCGTTAAGTTCAAGCTATAAGGTGTTCATGTACGTTCATAAACATAACGTAACCGTAATCGTAATAAAAACATAGTTTTCCATCCTTCTTCTTCTGGGTCGGTGGAAGGGTTTGCAAGGCCCTACCACCTCGTTGGTCCGTATTGAGTGGGGGGATTATGACTCCTACCCGTTCCTTCGATGGAGTAACACCACCGGCTGAAGAATAGCTCACCTTCCACAATACACGGTCGCGTGAGAAATTCTCAAAGGGTACTCTATGTGAATGGATGGTCCGATGGCCCGATGCCGTACTAGTTTCCGCGTACACTTTTCCTCGGGCCCAGTAATACGTGAATGATTTTCGCTAAAATATTTTCGTGAAAACATTTGAAAACATTTGAACAATGGTTCATTTCCGAAATATAAGTATAAATAGTACATTTTGGCTAAACTTGTCACACGAGATATTATGGGTTCTTAATAGCTAGAAATAAAACCTCACCTTGACAAAAGAGAGTAAAGAGAAAAGCCTACGGACTCTGCTCCTCAACCATGGGATCGAGCTCTGTGCAAGAAATACAAGTGTAGAACCAAATAATCGACGAAAGACTTGTTATGAGATGCTATGATATGAGAAATTTATGCTAATAATTTATGAAAATGTTCATGTGCACAATTAATGCAAACAAGTGCAATTGAAATGCATAGGGTAGTACTTAGTCGCTTACGAACACTTAACGTATTTAAACACTTAAAACATACCATAAAATTATAAAACACATCATATTACATTAATTCATATTCATAGTAGATCATAAACCAAGTTAGGATCATACTCGGGGTGAGTAAAGACTAAAGAAACGAAAGGAAAGCAAGCAAAACAAGCTCGAAACAAAAGTAGCCGCTGAAGGGGAGGTCCCCACCCAGGGAACCTATCCAAAAAGCTTCTGCCTCAGGGTCCCCGCCCGGGCACGTTTCAGGCCTAAAAGTTCCCCGTCCAAGGAACTTGTCTGGGCGAGAAAAAAAACAGCAACAGGGCTTAGAAACAAGAATCCATACTCAAATCACAAACGTCCTAACTATTCAACGCATACACACGCACACACACTTGAACTGGAGATGAAGGAATGGAGGAAAATGAAATGATGGAGATGATGGAAATGATGATGAAGTATACTTGGCTCCTCATTTTCTTCTTTCTCTTTGCTTGGATCAAAATGGAATGTGTGTAGTGTATGAAGAGATTGTGAAAGAAGCGTGTTTGTGTGTGTGTTAGAGATTTAGTATGTGAATAGTGAAGGGAGTAGTTGGGAGATTGTGTATATATGTATAATGTGATGTGATATATTATATGTATGTATATGTATGTAATGTAATATAGGTATAGATATATTATTTGTATGTATAAAGTGTAATGAGTGATATATGTTATATATTATACATATAAGTACATGTACTTAATCTCTAAAATATAATACATGTATGAATGTATGTATCATGTATATATATAAAGTATTGAATATTATAAGGTAATAGATAGATATATATATGTAAAAGTTAGAAAATTATACAAGTGTTTATGATATGAAATGAATAAGTTTTATGGGATACGTATGTTATGAAATGAAACAAGAAGGAATTTAAATTAGATGTTCACATAAGTAAAATAAATCACATCTTCTAACTCTCAAAGCTCACACGTAAAGCGCGCGTACCTGTACGACAAAAACACGGGGTGTCACAGCTACTCTTATCCCTTTCCACAACTTATCTAGATTAACAATCCTTGGACGAAAATCGTCATAAGCTGTATTGCAGGTGAAACTCCCCGAGGGGTGACCCTTCCAATATTACACATCCTGCGCTTCATTATTCAAAGGTAAAGAAATATCTTCCATCATTCTTATGATGTTAACTAAGAGTTTGGTTTGCAAACTTTCCAAATGCCAATTTCCTTTGCCATCCAAGATATCACAAACCTTTAACTCTCTTCATTTGGATGCACAGAACTAAGAGCATGAGTTCTAAAACTCCCAAAGCCAATCCAATCATCGTCTTAAAGGCTCACATTTGTGCCATTTTCTACGTGCCAATATATCTTATGAAACATAATTTTTAGGCTTCTATAACTCCTCGCGAAAGACTCGATGCAATTGACTTTGGGGCTTCATTAAGAATATCCACACTTTAGTTATATCGATTTTGTGGGGTCTCCAAAGAATTTGAGGTTTGATGTTCACAATGCTTTTCATGATGATAGTAATGATACCTTCGGGGAATAAAAAGTGTTCAGTGCCTCTCGAAGGAAATCTCAATTAATCTTAACGTATGCCTTTTTGAGATCAAATTTGAGTAGCGTACTCCATTTTCCTGCTCTTCCATCCATGCATCATATGAATTAACTCCTTGAGAATAAAAATATTATCATGAGTGTTTCGTCCTTGAATGAAAGAGCTTCGTAATAGACGAACAATTTCTGCAATAAAAGGTTTCATTGTAGCACCCGAAGCGCAAGATGCTACATCCCCGCACTATAGTTCAATCCACGTATGAGATAGACAACCCTAACATGAACTAAACCGTAGCGAACGGGAGACAACAATAATAAAAAACACACTAGCCAGGCGGGACTAACCCCAACCAAATAATCAGCTTATAATAACTTAAGCGGAAGCATAAGCAATAGTAATGATCAAACGACATACACTACGAATATACAAGATCCTTTACAAGCGCTTCGATACAATATACCCAAATCACAACACTAGCATAAATTTTTCATCTATTTTCCCGTCACATGCTACAATGAGAATGAACCGTACAAGACCTGAATGAAAACTGGACACGACTCTAACCCTGCCTAGTATGCACCTACAAGAACCTGAAAGGTGGAGGCGTCAGTCTACGAAAGACTGAGTGAGGGGTTTAAATAAAAATAAGCACAATTACCATGCAAGCTATAATCTCGGGTAAGATTTTATAGAAGAACAACATAAGTTTAAGAATACAATAATTCCTCGGCCGAGATTACAACTATTCCAATTGAACAATATAATCAATTCAATTCAATCAATCAGTGGCCCGACGAGTGAGGGCAAATCTCCAACCTTACACCAATAGTGAATAATACATGATTGATTTAATTATCAGGTGATCATGCGATTCAATTTACAGTGTAGTAATGCGGTAGTGTACTCAATCAATACAATCAGTAGTGCAATCAATACAATAACCTGAGGACAGCCTGTGGTGCCGGGCTCATCCCCAGTCTCCTTCTCCCTCCAATGATGGGAAGGTAGCGGGCCTTCAACCATCCATGACATGTTGTACGTCAGGAACCTGACTCCCACGCATGAGACTTCTTCCTCCACCAAACCTCCTGGTGGATTCAGAGGTGATCCCACATGATGAGGGAAGTGCAGAGTTACCCGTCAGCCCTATGCTTTCCCGGTTGGCTCATACACTAACCCTCGGGCCCAAAGTGAACAATCATGCTTACTCGCCAAAACATGCACGATACGTGGCATGCTTTTCATATGCATGGCTTGCTTGCAATCATTGAAGAATTAAATGTTCACATAAGTAAAATAAATCACATCTTCTAACTCTCAAAGCTCACACGTAAGCCGCGCGTACCTGTACGACGAAAACACGGGGCGTCACAGCTACTCTTATCCCTTTCCTCAACTTATCTAGATTAACAATCCTTGGACGAAGATCGTCATAAGCTGTATGATTGGTGAAACTCCCCGAGGGGTGACCCTTCCAATATTACACATCCTGCGCTTCATTATTCAAAGGTAAAGAAACATCTTCCATCATTCTTATGATGTTAACTAAGAGTTTGGTTTGCAAACTTTCCACATGCCAATTTCCTTTGCCATCCAAGATATCACAAACCTTTAACTCTCTTCATTTGGATGCACATAACTAAGAGCATGAGTTCTAAAACACCCAACGCCAATCCAATCATCGTCTTAAAGTCTCACATTTGTGTCATTTTCTACGTGCCAATATATCTTATGAAACATAATTTTTAGGCTTCTATAACTCCTCGCCAAAAACTCGATGCAATTGGCTTTGTGGCCTCATTAAGAATATCCACACTTTAGTTTTATCGATTTTGTGGGGTCCCCGTCCAAAGAATTTGAGGTTTGATGTTCACAATGCTTTTCATGATGATATTAATGATACCTTCGGGGAATTGAAAGTGTTCAGTGCCTCTCGAAGAAATCTCAATTAATCTTATCGTACGCCTTTTTGAGATCAAGTTTGAGTAGCATACTCCATTTTCTGCTCTTCCGTCCATGCATCATGTGAATTAACTCCTTCAGAATAAAAATATTGTCATGAGTGTTTCGTCCTTGAGTGAAAGAGCTTCGTAATAGGTGAACAATTTCAGCAATAAAGGGTTTGATTGTAGCACCCAAAGCGCAAGATGCTACATCCCCGCACTATAGTTCAATCCACTTATGAGATAGACAACCCAAACATGAACTAAACCGTAGCGAACGGGAGACAACAATAATAAAAAACACACTAGCCAGGCGGGACTAACCCCAACCAAATAACAAGCTTATAATAACTTAAGCGGACGCTTAAGCAATAGTAATGATCAAACGACATGCACCACAAATATACAATATCCTTTACATGCCCTTCGATACAATATGCCCAAATGATAACACTAGCATAAATATTTCATCTATTTTCCCGACACATGCTACAATGAGAATGAACCGTACAAGACCTGAATGAAAACTGGACACGACTCTAACCCTGCCTAGTATGCACCAACAAGAACCTGAAAGGTGGAGGCGTCAGTCTACGAAAGACTAAGTGAGGGGTTGAAATAAATATAAGCCCAATTACCATGCAAGCTATAATCAGAGGTAAGATTTTATAGAAGAACAATATAAGTTTAAGAATACAATAATTTCTCGCCCGAGATTACAACTATTCCAATTTAACAATACAATCAATTCAATTCAATTAATTAGTGGCCCGGCGAGTGAGGGCAAATCTCCAACCTTACACCAATAGTGAATAATACATGATTGATTTAATTATCAGGTGATTATGCGATTCAATTTACAGTGTAGTAGTGCGGTAGTGTACTCAATCAATACAATTAGTAGTGCAATCAATACAATAACCCGAGGACAGCCTGTGGTGCCGGGCTCATCCCCAGTCTCCTTCTTCCTCCAATGATGGGAAGGTAGCGGGCCTTCAACCATCCACGACATGTTGTAGGTCAGGAACATGACTCCCACGCAAGGGACTTCTTCCTCCACCAAACCTCCTGGTGGATTCAGAGGTGATCCCATATGATGAGGGAAGTGCAGAGTTACCCGTCAGCCCTATGCTTTCCCGGTTGGCTCATACACTAACCCTCGGGCCCAAAGTGAGCAATCATGCTTACTCGCCAAAACATGCGCGATACGTGGCTTGATTTTCATGTACATGGCTTGCTTGCAATCATTGACGAATTAAATGTTCACATAAGTAAAATAAATCAAATCTTCTAACTCTCAAAGCTCACACGTAAGGTGCGCGTACCTGTACGACGAAAACACGGGGCGTTACAGCTACTGTTATCCCTTTCCAGAACTTATCTAGATTAACAATCCTTGGACGAAAATCGTCATAAGCTGTATGGCAGGTGAAACTCCCCGCGGGGTGACCCTTCCAATATTACACATCCTACGCTTCATTATTCAAAGGTAAAGAAACATCTTCCATCATTCTTATGATGTTAACTAAGAGTTTGGTTCGCAAACTTTCCACAAGCCAATTTCCTTTGCCATCCAAGATATCACAAACCTTTAACTCTCTTCATTTGGATGCACAGAACTAAGAGCATGAGTTCTAAAACTCCCAAAACCAATCCAATCATCGTCTTGAAGGCTCACATTTGTCCCATTTTCTACGTGCCAATATATCTTATGAAACATAATTTTTAGGCTTCTATAACTCCTCGCCAAAGACTCGATGTAATTGGCTTTGGGGTTTCATTAAGAATATACACTCTTTAGTTATATCAATTTTGTGGGGTCCCCATCCAAAGAATTTGAGGTTTGATGTTCACAATGCTTTTCATGATGATATTAATGATACCTTCGGGGAATAAAAAGTGTTCAGTGCCTCTCGAAGGAAATCTCAATTAATCTTAACATATGCCTTTTTGAGATCAAGTTTGAGTAGTGTACTCCATTTTCTGCTCTTCCATCCATGCATCATGTGAATTAACTCCTTGAGAATAAAAATATTG
The DNA here is from genome assembly GCA_037501455.1 of Lantana camara. Lineage (NCBI taxonomy): Eukaryota > Viridiplantae > Streptophyta > Magnoliopsida > Lamiales > Verbenaceae > Lantana > Lantana camara. The sequence continues at coordinate 111,941,976 of CM074855.1, forward strand.
TCGTGAGTGTTTCGTCCTTGAATGGAAGAGCTTCGTAATAGGCGAACAATTTCAGCAATAAAGGGTTTGATTGTAGCACCCGAAGCGCAAGATGCTACATCCCCGCACTATAGTACAATCCACGTATGAGATAGACAGCCCAAACATCAACTAAACCGTAGCGAACGGGAGACAACAATAATAAAAAACACACTAGCCAGACGGGACTAACCCCAACCAAATAATCAGCTTATAATAACGTAAGCCGAAGCATAAGCAATAGTAATGAACAAACGACATGCACCACGAATACACAATATCCTTTACATGCGCTTCGATACAATATGCCCAAATCACAACACTAGCATAAATATTTCATCTATTTTCCCGACACATGCTACAATGAGAATGAACCGTAGAAGACCTGAATGAAAACTGGACGCGACTCTAACCCTGCCTAGTATGCACCTACAAGAACCTGAAAGGTGGAGGCATCAGTCAACGAAAGACTGAGTGGGGGTTTAAATCAATATAAGCACAATTACCATGCAAGCTATAATCTCGGGTAAGATTTTATAGAAGAACAATATAAGTTTAAGAATACAATAATTCCTCGCCCGAGATTACAACTATTCCAATTTAACAATACAATCAATTCAATTCAATCAATCAGTGGCCCGGCGAGTGAGGGCAAATCTCCAACCTTACACCAATAGTGAATAATACATGATTGATTTAATTATCAGGTGATCATGCGATTCAATTTACAGTGTAGTTGTGCGGTAGTGTACTCAATCAATACACTCAGTAGTGCAATCAATACAATCACCCGAGGACAGCCTGTGGTGCCGGGATCATCCCCAGTCTCCTTCTCCCTCCAATGATGGGAAGGTAGTGGGCCTTCAACCATCCACGACATGTTGTAGGTCAGGAACATGACTCCCACGCAAGGGACTTCTTCCTCCACCAAACCTCCTGGTGGATTCAGAGGTGATCCCACATGATGAGGGAAGTGCAGAGTTACCCGTCAGCCCTATGCTTTCCCGGTTGGCTCATACACTAACCCTCGGGCCCAAAGTGAACAATCATGCTTACTCGCCAAAACATGCACGATACGTGGCTTGATTTTCATGTACATGACTTGCTTGCAATCATTGACGAGTGTTAAAATGATTATTGTTAAGTATATACCTTTTTGGCCCAAAGCTTCACATAAGGGTTATAAGGGTTCTATATAACTAGCAATTAAACCTCACCTCACAGGCGACACGACGACTTAAGGATGCACGAACGTGCTCAATCGATCCATAATCTCCGCCCTAGAGAAGAACTGGACAAGAGACGGGACATGGTGCATTCGTGAGACATGACTCAATAATGATACCAAGATATGACGCACGATGTAATTATACAACTAGATGGCAGGCATTATCAAATGTAGCATGTAATCATCATATTATATCATGATATTGATCATGTAATAGCATGTTGGTGTCAATTAAGGGATTAGAAAAGGATTTGGAAATCTCAATTTCATGTAGAATATGCAGGGGTCGCGGCCACGACCCATTTTGCTCACAAAATGGTAGCGAGCACGACCTGTATTTTTCATGAATTTTCATGCAATTTTTCATAAGTCGAAACATGGCCAAATTTTGGTCGTGGGCGCGACATGTTTTAGGTGTATTTCAGGTCGGGCGCGACCTGCATTTATGCTAAAAATGAGAGTGGGTTGCGGGCGCAACCATTTTTACTCTATTTTTGGTCGCGACCGCGACCTTCAGGTACAACAGTCACAAAATAGGGCAGAAAACAGGGGATGCTCGAACCATGACCAACACCATCTCATAATCCATGAAATCAATTCCCAAATGACATAAATCATGCAAGAAACATACTTAAGCACTTGTAGTTCAATAAAATCCAATATAAACACATGAATCAAGCCTTAATCCTCATAATCATCAACTTTCACCCAAATAATCATCTTCATAAATATCAAGATTTGAACATGAAATTCAAGCTACAAATATGTAATCATACTTCTACCAACAAATACACAAATTATCAAGCTTAAATCATGAACCCTAGCTTCACATATTAATTCATGAATTCATATAAATATGAGCATATCATAGCTACCTTGAATGGAAAAGAGATGAAAAGAAATGAAGAAGTGATGATGATGATGCTCCAAGGTTCATAATTCTTCCAAAGATTGAGCTTGAAAATGATGAGCTCCAATTTTTCTTCTTGTTGGTGTTTGATCGAGAGAAGCAAGGAAGCAAATATGTGTGTATATTTTGTATAAGACGAAAATGGAATGAAATGGAAGAATGAAGAAGATATATCACGTAATTCACCTCCTCAAATTTGATGAAATACTTAAATTGCAATTAGGTCCTTCAACTGAGTAAGTTATGCAATCAAGTTTTATTCCATAAAAATAATCACTTTAGTCCAAGGATTAGTCATGCAATTTGGTCCTCACATTTAAAAGAATGGTCAATTAAGGACAAATAAGCAATTAAGTCATGTTCGTCAATTAATTCACGTAACAATCTTATTCAATTCATGTAACAAGTCTCAAGATGACAAGTATTTCAAATAAACAAGTAGAAATATAATTTCTAAAATTATCATAAAAAGTATGAATTTAATAAACGAAAGAATTGAATAAATCCTAACTCTCGGAAAATCACACGTGTCGTGTGTACCTGAATAACCAAAAATTGGGGCGTTACATTAATCCTCCTCACAAGTAGTCTGGTTAGCATCTTCAACGTAACATTAAGAAGTGCTATGGGCCTAACCTCACTCGCATCTTTATGCCAATTGGTTTTAGGTATTAGGCAGATATACACTATACCCATCTCTTTCAGAATTCATTGAGCGTCCATACAACCTTTGATGTACTCCAAGGCCGTATCATCAACTATGTTCCAATAAATATGATAAAAATATGCTTGAAGTCCATCAGGTCCCGGCGATTTTAAAGCATTCATTAAATTGACAACTTTCCAAATCTTTTCTTTAGTAATTGGTTTCCTAAGGTCCTTAACATTCTCTCCACTGATAATATGCTATAAAGGACTTTGTAGCAGATTGCCATGGTAGTGACACGCTAAAGGAGCAAACAAAAATTTGAAGAATCATGAACAATTTTCCTAAGGGTGCCTGGTTCAGAGCACCAATTACTATCAATCATTAAAGTGTTAATTCGATTTCTTCGTCTTATCGACGAAAAACCTTGTATTGCTATCTCTCATTTTTAACAAATTAACCCTTGATTTTTGAAACCATAATAACTCTTGTTTAAATAAATCGTTGAAATCTTTAATTAGATCCAATTCCAATTGTTTGAGTTCCGCATGGATACGAACATTAGAAATCTTCTGAATGCCTTCGATTCGGGCCTTGAGGAGGTATTTTCTATGAAATGTGTTACCGAAAGTGGTGCGATTCCACTCTAATAGCTCCTCGCAAAGTGAATTATTGCATTCTTATAGTTTTAGACCTATAACCCAGTGTTTTTTTATAATATCACGACGATCTGTGGGAAGACCATGCTACTTCAAATCAGAATGGCTTAGCACGTCGAATCATTTTACCTCTCCATGTATCTATTATAATAGGATGATGGTTGGAGTGTATTTTACGTAACACTCTCGCCAGTCTCCACACTATCAGGGAATTCGTTGATCCAATCAGTTGAAGCTAAGACTCTATCTAGACATTCTTGGATTCGGATCCCGAACCTTATCCCAGGTGTTGTGATCTAGGGACGAGGTCATTCTTCTGATACTCCTCTTCTTGGACAAGGGCACGTTGGACGGTATCAGCAAATGATTCGAAGTTCTGCTCGGCTTATCCATGCCTTAGATCCTCTCTCAAACCAGCAATGAACTTCCTAGCCTTCTTCTTCTTATCCCTTGTGATTTGCGGAGCACACTTCCCCAGCCTATTGAAGGCCGCCAAATATTGAGCTACGGATTGCCCCCTAATTTCAAATCCATGAATTCTTGCTACTTTCTCTCTCGCACTACTTCGGGAACAAAAGCCTCCCGAAACTCTCTCTTAAAAACATCCCATGTCAATTCTTCCTCGGCTACCTCTAGCTTCTCCCGAGTCCTCTCCCACCAATCGAATGCTTCCCCGTTAAGTTGGAGAATGGCAAACTGAGCTCACTCAAGTGTGGTGAATTGGCGGATATTATAGACCCTTTCCAAGCGAGATAGCTAATCCTCTGCCACGACATCATCCATGGTACCTGCAAATCTAGGGGGATTATAGTTGAGGAAAATCCCATTAGAATTCCTAACCGGTGGTGGTGGTGGCGGTTGAACCAGTTGCGGTTGTGGTGGTGGTGGAGCTTGAGCCCTCCTTTGTTCAACATAATTGTAACGCCCCAAAATTTTGAACTAAAGAAAAAATATAAATTAATTTAAAATATCAGGATATGTTTAAAAATTTGATCGGTAATTTATGTGTGATTCTAAATTGATCAATTTGCATCCCAATTATAGTTGAATTATTTAATATGTATCTCGACATGACTAACTTTGTAATTTGTGATCGATTGAATTCATTTATTTTAATAAAGTATATATATATATGGTAATTGTGATAATAAAATAACTAATCATATTTTAATCAGCAAACTATCATTAAGTATATGTTAGTCTGATTAGACTTTGTTGGTTCTTGATTTTTAAGTGTTCAATTTTAATTTAAGTTTCATGATACGTGTGTTAAGTGTGATTAAATGTTATTAGAATGTAAACAATTATGATTTAATTATTTATTTAATATTAAATCTTGTTATGAATTTGCACTTAATACTTACACACATATATAACAAAATATGATTTACTATAAGAATAATAAATCTGTATAATAATGTTTGGCTTCATCATCTAAAGTTGACGCATTCATAACTATCAGTATAGTAATCTTAATTCCTAAGTGTCGGTTCCTTCTAAGACTAATAAATAAATATATGTTAACTTCTAAGTCAATCAGCAAATGAACATCTGGCCTATTATATTAAATGTTGGTTCATTGTTATCAACTCATGCTGAACATACCGCCACTCCTACCCAATAATGTTAATGGATAATTTAATGATACATGTGCTACTGCCTCAAAGATCTTATATATTTAAGTTGAAACCCTGTATCATCTCTTCAAACTGATTGCAAAAATAAACAACACTTCGGCAATAGCCGTAGCACTCATCTGATCTTTCTGATTCAATTTCGAAACTCAATTCTTCTGCCAAAATTCTCATAAATAAGTATCTCGTCAAGTGTCAGTATCTTATCCTGTTTATTTTCTGTAAATTTTGACTTGAATATTGTTTGATAGATTTTTGAGACTATTATATGATTTGTTTATACGTCCAGTTTTGACTTCGGATCATGAAACTAAAACCCATACTGAATTGTTTTATTTTATATATAAAAGAATTAATTTTCAAAGTAACATTATAAACTTTCATTTTGAGATCTTTCTGGGGAATTCTTATAACATATATTTCTCTCTATATACTAATTAACTAGATTGACACACTTTATGCATAAAGAACTTTGATCTGCATCAAATGAATATGAATATTATAATAATCCTATAATTTTAATTTTGAGTTTTGTGCTTAACTAATTTGTTTAACTCCCTACTCTGAACGTGGTTATGTTATAGCCGTACAAGTCAGTCGTGTTATCTGGTTGTTGAGTCGAGTCACAATTTGCAGTCTATATGTGTTACAGGTGTTCCTAGGGAGGAGCTCTGATAGTGTTGGTCGTGTCCCGTTTTAGCTTTTGAAGATTTTCAGGTGAGGGATTAAAATGTTTTCAACTGGGGCTAAAACATATATTATGTAAATATATATCTTCTTAAAACCCAACTCTTATTTATTGAGTTTGATTTTCGACCCGTTGATACTATATATATAAATAGTTGTTTTATAATATTTTGGTATTTTGTTGAAAAATCGGATTTCCTTATAAAAAATTGGTTTTTCTTATATTATATATACGCGTTGAGTGACTGAAAAGATTTGATTTTTGAACGGTGAAACCGTTAAAAGAAAGAAAGTGTTTGTGAAAATATTTTAAAAGCGAGTATTGATCTGATAGAACCCTTGGGAACGCCCTTGGGGAATATGGGCCCCGAAGTATCTAGTGGGTGAAGCCCGGAGGTGTGCACCAAAGGCTGATCTTTACTACGTACTTCTGTGAAGCTCTATACGGGACGTAACCCGAGGTTGACTGCGTTATGTATAGAGTGAGGTTATTGGTACCAGGGCATATTGCCCCTATCTGTGTGATCGTGTGGTTGGTTGGGGGGCACCTCGACTAACAATTGGAGGGAGAAGGCTGGTTTCTGTTTTGTGTTTCTTGTGTTCAAGGTGTGAACGGTTGGAGAACTTACCCGTACTCGCCGGGTTACTGTGATTGATCAATCGTTTTGATTATTGGTTCACAAGTGTGTTTTCATACAAACTAAAAGGTATCCCTTCTTATACATTTACATCTCGTTTTCGAAAATAAGGAAAAATGTGAACCAAGCTTGTGATTTTGTTTATGTATATGTATAACCCCCTCACTTAGTCACTTTGACTAACGTCCCTTCTTTTCTGGTTTTGGTTTCAGGTAGGTGTGACTAGGCGGCACGTTGGGTCTAGGTCATCAAATGTCGTCGAGATAGTTTGTTTTTAAATTTCAAAGTTTTGGAATTTCTCCTTCGTGGGAAACTCAGAATGTACAGTATATGTACCTATACCTAATACAGTTTTCGATTGTATTTTATCGTTTTGTCATCGGCCCTATCGGCCTTGTAATTGAATTATATGTTTGTGCATTGTTGTCTTTTACGCTTCTGCTATGCTTGTGTTCGTTTGTTCGCCGTTCGCTGAGAGAGATCTCGAGTGAAGGCCCAAAGCTAACACTCGGGGTATTTCTCAGTTCGGGATGTGGCGAGGGGCGCCACAATAATTATACACAACCTCAATAAAATTTTCCATATTTATATGGGGCGGTTGTTGTTGTTGATGTCTAGGAGGTGAGGGAGATCTCTATCCCGATGTACGGGTCGACTACGAAGCATCTTCAAATAGACATTAAGAAATACGTGTCGGGGTTAGACAATAACCATGAAGTACAATCAAGATGTATCAAATAATATGTAACAATTAAGTCTAGAATAGTCACATAATAATGGAGACTTCCAAATTGACAAGTAATTCCTAAGCCGTACGACCTAGACCGACAAGACACGACTCAAGAGCCCGGTTTTGCAACCTAGGCTCTAATACCACTTTAGGATGTAGCACCCGCATCGATAGGCGCCACATCCCCCGCACCATTAGTCCAATCCACGCATTAAATGGGTTTCCATACATGAATCAAACACGTGGGGAACAGGTGACAAGATAAAGTAACTCAACCTAGCTAAGCGGGGCTAACCCTTAACCAAATACATTATGATGCAATCAAATAAAGGCGGAAGCATAAGTATTAAATTAGCATAATAAGGTGTTTAACTTCAACATACAATCCATAATTACAACAACAGTGGCCTACACGACCCAAAATATTACAATTACTCCAAAATAGAGTGATACATAGTCCAAGATATCATAACACCAAAATGTAAATGATGAACATGAGACGTGCTAGACCCAAAATATAGACTCCTTAAGACTTTATTCCCCGCCTAGCATACCTGCAAAAGATTTAAAAACAACGTGGGGGTTAGTAGAAAGACTGAGTGAGGGGCATAATTAGATATATCACATGTACATGCAATTCATAACTCCGAGTAAAGTTTTGTGAAGTCCCAAGTGGGAGAGTAGAAAAGTAAATCGCTCAGAATTACGAATATCAATTAATTACGTTACAATTTTATAATAAAATACGTGGCCCGACGAGAGGGCAATTCTCCAACCTTACTCCCATAGTGTGTGTGTTAAGTTTAAGTTACAAGGCGTTCATGCACGTTCGTTAACTTAATGTAATCGTAATCATGATAGTAATCGTAATAAAAATATAGTTTTCCATCCTTCTTCCTCCAGGTCAGTGGGAGGGTTTGCAAGGCCCTACCACCTCGTTGGTCCGTATTGAGTAGGGGGATCATGACTCCTACCCGCTCCTTCGATGGCATAACACCACCAGCTCAAGAATAGCTCACCTTCCACACTACACGGTCGCATGAGAAATTCTCAAAGGGTACTTTATGTGAATGGATGGTCCGACGGCTCGATGCCGTACCGATTTCCACGCACACTTTTCCTCGGGCCCAATAATACGTGAATGATTTTCGCCAAAACATTTTCTTGAAAACATTTGAATAATGATTCATTTCCGAAATATAAGTATAAATAGTACATTTTGGGTAAACTAATCACACGAGATATTATGTATTCTAAATAGTTAGAAATGAAACCTCACCTTGAGAAAAGAGAGTAAAGAGAGAAGCCTACAGACCTTGCTCCTCAACCACGGGATCGAGCTCTGTGCAAGAAATACAAGTGTACATAAGACCCTAGACTTATGAACCAAATAATCGACGAATGGCGTGTTATGAAATGTTATGATATGAGATATTGATGCTAATAATTTATGAAAATGTTCACGTGCACAATTAATGCAAACAAGTGCTATTGAAATGCATATGGTAGCACTTAGTCGCTTACGAACACTTAACGTATTTAAACACTTAAAACATACCGTAAAATTATAAAACGCATCATATTACATTAATTCATATTCATAGTAGATCATAAATCAAGTTAGAATCGTACTCGGGGTGGGTAAAGACTAAAGAAACGCAAGGAAAACAAGGAAAACAAGCTCCAACCAAAAGTAGCTGCAGAAGGGGAGGTCCCCGCCCGGGGAACCTGTCCAGAAAACTTTTTCCTTAGGGTCCCCGCCCGGGGACGTTTCAGGCCTAAAAGTTCCCAGCCCGGGGAACCTGTCTGGGCGAGAAAAAAAAGAGTAGCAGGGCATAACACGAGAGAAGACCAAAAACCATCTCAAAACTCAACCAATTCAAGCAAAAATCAACACACAAGTTCATAACACTTATGTACACATTATATCTCAAGTAGGCATCATATAAGATGAGTTTGCATATACAAAATAACCCACAACTATTCACAAAACCCTTAAATATATACAAGTTCATTAAATACTTCAACATCTAAGGCATACTTGCATTAAATTAATAATCTCACATATATATACACATACACATGCTTAGAAACAAGAATCCATACTCAAATCACCAAAGCCCTAACTATTCAACACATACACACACACACATAAAATGTGTGTAGTGTATGAATAGTAAAGGTAGTAGTTGGGAGATTGTGTATATATGTATAATGTGATATGATCTATTGTATGTATGTATGTGTATGTAATGTAATGTAATATATGTATAACTATGTTATTTGTATGTATAAAGTGTAATGAGTGATATATGGTATCTAATATACATATAAGTACATGTACTTAATCTATAAAATATAATACATGTATGAATGTGTGTATCATGTATATATATATAAAGTATTGAATATTATAAGGTAATAGATAGATGTATATATATATATATATATAAGTTAGAAAATTATACAAGTGTTTATGAAATGAAATGAATGAGTTTTATGGGATATGTATGTTATAAAATGAAACAAAAAGGAATATAATTTAAATGTTCACATAAGTAAAATAAATCACATATATTTCACATAATTCAAATAGACACGCAATTCAAATAAAGCATGCAAAGCTTCTAACTCTCAAAGCTCACACGTAAGGCGTCCATACCTGTACGATGAAAACACGGGGCGTCACATCCTTCCCCCCTTAAAAGAATCTGGTCCCAAGATTCACTGCTTGGATAGGAACAACTATGAATGAAACTTCTTCATTTTGTCCTCGGTTTCCTATGTTGCTTCCTCGGTTTTATCACTCCTCCACAAAACCTTTACCAATGGGATTTGTCGGTTTTTCAACACTTGAAACTTACGATCCAAAATCTTTACCGGCTTTTGGACAAAAGTTAAATCCGGTTGCAAATCTGCTTCTTCTACCTCTTCAACAAGAAGAATCTCGGACTCATCGGGATAGTACTTCTTAATTCAGAAACATGGAAGACATTGTGAATCCCGATTAAGCTCATCGGTAGGTCCAAATGGTAAGCCACTTCACCAATCTTTTCAAGAATCTCAAATGGACCAAGATATCGAGGGTTAAGCTTTCCTCCTTTACCAATCCGAGCAAATCCTTTGCGATGAGATATCTTTAAGAACTCCCGGTCTCCAATTTCAAACTTAAGATCCCTTCTTCTATTGTCGGCATAGCTCTTTTGTTGATCTTGAGCCGCTTTCATTCGTTGTTATACCAACTGGACTTTCTCAATCATATCCCGTATGGCCTTAGAGGGTTTCTCCAACTTCTCACCCTTCTTAACACCCTCTTTTTTAGTCCATTTCCATTCCTCAAGATCAAAGAACAATGGGTATCTACATTTCCGACCATAGAGTATGTAGCACCCGGGACGAAAGCACCACGTCCCCCGCACTATGAGTTCGGTCCACATATGAAATAGACTAATCCATACATAAACCAAACTCAGAGCGAACGGAAGACAATGAAAAGACTATCCTCGCTAGGCGGAATCTAATCCTGGAACAATCAATAGCAAGACAGTCATTCATTCATTATCAACAAAGTAAACGCAATTTCAACAAGAAATCAAACACGGGTTCCACAAGTCCAATAAATGTGTCCTAACTTGTCCCGATACAATACAACCCAATAACATAAGAACGGGTTCAACTAAATCTAGAATCCTATCCTAACCTGTCCCGAATCATTCCAATTCAATAAATAAATAGCTCACAGACCCAATAATTAAATCAATGTGATACAATAAGCAGTATAATATGTAGTGGGTGTACAAGTGCAGAACTCGAACATGACACGACTCCCACCTAGCAACAATCTGTACAAAACCTGAGGGACAAATAGGGGAGGGGTCTGTCTCTAGAAGACTGAGTGAATAAGGGCATAAATAGATATATAAAGCGATAAACATGCAGGCCCTAATCTCATGAAAGGTTTTAAAGAAACAAGTTCATAGGAAAAGGGACATTCATGGGATTACGACACTTCCAAATTTCGATTCATGACATAGGCTATCAGTGCCTCGACGAGTGAGCAAATCTCCAACCTTACCCCCAATCATGTAACGGTGATATGCTTCTTATTAGATGATCAAGCCCAAATTAGGTTTTGATCATTACAGTACAATCAGTACAGTATCAGTGCACAATCAGTTCCATCCTTCTTCCACCGAGTGATGGTCCGGGTAACTAGCCCTCGCCATCCAATCAATATGGTCAATGGGTACATGAATCCCCAAGGACCGAGACTCCATCCTCCACTAACCTCCTAGTGGATTTCGGGTTCATCTCAACAATGTGGGCGAATGCAGGAGGTCACTGTCTGCCCAATGCCTCCTCGGATTACTCAATACACTCCATCCTGGGCCCCAATAGTGAATAATATCTCGTCAAAACAGTAGGGTAGATATAATGCAATAGGGTTTCATTTCAGAAAACAATTGATCTTTGGAAAATGAATACAATAATAAGATAATTTACCTTTTGGCAAAAATAATCAATTTAGGGTTATAAGGTTTGTAGTATTAACCTATCAATTTCCTCACCTGAGAAGTGACAAGACACGAGGAACTAACAAGACATGTGCAAACTCGATCAGGTTATGTCTGTCCTGGGATCTCTGTACAAGAAGAACAATGACAAGGTACTTGTAAGGCAAGACTCCATCATGAAACCAAGTATGACGCACTACAATTGAAAATATGTGATATGAAATGAGATGAAATTACATTATATTATAATCATGTTCATGTGCACAATTAATGTCTCACATAATATAGAAACGAGCATATGGTCGAGAAATGAAAGAAATAATATTAAACTAGAATGCACAAAAACACAAGAGTCAGGCATGCATCCCGACCGGGAAGGATTTTCAAAGGTTTGAGTCCCGGCCAGGACGGCTGTCCCGAAAGCAAGATCCAGGCAACCCCGGCCGTGATAAAAAATGATCCTAGAAGGGATGACTTGTACGAGACACCTGCCTATACTCCAATCCCGGTCCGAAGAAGTTTTACGTTATCCGTGATCACGGCCAGGATGACCGAACAGGCAGTTCACTGCCAGGCAATCCCGACCTTGACAAAAAAGTGTCCCGGCCGGGATCCTCAACTGGCGAAACAGGGCACAGGGAAAAGGAGCAAACATTACACAAAACTAATCAAAATGTAACTAGGCCTTAAGGAGACAATGTACAACAAGTAATACATCAATTAGGTAACATATAATACAATAAAGCATGCTTAGATTCATAAAAAATCACTCATCAAACCCTTAAAATGCCAAATGATCAATATGTACAAACATTCATGAAACTCAAGTTATAAATGTATCTGTCAATCCATAATCCACACATATACTTCATATTAGGGATAAATGTTTTAAACATCGTGTACTATCACTGTTTTTGGACTTTGCATCCTGAATTAAAAAAAATATGTGTTTGCATCCTCAACTCTTATTTTTTGATAAATTGCAACCTGGTTCCACACATCATGTGACACGTGCAAGAAATTTGGGGTACGTGCAAACATCCATTGGAACGAGGTTGTTTATTACGAAACAATATTTGAGGATGCAAACACAGACTTTTTTTAGTTCGGGATGGAAAGTCCAAAAACCGCGATAGTACAGGATGTTCAGAATATTAATCCCCTTCATATTTTCTCATGACTTCAATATATATCCAAAACCCTAACAATACCTCAAGATTCATCAAAGACATAAACATGAAGCTTACCTTGAAAGAAAGAAAAGATGAAGAGGAAGAAGAAGAAGAGATCTTGGCTTGAATTCTTGAAGATAAAGAACTTGAATCCTTGTCTTGAGCTTCCTTGTTTGGATCGAAATGGAAGGGGAGAGAGATGGGAGGTGTATGTATTATCTTTGTTCTTGTGAAATGAAGAGAATGAAGGAGAAGGGTGCAAGTGTGTGTATATATCGTGTAAGATAGAAGAGAGAAGAGGGAAAATTTCAAACAAGTCCTTCCAAAATTTAAGTTATGCAATCAATTTTTCAATTTATGAATGTTACAATTTAGTCCCTACCAAATTATCAATTTAGTCAACAAGTTTAACAAAGTTTCAATTAAGGACAATTAGGTTTTAAATTTTACAAATTCAAACAAATAAACATGTAATCACGCGTAGGGATTAATTTCATAGATCACAAGGTTCAAATTCAGTTAATTCACAAAGATTCAAGTTAAATAAATTAAATTACGCAAATTAAGGGTCAAGAATGAAAAATTAAATAACTTAAATCTGAAACTCACACGCGTGGTGCGTGTACCTAAACGGCTGAAAAACTGGGGCGTTACAATCTCTTCCCCTTAAGAGGACTTGGTCCCCAGGTCCACTGCCTCGAGTTCTGGTCTCTTAAGCAGCTCTCCTGTGTTCATCCCAAGTGGGTTAGCAACTCTCCGTCAGGAATTAGTTCGGAAAAGGTCTTCAAAGCAACGAGGGGCATTCCATGGCTATTAAGTCAAGACCCTTCAAGGGGTCTTCCATGGCTGTTAAGTCATGACACTTAACTCGTTGGGACCTAACCACTCGGAAATCTAAACTGCTGCTAGAGCAAGTGAAACAAGTAGTAAGCAACAATGAGAGAGCCCCGTCTCTCAAGCAAGTAAGAAGCGAACCCTGTCTCTCAAACAAACAACGAGAGAACCCCGTCTCTCAAACAAGCTGTAAAGCCCCGATTTTCAGACAGTCAGGTACGCTCGACACGTGTGGGTTTCGAGCGTTAGGATTTTATTTTATTAATTTCGTTTAATTAATTTAAACGTGTTATATTAATTCTTATAAATAATTTTCAATATGATTACGTGAAAATTATATGATATTCATTTCAATCTGACAGTTCTTGTATAAATGGAATTTAATTGCTACATGAATTAATTGTCCAAAGTGTATAATTTGCATAATTGTCCCTAATTGTTCATTTACACAAATTGGAGGACCAAATTGCATGAAAACCTTTGAGGACTAAGTTGATCATTTTCCAAACCTTGTATCCTCAATTGTATAACTTATAGGATTTGGAGGGTTTGATCATAATTATTACATTTTCCCCTAATATATCTTTATACACATCTTCCACAACCTTCATTTTTTATCATAACCTACAATCATTCATCTCCATTGCTTTCTCTCTCGGTTCTTTCACCCAAGGAGGAAGAAATTGGGAAATCATCTTGAAGCTAGAATTGTTAGGGAATTTCATGATTCAAGCTCAATCATCCATGTTCATCATTTTCTTCCACTTATTTTCATCTCAAGGTATCTTTGATCATTTATATGATTTCTTGATAATTATGCATGAAGCTAGGGTTAGTGTTTAAGCTTGCCAACTTGATTATTTGATGTTAGGAGTATGATTTCATGCTTTTAGCTTGAATTTATGTTTGAATTCTTGAAGAATTTGAAGTTATATGCTAAACTCAACTATGAGCTTGAAGTGGGTGATTGTGATGATCAAGGCATGAAACATGGGTTTATATTGTGTTTTATTGCACTTTAAGCATGTATGTATATTTCCCTTCATGAATTATTGTGTTTGGAATTGGATTATGTGAGTTTGTTGAGGATTGGAGGTGGTTTCGTGCTTCCCCTGTTCTTCTCCCCTTCTTCTGCAGCTTCTGTAAAACGGGAACGGCCCTTCCCGTTCCCTTTGTAATTGGGGAACGGCTGTTCCCATTGATTTAAATAAAATGCAGGCGGCGAGGAGGGGAACGACCGTTCCCACTTTGTCTCACAGACGGGAACGGCCGTTCCCATCTTCGGGGAGCATTTCGGGACTGGGGAACGACCCTTCCCATTTTGCACTAAAACCTGGAACGGTCGTTCCCAGGCTCCTGGAAGTGAAGAAACATTCTGCACAAAATTACATTTTTAACCCCTCGATCCAATGGTTTATTTGACCCCGAATTGCTATTATATGATCCAATATGTACTGAAACAACATGTTATCATGCTGCATTGTGTATTGCTCGATGTCTCATGTATAATCATGCCGTGCGTCATTATATGATATAATATGCTTGAATTGTGGTCTCATGCACGTACATTGTCCCGTTTCTTGACCAGTTATTCTTCAGGGCGGAGACTGTGGATCATGAGCACGTTCACGTATTCACGAGTCGTGTGTCGCCTGTCAGGTGAGGTTTAATTTCTAGTTATATAGAACCCGTATAACCTTTATGTGATTTTGGGCCGAAGGTAGTTATATTTATAAGTTCATGAAATTACTATCATTTAAAGCACGTTAATGTTCACGAATCAAGCCTGTCATGTTCATGCAAGCAAGTAGTTGCGTTCTCCTGGCCAGGTCCTCCTTAGTGAGGGCGCTAGGCTGGTCTTCGGGCTGGTGATTGTCCGTTCAATCATAGGAAGAACATAGTCCTATCGTGTAAGCGCGTTCTCTTGGCCAGGTCCTCCTTAGTGAGGGTGCTGGGCTGGTCTTCGGGCTGGCGGTTGTCCGCCCAACCACAGGAATAAAATAGCCCTATTGTGTATGCATTCTCCTGTCCGGGTTCTCCTTAGCGAGGGCGCTGGGCTAGTCTTAGAGCTGGTGGTTGTCCGTTCAACTACAGGAGAAACAAACCCTATCGTGTTACAAGCAAGCCATGTATTGATTGCATGATTTCCATTCCATGAATGTGCTAATTGATTACAATATCGCACGATTGCACGATAATTGAATTGCATGATCACCTAATGATTAACAAGCAAGCAAGCATGTTCATCGATTGCATGAAAGAACAAGTATTTAATATTGATAGTTGTATTCTCGTGCGAAGCTATATTATTATTGAACTTGCATATTTATATTTTTATTTATAAATCTTTACCCGTGAATATAACCTGCATGTTGTCTGCACAAATATATATGTAAACCCCTCACTCGGTCTTCACAGACTGACATCTCCACCTTTCAGGTATTGCAGGTGCGTTAGGCGGGAAGTGAGTCTAGTCCAGTCTTGATAGTCGAGTCGTGCATGGTGCATTTTATTTACTAGTTTATTTATTGTTCAAGGGATTATGTTTAAGTTATTGTTATGGTTATTTGGAGATGATAATGTATTGATAATTATATTAAAGCATGTTTAAATTGATAAATGAAACATCATGACTTGGGAAATGCTTGATAAAGATTAGTTTATGCTTCCGCTTTAATTTTGTTGCATAAGTTAGTTATCCCGCCTAGCCTATTGAGCTATTGCATTGTCACCCGTTCGCTATAGGTTAGTTCATGTACGGATTGGCCATTTCGTATGTGGATTGACCTATAGTGCGGGGGTGTGGTACCTCCACGTGTAAGGGGTGCTACATCTAAGGTGGTATCAGAGCCCGGTTGCAAAACCGAGGTTATCGTGTCGTGTCGAGTCTAGGTCGTACGGCATAGGAATTACTTGACAATTTGAGAGTCCTGCATTTTATTTGAACTTGTTGACTGACTTGAATTCCGTGACGTACTTTAATTATGCTATTAATTGCTAATTAATTGATCTTGAATTGCTTGAAATTTTGTGATTTCCGTGTTTTATTTTAAACATGGATGAATTACCTGCTGCATTTTATATTAAACTCTCGTTATCGGCACCAACTACGTGGCAATTATGTGACATGAGCACGTCTTATCCACATGCATTTATTTGCAAAGTAAGTTGTGAGTGACGGGTTTTGGGAATGTATGAATTAAGGCCGAAAGATTTTGAAGACTTAAGAGACTGATCAACCGTTCGAACCAAGTTGCAATTCGGTCAATCGAGAATGGACACCGGGATCGAGCCCAACATTACTACGGTGCCAGGTTCTGCGATGCATTCATAAATACGTGCATCATAATTGCTATTTACTTCTCTTTTATTAATGTTGTTATAGATGCTCTTTAGATTACCTACTTGATGCATTAAATATATGTTTGAATTAGTTGAAATATTTAAATCCTTTTGTTATGAGTACTTCTTTAAATCAATATAATTGTCCTAATGTTTTGCATTGTAAATTGTTGGTAAGTATATTATGTGCCTTAACACTTTAACCATCATGCATTATTTAGTGTTTATTGGCAATAGGTTCTCCCTATGCTCTGCACAATCCTTGCTCCTATTTCTACTACTCGAATGTTAAAGAAGAGGTTTTGGAATCATCGGGTATCATGTTGTAACCGGGTTATTTGATTCTGATTGAAAGTTTATCAATATTTGGGGCTGTGAGAATTTATTTGTCCAGAATTTGGTAAGAGCAGATATGATATAACTATTTTGGAAAATTTTGGGAACGGGGAAACGTTGATAAGTTCAAGCAGATAAATGTTCAGTGGGTTTTTCGATTTTCAGAAATTAATCAGCATTTTGGGATTCAGTAAGGGTAGGAGAAAGAACTTTTCTTGCTTCAAATCCGGGTGTTAACTTGGCAAATATCAACTCTAGAAACAGTAGGTGGTAAGTACAGGATATGGCATTTTCATGAATAGTAGAAGGGTTGTGGGGTGCTGGAAATTTTAACATCAAATCAGAGTGGTGACAGTTGGGGAATTTCAAGTTGGGTATGTCATTGACAGAAAAGATTAGAAAAAACCACTAATCAAAATCTTGATCAATGACAAGTAGGACGAGGAAAAGGTTACGGGAATTAAATCAGCAGAGAAGCTTGCAAGTGGAAAAGGACAGAATGAATCTAAAGAATAAGAAAATTTCTATTTTCTTAAGGGGGAGAGTCGGTCTGAAAATAAAATTAAGTTGAAGGTAAATAGTACTCGGGAGAGTTGGAAATTTAAGCAAACCAATTGTTCCTGGAAACCGCTATCAGAACCATGTGAAAGAAGTTTCAATAACTTGAACTTTTCTCCTTTTTACACAAAGAAAAGTCCCATCATCGACAGTACCTTTGTTCTACTATCATTTTCAAGAATGTGGGTACACCGTCTGCAGTTCTCCGGTAGCCTCCGGATATCAGTTAACTCAGTAAATAGAAAAGGATTCAGTTTGGGTGATATCCGGAATCAATCTCAAGTTTCGGTAGGTTAACTCCGACAAGAGTTTTTTTATGAAGTTATTACTTATACCCTAGAGATGCCTGTAAATGCACACCGTGCTTTCATCCGTGCTATCGCCGTCGCCTCCATAAATATACCAGTTTACCATGAACACTTCAGAAAGATAGGACCTTGAGCGATCTTTTCTTTCAAGATATTTCGCAGAGGTTGGGTATGTTATCAAATTTCAGGGATCAAATGGAAGACGTTTCACTAGGACTTCATTTCTTTGGCATCTATGCAAGTGTGCTTGCTGAATTACTCTCACGGTATAACGACCTTGATTCCTCGATAGCAAATATCCGCCTTGCCATTTACTAAGAGAATAAGAGCTCAACGTTCGGATTTCAAATAAAGAGTTTAAAATCTTTGCTCCGGGAAAATGCTTCACTCCGATCACGAAGGTCGAGAAAATGGTAAACTCAGTTCTCTCTGTTGTTAGCTAAGAAGTTGCTTGAAGCATCAAGCCAGACTCTTAAGCTTAAATATACACCCATTCTATGACCAGAAACTCAGGGTTACTCTCAGTATTCAACGTCTGGAACTGAGTGTGGGAATCGGCCTAGGAATAGTTTAACCGGCAAATTTGAGGATAAACGGGTATGGAGATGTGGTGACTAATGATGATTTACGGATTATGTCAGAAAATAGCACAAGGGCAGAGATGGTTATCAGAAATGGGAATTTTGAACCGTAGTGGGGTACAACAAGAAAATCTCAACTAAAGAATCGAGTACTCAACCGAATTAATTCAGTTCCAGAACTTCCATCCTCGGTGAACGGTACACTTAATCATGCATATCACGTGCATCACTATTTTATAAATTATTGTTAGCTGTTATTCTCATATATGATTCTTTGCTTATTGCTAATTATTTTATTCTGGTACATGACCCCTTGTTTATTAATAATTATTATTATTATTGCGTTCTTATTGCATATGATTCATTGATTGTTATTACTTGTTACGTGAACGATTATTTGCATAAGTGATAAATTTTATTTGATCCTTATGTGCTAATTGCAACTATTTACCTAAGTGCTCGCTTGAACTTTTCTTTCGGGTGCGTGAGAGACGGGGATTCTCTCAGGGTTGTCAAGAGACGGGGCTCTCTTGTTACTTCCTCGGGAGACGGGGTTCTCCCGTTAATTATTTGAGAGACGGGGCACTCTTGCTATTTTACTTACTGGTCAACTTGTTTTAGTGGAAGGTTAGATTTTCTTTCGAGTGTTAAATTCCAGAAAGTTGAGGGTCGTGAATTCACACATGGGAGGACATTGTAGATCGTAGACCTCTTTCGAACTAATCCCTGACGGGGAGTAGCTAACCCTCGTGGGACGAACACGTAAGAGCCAATTAAACATCAGAAATTCAGACATGGAATCCGAGGATGGATTCTCTTAAGGGGGAGAGAGTTGTAACGCCCCGATTTTCAGACAGTCAGGTACGCTCGACACATGTGGGTTTCGAGCGTTAGGATTTTATTTTATTAATTTCGTTTAATTAATTTAAACGTGTTATATTAATTCTTATAAATTATTTTCAATATGATTACGTGAAAATTATATTATATTCATTTCAATTTGACAGTTCTTGTATAAATGGAATTTAATTGCTACATGAATTAATTGTCGAAAGTGTATAATTTGCATAATTGTCCCTAATTGTTCATTTACACAAATTAGAGGACCAAATTGCATGAAAACCTTTGAGGACTAAATTGATCATTTTCCAAACCTTGTATCCTCAATTGTATAACTTATAGGATTTGGAGGGTTTGATCATAATTATTACATTTTCCCTTAATATATCGTTATACACATCTTCCACAACCTTCATTTTTTATCATAGCATACAATCATTCATCTCCATTGCTTTCTCTCTCGGTTCTTTCACCCAAGGAGGAAGAAATTGGGAAATCATCTTCAAGCTAGAAATGCTAGGGAATTTCATGATTCAAGCTCAATCATCCATGTTCATCATTTTCTTCCACTTATTTTCATCTCAAGGTATCTTTGATCATTTATATGATTTCTTGATAATTATGCATGAAGCCAGGGTTAGTGTTTAAGCTTGCCAACTTGATTATTTGATGTTAGGAGTATGATTTCATGCTTTTAGCTTGAATTTATGTTTGAATTCTTGAAGAATTTGAAGTTATATGCTAAACTCAACTATGAGCTTTAAGTGGGTGATTGTGATGATCAAGGCATGAAACATGGGTTTATATTGTGTTTTATTGCACCTTAAGCATGTATGTATATTTCCCTTCATGAATTATTGTGTTTGGAATTGGATTATGTGAGTTTGTTGAGGATTGGAGGTGGTTTCGTGCTTCCCCTGTTCTTCTCCCCTGCTTCTGCAGCTTCTGTAAAACGGGAACGGCCCTTCCCGTTCCCTTTGTAATTGGGGAACGGCCGTTCCCATTGATTTGAATAAAATGCAGGCAGCGAGGAGGGGAACGACCGTTCCCACTTTATCTCACAGACGGGAACGACCGTTCCCATCTTCGGGGAGCATTTCGGGACTGGGGAACGACCCTTCCCATTTTGCACTAAAACCTGGAACGGTCGTTCCCGGGCTCCTGGAAGTGCAGAAACATTCTGCACAAAATTATATTTTTAACCCCTCGATCCCATGGTTTATTTGACCCCGAATTGCTATTATATGATCCAATATGTACTGAAACAACATGTTATCATGCTACATTGTGTATTGCTCGATGTCTCATGTATAATCATGTCGTGCGTCATTATATGAAATAATTTGCTTGAATTGTGGTCTCATGCACGTACATTGTCCCGTTTCTTGTCCAGTTATTCTCCAGGGCGGAGACTGTGGATCATGAGCACGTTCACGCATTCACGAGTCGTGTGTCGCCTGTCAGGTGAGGTTTAATTTCTAGTTATATAGAACCCGTATAACCTTTATGTGATTTTGGGCCGAAGGTAGTTATATTTATAAGTTCATGAAATTACTATCATTTCAAGCACGTTAATGTTCACGAATCAAGCCTGTCATGTTCATGCAAGCAAGTAGTTGCGTTCTCCTGGCCAGGTCCTCCTTAGTGAGGGCGCTAGGCTGGTCTTCGGGCTGGTGATTCTCCGTCCCATCATAGGAAGAACATAGTCCTATCGTGTAAGTGCATTCTCTTGGCCAGGTCCCCCTTAGTGAGGGTGCTGGGCTGGTCTTCGGGCTGGCGGTTGTCCGCCCAACCACAGGAAGAAAATAGCCCTATCGTGTACATGCATTCTCCTGTCCGGGTTCTCCTTAGCGAGGGCGCTGGGGTAGTCTTAGAGCTGGTGGTTGTCCGTCCAACTACAGGAGAAACAAACCCTATCGTGTTACAAGCAAGTCATGTATTGATTGCATGATTTCCATTCCATGAATGTGCTAATTGATTACAATATCGCACGATTGCACGATAATTGAATTGCATGATCACCTAATGATTAACAAGCAAGCAAGCATGTTCATTGATTACATGAAAGAACAAGTATTTAATATTGATAGTTGTATTCTCGGGCGAAGCTATATTATTATTGAACTTGCATATTTATATTTTTATTTATAAATCTTTACCCGAGAATATAACCTGCATGTTGTCTGCGCAAATATATATGTAAACCCCTCACTCGGTCTTCACAGACTGACACCTCCACCTTTCAGGTATTGCAGGTGCGCTAGGCGGGAAGTGAGTCTAGTCCAGTCTTGATAGTCGAGTCGTGCACGGTGCATTTTATTTACTAGTTTATTTATTGTTCAAGGGATTATGTTTAAGTTATTGTTATGGTTATTTGGAGATGATAATGTATTGATAATTATAGTAAAGCATGTTTAAATTGATAAATGAAACATCGTGACT
Source organism: Lantana camara (assembly GCA_037501455.1). Classification (NCBI taxonomy): domain Eukaryota; kingdom Viridiplantae; phylum Streptophyta; class Magnoliopsida; order Lamiales; family Verbenaceae; genus Lantana; species Lantana camara. The sequence continues at coordinate 111,964,053 of CM074855.1, forward strand.
TGGGAAATGCTTGATAAAGATTAGTTTATGCTTCCGCTTTAATTTTGTTGCATAAGTTAGTTATCCCGCCTAGCCTATTGAGCTATTGCATTGTCACCCGTTCGCTATAGTTTAGTTCATGTACGGATTGGCCATTTTGTAAGTGGATTGACCTATAGTGCGGGGGTGTGGTACCTCCACGTGTAAGGGGTGCTACATCTAAGGTGGTATCAGAGCCCGGTTGCAAAACCGAGGTTCTCGTGTCGTGTCGAGTCTAGGTCGTACGGTATAGGAATTACTTGACAATTTGAGAGTCCTGCATTTTATTTGAACTTGTTGACTGACTTGAATTCCGTGACGTACTTTAATTATGCTATTAATTGCCAATTAATTGATCTTGAATTGCTTGAAATTTTGTGATTTCCGTGTTTTATTTTAAACATGGATGAATTACCTGCTGCATTTTATATTAAACTCTCGTTATCGGCACCAACTACGTGGCAATTATGTGACATGAGCACATCTTATCCACATGCATTTATTTGCAAATTAAGTTGTGAGTGACAGGTTTTGGGAATGTATGAATCAAGGTCGGAAGATCTTGAAGACTTAAGAGACTGATCAACCGTTCGAACCAAGTTGCAATTCGGTCAATCGAAAATGGACACCGGGATCGAGCCCAACATTACTACGGTGCCAGGTTCTGCGATGCATTCATAAATACGTGCATCATAATTGCTATTTACTTCTCATTTATTAATGTTGTTATAGATGCTCTTTAGATTACCTACTTGATGCATTAAATATATGTTTGAATTAGTTGAAATATTTAAATCCTTTTGTTATGAGTACTTCTTTAAATCAATACAATTGTCCTAATGTGTTGCATTGTAAATTGTTGGTAAGTATATTATGTGCCTTAACACTTTAACCATCATGCATTATTTAGTGTTTATTGGCAATAGGTTCTCCCTATGCTCTGCACAATCCTTGCTCCTAATTTCTACAACTCGAATGTTAAAGAAGAGGTTTTGGAATCATCGGGTATCATGTTGTAACCGGGTTATTTGATTCTGATTGAAAGTTTAGCAATATTTGGGGCTATGAGAATTTATTTATCCAGAATTTTCAAGAAAGTGGGTACACCGTCTGCAGTTCTCCGGTAGCCTCCGTATATCAGTTAACTCTGTAAATAGAAAAGGATTCAGTTTGGGTGATATCCGGAATCAATCTCAAGTTTCGGTAGGTTAACTCCGACAAGAGTTTTTTTATGAAGTTATTACTTATACCCTAGAGATGCCTGTAAATGCACACCGTGCTTTCATCCGTGCTATCGCCGTCGCCTCCATAAATATACCAGTTTACCATGAACATTTCAGAAAGATAGGACCTTGAGCGATCTTTTCTTTCAAGATATTTCGTAGAGGTTGGGTATATTATAAAATTTCAGGGATCAAATGGAAGACGTTTCACTAGGACTTGATTTCTTTGGCATCTACGCAAGTGTGCTTGCTGAATTACTCTCACGGTATAACGACCTTGATTCCTCGATAGCAAATATCCGCCTTGCCATTTACTAAGAGAATAAGGGCTCAACGTTCGGATTTCAAATAAAGAGTTTAAAATCTTTGCTTCGGGAAAATGCTTCACTCCGATCACGAAGGTCGAGAAAATGGTAAAATCGGTGCTCTCTGTTGTCAGATAAGAAGTTGCTTGAAGAATGAAGCCAGACTCTTAAGCTTAAATATACACCCATTCTATGACCAGAAACTTAGGGTTACTCTCAGTATTCAAAGTCTGGAACTGAGTGTGGGAATCGGCCTAGGAATAGTTCAACCGACAAATTTGAGGATAAACGGGTATGGAGATGTGGTGACTAATGATGATTTACGGATTATGTCAGAAAATAGCACAAGGGCAGAGATGGTTATCAGAAATGGGAATTTTGAACCGTAGTGGGGTACAACAAGAAAATCTCAACTAAAGAATCGAGTACTCAACCGAATTAATTCAGTTCCAGAACTTCCATCCTCGGTGAACGGTACACTTAATCATGCATATCACGTGCATCACTATTTTATTAATTATTGTTAGCTGTTATTCTCATATATGATTCTTTGCTTATTGCTAATTATTTTATTCTGGTACATGACCCCTTGTTTATTATTAATTATTATTATTATTGCGTTCTTATTGCATATGATTCATTGATTGTTATTACTTGTTACGTGAACGATTATTTGCATAAGTGATAAATTTTATTTGATCCTTATGTGCTAATTGCAACTATTTACCTAAGTACTTGCTTGAACTTTTCTTTCGGGTGCGTGAGAGACGGGGATTCTCTCAGGGTTGTCAAGAGACGGGGCTCTCTTGTTACTTGCTCGGGAGACGGGGTTCTCGCGTTAATTATTTGAGAGACGGGGCACTCTCGCTATTTTACTTACTGGTCAACTTGTTTTAGTGGAAGGTTAGATTTTCTTTCGAGTGTTAAATTCCAGAAAGTTGAGGGTCGTGAATTCACACATGGGAGGACATTGTAGATCGAAGACCTCTTTCGAACTAATCCCTGACGGGGAGTAGCTAACCCTCGTGGGACGAACACGTAAGAGCCAATTAAACTCCAGAAATTCAGACATGGAATCCAAGGATGGATTCTCTTAAGGGGGAGAGAGTTGTAATGCCCCGATTTTCAAACAGTCAGGTACGCTCGACACGTGTGGGTTTCGAGCGTTAGGATTTTATTTTATTAATTTCGTTTAATTAATTTAAACGTGTTATATTAATTCTTATAAATTATTTTCAATATGATTACGTGAAAATTATATGATATTCATTTCAATTTGACAGTTCTTGTATAAATGGAATTTAATTGTTATATGAATTAATTGTCCAAAGTGTATAATTTGCATAATTGTCCCTAATTGTTCATTTACACAAATTAGAGGACCAAATTGCATGAAAACCTTTGAGGACTAAATTGATCATTTTCCAAACCTTGTATCCTCAATTGTATAACTTATAGGATTTGGAGGGTTTGATCATAATTATTACATTTTCCCCTAATATATCGTTATACACATCTTCCACAACCTTCATTTTTGATCATAGCATACAATCATTCATCTCCATTGATTTCTCTCTCGGTTCTTTCACCCAAGGAGGAAGAAATTGGGAAATCATCTTCAAGCTAGAATTGCTAGGGAGTTTCATGATTCAAGCTCAATCATCCATGTTCATCATTTTCTTCCACTTATTTTCATCTCAAGGTATCTTTGATCATTTATATGATTTCTTGATAATTATGCATGAAGCTAGGGTTAGTGTTTAAGCTTGCCAACTTGATTATTTGACGTTAGGAGTATGATTTCATGCTTTTAGCTTGAATTTATGTTTGAATTCTTCAAGAATTTGAAGTTATATGCTAAACTCAACTATGAGCTTGAAGTGGGTGATTGTGATGATCAAGGCATGAAACATGGGTTTATATTGTGTTTTATTGCACTTTAAGCATGTATGTATATTTCCCTTCATGAATTATTGTGTTTGGAATTGAATTATGTGAGTTTGTTGAGGATTGGAGGTGGTTTCGTGCTTCCCCTATTCTTCTCCCCTGCTTCTGCAGCTTCTGTAAAACGGGAACGGCCCTTCCCGTTCCCTTTGTAATTGGGGAACGGCCGTTCCCATTGATTTGAATAAAATGCAGGCGGCGAGGAGGGGAACGACCGTTCCCACTTTGTCTCACAGATGGGAACGACCGTTCCCATCTTCGGGGAGCATTTCGGGACTGGGGAACGGCCCTTCCCATTTTGCACTAAAACCTGGAACGGTCGTTCCCGGGCTCCTGGAAGTGCAGAAACATTCTGCACAAAATTATATTTTTAACCCCTCGATCCCATGGTTTATTTGACCCCGAATTGCTATTATATGATCCAATATGTACTGAAACAACATGTTATCATGCTACATTGTGTATTGCTCGATGTCTCATGTATAATCATGTCGTGCGTCATTATATGAAATAATTTGCTTGAATTGTGGTCTCATGCACGTACATTGTCCCGTTTCTTGTCCAGTTATTCTCCAGGGCGGAGACTGTGGATCATGAGCACGTTCACGCATTCACGAGTCATGTGTCGCCTGTCAGGTGAGGTTTAATTTCTAGTTATATAGAACCCGTATAACCTTTATGTGATTTTGGGCCGAAGGTAGTTATATTTATAAGTTCATGAAATTACTATCATTTCAAGCACGTTAATGTTCACGAATCAAGCCTGTCATGTTCATGCAAGCAAGTAGTTGCGTTCTCCTGGCCAGGTCCTCCTTAGTGAGGGCGCTGGGCTGGTCTTCGGGCTGGTGATTCTCCGTCCAATCATAGGAAGAACATAGTCCTATCGTGTAAGTGCATTCTCTTGGCCAGGTCCCCCTTAGTGAGGGTGCTGGGCTGGTCTTCGGGCTGGCGGTTGTCCGCCCAACCACAGGAAGAAAATAGCCCTATCGTGTACATGCATTCTCCTGTCCGGGTTCTCCTTAGCGAGGGCGCTGGGCTAGTCTTAGAGCTGGTGGTTGTCCGTCCAACTACAGGAGAAACAAACCCTATCGTGTTACAAGCAAGCCATGTATTGATTGCATGATTTCCATTCCATGAATGTGCTAATTGATTACAATATCGCACGATTGCACGATAATTGAATTGCATGATCACCTAATGATTAACAAGCAAGCAAGCATGTTCATCGATTGCATGAAAGTGGGTACACCGTCTGCAGTTCTCCGGTAGCCTCCGTATATCAGTTAACTCAGTAAATAGAAAAGGATTCAGTTTGGGTGATATCCGGAATCAATCTCAAGTTTTGGTAGGTTAACTCCGACAAGAGTTTTTTTATGAAGTTATTACTTATACCCTAGAGATGCCTGTAAATGCACACCGTGCTTTCATCCGTGCTATCGCCGTCGCCTCCATAAATATACCAGTTTACCATGAACACTTCAGAAAGATAGGACCTTGAGCGATCTTTTCTTTCAAGATATTTCGCAGAGGTTGGGTGTATTATAAAATTTCAGGGATCAAATGGAAGACGTTTCACTAGGACTTGATTTCTTTCGCATCTACGCAAGTGTGCTTGCTGAATTACTCTCACGGTATAACGACCTTGATTCCTCGATAGCAAATATCCGCCTTGCCATTTACTAAGAGAATAAGGGCTCAACGTTCGGATTTCAAATAAAGAGTTTAAAATCTTTGCTTCGGGAAAATGCTTCACTCCGATCACGAAGGTCGAGAAAATGGTAAAATCGGTTCTCTCTGTTGTCAGATAAGAAGTTGCTTGAAGCATGAAGCCAGACTCTTAAGCTTAAATATACACCCATTCTATGACCAGAAACTTAGGGTTACTCTCAGTATTCAAAGTCTGGAACTGAGTGTGGGAATCGGCCTAGGAATAGTTCAACCGGCAAATTTGAGGATAAACGGGTATGGAGATGTGGTGACTAATGATGATTTACGGATTATGTCAGAAAATAGCACAAGGGCAGAGATGGTTATCAGAAATGGGAATTTTGAACCGTAGTGGGGTACAACAAGAAAATCTCAACTAAAGAATCGAGTACTCAACCGAATTAATTCAGTTCCAGAACTTCCATCCTCGGTGAACGGTACACTTAATCATGCATATCATGTGCATCACTATTTTATTAATTATTGTTAGCTGTTATTCTCATATATGATTCTTTGCTTATTGCTAATTATTTTATTCTGGTACATGACCCCTTGTTTATTATTAATTATTATTATTATTGCGTTCTTCTTGCATATGATTCATTGATTGTTATTACTTGTTACGTGAACGATTATTTGCATAAGTGATAAATTTTATTTGATCCTTATGTGCTAATTGCAACTATTTACCTAAGTGCTTGCTTGAACTTTTCTTTCGGGTGCGTGAGAGACGGGGATTCTCTCAGGGTTGTCAAGAGACGGGGCTCTCTTGTTACTTGCTCGGGAGACGGGGTTCTCCCGTTAATTATTTGAGAGACGGGGCACTCTCGCTATTTTACTTACTGGTTAACTTGTTTTAGTGGAAGGTTAGATTTTCTTTCGAGTGTTAAATTCCAGAAAGTTGAGGGTCGTGAATTCACACATGGGAGGATATTGTGGATCGAAGACCTCTTTCGAACTAATCCCTGACGGGGGGTAGCTAACCCGCGTGGGACGAACACGTAAGAGCCAAATAAACTCCAGAAATTCAGGACATGGAATCCGAGGATGGATTCTCTTAAGGGGGAGAGAGTTGTAACGCCCCGATTTTCAGACAGTCAGGTACGCTCGACACATGTGGGTTTCGAGCGTTAGGATTTTATTTTATTAATTTCGTTTAATTAATTTAAACGTGTTATATTAATTCTTATAAATTATTTTCAATATGATTACGTGAAAATTATATTATATTCATTTCAATTTGACAGTTCTTGTATAAATGGAATTTAATTGCTACATGAATTAATTGTCCAAAGTGTATAATTTGCATAATTGTCCCTAATTGTTCATTTACACAAATTAGAGGACCAAATTGCATGAAAACCTTTGAGGACTAAATTGATCATTTTCCAAACCTTGTATCCTCAATTGTATAACTTATAGTATTTGGAGGGTTTGATCATAATTATTACATTTTCCCCTAATATATCGTTATACACATCTTCCACAACCTTCATTTTTGATCATAGCATACAATCATTCATCTCCATTGCTTTCTCTCTCGGTTCTTTCACCCAAGGAGGAAAAAATTGGGAAGTCATCTTCAAGCTAGAATTGCTAGGGAATTTCATGATTCAAGCTCAATCATCCATGTCATTTTCTTCCACTTATTTTCATCTCAAGGTATCTTTGATCATTTATATGATTTCTTGATAATTATGCATGAAACTAGGGTTAGTGTTTAAGCTTGCCAACTTGATTATTTGATGTTAGGAGTATGATTTCATGCTTTTAGCTTGAATTTATGTTTGAATTCTTGAATAATTTGAAGTTATATGCTAAACTCAACTATGAGCTTGAAGTGGGGGATTGTGATGATCAAAGCATGAAACATGGGTTTATATTGTGTTTTATTGCACTTTAAGCATGTATGTATATTTCCCATCATGAATTATTGTGTTTGGAATTGGATTATGTGAGTTTGTTGAGGATTGGAGGTGGTTTCGTGCTTCCCCTGTTCTTCTCCCCTGCTTCTGCAGCTTCTGTAAAATGGGAACGGCCCTTCTCGTTCCGTTTGTAATTGGGGAACGGCCGTTCCCATTGATTTGAATAAAATGCAGGCGGCGAGGAGGGGAACGACCGTTCCCACTTTGTCTTACAGACGGGAACGGTCGTTCCCATCTTCGGAGAGCATTTCGGGACTGGGGAACGGCCCTTCCCATTTTGCACTAAAACCTGGAACGGTCGTTCCCAGGCTCTTGGAAGTGCAGAAACATTCTGCACAAAATTACATTTTTAACCCATCGATCCAATGGTTTATTTGACCCCGAATTGCTATTATATGATCCAATATATACTGAAACAACATGTTATCATGCTACATTGTGTATTGCTCGATGTCTCATGTATAATCATGCCGTGCGTCATTATATGAAATAATATGCTTGAATTGTGGTCTCATGCACGTACATTGTCCCGTTTCTTGTCCAGTTATTCTCCAGGGCGGAGACTGTGGATCGTGAGCACGTTCACGCATTCATGAGTCGTGTGTCGCCTGTCAGGTGAGGTTTAATTTCTAGTTATATAGAACCCGTATAACCTTTATGTGATTTTGGGCCGAAGGTAGTTATGTTTATAAGTTCATGAAATTACTATCATTTCAAGCACGTTAATGTTCACGAATCAAGCCTGTCATGTTCATGCAAGCAAGTAGTTGCGTTCTCCTGGCCAGGTCCTCCTTAATGAGGGCGCTGGGCTGGTCTTCGGGCTGGTGATTGTCCGTCCAATCACAGGAAGAACATAATCCTATCGTGTAAGTGCGTTCTCTTGGCCAGGTCCTCCTTAGTGAGGGTGATGGGCTGGTCTTCGGGCTGGTGGTTATCCGTCCAACCACAGGAAGAACAAAGCCCTATCGTGTACATGCATTCTCCTGTCCGGGTTCTCCTTAGCGAGGGCGCTGGGCTAGTCTTAGAGCTGGTGGTTGTCCGTCCAACTACAGGAGAAACAAACCCTATCGTGTTACAAGCAAGCCATGTATTGATTGCATGATTTCCATTCCATGAATGTGCTAATTGATTACAATATCGCACGATTGCACGATAATTGAATTGCATGATCACCTAATGATTAACAAGCAAGCAAGCATGTTCATCGATTGCATGAAAGAACAACTATTTAATATTGATAGTTGTATTCTCAGGCGAAGCTATATTATTATTGAACTTGCATATTTATATTTTTATTTATAAATCTTTACCCGAGAATATAACCTACATGTTGTCTGCGCAAATATATATGTAAACCCCTCACTCGGTCTTCACAGACTGACACCTCCACCTTTCAGTTATTGCAGGTACGCTAGGCGGGAAGTGAGTCTAGTCCAGTCTTGATAGTCGAGTCGTGCACGGTGCATTTTATTTACTAGTTTATTTATTGTTCAAGGGATTATGTTTAAGTTATTTTTATGGTTATTTGGAGATGATAATGTATTGATAATTATAGTAAAGCATGTTTAAATTGGTAAATGAAACATCGTGACTTAGGAAATGCTTGATAAAGATTAGTTTATGCTTCCGCTTTAATTTTGTTGCATAAGTTAGTTATCCCGCCTAGCCTATTGAGCTATTGCATTGTCACCCGTTCGCTATAGTTTAGTTCATGTACGGATTGGCCATTTCGTAAGTGGATTGACCTATAGTGCGGGGGTGTGGTACCTCCACGTGTAAGGGGTGCTACACAAGCAAACATAACAAACCAAGAGAACAATTAAATATACACTCACACAGACATCACATAATGAACACGTAGAAGGTATCAAATACACCAATTATCAGTCATACAAAGAAGTTAACAATTAACAAAGAACCATATACGGTAATAATAAAAATGCATGATGCGCTTTCTATATATGTTTAGATGTACCGTTCACCATTGTTTTAGGAAACTCCCACGGCAATGATCCGATTTAACACTTGATTCTTTGTTGGAGATTTTCTACCCATAGTGCCATGCCTCAAAATGCCCAATATCTATATATACTTTAATGATCGCTCGGTCTTCATCCCATAATCAAATCCTTTATTCTTTCTAACACTACGGTCAGAAGTTTCAACCCTTAAGCTTGTGCTTGGACTTAACCCAACTAACTCGTTCTTCTCCACAAGTCATACTCAACCTTCTCGGATGCTCGGTTAACCTTTAGCTTAAATTCTAATCCTCAATCTTTTTAGCATGCCCAACTCACCATGGAAAGTGACTTATAAGCCAGTAACCCATCTTATTCATGTTGTACATTTTCTCCTAGCTACTCCACTTCCACAGCTCGGTTGAATTGACTCTCATGTGATCCTCTACGAAATATGATGATTTGATCGGCTTTTATTATCTGGTACCTTCCTTACCAAATTTTCCCAGAAGTTCTCTCACGACCCCATCATTTCCCAAGATAGGAAACACGATATATAGAAACTCAATCTATCCGGTAATAAGAAACCAACGTAGTGGATTTTGCAACGCAAGTTATCATAGATCATCTTTTACCCAGTCTTGTCGTTTCAATTCCTAAACAGTTCTTGAATACCCTTCTTCAACTCTTGAAGTACTTACCTCTTCCGATCTTATTCTAAAAATTTTCTAATCTCGATCTTCGAGTCATCGAGCGTTAATCTTCCAATTCATCCCTTGAAACCTTGGTAGACTTCTTGTTACTTGTGACTCTTGCCTTTTCGTTGTTCAGTATAGAAATAACTTGTTCGAGCCCCACCGTGAAATCTTAAATCATTCCCCGATCGACTCTCCCCCTTAAGAATTTCTACCCTGACTCCTTGAACTCGTTGTACCACTTCTCGGATCAAAATTCTCTTTCTTAATCCTCTTCAAGTGCAGATTTAGCTGTCCAATTGTTCAAAATTTTCCCCAGCGTTGCCTGAGGAAAACGTGGCAACACACAATTGGCGAAGTCCTCCCACACCTACGCAAAATCCAGAATAGACCAAAATCATGGATCAACAGGTAATCATAGATTCTCAGAATATCATTGGACTTCGAGTAGAATCGGATGACCCAATTGGAAAAGGTGCTAACTGATGATGAAGAAATATTCTCCTTCCCCTCGATTTGATAGGACCCGGGTTGAGGTGATCAGGGAAACATAAGATGGAGAAAGGATCCTAACAAATAAACACTAAGTAATGCATGTCGGGTTAAGATGTCAATGCTCGTATCACACTTCTAAACAATTAAAGATTTAACACGTTGGAACAATTATATCAATTAAAGATGCGCATATAAATAGAGAAATTTAAATAATTTAAAGCGATGTATGATGCACGTGCTTATGAATGCGTTGAACTTGTCAGCGTAGTAGTGGTAAGCTTTAACCCGACACTTATTCCTTGTTTGTTGAATTACAAGCTTGTCTCGAATTTGTTGATTATTCCTTGTTTACCCACGGTTTTCTAAATCTTCAAAATTCTCTGGCATCAACTTGTATATTTCCAGAGCTTGAGATCGCAATTTCTTAAATCTGAATTCCTTTATATCCATGGAATCTATGTCCTAATTCCCTTCAAAGATTGACCCCAAATGTTATCCCGAATCCTCCTCCTAGTGGTTATTTTGATTGAAGTTCTCTTGATCTATTCTCGTGAGTTCCTATTGGTTGAAGAAATCGTCCACCAATTAGTCGCACTTGAACATATAAATTCCCTCCAGAAGTTCTTTGCATTTTTTTATCGTTTCCATTAGTTGCTCCATATCTCCCAATTTACACTCACAACAAGATAATTCAGCTTGGATCTGGAGATTAAACTCCAACCTGTCCGAAGATAGAACCTTTAGCATTTTGGCTTTCCATGGACTTGAACCATCAGTTCTCTTTAATTTCTCCAATTCGACTTCTTTCTTTTCCTCGAACTTGACTTCCAAGAGCTTGATTTATTTGGAAACTCATCTTTGATGATTGTATTATTTGCCAGTCATAAACCCCATTTTATCTCGGGCCTTGTTTGGTGCTCTTTGTCGTTTATCACCCACGAACATATTTTACCTTAAATTCTCTTGAAAGTCTTCGCCTCTTTATTAATCTAAACCTCAAATTTAATTACCTTCATGATTTCTTCACTCCGTTATTGAATTTAGGTGATCCTATAAACCCGGTTGGACAATTTTGTAGAGTAGGCATGAATGTTAACCTTGTGAGTCGTAATTACCACTCACCCCAACTCTATCTCATCGAGGATTCACCATCTGCAATAGGAATTGTGAACATTTCTCATAAATCGGCCACCTGTTCCAAACTCTAAACCTCGAACCATAGCCCCAGTTAGGGAAGGCCATGAATCTTAAATCCTTGTATATAAATCCCAACACCTTCCTTGCATCATTCGGCTTGAAGGTAGAACTCAAGATAAATCGTTGTAGCTGTAGAAATTGGCCATGGTTTGATATTATCTTCGTATCCTATGAGTCACAACTCATTTGGAAATAAATGCATATGGTTAGGGCATGCTCATGCCACATAATTAATACCAAAGACATGGATTCGATGCAAGAATGCAACAAATAATTCCACAAAGTTTAAAGTAAAACACGTTGAACAAATAAAATTTAAGTAATATAAGGTCAATCAATCAATAATTAGTAGCAAGAATGAATGCAATGCACAAGTTATCAAGTAGTTCATAAGCCGTACGACCTAGACTTGACACGACACGACCCTAGAACTCCGGTTTTGCAACCTGGAGCTTTGATACCACTTTAAGATGTAGCACCCGGGAAGAGAGCACCACATCTCCCGCACTATGAGTTTGGTCCACATATGAAATGGACTAATCCATACATAAACCAAACTCACAGCGAACGGAAGACAATGAAAAGACTATCCTGGCTAGGCGGAATCTAACCCTGGAACAATCAGTAGAAACTAAAATGTGAAAACAAGACAGTCATTCATTCATTATCAACAAAGTAAACACAATTTCAACAATAAATTAAACATGGGTTCCACTAATCTAATAAACGTGTCCTAACCTGTCCCGAAACAATACAACCCAATAACATAAGAAATGGTTCAACTAAATCCAGAATCCTATCCTAGCCTGTCCCGAGTCATTCCAATTCAATAAATAAATGGCTCGCAGGCCCAATAATTAAATCAATGTGATATAATAAGAAGTATAATATGCAGTGGGTGTACAAGTCCAGAACTAGAACAAGACACGACTCCCGCCTACCAACAACTTGTACGAAACCTGAGGGACAAATAGGGGAGGGGTCAGTCTTTAGAAGACTGAGTGAATAAGGGAATAAATAGATATATATAAAGCGGTAAACATGCAGGCCCTAATCCCGTGAAAGGTTTTAAATAAACAAGTTCATAGGAAAAGGGACATTCACGGGATTACGACACTTCCAAATTTCAATTCATGACAATATACAATCAGTGGCTCGGCGAGTGAGCAAATCTCCAATCTTACCCCCAATCGTGTAACAGTGATATGCTTCTTATTAGGTGATCAAGCAATTATTAGGTTTCGATCATTACAATACAATCAGTACAGTATCAATGCACAATTAGCTCCATCCTTCTTCCTCCGGGTGATAGTCCGGGTAGCTAGCCCTTGCCATCCAATCAATAAGGTCAATGGGTGCATGAATCCCCAAAGACCGAGACTCCATCCTTCAATAACCTCCTAGTGGATTTCGGGCTCATCTCAACAATGTGGGCGAATGCAGGAGGTCATTGTCGGCCCAATGCCTCCCCGGATTACTTAATACACTCCACCCTAGGCCCCAATAGTGAACAATATCTCGCCAAAACAGTAGGGTAGATATAATGCAATAGGGTTTCATTTTAGAAAATAATTGATATTTTGAAAATGAATACAATAATAGTATAATTTACCTTTTGGCCAAAATAATCAATTTAGGGTTGTAAGGTTTGTAATAATAACCTATCAATTTCCTCACCTAAGAAGTGACAAGACACGAGGAACTGACAAGACTTGTGTAAACTTGATCGGGTTATCTCCGCCCTGGAGATCTCTATGCAAGAAGAAGAATGACAAGGTACTTGTAAGATAAGACTCAATCATGAAACCAAGTATGACGCATGGAAATTGAAAATATGTGATATGAAATGAGATTAAATCACATTATATTATAATCATGTTCATGTGCACAATTAATGTCTCACATAATATGGAAATGAGCATGTGATCGAGAAAGGAAAGAAATAACATTAAACTAGAATGCACAAAAACACAAGAGTTAGGCATGTATCCCGGCCAGGAAGGATTTTCAAAGGTTTGAGCCCCGGCCGGGACGGCTGTCCCGAAAACAAAGATCCAGGCAATCCCGGCCGTGACAAAAAACGATCCTGGCCGAGATGAGTTGTACCAAACTCCTCCCTGTACTCCAATCCCGGCCGGGACAAGTTTTACAATGTCCGTGATCACAGCCAGGATGATCAAACAAGCAGTTCACTGCCAGGCAATCCCGGCGTTGACAAAAAAGTGTCCCGACCGGGATCGTCAATTGGCGAAACAGGGGTCACGGGGAAAAGGAGCAAACACCATACAAAACCAATCAAAATGTAACTAGGCCTTAAAGAAACAATGTACAACAAGTAATACATCAATTAGGTAACATATAATCCAATAAAACATGCTTAGATTCATCGAAAATCACTTATGAAACCCTCAAAATGCCAAATGATCAAATATGTATAAACTTTCATGAAACTCAAGTTATAAATGTATCTGTCAATCCATAATCCACACATATACTTCATATTATCTCATGACTTCAACATATATCAAAAACCCTAACAATACCTCAAGATTCATCAAAGATATAAACATGAAGCTTACCTTGAAAGAAAGAAAAGATGAAGGGGAAGAATAAGAAGAGATCTTGGCTTGAATTCTTGAAGATAAAGAACTTGAATCCTTGTCTTGAGCTTCCTTGTTTGGATCGAAATGGAAGGAGAGAGAGATGGGAGGTTTATGTCTTGTGTTTATTCTTGTGAAAAGAAGAGAATGAAGGAGAAGGGTGCAAGTGCGTGTATATATCGTGTAAGATAGAAAAGAGAAGAGGGGAAATTGCCAACAAGTCCTTCCAAAGTTTAAGTTATGCAATCAAGTTTTCAATTTATGAACGTTACAACTTAGTCCTTACCAAATTATCAATTTAGTCCACAAGTTTAACAAAGTTTCAATTAAGGACAATTAGGTTCCAAATTTCACAAATTCAAACAAATAAACATGTAATCACGCGTAGGGATTAATTTCATAGATCGCAAGGTGAAAATTCAATTAAATCATAATGATTCAAGTTAAATAAATTAAATTACGTAAATTAAGGTTCAAGAAAGAAAAATTAAATAACTTAAATCTAAAACTCACACGCGTGGCGAGCGTACCTGAACGACTGAAAAACTGGGGCATTACAGAGTGACTCATAAGGGGCCATACCAATTGTGGCGCCCCGACCCAGGGCCTCCGTATGCCCACGGGCCCGGACATCAGGTGATACCAGTCACTCCTCGAAACCTGTGTAAACACTAATTCAAAAGTCATATCTGATTTACAAATATAAAATATTAAGGATATCCAAAGATAACACACTTGTGTAGGACTCCCTTATCTAAGTTCAAAAGTATAATAACGCTATTCGATACTTGTAACGCCCCGTGTTTTCGTACCAGTTACGCTCGCCACACGTGTGCGTTTGAGTGTTAGAATTATTGGCATGCTTTAGGATTTTGTGTCTAATTGATTTATGTGATTAATTTCCTAATTGTCTATGTGATTATTTTAATTGTAATTTCATTTCATTTCATTTTTCATTATTCTAACATATGCATGTTTCATACATTCATATCATAACATATTTCATATATATATATATATATGTTTATATATCCATCTTTACACTTATACTAAATTTCATAAGATTAACATTTCAATTATTTCATGCATTTTCATGAAACATGTATTTACATATATGTATATAAATATATCTATCTATATATATATAGATATATAACTTGT
Source organism: Lantana camara (assembly GCA_037501455.1). NCBI lineage: Eukaryota > Viridiplantae > Streptophyta > Magnoliopsida > Lamiales > Verbenaceae > Lantana > Lantana camara. Next base: position 111,979,281 of record CM074855.1, read on the forward strand.
CTACACTAATACACTCACATGCAATATATAGGTATATATTAATGAGCACTAAGTTGATTATATACATATAATATATATAATATCTACTTTATAACTTTATACATATATATTATATATCTATACATATATTACTCATATACATTGTATCATATTTGCAAGATATACACATTTACACCTAGCAAATCTCTAACACACACACACACTACACTCTCATCTCCATTACTCACTCATATCGATTCAAATCAAAAAGGAGAAAAAAGGGAGGAAATATTCATAGCCCAAGCATCATCGTCAAGATCATCTTCATCATCTCACCATCTCGTTTCTGTCATTCTAAGGCTGGTTGAATTTCTTGGTTGAATAGTTAGGGCTTTATGATTTGAATGTATTTGCTTGTTTTGTAGCATGAATATATGAGCATATATGTGTATATCTTTGAAGTTGAGCCTTGAATATTTGAACTATTGGCTTGTTGGATGACATGGTTTATATGAGCTTTGTTTGATGGATCTAAGTGCATAAATGATGGATAAATGTGTTGTAATTGAAGTATGAGATGTATATTGGTGTTATATGCATGATATTTGATTGTTTTGGGGTGTTTTAGTTGAGTTATGTTGTGGTTTTTGCTCCCTCCCTTTTCCTCCTCGACCTACCCCTGTTTCTGCCCTTTTTCCAGCTCTGGAAGGCTACCCGGGTGGGTACTTTTTGTGCTTAAAAAGTACCCGGGCAAGTACTCATGTCCAGAAAGCTTTTGGACAGTTTTTACCCGGCCGGGGAATTTTTTCCTTTGAACTTTACCCGGCCGGGTACCCCCTCAAACGAACTCGGATTGACTTGAATTTTGAACCCACAGAAACCTTTTGAAGTCTAGAACAATCACTAATTAGAATAGTCTCAATATATTTTGTCATTTGTGAGATATAACCATTTTAATTTGGTGTCGCCACTTTACCGGAAATCTTCTTTCCTCCAACTTTTGACCTACGTCATTTTCTCCTCGTTTTGAACCACAATTCAAGCCACATATCATTTTAAAGCTCTATTTGTCTACTTTCATATCCAATGAAAAAATTTCCATTTCAACTTCTAGAACTCAAGACATTTCCAATTTTCCACAGCCTGCACGTTTCCAAAAATTGTTAACTTTTGCCGAACTTCGCCAAAACCCATCTTCTTGCATTTATTTCACTCCCTTGGCTCCCGTATGAGATTTATATGAAGTATATGCTTGATTAACCATTAAGTGAAGCATTAATCATACATGAACATTCTCATGAATTATAATTATCATCCTTCCATATCATGAGCATGCCGTTCGTCGATTACTTGGTTCATTTGTCTAGAGTCTGATGTACACTCGTGTTTCTTGCACAGAGGTCGATCCGGTCGAGGAGCAGGGTCCATAGGCTTCTCGTATCCTTTCTGTTTTGGTCAAGGTGAGGTTTTGTTTTAGTTATTTTGGAACCTTAATACCTTGTGTGATCTTTTAAGCCAAACTTTATTAATAGATGTATACTTTGGAAAATGGTTTATCTATGAAAGGTTTTCAAACTTTTTATGAAAATGTTTTGGCGAGAATCACGCACATGTTATTGGACCCCAGGTAAATGTGTGAATGGAGACCGGTACGACGTCGGGTCGTCGGATATGCCATTGCATTAGTACTCTTTGAGAGTATCTTATGCGACCGTGTAGTGTGAGAGGTGGGATACTCTTGACCCGGTGGTTAACCCATCGAAGGAGCGGGAAGGAGTCACGGTCCCCCGTCTCGATATTGTTTCATGAGGTGGCTAGGGCCTTGCAAACCCTTCCACCGCCCCGGAGGAAGAAGGATGGAAAATTTTATTTTCTCACGATATGGTTATGAATATGATTATGATTATGATATGGTTATGTATGCATGAACGCCTAAGTTATGTTTTAAATCACACACTGTGGGAGTAAGGTTGGAGAATTGCGCACTCGCCGGGCCACGTTAAATTAAGTTTCTTCAAGTAAAAATATGACATCCGTAATTCGGAGCAATGCCTATTTTACACTACCCACTTGGGATTTTCTAACACTTTACTCGGGATTATGGATTGCATGTGCATGTGATATATGTATTAAGCCCCTCACTCAGTCTTAGGACTGACACCCCACGTTGTTTTTAGACTTTTGCAAGTCGAGCTAGGCGGGGAGTTTTGGTCGTCTTGGAGTCTTTACTTTCGAGTCCTAGCTTGTCTTTCCTTTGGCATATCATACTTCTACTTTCATTATGTATTATTCTATTTTGGGAGAATTATTGTATATATGTGGTGGCCGGGATGACCTTTGATTGTATAACTTTATCAGGTGCTAATTTTGTATATATGCTTCCGCTTAATGTTATTGCATCGTTAGTTGAATTTGGTTTAAGGGTTAGCCCCGCTTAGCTAGGTTGTTTATTTTCTTTATGACCCATTCGCCATGCGTTTGATTTGTGTATGGAAATTCATTTCGTGCATGGATTGGACGTGTGGTGCGGGGGATGTGACGCCTTACGATGCGGGTGTTACACTCCTTTGGTGGTATCAGAGCCTTGGTTGCAAAACCGGGCTCTTGAGTCGAGTCTTATCAGTTTAAGTCATACGGCTTAGGAATTATGTGTCAACTTGAAGGTCTTGCATTGATGTTGGGCATTCTTAATTGGTTATTTGGTGCATATTACTTGCTTATCATGGATATTACTTAATCAACAAGCATTTACAATGTTTAGTTGTAGATGGCTCGTGGTAGACCCGCTCGTCAGGATGGAAGATCTCCATCACCTCCTAGACATCATCAACCTCAACAACCGCCACAAATGAATATGGAAGGCTTCATGGAGGTCGTTTTTAATTATGTTGAGCATAGGAGGGCTCAAGCTCCACCTCCACAACAACTGGTGTAAACTCCACCACCACCGCCGCCGGTTAGAGACTCCCATGGCACTTTTCTTAGCTATAATCCCCCAAGGTTTGCGGGCACAACGGATGATGCCATAGCGGAGGATTGGATCTCCCGGTTGGAAAGGATCTACAATGTCCTCCTATTCACCACACTTGAACAGGCTCAATTTGCTATCTTCCAACTTGATGGAGAAGCTTATGATTGGTGGGAGAGAACCCGTGAGAAGCTTGAAGTTTCCGGGGAACCTTTGAATTGGGATGTATTCAAGAGGGAATTCCGGGAGGCTTTCATTCCCGAGGTGGTCCATGAAAGGAAAGAGCAAGAGTTCATGGATATCAAACAAGGAGGATGTTCGGTAGCACAATACTTGGCGGAGTTTAATCGTCTTGGAAAGTATGCTCCCCGAGTCACCCTCGATGAGAAGAAGAAAGCAAGGAAGTTTATTGCCGGGTTGAGAGAAACTTTAAAACATGGATAAGCCGGGCATAATTTTGAATCATTTGCCGACATGGTTCAACGGGCCTTTGTTTAAGAGGAGGAGTTTAAGAAGAAGGATCCTGTAACTTGATCTTTTCATTCGGGACAAGGTTCGGGGTCCGGTTTTAAGAGGCCCGCTTATTCGATGCAACCACCCGTCAAAGCTCCATATACAAGGGGTCCGGGAAAGAAACCCCGAGTGGCGGGGCCGGCACAACCAGTTCTACAAGCTCGTCTAAATCCTCAACAAATTACACCTTGTTCACATTGTGCAGGTCCTACACACACTTGCGAGACTTGTCGCCGCCGACTCGGAGCTTGTTTGATTTGTGGATCAATGAAACATCAAATGGCCGAATGTGATAAGTTTAGACCGGGTCCAATGGGAGGACAGAGACCAATGGTTCGGGCTAGAGCTTATGCCATTGATGGCTAGGAGCAGGATGCCGAGATTGATACCGCCGCCATCATGGAAGGTACCATATACATTCATGGCACGAGCGTTCATGCATTATTTGATCCTGGAGCCACACATTCTTTTCTTTCATGTGGTACAGTTGTTTCTTTGTACTTGTCTGTTGTATGTACCTCTACTTGCTTTGTGATTAGTTCCCCATTGGGGGGGAGCCTTATTTCTGATCGAGTGTTTCGGCAAGTTCCAGTGAGTATTGAGGGTCGTGACTATCCAACAGACTTCATTGAGATGCCTATCAGTCGGTATGGTGCGATTTTGGGTATGGATTGGCTCTTCGAGCATGATGCTAAGATTGATTGTAGAACTAAGAGAATCCAGCTGGGTTCCGATGTTGTTGTGGGTTTGGGTTTGAAGATTCCACCGTTGGTGTATTTCACTGAGGCTTCCAAGTTGATTCGTGATGGTGCTTCGGGTTTCTTGGCCTACATTCTCAACAAGCCAAAGGATCAAGCTAAGCTTGAGGACACAGAAGTTGTGAAGGATTTTTTCGAGGTTTTTCGGGAGAGTTTGGGGTCTTTACCACCGGAACGAGAAATAGAGTTTGTAATTGACTTGTACCCAGATGCTAAGCCATTTTCCAAGACTCCTTACAGGATGGCTCCTGCCGAGTTGAAGGAGTTGAAGAAGTAACTTGAGGAATTGATGTCAAGTGGGTATATTCGTCCGAGTTCGTCACCTTGGGGTGCACCGGTTCTGTTTGTAAAGAAGAAAGATAGGACCTTAAGAATGTACATAGATTATAGAGAATTGAATCTGATGACGGTTAAGAACAAGTACCCCCTTCCACGGATTGAAGAGTTATTCGATATTCTTCAAGGTTCTACGGTTTATTCCAAGCTTGATCTACTTCAAGGGTACTATCAATTGCGGATCCGAGAAGAGGATATCCCAAAGACAGGGTTTAACACTCGGTACGGGCATTATGAGTTTGTAGTGATGTCGTTCGGATTAACTAATGCCCCCGCAGCTTTCATTGACATGATGCACATAATATTCAGGCCTTTCTTGGATAAGTTCGTGGTGATACTTATAGACGATATTCTCGTGTATTCGAAGTCTGCCGAGGAACATGGAAGGTACCTTAAATTGGTTCTACAGACCCTCAAGGATAATCAGTTGTTCGCGAAATTCAGTAAGTGTGAATTTTGGATTGATAAGGTTTCATTTCTGGGTCATGTGATTTCGGCAAAGGGAGTTGAAGTGGATTCCTCTAAGATTGAGACAGTCTCTAAGTGGGAGAGACCTCAGAACGCCTCTGAAGTTTGAAGTTTCCTGGGTTTAACGGGATATTATAGAAGATTCGTGAAGGACTTCTCCAAAATTTCCGCTCCTTTAACCCGATTGACCAAGAAAACGGTGAAATTCGTGTGGGATGAGGCGTGCGATAAAAGCCTCAATCTCTTGAAGGAGAAGTTGACTACAGCCCCGGTCTTGACACTTCCCAAAGGGTCTGAAGGTTATGGAGTGTATACGGATGCTTCTAAGGAAGGATTGGGTTGTGTCTTGATGCAAAATGGGAGAGTTATTGCATATGCCAATAGAAAGTTAAAGGATTATGAGAAGAACTATCCTACACACGATTTGGAATTCGGTGCCATGGTATTTGCTCTTGGAAAGTGGAGGCACTACTTGTATGGTATTCCTTTTGAGATTTACACCGATCACAAGAGTCTTCAATATTTATTCACCCAAAAGGATTTGAATATGAGGCAAAGAAGATGGATGGAGACTCTTGAGGACTTTGATTGCAAGATCAAATATCATCCCGGTAAGGCCAATGTCGTTGCCGACGCACTTAGTAGGAACGCTATTGTATCGGGTTTAAAAGCGGATGAAGGAAGTAAGGATGAGTCAATTGTGGTTAAGGCTCGGGTGAGTAACATCACCATACAACCGGAGTTGAAAAACCGATTATTCGAGGCTCAAACAAGGGATCCGGCAATTCAAAAACTTGTGGCCAAGGCAAGGGATGATCCAGAATGTCCGTTTGGGTATGATGAAACGGGCTTGTTTCGGTTTAGGAACAGAGTGGTTGTTCCCGAGGAATTGAGAAGGTTGTTTCTTGAGGAAGCTCACAAATCGGCTTATTCTGTCCACCCGGGAGGTAATAAGATGTATAAGGACTTAAAGGAATATTATTGGTGGAATGGATTGAAGAAGGATGTTGCCGAGTTTGTTAAACATTGTTTGACTTGTCAGAAAGTGAAGGCCGAACATCAAAAGCCCGGGGGTCTTCTACAACCATTGCCAATCCCGGAATGGAAATAGGAACAAGTGACAATGGATTTTGTTTCGGGGTTACCCAGAGTTAAGGGTGGTTATGATGGAACTTGGGTTATTGTCGATCGTTTGACTAAGTCAGCTCACTTCTTGCCGGTACGGATGTCTGATAAGATCAATAAGCTAGCCGAGCTTTATGTCAGAGAGATTATTCGTCTTCATGGGATTCCGGTTAGTATTGTATCGGATATTGATCCGAGGTTCATTTCGAGGTTGTGGAAAGACTTACAAGGAATGTTGGGAACAAGACTTAAGTTCAGCACTGCTTTTCATCCACAGACAGACGGTCAGTCCAAGAGGTTGATTCGGTATCTTGAGGATTTATTAAGAGCTTGTGTTTTGGATTATCAAACTCTTGGGATAGGCAATTACCGTTGATCGAGTTCTCCTACAACAATAGCTTCCAAGCTTCCATAGGTATGGCACCCTATGAGTTACTTTACGGACGGAAGTGTCGGTCCCCGTTGTGTTTCGATCTCGAGGAATGGAATTGGACAAAGCAAGAGGGTGTTAAGAAGAAGAAGGGGGAGAAAGTGGAAAAACCCTCTAAGGCGGTAAGAGATATGATCGAGAAGGTTCAGATGGTTCAACAACGGATGAAGGCAGCTCGGGATCGTCAGAAGAGCTACGCCGATAATAGGAGACGAGATCTTAAGTTTGAAATTGGAGACCGAGTGTTCTTGAAGGAGTCTCCTCGCAAAGGATTTGCTCGGATTGGTAGAGTAGGGAAGCTTAACCCTCGATTTTTAGGTCCGTTTGAGATTCTTGAGAGAGTTAGAGAAGTTGCTTACCGTTTGGACCTACCACCGAGCTTAACGGGCATTCACAATGTCTTCCATGTGTCACAATTAAGGAAGTACTACCCCGATGAGTCCGAGATTCTCTCTGTTGATGAGGTTGAACAAGTAGATCTACAACCGGATTTAACCTTCGTGCTGAAGCCGGTAAAGATTATGGATCGTAAGTTTCAACTATTGAGAAACCGGCAAATCCCATTAGTAAAGGTTTTGTGGAGAAGTGATAAAACCGAGGAAGCTACATGGGAAACCGAAGACAAGATGAAGGGATGGTATCCGGAGTTGTTCAAGTCCGAGTGAATCTGGGGACCAGATTCTTTTAAGGGGGGAGGATTGTAACGCCCCGTGTTTTCGTACCAGGTACGCTCACAACATGTGTGCGTTTGAGTGTTAGAATTGTTGGCATGCTTTAGGATTTTGTGTCTAATTGATTTATGTGATTAATTTCCTAAATGTCTATGTGATTATTTTAATTGTAATTTCATTTAAATTCTATTTCATTTCATTTCATTTTTCATTATTCTAACATATGCATATTTCATACATTAATATTATAACAAATTTCATATATATATATATATATATATATATATATATATATATATATATATCTTTACACTTATACTAAATTTCATAAGATTAACATTTCAATTATTTCATGCATTTTCATGAAACATGTATTTACATATATGTATATAAATATATCTATCTATATATATATAGATATATAACTTGTCTACACTAATACACTCACATGCAATATATAGGTATATATTAATGAGCACTAAGTTGATTATATACATATAATATATATAATATCTACTTTATAACTTTATACATATATATTATATATCTATACATATATTACTCATATACATTGTATCATATTTGCAAGATATACACATTTACACCTAGCAAATCTCTAACACACGTGCACTACACTCGCATCTCCATCGCTCACTCACTTCGATTCAAAGCAAGAAGGAGAAAGAAGGGAGGAAATATTCATAGCCCAAGCATCATCATCAAGATCATCTTAATCATCTTCATCATGTCACCATCTCCTTGCTTTCATTCTAAGGTTGGTTGAATTTCTTGGTTGAATAGTTAGGGCTTTATGATTTGAATGTGTTTGCTTGTTTCCTAGCATGAATATATGAGCATACATGTGTATATCTTTGAAGTTGAGGCTTGAATATCTTGAACTATTGGCTTGTTGGATGATATGGTTTACATGAGCTTTGTTTGATGGATCTAAGTGCCTAAATGATGGATATATGTGTTGTAGCACCCGAGCGCAAGGTGCCACATCCCCCGCACCGAGACCCGACCCGAATATGAAATGGAAAATCCATACCCTAGCTAAATCACGGCGAACGGGGACATAGACACTCGCTAAGCTAGGCGGGATCTAACCTTCGCAACCAAAAGACATAACCACAGAAACAATACCAATGCGGAAGCAACGTACATTCATAAATAGCAAGGTAAGCAAAGAGTGACGGGTTTCATCTAGCATAGATACCTAATCCTGAAAGTCAATAAAATCATAAAACATCAATTACGGATTCTTTTTATTCCTGCAACCTTATCTCGAATTCATGATAGTAGTAATAATCAATACAAGTCATACATTCTCCATAACTTAAACAAATCATGATTCAATATGCAAATGAACAGACTCTGACTTAAACGAAAGATTGAACAAACTCGACTTCCCGCCTAGCATTCCAAACCTGTAAGAACACTGAAAACAATCTGGGTTCAATCTATATGAGACTAGTGGGTATAAAACAGCATAAGTATCGTATAAGACAATATTTAAACATTCACATGCAAGTTATAATCCCAAATGAGGTTTTTAGAGCATTTCCCAAGTGGGTGAAATAAAGAATTCATCAAAAGGGATTATAACGTTCATTTTTCATTCTTTAGGTCTTTCGTGGCCCGGCGAGTAGGCGTGCATTATCTCCAACCAACACCTCGTATATTTCATTAAACATTCATTCTTTCTTTCTTTCTTTCATGCATTACATTCTTTCGTGCACATTCATGAACATTTACACCTTCTTCCTCCGGGTGATGGCCGGGTGATCGGCCCGAACCATCCATTCATTGACCAAAAGAGGAACATGACTCCCTAGAAGGCACTCAGCGTCCATTCCTCGGTAACTCCTAACGAGGTCCGGTTACGCCGTTCATTGGTGGAACTAGTGTGAGGGATCACCTTCGGCCCATGCCTCCCCAGATCACCACTCACACCAAGTCCCTAGGCCCCCATTCTGTGCATTCATTCTTTCTTTCTCGCCAAAACATTTGGTAGGTTAATAAAAGAAGGGATTTACTTTAAAATCATTGACTCATGAAAACGACTCTATATACATATATACTTTTGGCTGAAATCTTTACACATTGAGAGTATATAGGGTCATTTAACTAAATAGTAGAGAAACCCACCTGTCCTTAGCTTACCAACCAAAACTAATAAGAAACAAGAGGACCCGGAAGTATCCTAAGACCCGGCAAGTCTCCGCCCTGGAGAAAACTGTACAAAGGACAATAGAGTATACACGTAAGACTCAAGACTCCAAATGTACCATATATGACACACGACAATGTAATGAATACGATACGAAAGTATAAGATATGTTATCATGTCATAGAAACATTCTTGTGCACAATTAATGTCTTAAAGACATGTATAAAAGCCATTCATTTCTTTCAAGAAGCGTTCATATCCATATGAGTTCATGACTTTCATTTCTATACCCCATAAATCTAAGAAATTCAAATAATGATCGTCACACGTAGTATAACATGTAAACACTTCATATCAATCATTAAAAAGAAGCACAACATCATTTAGGGTTCAAACATGAAGCATCAATGCTTGCATGTACCATATTGTAGCAAGGAAGACATATTGAGCCATAAACTATATACGACAAGTATAACATAGGTTATGAAGGTGCAAGAGGTGATATTATGTCAAGGAATCGTTCATGTGCACGATTAATATCTCAAAGACATCTAAACGTTCAATACATTCATTTCAAGAATCATTCAAATTCGTTTACGTTCATCACTTTCATAAATCATACCACATTAATCCAAGAAATTCACTTAATGCGCATAACACATAGTATAACATGTATACATATCATATAAGTTATAAAATAAGAGATAAGAAGCAATTAGGGCTCATCTTAGAAGCAAAAGATCCATCCATGCATACATTAGGAGCATTAAAGACATATTGACGCATAACTCGAAAAATATTCAACGAAATTTCACCAAACTTTATAACACATAAGATAACACATTATATGACATGTTAATATAGCATAGAAGTCATAAAAGAGGTGGAAGAAGAATAAACAAGCGAAGAGAAACAAGAAAAACGAAACCGGAGTCATGAGGATAGGCTGGACAGAATCCTCCCCCATGGATTTTTCGAAAGGGAAAAATCCACCCCCATGGATTCTGGTCAGAAACCCACTGACTCAAATCCACCCCCATGGATTTTTCCAAAGGGAAAAATCCACCCCCGTAGATTTGTGCCTGTGGCGAAAAAAAAAACACACAAACAAGGCATGCACGAAGTAGAAAGGAAACGAAGCATGTTACCAACTTAAAACTCAATGAAATACATACAAATTCAGGCCATAAGCTCATACATACATGCCAAAACCGAAGCTAAATCATGAGAATGGAAGAGATGCTCATATAGGTTCATGTTTTTCAAGTTTCATGGAAAATCATTAATGGTAACTTCCAAATAACTCATCTATCATGCAATACAAGTTTAAAGAGACATAATTGGAGGTATTAGGATCATATATCATGCTTCATACTAACATAAATCACAGGAACTCATGTAAGATTCATCAAAGTTTCACAAACCCTTACTATTCATCATCTTCTCCAATCCTAACTCAAATCATGGTGAAAATCATGCAATAAGGGACTTAAAAGAACCAAAATGAGATACAAAACATAAAAAATGGGATTACCTTTCAAATTGGAGAAGAATTGGATGTGAGATGAGCTCAAAATCTCAAATGGGGAAAAAGGGGTCTTCTTCTCTTCTTCTCTTTAGCTGAAAATATCTAGCTTTGGGGGGTTGGAATCTCGGTTTGGGGCTGATAAGGGTGAGAGAGAGACTGTGCAAGTGGGTTTAGGGTCAAAGGGTAGGTTATAGGTGTGTTGGTTTAGGTCCGTAGCTTAGGTAGAGTCACGAATGGTCGTTTTAGACGAGAGTTGCTCGTTTCGGTTGAAATTCGGGGATCCAAATGGTCTTAGAAAAATATGAGGCTTAACCCATCGGATCTGAATCATCGATACGAGTCCAATGGAGGTGACGAAACTTGATTCCGGGTTCCCGAGCTAAAGATACGCCATCCGGAACACAAGGTTCGCTAAATGCTCTTTAGCCCCCCCTTTTCGGTTCCGATCACACAAACGATTCCAAAATTCAAACATACAATAACAAAATCATGCAACGAGCATACAACCATAATCATAATACACATAATTCACTCATACCAAGTTTTCACAAAAAATGAAAATCAATTCAAATAGATACGACACTCAAACACGATCATAAATGCATAAACGTTCAAGAGTCCATATTCAATTAATAAAAACTAAAAAAAAGAAATAATAATGAAAGCATATATAATTAATTTAATTTCTCATATTAGTAATCAATTACGTCATGCTTATACAACTAAAAAATCGGGGCGTTACATGTGTTGTAATTGAAGTATGAGATGCATATTGGTGTTATATGCATGAAATTTGATTGTTTTGGGGTGTTTTAGTTGAGTTATGTTGTGGTTTTTGCTCTCTCCCTTTTCCTCCTCGAGCTACCCATGTTTTTGCCCTTTTTCCAGCTCTCGAAGGCTACTCGGGCGGGTACTCATGTCCAGAAAGCTTCTGGACAGTTTTTACCCCGTAGGGGAATTTTTTCCCTTGAACTTTACCCGGCCGGGTACCCCCTCAAACAAACTCAGATTGACCTGATTTTTGAACCCACGGAAACCTTTTGAAGTCTAGAACAACCTTCAACTGGAATAGTCTCAATATGTTTTGTCATTTGCGAGATATAACCATTTTAATTTGGTGTCGCCACTTTACCAGAAATCTGCTTTCCTCCAACTTTAGACCTAGGCCATTTTCTCCTCGTTTTGAACCACGATTCAAGCCACGTATCATTTTAAAGCTCTATTTGTCTACTTTCATATCCAATGAACAAATCTCCATTTCAACTTCTAGAACTCAAGACATTTCAAATTTTCCACAGCCTGCACGTTTCCAAAAATTGTCAACTTTTGCCGAACTTCGCCAAAACCCATCTTCTTGCATTTCTTTCACTCCCTTGGCTCCCATATGAGATTTATATGAAGTATATGCTTGATTAACCATTACGTGAAGCATTAATCATGCATGAACATTCTCATGAATTATAATTATCATCCTTCCATATCATGAGCATACCGTTCGTCGATTACTTGGTTCATTTATCTAGAATCTTATGTACACTCGTGTTTCTTGCACAGAGCTCGATCCGGTCGAGGATCAGGGTCCATAGGCTTCTCGTATCGTTTCTCTTTTCGTCAAGGTGAGGTTTTGTTTTAGTTATTTTAGAACCTTAATACCTTGTGTGGTCTTTTAAGTCAAAATGTATTAATAGATGTATACTTTGGAAAATGGTTTATGTATGAAAGGTTTTCAAACTTTTTATGAAAACGTTTTGGCGAGAATCAGACACAAGTTATTAGGCCCCGGGGAAATGTGTGAATGGAGATTGGTACGACATCGGGTCGTCGGATAAGCCATTGCATATAGTACCCTTTGAGAGTATCTTACGCGACCGTATAGTGTGGGAGGTGGGATACTCTTGAGCCGGTGGTTAACCCATCAAAGGAGCGGGAAGGAATCATGATCCCCCATCTCGATATTATTTCACGAGGTGGCTAGGGCCTTGCAAACCCTTCCACCGCCCCGGAGGAAGAAGGATGGAAAATTTATTTTCTCACGATATGGTTATGAATATGATTATGATTATGATATGGTTATGTATGCATGAACGCCTAAGTTATGTTTTAAATCACACACTATGGGAGTAAGGTTGGAGAATTGCCCACTAGTCGGACCACGTTAAATTATGTTTCTTCAAGTAAAAATATGACATCTGTAATTCCGAGCAATGCCTATTTTACACTACCCACTTGGGATTTTCTAACACTTTACTCGGGATTATGGATTGCATGCGCCTGTGATATATGTATTAAGCCCCTCACTCAGTCTTAGGACTGACACCCCACGTTGTTTTTAGACTTTTGCAGGTCGAGCTAGGTGGGGAGTTATGGTCGTCTTGGAGTCTTTACTTTCGAGTCCTAGCTTGTCTTTCCTTTGGCATATCATACTTCTACTTTCATTATGTATTATTCTATTTTGGGAGAATTATTGTATATATGTGGTGGCCGGGATGGCCTTTGATTGTATAACTTAATCAGGTGCTAATTTTGTATATATGCTTCGGCTTAATGTTATTGCATCGTTAGTTGAATTTGTTTTAAGGGTTAGCCCCGCTTAGCTAGGTTGTTTATTTTCTTTGTCACCCGTTCGCCATATGTTTGATTTTTGTATGTAAATTCATTTCGTGTTGCGGGGGATGTGACGCCTTACGATGCGGGTGTTACAATACTCTAGCTCGGCTAGCATTCTCACCTGAGATTGTACGCTACTTTATCTAAACCAGTCTATGGGCACTATACATTCTGGAGAACAAAATGAAACATAGGGAAAATATAGGGTGAGTCAAATGACTCACTGGGAATTATCACAATAGTCAAGAACAGAAAGATAGTAGAACAATTAGAAGAATAATGAACAGAAAGGTAGCAGAGCACATCAGAAGAATAACGGTAACAGCGATAACAGAAATGAAGAATAGGATAAACAGATAATGTTCACTGAGGGTCAAGTGTTATAGGTCCCTCCTTGTATCGCCTTCCCAGATGATCAGTCCAGGCAGTAATCAGTGGGCAGTGGCAGTACAGTGACCAGCGACGCACGCATGGTCATTCCAAGGGCGCGACCCAAGGAATTAGCGAACTTTGGGGTCCCCGCAGTCGTTATTCTCCTTCGCATTTGTTTATAGAATCGGTTACAGAATCAGGCTTAGGTAGGTTTAGGGTAGGCTTACAAAGCAGCTCAAGCAAAATGGCTATCAATTAGAGGCTCAGAACACAAGGCAGTGAACATGCAGTAGACAGTACAGTAACAGTTCAATGAACAGATCAACAGACAGTAACAGATTAGCAAACAGTTCAGGAAACAGTACAGGGAATAGATCAGTAAACAGTTCAAAAGGTAATTCAAACAATTTAAGGAGCAGTGCCAAAGACAAGTCAAGGAACATTCCAAGAATAATAGAAACAGACAAAAAGAATAAAAGCAGATAGAATAATAGAAGCAGACAAAAAGAATAGAAGCAAATAGAAAGAAAGTAGGGTACGACGGTTGTGTTTTGTCTCCAACAAGAAGGAGTTATTCCCACCTTTCCATCAGGGTGGTTGCACATCCTTGTTTTCTTGTTGTTGCTTTAAGTTACCTGACAAGAATAATGTAATTGGCTAAGCTTATATTCTATTATTACTTATTAACAATTTCTAAATTACCGACTTCAATGACACACCGACATCAGTTAGTTGATTTTAGTGTATCTAATGCAAAGCCTGCTAATTAAGAACTTAATCTTAACTCAATTAATAAAAAATTGGTTAATTAGCAATAATGCATAATTATCGTCATATTTTATTAAAAATTATATAAATCTCGATATATATTTAATCAATATTATTGTATATCAGTACCGTTGGAACAGTTTTAACATCTAGTATACTTCCAATTTATTGTTGTTCAGACCAAATTCAAAGTAAGGGTCAATATCGATTTCAAGTATTTGTTAATATTAACAACTATAGAAATTTCGATAAATATTTAAACCGTATCATCAGATATCATATTGTTCTCGAAACCGCTTGAATTGTCTAGTACAATCCAATATGTAAGGCCCACATCAAAATCAAGGTCAAAACAAATTTCCAAATTCAGGTTAAACTTTAATTGTCATTTTAATTATTATAATTACTATTATACTTAAGCTTTATTAATTAAACATTAATTATTCATTATAATTACAATTATAAGAATTAACAATTCTCTTTGTTACGTTAATGCTGCTGTTGTTACTA
Organism: Lantana camara; assembly: GCA_037501455.1. Lineage (NCBI taxonomy): Eukaryota > Viridiplantae > Streptophyta > Magnoliopsida > Lamiales > Verbenaceae > Lantana > Lantana camara. The sequence continues at coordinate 111,994,487 of CM074855.1, forward strand.
CTATTATTATTATTATTATTATTATTATTATTATTATTATTATTATTATTATTATTATTATTATTATTATTATTATTATTATTATTATTATTATTTAATTTAGGAAGAATTAAACCTCTAATTATATCAGTCGTACGTCAGATTGTCCAAATTATCTCACAAATATGTTCAGGAAGTTAAGAACAATTTTCTGGTCTTTCCCCGGTGCATCGCCGCCGTCGGACCACCGTCGGAAAGCCGCCACTTCAAGTCATCGGAAAATTCCCAAAACATAACCAAATTAATCCGCTCTTCACGCTCATTAACAATCTCTAGTCAATTTTCTCATACCAATTCAGATTAGAATTGAATTAAGAAATCCCTTTTCAAACGCAACCCTAAACCCTAGAAATTTAGTTCTCAAATTAAACCAAAATCAGCTTAAATTAATCAAAATTGATTTCATAAATAGATTACCCATATTTAACCCGTCAAAACCCACCTTGAGTTTACCGGAAAAAGTCATCGGAAAAAGCCAACCCTTGTTTACCGTGGTTCGTTTCACGTCGCTGCACCACCGTACCTCCACCGTTGTGATTTTCGATCACCAGTTATCGGCTATGGAATCGTCTCGTCGAGCTCTCAGATACCCCTATGGTTGCTGATCAAAACACCGGCGAGATCATCTCCGTCGGCAGAGTTGTCGATCATCCTTTCATCTCGATTTTTTTCTTTGTCTTTGGATGAAACTTGAGTTCGATTTCACCATGATGTTCTTCTCATCGAGATGATCGAAAATCACTATAAGTTTCTAATATTTGGCTGAGAATTGGTGGAGTTAGAAATTGGATGACGACGTCTCTCTCTACTTTTGGGGTTTTCTATGTGTTTTGATGTGTTCAGTGTGTGTTGATTGTGTTAGGTGCGTTAGTGTATACCAGACGTGCAAACCTCCTGATATTCTTTTTTTTTTTTTTTCTTTTGCCTCAAAATTTTGGGAAATTTTAATTTCACCCCCAAAAGTTTCTATTCTATTTATTTAGGTCCAAATAAATATAATTAATAATATATTAATATTGAACAAACACAAATATATATAATATTCAACTATAATAATTTACGGGGCGTTACACTAATCGAGGCTTGAAAACTATTGTTATAGGAGAACTCAATCAAGGGCAGCTATTTATCCCACGAAGTCTGAAAATCCAAAGCACAAGCCCATAGTAAATCCTCAAGGTACTTAATCAACCTCTCGGATTCTCCATCCGTCTATGGGTGTGAAGCTGTGCTAAACTTGAGTCTCGTACCCAAAATACCTTGTAACTCCTGCTATCCGACACAATGCTAACCGGAACCCCATAAAGGCGAATAATCTCTTGGTTATACAACCCAGCTAGCTTGTTGATCTTATCGGACATCCGAACCGGTAGAAAATGAGCTGACTTGGACAGGCGGTCGACGATTACCCAAATTTCGTCGTAACCACCCTTTACTTTCGGCAACCCGGACACAAAATCCATTGTCACTTGCTCCCACTTCCACTCGGGATAGGTAATGGCTGTAGAAGACCTCCGGGTTTCTGATGCTCGGCTTTCACCATCTCACAAGTTCTGTAATGTTTCATGTACTCGACCTGTAGTACCCGGAACGGTGGGCCACCATATCCCCCACACCGAAACCCAAACCCACATATGAAATGGGCCTCCATACATGAGCCCAAGTCTCAGCGAACGGGAACCGACTCACACACTAGGTTAAGCGGGGTTAAAACTCGAATAGAGCGCGCAAGACAAACATATAAATACGTGGAAGCAACAACCAGGATCTAAAGAGCTCAAACATAAATGTACATTCTTATATATACATGCCCTCACGGCCCAAAAGGTCGGGCATATACATCAAATATCCAACTCATAATATCAAATACAGAAGAGGAGTATCTAAAAGAAGGAAATATGAATGCAACTCGACCTAGACACACAAGTACAAGACCGAGACTTGTACTTCCCCGCCTAGCTTGAAACAACCTGCACTGAAGGTGGGAAAAGAGAGGGGTCAGTCTATAACTCGACTGAGTGAAAGGCTAAACGCACACCCACACACGTATAAATATAACTAACAGAGCATATATCAAAAGGATAGTCATGAATCGAGGCTAGGGTTTTACATACCAAAGCATTTTCAAAAGAATAATGTAATATACATAAAGGAAATCCTATCTCGATTCATACAAAACATAAACAAACATCCCATCAGAACGGACTTTCCCTAGCTCCCCAAAGCATAACATAAAAGCCGAATTCATAATCATAATCCAACCTCATAACCATGGTGTTTCGGGAATCAAACCCTATTCACCTACAGTACCAAAAACATACGGGGTAGCGAACCCACGCTATGCCTTCCCCGATTATCAACCGACGTCTCAAGATACCACGCCTTCTCAACCTCTATGAGTCACACGTGAATATCTCAAAGGTCCCGGGCATTCCTTACCCATAGCTCCCGGGGCCCAACATACCATAACGAACCACATTTCCATCTTTCAGGGCATAACTCGCTCAAACATAAGTAAAAGAGTTCGAAAGCTTAAGCTTATATATGCTCATACTTATACCGTTCCAAAAGATTTAAACATTTCCATAAGGCCATAATCCTAGCTTAAACATGCGTATTTAGTATATATATGAGATATATATTCACGCACGGCATATAAAACAACACATAATAGGCCGTAGGTCGATAACTAATATAAAGTCCCTAACATGACCTTAACAAAAGGAAGCAGAAGTAGAATTAGAACAACGACCAACCACCTAAACCTCGGGCTCTTGCACATCCGGAAGAGGCTCTAAAACAAAAAAAGGCATGACCCGAGACTTAGACTTAAATATGAACCAAATAGACACTCGACAATGCTTATGAATGCAATGAATGCAAATGGAATGCGTAAACGTACCAATTAGGTCATAAAGATTCATACTCGGAAAACTCGTATCAAACGGAGTCACAAATTCAATAAAATGCATATAACACATAATATAACACGTTATCATTGCATACGAGTCATAAAGAAGTAAGAAAATATGAAGAAAAGCATCGAAATCACAAAATGAACAACTGCCGCCGCCGCATTCAAATGACACGACCGTGTTAGGTTTAGTTCAAAATGGACATGGCCTTGTCAGATTAAAATAAATTCAGGGGCCAAACTCGAACTTTAGACACAGCCGTGTTGGTTTTCAGTTTAATTTGGACACGGCCGTGTCTGATTTTACAAAAATAAATCATCGCAAGTCGAAGTTCCGACACGGCCGTGTCCAAATCACGTTCAAAGCTGACAAGGTCGTGTTGGCCTTTCTACTTCGAAAAAAATAGCAGCAGCAACAGTGTTCACTCGAGAAACAGGGGAAGCAAAACAGGGCAGTAGCAACATCAAACAACCAACAAAACCAATATTTATTTATCAATTTCATGCAATAACATGCCACAACTTCATCCCACAACATCGAGCAAGAAAACAAGCACAAAGAAGCAATATATATCACCCATCTCATGCACAAAATCTTGAAGATTATCAATGGAAACATGCCATACAGTCAACCATAACCGAAAATAAGATCATACATTCATGAATGAAGCTTGAGAGATTATATATAGATCATCAAAGCAAAGTATAGCTCCATGGATGGCAAGAGATCAACAAACCCTCATAAATCAATCCAAGCTTCATGTATATATGAAACATGGATCAAAACATGATATCAATGACTTAAAATGAACACATAAGCATGGACATATCAATTACACACTTACTTTTTGAAGATAATGGAGAAAAATGGAGATTAGAGCTCAAATCTCTCCTTGGGTGAATAGTGACGAGGCGATAAGGTTGTTCTCCAAAGTTGCTGCACTTTATCCACTTTTTCCTTGTTTGAACCGAGAATGGAGAGGCAAGGAATGATATGGGATTGAGTTGGTAGATGGTGGGACCAAGTTTGAAGGTAATATGTCAAGAATTGAGGGACTTATGTGCAAATAAGTGAAAGATAGTCATATAGACGCGAGGTGAGTTTTCGGTCAAACTTTGGAGTATCTAATGGGCTTAGAAAAATACAAGTCTTGGTCCATTGAACCCGAATCGTCGAAATGAGTGCAACGGAGGTGACAAAATTCAAATCCGGTTTCCCGAGCTTGAATTACGCAACCCGGAACCCAAGCTGCGTTAAAACGCTTTAACCTCCTTTAGGTTCCAAAAGGAATAAACACTCCAAAAGCTCAACAAGAAAATCCAAAAACATAAGACGAGCATAATCTCAAGTTCATAATACGTATAACTCATGTGTGGCAAGTAAGCACAAAAATCAGATTAAAAAACGATCAAGAACAGAGCAAATACCAACGAAAGACGTATAAACATTCAAATTTGAATTCAAATATTTAAGAAGCAGAACAATGAACGTTAATTAAACACTTAATCACATAATTAAGGAATTTAAATGCGCAATTACGTCATACCTGTATGGCCGAAAAGTTAGGGTGTGACAATCTCCCACCCTTAAAAAGGACTTGTCCTCAAGTCCGATTCGAAGCCTCAAACAACTCAGGATACAACCTCTTCATCTTCTCCTCGGTTTCCCACGTCGATTCCTCAGATTTCTGATCTCTCCAAAGTACTCTGACCAATGGAATCTGCCGGTTTCTCAAGTCTTGCATCTTTCGGTCCTGAATTGCAACCGGGTGCTTCACTATCGTCAAATCCAGCTCTAACTGAACCTCTTCAACAGGAAGAATAGTAGACTCATCGGGATAATACTTATGAAGCTGAGAAAAGTGAAACACGTTGTGTATCCCAGTCAAACTTGGCGGTAGATAAAATCTATATGCCGCTTCTCCAATTCTTTCTAAAATCTCAAATAGCCCAAGGTAGGGTGGACTGAGCTTTCCACCTTTACCTATTCGAGTGAAGCCCTTTTTGGGAGATGCTTTCAGAAAGACTCTATCTCCAACTTCGAACTCTAAAGGCCTTCTTCTCTTATCGGCGTAACTCTTCTGACGAGCCTGAGTCGCCTTCATTCTCTGTCGAATCTTATGGACCTTCTCGATAGTGGCAACAATCTTTTCCTTAGGCTCCGCTCTCTCGAGCTTATTCTCTTCGGTCCACCTCCAATCTTCGATATCCCAAATCAAAGGAGACCTACACTTTCTCCAGTAAAGTGCCTCATAGGGAGCCACCTTAATTGAACCCTGGTAACTGTTGTTATAAGCGAATTCAACCAAATCTAGGCCCTACTTATTCTGAAAATCCAGAGCACACGCTCTAAGCATATCCTCGAGATACTGAATTAATCTTTCTGACTGACCATCCGTTGGTGGATGTGAAGCGGTGCAAAACGTAAGTCGTGTGCCCAAACAATTTTAAAGATTTTGCCAGAAGATCGAAGTAAACCATGGATCCTGATCCGAAATAATACTAGCCAGAACTCCATGTAGCCTTACAATCTCCCGAATATATAACTCGGCTAGCTTTGGTACTTTCTCGGACATCCAAACCTTGAGGAAATGGGCAGACTTAGTCAATCTGTCCACAATTACCCATATTCCATCGAACCTTCCTTTAACTCTAGGCAAGCCGGACACGAAGTCCATTGTCACTTGCTCCCACTTCCACACGGGAATAGGAAACGGTTGGAGAGTTCCTCCCGGGTTCTGGTGCTCAGCCTTCACTCTTTGACACGTTAGACATCACTTCACGAAGTTCGTGACGTCCCTCTTCATACCATTCTACCAGAATTTCTCTTTTAGGTATCGATACATCTTAGTACCTCCCGGATGAATCGAGTACCTCGAGGGATGTGCCTCCTCAAGTACAAGCTTTTTGAGCTCTCCTGGGACACATATTCTCGCTTCGAACCTTAACAAACCCGAATCATCAATCCCAAACTTAGAATCTGGGTCATCTCTAGAACGAGCTGCCAACTTCTGAATCTCTGCATCTGAATTCTGAGCTTCTAACAACTGTTGTTTCAAATCTGGTATTACCGTAAGATTAGCCAACCAAGTTTCCGAAACCAACATCTGTGACCCGAACTTGAAGAACCTGCTTTCAAATTAGCCACACTCGCCTTTCTACTCAAGGTATAGGCTACCACATTTGCTTTACCCGGATGGTACTGGATCTTGCAATTATAATCCTCTAGTAACTCCATCCAACGCATCTGTCTTACATTTAAAACCTTTTGAGAGAAAAGATACTTGAGGGTTTGGTGATCGGTAAACACCTCGAAAGTGGTACCATAGAGATAATGTCGCCATTTCATCAAAGCAAACACAATGGCAGCTAACTCTAGATCGTGGGTAGGGTAATTCTTCTCATGCTCCTTTAAGTTTCTCAAAGCATAAGCTGCCACTCTACCGTTCTGCATCAAAACAAAACCGAGATCCTCTTTCGAAGCATCAGTATAAACTGCATAACCCTCGGTAACCTCGGGTAGGGTAAGAACCGGTGCTGAAGTCAATTTCACCTTCAAAGTCTGAAAACTAGCCTCACACTTATCATCCCACTCAAATTTCACCTCCTTCTTAGTTAAACGGGTCAATGGAGCCGCAATCCTAGAGAAATCTTTCACAAACCTGTGATAATACCCTGCTAACCCAAGAAAACTTCTGATCTCTGAGGCATTTCTTGGTCTCTCCCAACGAAGTACGGATTCAACCTTAGATGGATCAATTTCAATTCCGTTACCCGAGATTATATGGCCCAGAAATATAACCTTGTCGATCCAGAACTCATATTTGCTGAACTTGGCATACAGCTTGTGTTCTCTTAATGTTTCCAAGATGATCCGAAGATGCTCTGCATGCTCTTCAGCAGACTTCGAGTACACCAGAATGTCGTCGATAAAGATTACCACGAACTTATCAAGAAACTGTCTGAACACTCGGTGCATCATATCTATGAACACGGCTGGAGCATTAGTTAACTCGAAAGGCATCACAACAAATTCAAAGTACTCGTACCTAGTATTAAGCCCAGTCTTCGGAATATCCTCCTCCCGAATACGCAGTTGGTAATAACCCTGCCTCAAATCTAACTTGGAGTATACCTTAGAACCCTGCAGAATATCAAATAACTCCTCGATATGAGGCAATGGGTATTTGTTCTTCACGGTCATCCGATTCAACTCAAGGTAATCTATACACATTCGTAATGTTCCATCCTTCTTCTTCACAAATAGAACGGGAGCACCCCATGGAGAAGTGCTCGGACTAACATACCCACAAGCTAGAAGTTCATCAAGCTACGTCTTCAACTCCTTTAAATGAGCAGGAGTTATTCTATAGAGAGTCCTCGAAAAAAGCTCTGCTCCGGGATAAAGGACGATTACTAACTCGAATGTACTCGCAAGCTAGAAGTTCATCAAGCTCGCACGACCTCCGTCTCGTCAAGTTTGGCCTGATCCTTCGGTTTATTCAAAAGATAGGCCACAAAACCTGTCGCACCTTCCCGGTCCAGTTTACTCGCCTCTACAAAGGAAATAAACGGGCTTGACTTCAACCTCTTACCCTTAAACACAATAGACCCAAAGGAAACTTTCTTCTCCCGACAATCCATCTTAGCCCCATCTTCATACAACCAATCCAGTCCAAGAATTACCCCGTATCTCTATATTGGTATCTCAATCAAATCTGCAAGGAAAACTCAACCTTCGAAGCTCACAAGACACCCACGATACACCCTGCAAGTTACCATACTACCCCCGAGGGGAGAACTAACCACATAATCATGCGCACATAGAGAGACAGGGAAGCACATAGAAGCAGCAATATCCTGGGAAATAAAGGAATGAGTAGCCCCGGGATCAAACAATGCATGCAATGAAGTTCCATGAATGCTAACGGTACCTTAAATCATAGCATTTGGGTCGATCTCCACAGCTTCCTCTTCCTCACTGCCCATAGCATAAGCCCTAGCCTGCATCGCGGGCCTCTGATTATCCTTCCTCTTTGGGCACATGCTCACCATATGATCAGGTGCCCCACAGACAAAACCCCTCTTGTGTAGCCTAAAGCAGTTATCCACGTGATGAGGGCCTTTGCAATAGGTCCATTGAACCGTAGGTGGAGCCAGAAGAGCCAAAGGTTGCTTTGGTTAGTTCGGTCCCACGGGTCGGGGCTGTTTGTACTGAGGCTTAGTTTGGGGAAAAGCTTGAAACGCCGGCCTCTTCCCGAACTTGTTAGAACTCCCCGAACTCGAACCCTGTCCCACATGGAAACGCTTTCTCCTTAGAACCACCCTATCCTCAACTCTCAAAGCTTTATCTGTCACCTTCACTCACGTGCTTGTATTAGCCACTTCCAAGGCATCTTTCATATCTTCCCGAAGACCCTGGAGGAATTGAGAGGCTTTAGCTTCATCATCATTGGCAATGTTCGAAGCATAGCGGGAAAGCCTTTCAAACTCATTGATATAATCTGTCACGGACATTCCCCCTTGCTTGAGATCCATAAACTCTCTCAAGAGTTTGCTTCGGGTAGCCTTCGGAATATATTTATTCTTGAATTCCCGTTCGAAAACGTCCTATGTAATCTCCTCTCCGGAAGCCTCCAACTTCACTTGGACACTGGACCACCAACTATAAGCTTGTCCTTGAATCATCATGAGAGTGCACTACAATTTCTCTATTGGGCCATAAGGAATGAGACCCCATATTGTGTTAGTCTGGATCAACCATTCCTCCACTTGAACATCCTTTCCACCGATGAAAACCGGTGTATTCTGATTTTTAAACTCGCACAGAATAGCAGTAATAGCATTCCCTCCATGATTCCCGGCCTGAGGAGCATTGTTCCTTTCCTAAGCTCTCTGTTCCAAGAATATAGCTAATCTTTCCATGAAGTTCCCAGGGTCCATTTGTAGTGGTGGTGGTGGATTATTGTCTTCTTGTTGCAGAGAATGATCCCGGTGATGACGGTGTTCAGAGGACTTATCCCGGCGGTGATGGAGGCATGTTTCTGCAAAACCAAAAGATTTCAATTTATATGTGTGCGGGTCAATACATGTTCATGTGCACATTTCACAAGATAATAATCAAATAATTCACATAAAGCCACATAACCACGTTGTCCTATGCCATACGACCTAGACAGACCCACACGACTCTAGAGCTCCGGTTTTGTAACCGAGAGCTCTGTTACCACTTTAGGATGTAGCACCCGGAACGGTGGGCCACCACATCCCCGGCACCAAAACCCCGAACCCACATATGAAATGAGCCTCCATACATGAGCCCAAGTATCAGCGAACGAGAACCTACACTCACACACTAGGATAAGCGGGGCTAAAACTCGAACTTTAGACACAGCAGTGTTGGTTTTCAGTTCATTTTTGACACGACTATGTTCGATTTTACAAAAATAAATCAGTCCAAGTCGAAGTTCCGACACTGCCGTGTCCAAATCACGTTCAAAGCTAACACGGCCGTCTTGGCCTTTCTTATTCGAAAAAAAATAGCAGCAGCAATAGTGTTCACGCGAGAAACAGGGGAAGCAAAACAGGGCACGTAGCAGCAACATCAAGCAGCCACAACAACCAATATTTATACATCAATTTCATGCAATAACATGCCATAACTTCAACCCACAACATCGAGCAAGAAAAGAAGCACAAAGAAGCAATATATATCACCCATCTCATGCACAAAAGCTTGAAGCTCATCAATGGCAACATGCCATACACTCAACCATCACAAAAAATAAGATTATATATTCATGAATGAAGGTTGAGAGATCATAAATATATCATCAAAGCAAAGTACAGCTCCATAGATGGCAAGAGATCAACAAACCCTCATAAAGCAATCCAAGCTTCATGTATATATCAAACATAGCTCAAAACATGATATCAATAACTTAAAATGATCACATAAGCATGGACATATCAAATACACACTTACTTCTTGACAATGATGGAGGAAAATGGAGATTAGGGCTCAAATCTCTCATTTGGTGAATAGTGACGAGGTGATATGGTTGTTCTCCAAAGTTACTACACTTTCTCCCCTTTGTCCTTGTTTGAACCAAGAATGGAGAGGCAAGGAATGATATGGGACTGAGTTGGTAGATGGTGGGACCAAGTTTGAAGGTAATATGTCAAGAATTGAGGGACTTATGTACAAATAAGTGAAAGATAGTCATATAGGCGCGAGGTGAGTTTTCGGTCAAACTTTGGAGTATCTAATGCGCTTGGAAAAATGCAAGTCTTGGTCCATTGAACCCGAATTGTCGAAACGAGTCCAACGGAGGTGACAAAATTCAAATCCGATTTCCCGAGCTTGAATTACGCAACCCGAAACCCAAGGTGCGTTAAAGCGCTTTAACCTCCTTTAGGTTCCAAACGGAATAAACACTCCAATAGCTCAACAAACAAATCCGAAAACACAAGACGAGCATAATCTCAAGTTCATAATACGTACAACTCATGCATGGCAAGTAAGCACAAAAATTGGATTAAAAAACGATCAAGAACAGAGCAAATACCAACGAAAGACGTATAAACATTCAAATTTGAATTCAAATATTTAAGAAGAAGAACAATTAACGTTAATTAAACATTTAATCACATAATTAAGGAATTTAAATGCGCAGTTACGTTATACCTGTATGGCCGAAAAGTCGGGGTGTCAGACGACCACATCATTCTTCAAGCCATTCCACCAATAATACTGTTCAAGTCCTTATACATCTTATTACCTCCGGGGTGGATAGAGTAGGCCGATTTGTGAGCTTCTTTAAGTATCACCGTTTTAAATCTTCGGGTACCATAACTCGGTTCTTGAATCCAAACAATCCCATCTTATCATACCTAAACGGACACTCCGAAATAGCTCTTGCCTTAACAACCCATTTCTGAACTCCCGGGTCACTAGTTTGAGCCTCAAATAACCGGTGCTTCAACTCCGGTTGTATGGTGATGTTGGCCACACGAGCCTTCACAACAATAGGCTCATCCTTACTTCCTTCATCCACTTCCAAATTCGATAGACTAGTCTTCCTACTAAGTGCATCGGCAACCACATTAGCTCTGTCGGGATAGTACTTGATCGTGCACTCATAATCTTCAAGAAACTCCATCCAACGCCTTTGCCTCATATTCAAATCCTTTTGTGTGAATAGATATTAGAGGCTCTTGTGATCGATGAATATCTCAAAAGGAATTCCATACAAGTAATCCCTACACTTACCAAGAGCAAATATCACGGCGGCGAGTTCCAAGTCGTGTGTAGGATAATTCTTCTCATGATCCTTTAACTTTCTAGTGGGGTATGCAACAACTTTCTCGTTTTGCATCAAAACACAACCCAAACCCTCATTTGATGCATCTGTATACACAGCATAACCCTCGGAGCCTTCGGGAAGTGTCAAGACTGGGGTTGTAGTGAATTTCTCTTTCAACAGATCGAAGCTCTCGTCGCATGCCTCATCCCACACAAATTTCATCTGTTTCTTAGTCAATCGGGTTAAAAGAGCTGCAATCTTCGAGAAGTCCTTCACAAATCTTCTATAATATCCCGCTAAACCCAAGAAACTTCGAACTTCTGAGGCATTCTTCGGTTTCTCCTACTTGGACACGGTCTCAATCTTTGCAGGGTCAACTTCAACTCCATTTTCAGATATAATATGACCCAAGAAAAAAACCTTATCAATCCAGAAATCACACTTACTGAACTTCGCGAATAAGTGATTATCCTTGAGCGTTTGCAAAATAAGATTTAGGTATCTCACATGCTCCTCGGCAGACCTCGAATACACAAGAATATCATCACTGAAGATTACCACAAACTTGTCGAGAAAAGGCCTAAATATTCTGTGCATCATGTCCATAAAGGCTACGGGGGCATTAGTCCAACCAAACGGCATTACCATGAACTAATAATGCTCGTACCGAGTGTTAAACCCTGTCTTTGGGATATCTTCTTCTAGGATCCGTAATTGATAATATCCATGAGGTAGGTCAAGCTTAGAATAGACCTTTGAACCTTGAAGTAAATCGAACAACTCCTCGATATGTGGGAGGGGATATTTATTCTTGACCATCATCCGATTCAATTCTCTGTAATCGATACACATTTGTAAGGTCCCATCTTTCTTCTTCACAAATAGGACTGGTGCACCCCAAGGAGAGGAACTCGGACGAATGTACCCGCTATACATTAACTCTTGGAGTTGATTCTTCAATTTTTTCTACTCAGAAGGGGACACATACTGGTATTTAGACTGATGGTCTGAAATATTTCTTCAGAACTCGCTTTTGGCGCAGTTCTCAATATTCATTACAACAGCTTTTCCGCGAGGGGGCTTTCAAATTTATTGTTCCCTTGCTCTTCGCTTTGCCGCTCAAAAAGAAAAAAAAAAGATTTCAGTCTAAACTAAAGGGGTTCGAGGATATCTCATCCCAACATCAAATCAAAGATGCTCTTGCCTAGCAGGCAAATATTGACCTACGCGAAAAGGATTATTCATTCGGATCGACATGAGAGTCCAACTACATTGCATTGTCGAATCTATGTTGTATATTTGAAAATTTGAAAGAGGTTGACCTCCTTGCTTCTCTCATGTACATGCGGAGTGTAACGCCCCAATTTCTGGAAGTTCAGATAAGCACGCCACGTGCGGGTCTGTTAGGAATAGTGCCCTAGAAAGCCGATTGTATATCCACTTTGTGCTTTTCCTTATTGTAATCACAGACAATCTTTGAATAAAATAACGAATTGAGGCAACACTTCTTTATATGCTCTTGTTTGGTATGCGTTTACTTTAGCTGTGCATGTATGAGAACTCCCCTAATCCTGATGACTTTAGGACTCTACCATTTAGGTGAAATGGTTCATGAAACGAGCCCTATATCACATAAGTCATGATTAGTAAAATACTCCAAGCCGATGAGTCCTACAGACAGTGGGAGTGTCAACCTGACTCCTCGAAGGGTTGCTTGTGGGATCACGCCCTTAAGAAGGACCACCTTGTTTCATGGAGGTGCAAAGTGTATAGTTGATACGTGCGTGATACATAAGGGTGCTTACTTTAATAAGTAAGTTCACTGAGGCGCCCCGTGTGAGAACATTCCTAAATGGGAAAGGAAGTTTCTATTTCAGGAAATGGAAACTTCCAGATTAGGAAATATCTCACGAGTCATTGATGTGATTAATTGATCCTTAGACTTGAGGTTCCTTGTCACTTTATGAGTTAACTCTGTAGTCTTAGGTATAAGCTTTAAAGGGTGTCGCCTTAGACAACTGATTCAAGGCTTATGCTGGGGCTGCACAAGTGACTCGTGAAAGTGAATGAGAATCAAGAAAGGACCTACACTTGCATTTGCAAGGTGATCTCTTATTGTGTAAGTCATTCATATGCCATATGGAGTCCTTGGCCAAGGCAGTAGATCAAGACATCAAGAAAAGGGTTTCTTGGATTGAGATCAAATGGATATGAAATGCACTTAGCTTTAAGACCGGATTATTAGGGTTCTGATTATTCCCTTGCCCTAGATCTTGGTTGAGAGATAGTAAGTAGGAGGATTGTATCTCACATGAATCAATGACTTAAAGGTTCTGTCGAATCCGAACATTCCAATTCAGCTAGGGGTTAAACACCTGTTGCTAGACTATGGTCGTTTAATCTGTGGACTGATTAATTAATTAGTGAATTAATTAATTAGGGTCACTGCTAATTGAATTGAGAACCTAGAGGGTCACACACAACAACTTGGTTACATGAGTTGAGGCTTGAAAATGATTAAACGAGTTAATCGGGCCAAGAGGGTTCCACACGTGTGAAATCACACGTGTGGCTCACGTGAGTGACACGTGTCACACACGTGTCACACACGTGTATATATATATATATATATTATATATATATTAAATAATTAATTAGTTAATTATTTAATAGACTTTGGTTTAATTTTGAATTAAAAAGAAAGTCTAATTTTGGAGAAAATAATCTAGTTAATAAATTATGAATTAATTAATTAGATAAAAATAAGTTATTTATTTGATAATAAATAAAGTATAAAATTATCCAAAAATAGTTTGGATATTTTTAGCTCTCTTAAAAGTTGACTAGAATTAGAATTCAAAGTCAAAGTTGGAAAATACTTGATGATCAAGTAATAGGAGAGAGAGGAACCAAATCCTTTCCCAACTAAGATTTGGATCGGCACCCTCTCTCTATAAATAGGGGAGCTCGAGCTCCTTATGGAGCTAATAGACAATTCTTGGTTCATGTGTTGAACACCTTCCTTTCTTCAAGATTAAATTAAACCCTAGGTTAAGCCTAAACACTAACTAGAGAACTAGCATCCTTACTAGTTAGATTGTGATCAAGTTGGTGGAGTTTCTCTAGAGACTTCAAGTTAGAAGTTTGAAGATTCGAGCTTTACCAAGGAGAGGGGATCAAGCCGCGAGAAGAGCGTTCTTGGGCGGCTTGAAACGCTTCAAGAAAGAATAAAAGAAAAGTAAGTTTTCTATCTTTACGAATTTGGTTACACGATTACGAGTCCTAGATCCTTTTGTTGGGAAAAAAAAAAATTTAAATTCCGCTGCTTTCTGATTCGTGTTTTCCAACAAGTGGTATCAGAGCCACCTCGTTAATCGTGTTTCTGATTCGTCTCAATTATTCTGAATTTGGTAGAAATTCTTAGGCTTAGATGCGAATTAGGTATTCATGAGTTCTTTTAGAAAGCCTGAATTACGAAACTGTAATTTTTCCTGAATTTCTAAAACTGTTTTCTCAAATTGTGTTTTTGAAAATTGTTTTGATTAAAATATGTTTAAATCGAATTTTTTAATTTTGGATTGAACCGGGTTTTTGAGAAACCCAGAAATACGAAACGAACACGAAAAGCAACGAGCCTAGGCGTGCTAGCACGTCGCACGCCCAGGCCCGTCGCCGCCGCCCAGTTCCTCCCGCAACAGCGCGGGAGCCGTTCCAGGCGCGCCTAGCCGCGCCCGCCCAGCCCGTCCCGCAACCGCGCGGGACGCCTGCCCAGTCCGCCTAGTCGCGGCGGGCGAATGATGCGCGGCCGGCGCGCGCACGCGAGCGGCAACTGCCGCGCGCTGTGCGCGCGCTGCTGCGCGTCTGTGCCTCGCGCGGCTAGGCCCCTTTTCGGGCCCGTTTTCATGTTTCGTGTTTTTCGTGTTTTCAGTCCGTAAAATCCCGATTTAATTTTATTTTAATTTTATCTTTTAAAATCAGTTTTGTTAAAATAAAATTATTTTAAAATTTTTGATTAAATTGGGATTTTTGAGAAATTGAAGCGATTTGGATTTTGGGAAAATTATGAACTTTATTTTCTGAAAATAATGAAAGAATAAAATTATTAATTTTGGAAATTAATTGGAATTTTATTGGTTTGTTGTTTTTCGGGTTTTATTGAAAAGGCTCTTGAACAAGAATTACATCTAAGTCGTGTTTTAAGTCATTAGGACTTGAAACGAGAATTTTAATTTATTGGCTAAATTTACATTCTCGCAAAAGCATGTTAGGTGATCATGGGTTTAGATCTATGTATGGTTTTAATTTATGCACATGGATGGTTTAAATTGGGGTTGGAGCCCTATAGTTGCGTTTTTTCAATTGAGGTTGGAGCCTCACTTATGTGCGTACTGTTATGTGATTTATTATGTGGCTTTCCATATTACTGTTTTTGAGGCCGGGGTATGCCCCGTGTAATTGTCTAAGGCCAATATGAAGATTGAGCCTTATTACTTTTTGTCTTTTTCTCTTTATTGTAATTTGAGAGTAGAGATAGGTGGTGAGGTTTTTATTTTCATTTTGGAGACAATGCACCCAAGGAGTAAGATGGACCACATTCAAGTAACAAGGAGGCCATAAGTGAAGACCCCTCAAAATGTTAGGGAGGGGAATCTCAATTGTTAAATGTAATAGAAATAGGGCTCGTATTTTGTTACCGCTTTCCCTTATGTGATTTGAACTGTTTATGTGGCATGTATGTTAGAACTTGTGATTGTGGAGTGGCTCCCACATATCACGCATAAGATAGGTAGAACCCATGATCATTACATGTTAGTATCATGCTAGGACATGTTATCTGTTTATGTGCTTGTTTGAAATGCATTTAAGTGTACTTGCATTAATCAAGACTAATAAAATTGGATAACATATATGTTGGTGAGGTCGAACCGGACAACTCTTCGGTTGATTCGAAAATTCCCATTAAATATTAAGCTAATTTCGAACAAATAGGTGTTTAATTCGAGATGCAAATTTTGAATTAAATTCCTAGCATTCCATCAATAGGTTTTAAGTTTAGTAAGTAAAGCTAGTTATTGTCCGCGAGTCGTGGGATAGCTAGTGGAGCTTATTAGTTCTTAGTTACCTAATTAATCATTTCAAATGATCAATATTTCGTGGTCAATTTTAGCAAGGGCGATGTCCGCGAGTCGTGGGTCGTTCGAACTAAGTTTTGGTCATGATCTTATGATTTATGGGTCTAGCTTAACGCCTAAGTAAATATAGATGTCGCACGGGTCGTGGGTCCATATTGAAAGATAGGTGATGCAAAAACAATTACTAAGAGTTCTAAAGGTGTTAGAATTGGTAAGTTGTACCTACCTAGGGTTCTTACTTAGAATGTCCGCGAGTCGTGGGTTCGAGGTAAAATGCCTACGATCTTAGTACCCATTGGGAAACGTGTTCCTCTTAGATCTTTGGGAATTCTAGATCTTTGAAAAACAGTGGGAGCTACAATAGATTAAAGACCTTATCTTTTGTATATCGTTATAATTCAGCATGCTCACTAGTTCTCTGTTTTACCATTTAGGTCGTAGATTCTGTGATTCTCTACGTGTTTTGAATTGGCAACCAAAAACCCTCTTGTATCGATGCTCGAGTCAAACAAGTTGACTGGTCCCAACTATTCTGATTGGCTGAGGAATCTAAAAATCATTTTAGATTCTGAGAAGAGAACTTATGTTCTCTTCGAAGGGGAGCCTAGTCCCGAAGGGGAGGCTCTCACTCGGGCCGAGCGGGATGCGATTCAGAAGTGGAAGGATGATAATCTCCAAGCCCATTGCCTTATGTTGGCTAACATGTCTCCGGACTTGCAAAGGCAACATGAGGCCATGGAATTTGCTTGGGAGATTTACGACCACTTAGAGCAACTTTACTGCCCTCATGAACGTGTTACAAGGTATAACACTTCAAAGGAATTATTCCACTTGAGAATGAGGGAAGGTTCAAGTGTCCATGAATATGGACTCAAGTTTCTTGCCCTTACTGAGAAACTTGCTTCCATGGACATGCCGCTGAAAGATGAGCTTTCAGTGGATTTGTTGCTGGCTTCGCTCCCACCATCATTCAACCCATTTGTCCTTAACTTCAACATGAATCATGCTGGTGCTACTGTAGCTGAGCTGATTAGTCAGCTTGTGACTGCTGAAAGCACGATCAAGAAGGACAATAAGGTTTTGATGGTGAATGCTCTATCTTCCTCTTCTGGGCCTTCTAAAGGTAAGGGCAAGAAAGCCCAAAAGAAGAAGAAGAAACCCCTTAGGCCCACTGGTGGCATTTCGAAGGGGAAGGCCCAAAAGAAGAAGCGTGATCAGAAAGAGGATGTTTGCTTCCATTGTGGCAAAGCGGGACATTGGAGGAGAAACTGCCCAGAGTACAAGGCTACTCTAAAGAAAGGTATCTTTCTCGTTGAAGTAAATCTTTCTATTAATTCTAGTTCTTGGGTACTTGATACCGGTTGTGGAACTCATATCTGTAATGATGTACAGATGCTAAGTGATGTTCAACAACTAAAAGAAAGAGAATGTGTCTTGAAGATCGGCGATGGCTCAAACGTTGAAGCTCGAGGTTTAGGCACAATTAGATTAGATTTAGGTAGTTTTGAGTTAGTATTAAATAAAGTCCTTTATGTACCGAGCATTATTCGTAATATAATTTCAGTTCCAATATTAGATTGTGAAGGTTATGAAACTTATATTAAGAATGGTAAATATTTTATCAAACGGAACAACTCTTCCGTTCATATCGGTACTCTAAGTAATGGACTTTACCTAACTCAAAATATCAATATTATGAATATACAACGAGAAACAAAGCGTAAGAGAGATGACAAAGTTTCAGCTCCCTTATGGCACGCTAGATTAGGACACATTTCCAAGAACAGAATTAGCAAGATAAACACTTTAGGATCATTCTCTGAAAATGATCTCAAAGAGTTGACTTCCTGCGAATCCTGTCTCAAAGGAAAGATGTCCAAAGTTCCTTTTAAAGGAACTGTGGAACGTGCCACTAAGGTTTTGGATTTGATCCATACTGATGTTTGTGGACCGCTTAGTGTAAGCACTAGAAACAATCATCAGTATTTCATAACCTTTACTGATGACTTTAGTCGGTATGGTTATGTATACTTAATGAAGTATAAATCTGAAGCTTTTGAGAAATTCTTAGAATTTCAAAAGGAGGTTGAGAACCAAACTGGTCACAAGATCAAAGCACTTCGATCTGATCGAGGAGGCGAATATCTTAGTGAAGAATTCCTTAATCATCTCAAAGATAATGGGATTATCTCTCAGTGGACTCCTCCGGGAACTCCTCAGCTTAATGGAGTTTCTGAGAGAAGGAATCGAACCCTACTTGATATGGTTCGTTCCATGATGAGTTTCACTGACTTACCACCTTCTTTCTGGGGTTATGCCCTAGAAAGTGCAGCAAAGATTTTGAATCTAGTTCCCTCTAAGTCAGTCCCTAAAACGCCCTATGAAATGTGGCATGGTAAAATCCCTAGTTATTCTTATTTAAGAATTTGGGGTTGTCCTGCTTACGTGAAGAGGACAGTGGGAGATAAGTTAGAATCTCGTTCTAACTTATGTTACTTTGTAGGTTATCCTAAGGAATCCATAGGATACTATTTCTATGATCAATCTGAGCAAAAGGTGTTTGTTTCTAGAAATGCCACTTTTCTTGAGGAACCGTTCCTTAAAGAAAAGAAAGGCAAGATCATAGAATTAGAAGAAGTACAAAGTGACCCCACACCACCCACTAAAGAAACATCCCACTCTGATCAACCACAACCAATCACGAATTTCGATACACATGAAAATCCTCCTCTAAGGCGTTCTGAACGCAATCCTAGACAGCCGGAGAGATGGTATGGATTCTTCCATGAAATCTCTCAAAAGGATAATGATCCTTCAACATATGAGGAGGCACTTTCAGATTCTGAGTCTGAACAGTGGATAGAAGCCATGAAATCCGAAATGGATTCCATGAACTCCAACCAAGTTTGGACCTTGGTAGATTTGCCTGATGGGGTCAAACCCATAGGTTGCAAATGGATCTTTAAGAGAAAGCTTGGAGTTGATGGAAGCATTACAGCCTACAAAGCAAGACTGGTAGCAAAAGGATTCACTCAAAGACCCGGCGTGGACTTTGACGAAACCTTTTCACCAGTTGCAATGCAAAAGTCCATTCGAATCATGCTTGCCATTGCTGCATATTATGACTATGAGATATGGCAAATGGATGTGAAAACTGCCTTTCTCAATGGTGACATTGACAAAGACATTTATATGGAGCAACCCATAGGTTTCACATTCAGTGGGAGTGAGCAAAAGGTTTGCAAACTCCAAAGATCAATCTATGGATTGAAACAGGCTTCTAGGAATTGGAACATTCGATTTGATGAATCGGTCAAAGCGTTTGGCTTCACCCAAATTTCGAATGAATCGTGTGTGTATAGAAAGGAATTGGAGACCTCAGTGCAATTCTTAGTACTTTATGTTGATGACATCCTTCTTATTGGGAATTCGAAGGATGACATGAAAGTGACTAAGTTATGGTTATCGAACCAATTCGAGATGAAAGATCTTGGTGATGCGTCCTATATCCTTGGAATTAAAATCTATAGAGATAGATCTAGAAGGTTAATAGGACTATCACAGTCGATGTACATTGACAAAGTATTGAAGAGATTCAATATGGAGTCAGCAAAGGTTAAGAACCTTCCTATGAGTGTAGGAACATGTCTTTCAAAGAAGATGTGTCCTAAGACTAACCTTGAAAAGGAAAGAATGACTCATACACCTTATGCATCAGCAATAGGTAGCATAATGTATGCAATGTAATGTACTCGACCGGATGTGGCTTATGCACTTAGTGTAACGAGTAGTTTCCAATCTGACCCTGGAGATGGTCACTGGGCTGCCGTGAAGAATATTCTTAAGTACTTGAAAAGTACTAAAGATTTATTCTTAGTTTACGGAGGTCAGAAAGATCTTACTGTCGAAGGATACTGCGATGCAAGCTTTGCATCTGACTTAGATGATTTTAAGTCAATGTCAGGATACATTTTCTGCCTAAACGGCGGAGCAGTGAGTTGGAAGAGTTCCAAGCAAACAACCACTGCAGATTCGACCACTCAGGCCGAATACTTAGCTGCAAATGATGCAGCTGAGGAAGGTGTTTGGATTAGAAACTTCATTCAAGAGTTGAATGTTGTTCCTAGCACGAAAGACCCCATTACTGTGTTTTGTGACAACACTGGGGCGGTTGCTCAAGCAAGAGAACCAAGATCTCACCAACGGACCAAGCACATTATGAGGAAGTATCACCTAATCCGTGATATTATCAAAAGAGGAGATGTGCTAATTGAGAGGGTCACATCAGCAGAGAACGTGGCAGATCCACTTACTAAACCCCTTAGTCGAGAAGCTTTCCAAGGTCATCTTCAGAAGATGGGACTTAGAATAGCTTTAGAATGGCTTTGACGGGCAAGTGGGAGATTGTTAGGAATAGTGCCCTAGAAAGCCGATTGTATATCCGCTTTGTGCTTTTCCTTATTGTAATCACATACAATCTTTGAATAAAATAACGAATTGAGGCAACACTTCTTTATATGCTCTTGTTTGGTATGCGTTTACTTTAGCTGTGCATGTATGAGAACTCCCCTAATCCTGATGACTTTAGGACTCTACCATTTAGGTGAAATGGTTCATGAAACGAGCCCTATATCACATAAGTCATGATTAGTAAAATACTCCAAGCCGATGAGTCCTACAGACAGTGGGAGTGTCAACCTGACTCCTCGAAGGCTTGCTTGTGGGATCACGCCCTTAAGAAGGACCACCTTGTTTCATGGAGGTGCAAAGTGTATAGTTGATACATGTGTGATACATAAGGGTGCTTACTTTAATAAGTAAGTTCACTGAGGCGCCCCGTGTGAGAACATTCCTAAATGGGAAAGGAAGTTTCTATTTCAGGAAATGGAAACTTCCAGATTAGGAAATATCTCACTAGTCATTGATGTGATTAATTAATCCTTAGACTTGAGGTTCCTTGTCACTTTATGAGTTAACTCTGTAGTCTTAGGTATAAGCTTTAAAGGGTGTCGCCTTAGACAACTGATTCAAGGCTTATGCTGGGGCTGCACAAGTGACTCGTGAAAGTGAATGAGAATCAAGAAAGGACCTACACTTGCATTTGCAAGGTGATCTCTTATTGTGTAAGTCATTCATATGCCATATGGAGTCCTTGGCCAAGGTAGTAGATCAAGACATCAAGAAAAGGGTTTCTTGGATTGAGATCAAATGGATATGAAATGCACTTAGCTTTAAGACCGGATTATTAGGGTTCTGATTATTCCCTTGCCCTAGATCTTGGTTGAGAGATAGTAAGTAGGAGGATTGTATCTCACATGAATCAATGACTTAAAGGTTCTGTCGAATCCGAACATTCCAATTCAGCTAGGGGTTAAACACCTGTTGCTAGACTATGGTCGTTTAATCTATGGACTGATTAATTAATTAGTGAATTAATTAATTAGGGTCACTGCTAATTGAATTGAGAACCTAGAGGGTCACACACAACAACTTGGTTACATGAGTTTAGGCTTGAAAATGATTAAACGAGTTAATCGGGCCAAGAGGGTTCCACACGTGTGAAATCACACGTGTGGCTCACGTGAGTGACACGTGTCACTGTGACACGTGTCACACACGTGTATATATATATATATATTATATATATATTAAATAATTAATTAGTTAATTATTTAATAGACTTTGGTTAAATTTTGAATTAAAAAGAAAGTCTAATTTTGGAGAAAATAATCTAGTTAATTAATTATGAATTAATTAATTAGATAAAAATAAGTTATTTATTTTATAATAAATAAAGTATAAAATTATCCAAAAATAGTTTGGATATTTTTAGCTCTCTTAAAAGTTGACTAGAATTAGAATTCAAAGTCAAAGTTGGAAAATACTTGATGATCAAGTAATAGGAGAGAGAGGAACCAAATCCTTTCCCAACTAGGATTTGGATCGGCACCCTGTCTCTATAAATAGGGGAGCTCGAGCTCCTTATGGAGCTAATAGACAATTCTTGGTTCATGTGTTGAACACCTTCCTTTCTCCAAGATTAAATTAAACCCTAGGTTAAGCCTAAACACTAACTAGAGAACTAGCATCCTTACTAGTTAGATTGTGATCAAGTTGGTGGACTTTCTCTAGAGACTTCAAGTTAGAAGTTTGAAGATTCGAGCTTTACCAAGGAGAGGGGATCAAGCCGCGAGAAGAGCGTTCTTGGGTGGCTTGAAACGCTTCAAGAAAGAATAAAAGAAAAGTAAGTTTTCTATCTTTACGAATTTGGTTACACGATTACAAGTCCTAGATCCTTTTGTTGGGAAAAAAAAAATTTTAAATTCCGCTGCTTTCTGATTCGTGTTTTCCAACAGGGTCTTCGGGAGTTGGGGGTTTATTTTACTTATTATGTTCATTTATTTCATCATACTATATGCATTATATCTTCACGCATTCAAATGAGTTATCATTAAATTGAATCTAGGTGAATTAATTGATAATGTGCCTACTTGTTTTTATGTGACCTTACTTGACCATTTATTTAATTATAAGGACTTAATTGCATTATGTGAATTGGAGCTAAGTGATCAATTTCCATGGAATGAAACTTGATTGCATCCATTCAAATATTTCAAGGACCTAAGAGCAAATAATGGGGGTTCTTGAGAGTTAGTGGAAGACCTTATAATATATCTTGTATATTTCATCTCTCACAATTTCATTCATCACATTGCATACAAAATCTTACACACTCACACACACTAAATCACGGTTTTTACACCAAGATGAAGGAAGAAGATTTCATCTCATTTTCAAGCTAGAATTCAAGGAAGAATTTCATAAGTTGGAGCATCATCACCATATCATCCTTTCATCCTTTCTTTCTTCATTTCAAGATATATTATGAAGTTGTATGAATCTCTTGAATCGATGCTTGAGTAGGGTTTGATGATTATATTATGAATCCTTGGTTATTTATGGTTAGAAGCATGATTATGATCATTAGAGTTGGAAGCTTGCATGAATTCATGAGTTTTTATGGAAGTTGGATGCTATGGAAATTTAAGGGTTTTGTTGGATGATCTCTTGTTGATTGAAGCATCTTTGATGGTTGGTTTGATGCCTAAATGAAGTATTAGATGTATTTTTGGTGTTATGTGCTAGTTTTGAGGTGTTTAATGGTTGTGGTTTGGTTTGGGAGCCAAAACTTGAGCCTTGCCCTGTTTTTCTTCGTGTTTGTTGTTGTACAGGAATCGACGGCCGTGGATTTATGTCCAGTACTTGGGATTTTTCGGCAGGAGAATCCACGGGCGTAGATTTTTGTACATGGAGAAATCCATGGCCGTGGATCCTCCCCTGTTTTCATCCTGAGTTTGTTTTGCTCCGTTTACCCCTCAAACGAACTGAGATTGACCCGATTTTTGAACCCACAGAAACCTTTTGAAGTCTAGAACAACCTCTAATGGGAACCATCTCAATATACTTTGTCATTTGGGAGATATAATCAATTCTTTTTGGTGTCGCCACTTCACCGAAAATCTGCATTCATCCAACTTCGGGTTTATGCCATTTTCTCCTCGCTTTGAACTACGATTCGAGCCATATATCCTTGGAAATTCCTATGTGTCTAGTTTCATACCCACTAATCAAAACTTAATCCCAATTTCTAGAACTCAAGATATTCCCATTTTCCTACAGCTTGTGCGTTCCCGAAAACTATCGACTTTTCCTAACTTTTGTTAAACTTCACCAAAACCCTTCTTATTGCAATCCTTTCACCCCTTTGGCTCCCGTATGTGACTTATATGGATTATATACTTACTTAATTGATAATTATGCTTTTAGGTGATACCTCCATGTATTAACTGTACTTGATCGAATTACTTGATTGTGTTGCTTTATGACATGATTGACATCGCATGACTTTGCCGTTCGTCTTAAATGTTCATACGAGTCAAGTCTCACATACACTTGTCCTTGTTACACGGATCAAATTCCCGGAGATCGAGGAGCACACTCCGTAGGGTGTATCCTTGCTTCTTTTGTCGGTTAAGGTCAGGTTTAATTCTAGATATGTAGAACCCATATAACCCTATGTTATGTTTTAAGCCAAAATGTATCTATTTAACATCCCGATCATCCGGATCTACAGGTATGCCTTTACGGGGTGTTACATGTGCAATTTATTTATTTAAGTATACCGTTTGAATTACTTTTAATGCTTATTTGTTAATTTGGAATTTACTAGTTTAGCTCCTTTTTGAATACCTTGAACGTTTATGTTCTTTTGCTTGAGTTTTGCTCTCTACGTGCTCGAATTTGATTCTGATTTTGTGAATTCTTGATATACGTGAACTATGTGAGTTATGTACGTGTTAGCATGCTCGTTATGTGGTTTTGGGTTCGCTTGTTCGAGTTTTGTATTCGTTTTGTTTTTCGAAACCTAGAGGACGGTTAAAGGGCATTTAGAGAACCTCGGGTTCCGGACGGCGTATCTTGAGCTAGGGAATTCGGATTTGAATTCCAAAAGAGGCGCTGGACTCATGGAGAGATTTGAAAGCTTTGGATCCTAACCTCACACTTTTCTAAGCCCTTTTAGACCCCCAAAAACCGACCGGAATGAGCCCTTGTGACAAGAATGACCCCTTTTGTTGACTAGTCTCACTTGTGGGACCCCAATTAACCCCAATTAAGCCTTAACCTTGACCTCCATGATCCTAATTCAGCTCTAACCCTCTCCCATACCCCCCATACCTATCCAATCCCAAGAAAGAAGGAGAAAAGAAGCCCCAATTTCAGTTCTTAAGGAGAAAGAAGGAAGAAGAAGACTATTATTCCAAATTTGAAGGTTTTGAGCAATCCACCCCTTCATTTCTTATCAAATTTAAGAGGTAAGTATATTTTTGAGTCCTCCTTGCTTATGTGGTTCTTTTAAGTGTAGTATCTTGAGCTCTAACCTTGATTTGCATGAGTGTTGGCATTTAATGTGAATAGTAAGGTTTTAGGGGATTTTATCAATTCAAGCTTGCTTCCTTGTGATTTGTTTCAATTTGATGCATGATATGAGCTTCTATTACATCCTTTTTAAGTTATTTAAACTTGTTTTATGTATTAGAGATCAATCCATGCTTCCACCATTGTTGATTTTTGAGTTTTTGGATGATTTTGCCCCTATAACCCCCTTTGCTTGAATTGTTGCATCTTTGAGCCATTATATGACTTGGATTGCTTGGTTTATTACTTCCTATACCTTCCATTATGTGTTGCCTTGGTCCCTTGTTGGTTTGGTTGAGTTTTGGAGGAGTTTGGAGCTTGAGATTTCGAAAATTTAGCCTCCGGACCAATCCCACGGCCGTGGATTTTGTGCTTTGATAAATCCACGCCCATGGATTTGGGTGGCCGAATTTGGGGACTTTCTGTATTCATATCCACGGTCGTGGATAATCCTTTTGAAAAAAATCCACGGCCAGGGATGTGGAGCAGGCCCAGTTTTCGCTCCTAAAACATTGTTCTCTTATTTCGCTTTGTTTTCCTTTCGTTTCTCCACCCCTTTCTTGGTCCCTTACCTTGTTTACTTGTATCTTATATGTTGTGGTTGTGTTGTGCTATGTGTTTTGTTGTTCTTTTCCAACTTGTGAATTCATTTGTTTAGAAACGTGCAAGTTTTGCTCTCATTGTTACTTTGTTACGCTTATGGCATCTCATACGCATCAAACGCATTCATATGCATTTACCAAGCATCAATGTGGTTCATGTTGAGTCTAAGAGTATCCCTTGTTGTTTGTTTTGTTCAGAAGATCTTCCCGTGGACGACGAGGTTGCCCCTTGAGTGCCCGGTTTACTCTTTTATCTCCGCTACCCGTGTTAAGGTGAGGTTTTGTTTCTTTTAGTTATTTGACCTACAACCCCTATATGGTTTGAAGCCTCGCATGAGAATTACGTATATTATAAGATAGATACGTGTATGATATATATATATGTTGTGGGCTTGTCCCGTTTGTTATAAGTCTTTGAAAACACTTTGTATAAGTATATAAGCTATTTTACCTTTTGTTTTCGAAAAGTTTGGTTAAGTGTGACTGTGCGTGTGTAAGCGAGATATGTGGCTTTGAAAGATAAGCTTTGCTAAGTATGATTTTTTTGATAAGTTTTGGGCCCCGGAGAGTGGTATGGTAATCTCGGGACGGCCGTGGGGTCGCCGATCTCTGCCATCAGCATTCTCCATTTGAGAGCCTCACCCAACCTCGGGAGGTTTGGGGTGTTGGAAAACACGAATCAGAAAGCAGCGGAATTTAAAAAATTTTTCCAACAAAAGGACCTTGGTCTCGCAATCGTGTAACCAAATTCGTAGAGATAGAAAACTTACTTTTCTTTTATTCTTTCTTGAAGCGTTTCAAGCCACCCAAGAACGCTCTTCTCGCGGCTTGACAACCCGTCCCTCGAAAGTCTCTTTCTACTTCAGAATCCATTGTCGGGATAGCAATCCAAACCAACCTAGATTCAATTCATGTTAGGGATGTTCTTAACAATATAACATAAAGAAAGAAACATGAAACGAGAAAAGCAGGATTGAAACTCCCTTCGAAAACCAGTTTCGCGAAAGTAGAAAACTGCCAGTCACAAAACCCTCGTGAAAAAATTCATCCTTCAGGATATGGAAGAACGGTTTTCACCATCATCTTTGGTTCGATTTTTTCATTCGTTTCATGTTGGGTTCAGAATCGTTTCATCATCCCTTCTGATCGTTTTGCTTGATCCCCACTTTTCGGTAAAGCTCGAATCTTCAAAACTTCTAACTTGAAGCTCTCTAGAGATAGTCCACCAACTTGGCTACAATCTAACTAGTAAGGATGCTAGTTCTCTAGTTAGTGTTTAGGCTTAACCTAGGGTTTCATTTATCTTGGAGAAAGGATGGTGTTCAACACATGAACCAAAAGAATTCTCAATTAGCTCTAAAGGGGAGCTCGAGCTCCCCTATATATAAGAGGGGAGTGCCGATCCAAATCCTTGTTGGACAAGGATTTGGTTCCTCTCTCTCCTATTACTTGATCATCAAGTATTTTCCAACTTTGACTTTGAATTCTAATTCAAGTCAACTTTTAAGAGAGCTAAAAATATCCAAACTATTTTTGGATAATTTTATACTTTATTTATTATAAAATAAATAACTTATTTTTATCTAATTAATTAATTCATAATTAATTAACTAGATTATTTTCTCCAAAATTAGACTTTCTTTTTAATTCAAAATTAAACCAAAGTCTATTAAATAATTAACTAATTAATTATTTAATATATATAACATATATATATACACACGTGTCACTCACGTGAGCCACACGTGTGACTTCACACGTGTGGAACCCTCGTGGCCCGATTAACTCGTTTAATCATTTTCAAGCCTCAACTCATGTAACCAAGTTGTTGTGTGTGACCCTCTAGGTTCTCAATTCAATTAGCAGTGACCCTAATTAATTAATTCACTAATTAATTAATCAGTCCACAGATTAAACGACCATAGTCTAGCAACAGGTGTTTAACCCCTAGCTGAATTGGAATGTTCGGATTCGACAGAACCTTTAAGTCATTGATTCATGTGAGATACAATCCTCCTGCTTACTATCTCTCAACCAAGATCTAGGGTAAGGGAATAATTAGAACCCTAATAATCTGGTCTTAAAGCTAAGTGCATTTCATATCCATTTGATCTCAATCCAAGAAACCCTTTTCTTGATGTCTTGATCTACTGCCTTGGCCAAGGACTCCATATGGCATATGAATGACTTACACAATAAGAGATCACCTTGCAAATGCAAGTGTAGGTCCTTTCTTGATTCTAATTCACTTTCATGAATCACTTGTGCAGCCCCAGTATAAGCCTTGAATCAGTTGTCTAAGGCGACACCCTTTAAAGCTTATACCAAAGACTACAGAGTTAACTCATAAAGTGACATGGAACCTCAAGTCTAAGGATCAATTAATCACATCAATGACTCGTGAGATATTTCCTAATCTGGAAGTTTCCATTTCCTGAAATAGAAACTTCCTTTCCCATTTAGGAATGTTCTCACACGGGGCACCTCAGTGAACTTACTTATTAAAGTAAGCACCCTCATGTATCACGCACGTATCAACTATACACTTTGCACCTCCATGAAACAAGGTGGTCCTTCTTAAGGGCGTGATCCCACAAGCAAGCCTTAGAGGAGTCAGGTTGACACTCCCACTGTCGGAAGGACTCATCGGCTTGGAGTATTTTACTAATCATGACTTATGTGATATAGGGCTCGTTTCATGAACCATTTCACCTAAATGGTAGAGTCCTAAAGTCATCAGGATTAGGGGAGTTCTCATACATGCGCACGTAATGGAAACACACAAAACACGTATTGGCATATAAAGAAGTGTTTGCCTATAATCAATCGTATATTATTCAAAGATTGTCTGTGATACAAGAAAAGTCCCAAAGCAGATTACGTCGAATCGGCTTTCTAGGGCACTATTCCTAACAATCTCCCACTTGCCCGTAAAAGCCTTTTAGGTATTCTAAGTCCCATCTTCTCAAGATGCACTTTGAGAGCCTATTGACTTTGGGCGTTTCCAAAGTGGATCTGCTATATTCTCTGTCGATGTGACCCTCTTGTTTACACATCTCTTAGGAAACACCCTTTCCTTATAAAGTGATTCGTAATCACGTGTTCAGTCTCTTGGTGAGGTCTTGGTTCTCTTACTTGAGCAACCATCCATTTTATCATACAATATGATAAAGGAGTTGTTTCATGCTAGGAACTTCATCTAACCGGTTAGATGGAGTTTCTTACCCAAACACTTAACTTAGCGTTATATAATACGACTAAGTTCTCAACTACGATAGTCGAGTTTTGCAATGTCCGTCCTTGGAACCCCTTTCCAACACATTGCATTACCAGTCTGGTAGAAGTTGTATCCTTTCAATGATTTCATAATCATCTATGTTTGATGAAACAATTACATCAAAATATCCTTTCAATGATAAGATCTTTTTGGGCTCTGTAAACTAATACATATCCTCATTTCTTCTCAAGTACTCTGAGGACATCCTTTACAGAGATCTAATGACCTTCTCTGAGGTCATATTAGATTCGGCCCACTACGCTTAGTGTTGCCCCATATCAAGTCTAGTACATAACATTTCATACATTATGCACCCTTTTACTTAAAGGGATTTTGGACATTCTAACTTTCTTAAAGTTATCTTAGGACACATACTCTTCAAAAGAGATGTTCCATTGTCCCTACTAAACTCCTTTTAGTATTATGGTTATGTACTCGTTTTGTGATAATCCTTTTATTCTCTTAGATCTATCTTCTATAGATCTGAATGTCGAGAATTTAGGATAATCACTAAGATCTTTCATGTCAAATTGTTTCTTAAACAAGAATTGGTAACTTTCATGTTATCCTTGATATTCCTAATGAGAAGGATGTCGTCTTCTAAAGAACCAAAAATTGACTCTTACATCACTAACTTTCATATGTACACTTTGAAGACTTATTCGACTTCCATCTGTGTCAAACGATTTGACTATCCTATGGAATCGAATTGTCTAACTCCTAGAAGCCTTTATCAATCCACCGATTGACTTTAGGGATTTGCATACCTTATGCATACTCCCACTGAATATGAGACTTATAGAAATACCTTATTTCAGTCTCTTTCAATCTCATATTGAACAAGATAGTTCTCATATTCATTTATCATATCTCTTAGTCAGAATATGAGGATGTGATAAACACAATCCAAATGGGCTTTTGCATTTCAACCGTCAAGAAGGTTGTAATACTTTCATTCACTCGAAGCTGCACGAGCTTGATCCTATCAGGTGGATCAACCAAGGTCAAAACTTGGTTCGAGTATATGAAATCCATATTGGATTTCAAGGCTTGCTTACACTACTCAGATTCCAAATCTGACAGTGTCTCCTCTTCAAGTAATTCTTTGGCTATCTAGGAACGCGTTCTAAACACGTCTTAAGAGAAGGGTTTCACACGTGCACATGCTCTAAAATTGGCTAAGTTTTATCAGATGGGCTCATTTCTTCTATATGTGGCGTGGATATTTATTCTCAAATTTCTTTGAGGTCTGCTTGCTTGTCTTTCTTCTTCTATAGGAACGATTCCTTAAGAAAGATACATTCCTTGACACAAACAACCTTTGTCTAAGGGAATCGCAGAAATGATATCCAATATTGTTTGTATAAACTTGAACTCATTTCAAGCCTATCTCCCACTATCCTCTTTACTTAAGAGGATTCCACTAAATTCTTGGATAAGAATAATTAGGGAATTTAGTATGCCACATTGCATAGTGCAACTAAAAGACTAATTTTTTGAAGGTACTAAATTCAAAATCTCTAACTGCATATTCAGGGAGTTTATTCCTAGAATGATTATAAGTCAGTAAAGCTTGCTATGGAATGGACCATATCCTATAAGGTTTCATTCCCTCATTCGGAAACACTAAGGTGTTCTCGAATTAGTTTACTGAGAGATAATCCTATTATTTCTAAGATGACCAAGGAATTAGTTGATAAGATATTGGCTATCTCGATCATATCGATTTGCCTATAACTTATGACTACTTTGGTTCCTAACCTCCTTTTGAAATTCTAAGAATTTCATATAAGTTTCGAATTTATACTTTAACAAGTACATTCATTCATAATGATTAAACTGACGATTGTATCTAGTGCTTACATTAAGCATCTTACACTCATCAGCATGGATCGAAATCCAAGATAATTTTGGAACGTTCAATGTTTCACCTAAACAATGTTCCGGGAACATTTTCCCTTTGAGATAGGATTCACAGGAAGTCAACTCTATAGGTTCATTTTCATAGAATGATCCTAAGGTGTCTGGCTTGCTAATCCTTTTATATCTCAACGTTCCAAACTAATTCGAAGCTTTGTCATCTTACTTACTTTTGTTATCTCGTTGTATGTTCAGAACATTAGTGCCTTGAGTCTTTGCACAACGGATTATGCAGAATTGACTCAAGACTAGTGAATTCTATTCCTAGTAGAATTACTAAACGAGGTAACATTTCAGAGTACTCATACTCCTCGCAGTTCCCTTTCAAAGTCCTTATTTGCTATCATAGAAGCAAACGTCCTATTTGATCTCTAGTGTCTTTTAGGCGCACCCCTTACATGCCCCTCCATTGGGCTCTTAAGGGTTTCTTCTTCTTTAGGCCTTCAAGCCTTTAACTCAGTGAGTTTAGAAGAAGAATTAACCATCACAACCTTTTATTCCTTCTTAAGGATGCTTTCAACCATTATCAACTAAATGATTAACTATGCTACATTAGCATCATTCTAGTTGAGCATAAAGGGTTTGAATGATGGTGGAAGCAATGCAAGTAATGAGTGCATTGAGAACTCTTTTCTCAGTTAATGATCGAGACCACATCTTCAAATAAGATCTTTAGACCGTGTTCATGTGCACTTGTTTCCTCATTTGGAATATTGAATAATTCCACAATGTTATACCTTGTAACATTTTTATGAGGTGGTTCAATTGCTCTTAAGTGGTTTGGAGAAATCCATTCACCTCAGATTGCTTCTCTTTTGGCCCGGGTCGAATTTTCATAATTGAATACTTCGCCCTTTAGAGAACGCCTTTCTCTATTCGGAATATAAAATGAATTTTAGGGTCCGAAGCCAATTAGAGTTAGTTAGGACTTAGTCAACTTGTTTGACTTAAGGATGGATACTAATGTGTTTGCATTTCATATTGTAGAGAATCACAGAACTACAACCTAAATGCTAAGCAGAGAAAATAGGTGAGCATGCTGAATAATAACGATATACATAAGATAAGGTCTTTAATCTAATGTAGCTCCCACTGTTTTTCAAAGATCTATAATTCCCAAAGATCTAAGAGGAACGCTTTTCCCAATGGGTACTAGGATCCTAAGCATTTTACCTCGAACCCACGACTCGCGGACATTCTAAGTAAAATCCTAGGTAGGTACAACTTACCAATTCTAACACCTTTACAACTCTTAGTAATTGTTTTTGCATCACCTATCTTTCAATATGGACCCACGACTCGTGCGACATCTATATTTACTTAGGCGTTTAAGCTAGACCCATCAATCATAAGATCATGATCAAAACTTAGTTCGAACGACCCACGACTCGCGGACATCGCCCTTGCCAAAATTAACCACGAAATATTGATCATTTAAAATGATCAATTAGGTAACTAAGAACTAATAAGCTCCACTAGCTATCCCACGACTCGCGGACAATAACTAGCTTTACTTACTAAACTTAAAACCTATTGATGGAATGCTGGGAATTTAATTCAAAACTTGCATCTCGAATTAAATACCTATTATTCGAAATGAGCTTAATATTTAATGGGAATTTTCGAATCAACCGAAGAGTTGTTCGGTTCGACCTCACCAACATATATGTTATCCAATTTAATTAGTCTTGAGTAATGCAAGTACAACTTAAATGCATTTCAAACAAGCAAATAAATAGATAACATGTCCTAGCATGATACTAATATGTAATGATCATGGGTTCTACCTATCTTATGCGTGATATGTGGGAGCCACTCCACAATCACAAGTTCTAACATACATGCCACATAAACAGTTTAAATCACATAAGGGAAAGCGGTAACAAAATACGAGCCCTATCTCTATTACATTTAACTATTGAGATTCCCCTCCCTAACATTTTGAGGGGTCTTCACTTATGGCCTCCTTGTTACTTGAATGTGGTCCATCTTACTCCATGGGTGCATTGTCTCCAAAATGAAAATAAAACCTCACCACCTATCTCTACTCTCAAATTACAATAAAAGGAAAAAGACATAAAGTAATAAGGCTCAATCTTCATATTGGCCTTAGACAATTACACGGGGCATACCCCGGCCAAAAAAACAGTAATATGGAAAGCCACATAATAAATCACATAACAGTACGCACAAAAGTGAGGCTCCAACCTCAATTGAAAAACGCAACTATAGGGCTCCAACCCCAATTTAAACCATCCATGTGCATAAATTAAAACCATACATAGATCTAAACCCATGATCACCTAACATACTTTTGCGAGAATTTAAATTTAGCCAATAAATTAAAATTCCCGTTTCAAGTACTAATGACTTAAAACACGACTTGATGCGAGTCTTATTTATAACAGTTTTCAATAAATCCCAAATTTAACAAAAAAAAAAAAATTCTAATTAATTTCTGAAAATTAATAATTTTATCAAAATCGTATTTTCCCAAAATATAAACCGTTTCAATTTCTCAAAAATCCCAATTTTAAGTTTTATTCAAAAATTAAAATAAATATTCAAAAATAAAAATTTTAAAATTAAAATAAAAATTGGGACTGGATTGCACGAAACACGAAAAGGCTGGATCACGAAAACGGGGCCCGTACGCGAAAAGGGTCGTGCCAGTTGCAAGCGCGCGCGACAGGCGCGCGCATGCTTGCCCGCCTGCTGGGCGCTTCCCTTCCGGGCGTGTGCGGGTGGGCTGGGCGACTGATCCCGCACGCCTTGCGGGATCGTTGCCCAGCCTGGGCGGGACGGCCTCGGCAGTCCTGGGCGGGGCGTCTAGGCGCTCCCGGAACACCTCCCGACGGTTGCGGGAGAGAGTAGGCGCACGGCCTGCGCGCGCCTAGGACAGGCGGCCGATGCTGCGCGAAGCCCGCGCGCGACTCCTTCGCGTGCGGGGTTTCGCGTGTTGTCGTAATCCGGGTTTTGTTTCGTGTTTTCGTTCAAAAGCAAAACCAATCCAAGAAATCCAAAAACAGTTTATACAGTTTCAAATCTAAAATAGTTTTCAAAAATTAAATTTTGCAAAAACCAATTTTCAGAAACTTTTAGGAAAAAATACAGTTTCGTAATTCAGGCTTTCTAAAACAATTACAAATACTCAATCGCATCAAGCCTAAGAATTTCTACCAAATTCAGTATAATTGAGACGAATCAGAAACACGATTAACGAGGTGGCTCTGATACCACTTGTTGGAAAACACGAATCAGAAAGCAGCGAAATTTAAAAAAATTTTCCAACAAAAGGACCTTGGTCTCGCAATCGTGTAACCAAATTCGTAGAGATAGAAAACTTACTTTTCTTTTATTCTTTCTTGAAGCGTTTCAAGCCACCCAAGAACGCTCTTCTCGCGGCTTGACAACCCGTCCCACGAAAGTCTCTTTCTACTTCAGAATCCATTGTCGGGATAGCAATCCAAACCAACCTAGATCCAATTCATGTTAGGGAAGTTCTTAACAATATAACATAAAGAAAGAAACATGAAATGAGAAAAGCAGGATTGAAACTCCCTTCGAAAACCAGTTTCGCGAAAGTAGAAAATTGCCAGTCACAAAACCCTCGTGAAAAAATTCATCCTTCAGGATATGGACGAACGGTTTTCGCCATCTTCTTTGGTTCGATTTTTTCATTCGTTTCATGTTGGGTTCAGAATCGTTTCATCATCCCTTCTGATCGTTTTGCTTGATCCCCACTTTTCGGTAAAGCTCGAATCTTCAAAACATCTAACTTGAAGCTCTCTAGAGATAGTCCACCAACTTGGCTACAATCTAACTAGTAAGGATGCTAGTTCTCTAGTTAGTGTTTAGGCTTAACCTAGGGTTTCGTTTATCTTGGAGAAAGGATGGTGTTCAACACATGAACTAAAAGAATTCTCAATTAGCTCTAAAGGGGAGCTCGAGCTCCCCTATATATAAGAGGGGAGTGCCGATCCAAATCCTTGTTGGACAGGGATTTGGTTCCTCTCTCTCCTATTACTTGATCATCAAGTATTTTCCAACTTTGACTTTGAATTCTAATTCAAGTCAACTTTTAAGAGAGCTAAAAATATCCAAACTATTTTTGGATAATTTTATACTTTATTTATTATAAAATAAATAACTTATTTTTATCTAATTAATTAATTCATAATTAATTAACTAGATTATTTTCTCCAAAATTTTAGACTTTCTTTTTAATTCAAAATTAAACCAAAGTCTATTAAATAATTAACTAATTAATTATTTAATATATATATAATATATATATATATACACACGTGTGTGACACGTGTCACAGTGACACGTGTCACTCACGTGAGCCACACATGTGACTTCACACGTGTGGAACCCTCTTGGCCCGATTAACTCGTTTAATCATTTTCAAGCCTCAACTCATGTAACCAAGTTGTTGTGTGTGACCCTCTAGGTTCTCAATTCAATTAGCAGTGACCCTAATTAATTAATTCACTAATTAATTAATCAGTCCACAGATTAAACGACCATAGTCTAGCAACAGGTGTTTAACCCCTAGCTGAATTGGAATGTTCGGATTCGACAGAACCTTTAAGTCATTGATTCATATGAGATACAATCCTCCTACTTACTATGTCTCAACCAAGATCTAGGGTAAGGGAATAATTAGAACCCTAATAATCTGGTCTTAAAGCTAAGTGCATTTCATATTCATTTGATCTCAATCCAAGAAACCATTTTCTTGATGTCTTGATCTACTGCCTTGGCCAAGGACTCCATATGGCATGTGAATGACTTACACAATAAGAGATCACCTTGCAAATGCAAGTGTAGGTCCTTTCTTGATTCTCATTCACTTTCATGAATCACTTGTGCAGCGCCAGTATAAGCCTTGAATAAGTTGTCTAAGGCGACACCCTTTAAAGCTTATACCAAAGACTACAGAGTTAACTCATAAAGTGACATGGAACCTCAAGTCTAAGGATCAATTAATCACATCAATGACTCGTGAGATATTTCCTAATCTGGAAGTTTCCATTTCCTGAAATAGAAACTTCCTTTCCCATTTAGGAATGTTCTCACACGGGGCACCTCAGTGAACTTACTTATTAAAGTAAGCACCCTCATGTATCACGCACGTATCAACTATACACTTTGCACCTCCATGAAACAAGGTGGTCCTTCTTAAGGGCGTGATCCCACAAGCAAGCCTTAGAGGAGTCAGGTTGACACTCCCACTGTCGGTAGGACTCATCGGCTTGGAGTATTTTACTAATCATGACTTATGTGATATAGGGATCATTTCATGAACCATTTCACCTAAATGGTAGAGTCCTAAAGTCATCAGGATTAGGGGAGTTCTCATACATGCACACGTAATGGAAACACACAAAACACGTATTGGCACACAAAGAAGTGTTTGCCTATAATCAATCGTATATTATTCAAAGATTGTCTGTGATACAAGAAAAGTCCCAAAGCAGATTACGTCGAATCGGCTTTCTAGGGCACTATTCCTAACAACCTCCCACTTGCCCGTAAAAGCCTTTTAGGTATTTTAAGTCCCATCTTCTCAAGATGCACTTTGAGAGCCTATTGACTTTGGGCGTTTCCAAAGTGGATCTGCTATATTCTCTGCTGATGTGACCCTCTTGTTTACACATCTCTTAGGAAACACCCTTTCCTTATAAAGTGATTCGTAATCACGTATTCAGTCACTTGGTGAGGTCTTGGTTCTCTTACTTGAGCAACCATCCATTTTATCATACAATATGATAAAGGAGTTGTTTCATGCTAGGAACTTCATCTAACCGGTTATATGGAGTTTCTTACCCAAACACTTAACTTAGCGTTATATAATACGACTAAGTTCTCAACTACGATAGTCGAGTTTTGCAATGTCCGTCCTTGGAACCCCTTTCCAACACATTGCATTACCAGTCTGGTAGAAGTTGTATCCTTTCAATGATTTCATAATCATCTATGTTTGATGAAACAATTACATCAAAATATCCTTTCAATGATAAGATCTTTTTGGGCTCTGTAAACTAATACATATCCTCATTTCTTCTCAAGTACTCTGAGGACATCCTTTACAGAGATCTAATGACCTTCTCTGAGGTCATATTAGATTCGGCCCACTACGCTTAGTGTTGCCCCATATCAAGTCTAGTACATAACATTTCATACATTATGCACCCTTTTACTTAAAGGGATTTTGGACATTCTAACTTTCTTAAAGTTATCTTAGGACACATACTCTTCAAAAGAGATGTTCCATTGTCCCTACTAAACTCCTTTTAGTATTATGGTTATGTACTCGTTTTGTGATAATCCTTTTATTCTCTTAGATCTATCTTCTATAGATCTGAATGTCGAGAATTTAGGATAATCACTAAGATCTTTCATGTCAAATTGTTTCTTAAACAAGAATTGGTAACTTTCATGTTATCCTTGACATTCCTAATGAGAAGGATGTCGTCTTCTAAAGAACCAAAAATTGACTCTTACATCACTAACTTTCATATGTACACTTTTAAGACTTATTCGACTTCCATCTGTGTCAAACGATTTGACTATCCTATGGAATCGAATTGTCTAACTCCTAGAAGCCTTTATCAATCCACCGATTGACTTTAGGGATTTGCATACCTTATGCATACTCCCACTGAATATGAGACTTATAGAAATACCTTATTTCGGTCTCTTTCAATCTCATATTGAACAAGATAGTTCTCATATTCATTTATCATATCTCTTAGTCAGAATATGAGGATGTGATAAACACAATCCAAATGGGCTTTTGCATTTCAACCGTCAAGAAGATTGTAATGCTTTTATTCACTCGAAGCTGCACGAGCTTGATCCTATCAGGTGGATCAACCAAGGTCAAAACTTGGTTCGAGTATATGAAATCCATATTGGATTTCAAGGCTTGCTTACACTACTCAGATTCCAAATCTGACAGTGTCTCCTCTTCAAGTAATTCCTTGGCTATCTAGGAACGCGTTCTAAACACGTCTTAAGAGAAGGGTTTCACACATGTACATGCTCTAAAATTGGCTCAGTTTTATCAGATGGGCTCGTTTCTTCTATATGTGGCGTGGATATTTATTCTCAAATTTCTTTGAGGTCTGCTTGCTTGTCTTTCTTCTTCTATAGGAACGATTCCTTAAGAAAGATACATTCCCTGACACAAACAACCTTTGTCTAAGGGAATCGCAGAAATGATATCCAATATTGTTTGTATAAACTTGAACTCATTTCAAGCCTATCTCCCACTATCCTCTTTACTTAAGAGGATTCCACTAAATTCTTGGATAAGAATAATTAGGGAATTTAGTATGCCACATTGCATAGTGTAACTAAAAGACTAATTTTTTGAAGGTACTAAATTCAAAATCTCTAACTGTATATTCTGGGAGTTTATTCCTAGAATGATTATAAGTCAGTAAAGCTTGCTATGGAATG
The DNA here is from genome assembly GCA_037501455.1 of Lantana camara. Classification (NCBI taxonomy): domain Eukaryota; kingdom Viridiplantae; phylum Streptophyta; class Magnoliopsida; order Lamiales; family Verbenaceae; genus Lantana; species Lantana camara. Next base: position 112,033,126 of record CM074855.1, read on the forward strand.
GACCATATCCTATAAGGTTTCATTCCCTCATTCGGAAACACTAAGGTGTTCTCGAATTAGTTTACTGAGAGATAATCCTATTATTTCTAAGATGACCAAGGAATTAGTTGATAAGATATTGGCTATCTCGATCATATCGATTTGCCTATAACTTATGACTACTTTGGTTCCTAACCTCCTTTTGAAATTCTAAGAATTTCATATAAGTTTCGAATTTCTACTTTAACAAGTACATTCATTCATAATGATTAAACTGACGATTGTATCTAGTGCTTACATTAAGCATCTTACACTCATCAGCATGGATCGAAATCCAATATAATTTTGGAACGTTCCATGTTTCACCTAAACAATGTTCCGGGAACGTTTTCCCTTTGAGATAGGATTCACAGGAAGTCAACTCTATAGGTTTATTTTCATAGAATGATCCTAAGGTGTCTGGCTTGCTAATCCTTTTATATCTCAACGTTCCAAACTAATTCGAAGCTTTGTCATCTTACTTACTTTTGTTATCTCGTTGTATGTTCAGAACATTAGTGCCTTGAGTCTTTGCACAACGGATTATGCAGAATTGACTCAAGACTAGTGAATTCTATTCCTAGTAGAATTACTAAACGAGGTAACATTTCAGAGTACTCATACTCTTCGCAGTTCCCTTTCAAAGTCCTTATTTGCTATCATAGAAGCAAACGTCCTATTTGATCTCTAGTGTCTTTTAGGCGCACCCCTTACATGCCCCTCCATTGGGCTCTTAAGGGTTTCTTCTTCTTTAGGCCTTCAAGCCTTTAACTCAGTGAGTTTAGAAGAAGAATTAACCATCACAACCTTTTATTCCTTCTTAAGGATGCTTTCAACCATTATCAACTAAATGATTAACTATGCTACATTAGCATCGTTCTAGTTGAGCATAAAGGGTTTGAATGATGGTGGAAGCAATGCAAGCAATCAGTGCATTGAGAACTCTTTTCTCAGTTAATGATCGAGACCACAAGATCTTCAAATAAGATCTTTAGACCTTGTTCATGTGCACTTGTTTCCTCATTTGGAATATTGAATAATTCCACAATGTTATACCTTGTAACATTTTTATGAGGTGGTTCAATTGCTCTTAAGTGGTTTGGAGAAATCCATTCACCTCAGATTGCTTCTCTTTTGGCCCGGGTCGAATTTTCATAGTTAAATACTTCGCCCTTTAGAGAACGCCTTTCTCTATTCGGAATCTAAAATGAATTTTAGGGTCCGAAGCCAATTAGAGTTAGTTAGGACTTAGTCAACTTGTTTGACTTAAGGATGGATACTAATGGGTTTGCATTTCATATTGTAGAGAATCACAGAACTACAACCTAAATGCTAAGCAGAGAAAATAGGTGAGCATGCTGAATAATAACGATATACATAAGATAAGGTCTTTAATCTAATGTAGCTCCCACTGTTTTTCAAAGATCTATAATTCCCAAAGATCTAAGAGGAACGCTTTTCCCAATGGGTACTAGGATCCTAAGCATTTTACCTCGAACCCACGACTCGCGGACATTCTAAGTAAAATCCTAGGTAGGTACAACTTACCAATTCTAACACCTTTAGAACTCTTAGTAATTGTTTTTGCATCTCCTTTCTTTCAATATGGACCCACGACTCGTGCGACATCCATATTTACTTAGGCGTTTAAGCTAGACCCATCAATCATAAGATCATGATCAAAACTTAGTTCGAACGACCCACGACTCGCGGACATCGCCCTTGCCAAAATTAACCACGAAATATTGATCATTTAAAATGATCAATTAGGTAACTAAGAACTAATAAGCTCCACTAGCTATCGCACGACTCGCGGATAATAACTAGCTTTACTTACTAAACTTAAAACCTATTGATGGAATGCTGGGAATTTAATTCAAAATTTGCATCTCGAATTAAATACCTATTATTCGAAATGAGCTTAATATTTAATGGGAATTTTCGAATCAACCGAAGAGTTGTTCGGTTCGACCTCACCAACATATATGTTATCCAATTTAATTAGTCTTGAGTAATGCAAGTACAACTTAAATGCATTTCAAACAAGCACATAAACAGATAACATGTCCTAGCATGATACTAACATGTAATGATCATGGGTTCTACCTATCTTATGCGTGATATGTGGGAGCCACTCCACAATCACAAGTTCTAACATACATGCCACATAAACAGTTTAAATCACATAAGGGAAAGCGGTAACAAAATACGAGCCCTATCTCTATTACATTTAACTATTGAGATTCCCCTCCCTAACATTTTGAGGGGTCTTCACTTATGGCCTCCTTGTTACTTGAATGTGGTCCATCTTACTCCATGGGTGCATTGTCTCCAAAATGAAAATAAAACCTCACCACCTATCTCTACTCTCAAATTACAATAAAAGGAAAAAGACATAAAGTAATAAGGCTCAATCTTCATATTGGCCTTAGACAATTACACGGGGCATACCCCGGCCAAAAAAACAGTAATATGGAAAGCCACATAATAAATCACATAACAGTACGCACAAAAGTGAAGCTCCAACCTCAATTGAAAAACGCAACTATAGGGCTCCAACCCCAATTTAAACCATCCATCTGCATAAATTAAAACCATACATAGATCTAAACCCATGATCACCTAACATGCTTTTGCGAGAATTTAAATTTAGCCAATAAATTAAAATTCCCGTTTCAAGTACAAATGACTTAAAACACGACTTGATGCGAGTCTTATTTATAACAGTTTTCAATAAATCCCAAATTTAACAAAAACAAATAAAATTCCAATTAATTTCTGAAAATTAATAATTTTATCAAAATCGTATTTTCCCAAAATATAAACCGTTTCAATTTCTCAAAAATCCCAATTTTAAGTTTTATTAAAAAATTAAAATAAATATTCAAAAATAAAAATTTTAAAATTAAAATAAAAATTGGGACTGGATTGCACGAAACACGAAAAGGCCGGATCACGAAAACGGGGCCCGTACGCGAAAAGGGTCGTGGGAGTTGCAAGCGCGCGCGACAGGCGCACGCATGCTTGCGCGCCTGCTGGGCGCTTCCCTTCCGGGCGTGTGCGGGTGGGCTGGGCGACTGATCCCGCACGCCTTGCGGGATCGTTGCCCAGCCTGGGAGGGACGACCTCGGCAGTCCTGGGCGGGGCGTCTAGGCGCTCCCGGAACACCTCCCGCGCTGTTGCGGGAAGGAGTAGGCGCACGGCCTGCGCGCGCCTAGGACAGGCGGCCGATGCTGCGCGAAGCCCGCCCGCGCGACTCTTTCGCGTGCGGGGTTTCGCGTGTTGTTGTAATCCGGGTTTTGTTTCGTGTTTTCGTTCAAAAGCAAAACCAATCCAAGAAATCCAAAAACAGTTTATACAGTTTCAAATCTAAAATAGTTTTCAAAAATTAAATTTTGCAAAAACCAATTTTCAGAAACTTTTAGGAAAAAATACAGTTTCGTAATTCAGGCTTTCTAAAACAATTACAAATACTCAATCGCATCAAGCCTAAGAATTTCTACCAAATTCAGTATAATTGAGACGAATCAGAAACACGATTAACGAGGTAGCTCTGATACCACTTGTTGGAAAACACGAATCAGAAAGCAGCGGAATTTAAAAAAATTTTCCAACAAAAGGACCTTGGTCTCGCAATCGTGTAACCAAATTCGTAGAGATAGAAAACTTACTTTTCTTTTATTCTTTCTTGAAGCGTTTCAAGCCACCCAAGAACGCTCTTCTCGCGGCTTGACAACCCGTCCCTCGAAAGTCTCTTTCTACTTCAGAATCCATTGTCGGGATAGCACTCCAAACCAACCTAGATTCAATTCATGTTAGGGAAGTTCTTAACAATATAACATAAAGAAAGAAACATGAAACGAGAAAAGCAGGATTGAAACTCCCTTCGAAAACCAGTTTCGCGAAAGTAGAAAACTGCCAGTCACAAAACCCTCGTGAAAAAATTCATCCTTCAGGATATGGACGAACGGTTTTCGCCATCTTCTTTGGTTCGATTTTTTCATTCGTTTCATGTTGGGTTCAGAATCGTTTCATCATCCCTTCTGATCGTTTTGCTTGATCCCCACTTTTCGGTAAAGCTCGAATCTTCAAAACTTCTAACTTGAAGCTCTCTAGAGATAGTCCACCAACTTGGCTACAATCTAACTAGTAAGGATGCTAGTTCTCTAGTTAGTGTTTAGGCTTAACCTAGGGTTTCGTTTATCTTGGAGAAAGGATGGTGTTCAACACATGAACCAAAAGAATTCTCAATTAGCTCTAAAGGGGAGCTCGAGCTCCCCTATATATAAGAGGGGAGTGCCGATCCAAATCCTTGTTGGACAAGGATTTGGTTCCTCTCTCTCTTATTACTTGATCATCAAGTATTTTCCAACTTTGACTTTGAATTCTAATTCAAGTCAACTTTTAAGAGAGCTAAAAATATCCAAACTATTTTTGGATATTTTTATACTTTATTTATTATAAAATAAATAACTTATTTTTATCTAATTAATTAATTCATAATTAATTAACTAGATTATTTTCTCCAAAATTAGACTTTCTTTTTAATTCAAAATTAAACCAAAGTCTATTAAATAATTAACTAATTAATTATTTAATATATATATAATATATATACATACACACGTGTGTGACACGTGTCACAGTGACACGTGTCACTCACGTGAGCCACACGTGTGACTTCACACGTGTGGAACCCTATTGGCCCGATTAACTCGTTTAATCATTTTCAAGCCTCAACTCATGTAACCAAGTTGTTGTGTGTGACCCTCTAGGTTCTCAATTCAATTAGCAGTGACCCTAATTAATTAATTCACTAATTAATTAATCAGTCCACAGATTAAACGACCATAGTCTAGCAACAGGTGTTTATCCCCTAGCTGAATTGGAATGTTCGGATTCGACAGAACCTTTAAGTCATTGATTCATGTGAGATACAATCCTCCTACTTACTATGTCTCAACCAAGATCTAGGGTAAGGGAATAATTAGAACCCTAATAATCTGGTCTTAAAGCTAAGTGCATTTCATATCCATTTGATCTCAATCCAAGAAACCATTTTCTTGATGTCTTGATCTACTGCCTTGGCCAAGGACTCCATATGGCATATGAATGACTTACACAATAAGAGATCACCTTGCAAATGCAAGTGTAGGTCCTTTCTTGATTCTCATTCACTTTCATGAATCACTTGTGCAGCCCCAGTATAAGCCTTGAATCAGTTGTCTAAGGCGACACCCTTTAAAGCTTATACCAAAGACTACAGAGTTAACTCATAAAGTGACATGGAACCTCAAGTCTAAGGATCAATTAATCACATCAATGACTCGTGAGATATTTCCTAATCTGGAAGTTTCCATTTCCTGAAATAGAAACTTCCTTTCCCATTTAGGAATGTTCTCACACGGGGCACCTCAGTGAACTTACTTATTAAAGTAAGCACCCTCATGTATCACGCACGTATCAACTATACACTTTGCACCTCCATGAAACAAGGTGGTCCTTCTTAAGGGCGTGATCCCACAAGCAAGCCTTAGAGGAGTCAGGTTGACACTCCCACTGTCGGAAGGACTCATCGGCTTGGAGTATTTTACTAATCATGACTTATGTGATATAGGGCTCGTTTCATGAACCATTTCACCTAAATGGTAGAGTCCTAAAGTCATCAGGATTAGGGGAGTTCTCATACATGCGCACGTAATGGAAACACACAAAACACGTATTGGCACATAAAGAACTGTTTGCCTATAATCAATCGTATATTATTCAAAGATTGTCTGTGATACAAGAAAAGTCCCAAAGCAGATTACGTCAAATCGGCTTTCTAGGGCACTATTCCTAACATGGGGAAGGGTGTTTCTCTTGAGCCGGCGGAGGTAACCGTCGAAGGTTTCAAGGTCGTGATTAAACCTTGTCTCTTGCGATTTTTGGATAGGTAGGGTCGATCAACCCTTCTAACACCCGGTGTTAAGGTTGGATTATTCTTTGTTTTGCTTTGAAAGCCTTTCGTTTATGGTAGTTTGGATGTGTAACAACATACTCGCCGAGTTGGTTGGTTGTGTATGATCTATGAAACAAGAGTGGACTTCTAAGTATCTAAAACTTGATGTTTGGCCTTTGGCCTAAAATCCTTGTATATATATGTATACCACGGGTAAAGTCTTTGGTTTGCAAAAACCAATCTTGGTTCATGGGTCCTTTCAATTTTGAATAAGTGCTATGCTCTATATGTATATTGGGTGTGTGAGTTAACCCCCTCACTAGTCTCTACGACTAATCCTCGTTGTTTTCCCCTTTTTTTCGCTTTTCTTTTGAGTTTTCAGGTACCTTCTGAGTCGAGCTAGGCGGCAAGTGTATGTCGAGTTTACTTGTGGTGTAGCTCGGGTCTCATGCATATGTAGTGGTTTTAGTACCTTACCTTTGTACACTTTTGAATTATGTAATTCGAATACTTTTGATATTTTGGCCCCGATGGGAATTGTATATGTTGTATATATCCGTTTACAACTTAGCATGACCACTTGAACCCTCTTATTATATGTTATGTGATCTTGGGGATTATGTATGAATGTTTTAACGCTTCCGCTACTCTTGTTTTATTTTGCTCGGTCCTTGAGGGTCTAGGCCGCCTAGCGAGGGTGTGAGTTTTGTGTGTCTCCCGTTCGCTATGGCTGGATTCGGGTGCGAACCATTCATTTCATTACTCGGATTAGACCATGGTGCGGGGGATGTAGCGCCCTTCGCTCCGGGGTGTTACATCCTTACGTGGTATCAGAGCTTTGGGTTGCAAAACCGGAGCTCTGGAGCCGTGATTGAGTTTGTCTAGGTCGTTCGGTTTAGGACAATGTGATTCTTTGCATTCACTCGCATTCTTATGTGACTTATTTATCTAAATTCATGACATTTAATTTCATGAACATGTACTGAACCACATGCATCGATATTTCTTGAAATTGTGATTTTCAGGATGCCCCCACGAAGAAGAGTGGATAGGGAGCAAATACCCGATCTTAATCATCCTCCACCACAAGGGCAAGGACCACCTCTTCCACTGCCCTTGAATGCCGAGAATATTGTACAAGCTCTCTTGAATCAACTGAGCAGAATCAGAGGAATAACCCTCAATGGGACGGGTAAGAGGGATAAGTAACTCCGGCCTTCAAGGTGTTCAAAAACAATAACCCGCCTAAATGGTATGGAGGCGATGATATCAAAGCTGAGGAATGGTTATCAGAGATTACGGGAATCTGGGAAATCTGTCCCGCTCCTTCTCATGAGAAAGCCGTTTGCAAGGCCCGGTTTATTCAAGGTCCCGCATTGAATTAGCTCAAGGCTATGAGAGCTTGATTAAAGAGGAGTGGAGAGGAGTTCAATTGGGAAAGTTTTACAAGAGAGTTTCGTCATAAGTATATCCCGCCAAGTGTCCGTGAAAGAAGACTCCAGGAATTCTCGGAGTTGAACCAAGGAAACAGAACCGTGGAAGATTATATCATGGAATTCGAGAGGCTTGCCCTGTATGCCCCTCACATTACAAATGATGATACTCAGAAAGCTTGGAATTTTATACATAGATTAAGGTATGAGATTCAGAATGGTTTACAAGCTGTAACCGTGGATACTTGGGAGAAGGCTACTCGAAAGGTTCTTAAAGTGGAAGCTAATCAGCTGAGATTGAGGCCCCCAACTTATTCTTCGGGGCAAGGTTCGGGTTCTAATTTGGGCAAGAGGCCTGCATCACAAAGTGGGCCTCTGGTCTTCAAAGCCCAAGGTTCTAATATTTCTAACAAGAAAGCCCGACCCCCTTCTCCAGCTCTACCGGCGCCGATACAATGTGCTTAATGCAAAGGCCCTAATCACACCGAGGAGACATGCCGGAAGAAACTTAAGAGATGTTATAAATATGGTGAAGCCGGCCATTTGATCAACGCTTGCCCGCAAATGAGAGTCCCTCAGGCTCGAGCTCCTCAACCCTTGAACGTGATGCCTCCGAGAGCCCCTATCCAAGCAAGAGCTTATGCTTTGGAAGGAGAATGTGGAAGTGGATGCCAATGCCGTTATTGAAGGTACCATTAGCATACATGGCATTCCATTACATGCATTGTTTGATCAGGGAGCAACACATTCATTTATTGCTTCTCGGCTTGTTCATACACTCTCCTTGCCTGTTTCTTGCTTTGATGATACCTTTGTTGTTACTTCTCCTCTTGGTGGTAATTTGGTTACGAATTGTGTTTATCATGGTTGTCCGGTGGTTGTGGAAGATGAAGAGTACCCGGCTGATTTGGTTGAAATGCCTATAAAGAAATTTGGGGTGATTTTGGGGATGGATTGGTTGTTTCGACACCGAGCTAAGATGGATTGTTTTGAGAAGAAGGTTATTTTGGGTTCTACGGTGTTCTCGGGCCAAAGGTTGAAGACTTGCCCGTTTATTTCCTTTATGGAAGCTAACAAGATGTTCTGGGACGGTGTGACGGGCTATGTGGCTTATCTTTTGAACAAGCCAAGAGATAAGCCAAGCTCGAAAAGACCGAGATTGTGAAGGAATTTCCCGATGTCTTTCCAGAGAGTTTGAGGTCTTTACCTCCGAATCGAGACATTGAGTTTGTAATCGATCTCTATCCCAGATCGGAACCGTATGCGAAGTCTCCCTATAGGATGGCTCTAGCTGAATTGAAGGAGCTGAAGGCGCAACTTGATGAGCTCTTAGAATGTGGTTACATCCGCCCGAGTGCTTCTCCGTGGGGTGCTCCCGTCCAGTTTGTAAAGAAGAAGAATGGGACATTACGGATGTGTATTGATTACCGTGAGCTGAACTGGTTAACGGTTAAGAAAAAATACCCACTTCCTTACATAGAAGAGTTGTTTGATCTTCTTCAAGGTTGGTGTGTCTACTCTAAGTTGGATTTGAGGCAAGGGTATTATCAATTGCATATCCGAGAAGAATTTGTACCGAAGAAGGGTTTCAATACTCGGTATGGGCATTTTGAGTTTGTGGTAATGCCTTTTGGTCTTACTAATGCCCCAGTTGCGTTTATGGACATGATGCACCGGATATTCCGGCCTTACCTCGATAAATTCGTGGTCATCTTTATAGATGATATTTTGGTGTATTCGAGGTCCGTGGAAGAGCATACACAACACTTAAGGATGGTTTTACCGACACTTCGAGAGCACCGATTGTATGCCAAGTTCAGTAAGTGCGAGTTTTGGTTGGATCGAGTTTCTTTCTTGGGTCACTTCATCTCGGGAAAAGGTGTAGAAGTGGATCCGGTGAAGATGGAGACGGTTCTGCTTTGGAAGCAACTGAGGAATGCCTCAGAAGTGAGAAGTTTTCTGGGATTAACAGGGTATTATAGGCGCTTTGTGAAAGATTTCTCAAAGGTTGCCTCGTCGTTGACCCGGTTAACAAAGAAAGAGGCTAAATTCGAGTGGGATGAGGTGTGTGAGAAGAGTTTCCAAACTCTTAAGGAGAAGTTGACTACAGCACCAGTTTTAACCTTACCCTAAGGTTCAGAAGGTTACTCAGTCCACACCGATGCTTCGAAGGAAGGGCTCGGTTGTGTTTTGATGCAAAATGGCAAAGTAGTAGCCTACGCCTCAAGGAAGTTAAAGGATCACGAGAGAAATTATCCCACTCATGATTTGGAACTCGCGGCGGTAGTGTTCGCTTTGTTGAAGTGGCGTCACTATCTCTACGGAGCTACTTTTGTTGTGTTTACCGATCACCAGAGTTTGAAGTAATTGTTCATCCAAAAGGATTTGAATGTAAGGCAACGACATTGGGTGGAATATCTTGAGGATTATGATTGCCAAATTCAATACCATCCGGGTAAAGCCAATGTAGTTGCGGATGCTTTGAGCCGCAAAGCTAGTGTTTCGGGTTTGGAATCGAGTTTGAGCAAGAAGGTTTCGGTAACTTTAGTTTCAGAAGCTCGCCTAGCAAATATCTCTGTTCAACCGGTTTTGAGGCAAAGATTGATCGAAGCTCAATCTAATGATCCGGAAATACAGAGATTGGTGGCGAGAGCAAGGATTGATCCAGAGACTCAGTTTGGGTTCGATGATTCGGGTTTGTTTCAATTTAAGGCATGGGTTTGTGTTCCGGAAGAGTTGAAGAGGTTAGTTTTGGACGAGGCACATAAGTCAGCCAATACGGTACATCCCGGTACCACCAAAATGTATAGAGATTAGAAGACTCTATATTGGTGGAATGGCTTGAAGAGAGATATCGCTAATTACGTGAGGAGATGTCAAACGTGCCAAGTGGTGAAAGCCGAACACCAAAAGCCGGGAGGAACTCTCCAACCACTTCTAATTCCCGAATGGAAGTGGGAGCAAGTGACAATAGACTTTGTGTCCGGCTTGCCAAGGACCAAAGGAGGTTTCGACGGGGATATGGGGTTATTATTGATCAGTTGACGAAGTCGGCCCATTTTCTCAAAGTCCGAATGTCCGATAAGGTGCCTAAGCTCGCCCGGTTGTATCGGAAAGAGATTGTCAGGTTACATGGTGCACCGTTCAGTATTATTTCAGATAGGGATCCTCGGTTCACATCAAATTTTCGGCAAGAGTTGGAGAAATGTTTGGGAACGAAACTTCAGTTTAGCACTGCTTTTTACCCACAAACGGATGGTCAATCTGAGAGGTTAATAAGATATCTTGAGGACATGCTTCGTGCTTATGCCTTAGATTTTCAGGATTCGTGGGATGAGCAGTTGGATTTGGTCGAGTACGCCTACAATAACAATTTTCAGTCCTCAATTGGTATGGCCCCGTATGAAGCTCTCTATGGGAGAAAGTGTCGGTCCCCTCTCTTTTGGGATATTGATGAGTGGAGATGGTCTAAAGATGGAAAGCTCGAGAGAGCTAAGAAACCAAAGGAAATTCAAGATACCATTGAGAAAGTGAAGGTGATTAAACAGAGGTTGAAGGCGGCACAAGATCGACAAAAGAGTTATGCGGATAAGAGAAGACGTTCCTTGGAATTTGAAGTCGGAGATAAGGTCTTTTTAAAGGCATCTCCTAAAAAAGGGATTGCTCCGATTGGTAAAGGTTAGAAGCTTAACCCACTCTACTTAGGCCCCTTTGAGATCCTTGATCAAGTTGGGGAAGTAGCATACCGACTTGATTTGCCACCGAGCTTAATCGGGATTCATAATATTTTCCATATCTCTCAACTCCGGAAGCATTATCCCGATGAGTCTTCTGTTCTACCGGTTGAAGAGGTGCAACTTGAGCCGGATTTGACAATCAAGAGGCATCCGATTAAGATTTTGGACCGAAAGATGCAAGAATTGAGAAACCGGCAAATACCTCTTGTTAAGGTGTTGTGGCGAGATCAGAAATCCGAGGAAGCCACGTGGGAGACAGAGTCTAAGATGGTACAGTTGTATCCGGATCTTTTAAAGGATGGGAGGTTGTAACATCCCGATCATCCGGATCTACAAGTATGCCTTTACGGGGTGTTACGTGTGCAATTTATTTATTTAAATATACCGTTTGAATTACTTTTAATGCTTATTTGTTAATTTGGAATTTACTTGTTTAGCTCCTTTTTGAATACCTTGAATGTTTATGTTCTTTTGCTTGAGTTTTGCTCTCTACGTGCTCGGATTTGATTTTGATTTTGTGAATTCTTGATATATGTGAACTATGTGAGTTATGTACGTGTTAGCATGCTCGTTATGTAGTTTTGGGTTCGCTTGTTCGAGTTTTGTGTTCGTTTTGCTTTTCGGAACCTAGAGGACGGTTAAAGGGCATTTAGCGCACCTCGGGTTCCGGGCGGCGTATCTTGAGCTAGGGAATTAGGATTCGAATTTCGGAAGAGGCGTTGCACTTGTGAAGAGATTTCTAAGCTTTGGAGCCTAACCTCACACTTTTCTAAGCCCTTTTAGACCCCCAAAAACCGACTGGAACGACCCCTTGTGACAATAATGACCCCTTTTGTTGACTAGTCTCACTTGTGGGACCCCAATTAACCCCAATTAAGCCTTAACCTTGACCTCTATGATCCTAACTTAGCTCTAACCCTTTCCCAAACCCCCCATACCGAACCAATCCCAAGAAAGAAGGAGAAAAGAAGCCCCAACTTCAGCTCTTAAGGAGAAACAAGGAAGAAGAAGACTACTATTCCAAATTTGAAGGTTTTGAGCAATCCACCCCTTCATTTCTTATCAAATTTAAGAGGTAAGTATATTTTTTAGTCCTCCTTGCTTATGTGGTTCTTTTAAGTGTAGTATCTTGAGCTCTAACCTTGATTTGCATGAGTGTTGGCATTTAATGTGAATAGTAAGGTTTTAGGGGATTTTATCAATTCAAGCTTCCTTCCTTGTGATTTATTTGAGTTTCATGCATGACATGAGCTTCTATTACATCCTTTTTGAGTTATTTGAACTTGGTTTATGTATTAGAAATGAATCCATGCTTCCACCATTGTTGATTTTTGAGTTTTTGGATGATTTTGCCCCTTTAACCTCCTTTGCTTGAATTGTTGCATCTTTGAGCCATTATATGACTTGGATTGCTTGGTTTATTACTTCCTATACCTACCATTATGTGTTTCCTTGGTCCCTTGTTGGTTTGGTTGAGTTTTGGAGGAGTTTGGAGCTTGAGATTTTGAAAATTTGGCCTCCGGAGCAAACCCACGGCCGTGGATTTTGTGCTTTGATAAATCCAAGCCCGTGGATTTGGGTAGCTGAATTTGGGGACTTTATGTCTTCATATCCACGGCCGTGGATAATCCTTTTGAAAAAAATCCACGGCCATGGATGTGGAGCAGGCCTATTTTTTGCTCCGAACTTCGTTCTCCTATTTCGCTTTGTTTTCCTTTCGTTTCCCCACCCCTTTCTTGGTCCCTTACCTTGTTTACTTGTATTTTATGTGTTGTATTTGTGTTGTGCTATGTGTTTTGTTGTTCTTTTCCAAGTTGTGAATTCATTTGTTTAGAAATGTGCAAGTCTTGCTCTCATTGTTACTTTGTTACACTTATGGCATCTCATACGCATCAAACGCATTCATATGCATTTACCGAGCATCAATGTGGTTCATGTTGAGTCTAAGAGTACCTCTTATGGTTTGTTTTGTTCAGAGGATCTTCCCGAAGAAGAAAAGGTTGCCCCTTGAGTGCCCGGTTAACTCTTTTGTCTCCGCTACCCATGTTAAGGTGTTTTATTTCTTTTAGTTATTTGAGCTACAACCCCTATATGGTTTGAAGCCTCGCATGCGAATTATATATATTATATGATAGATACGTGTATGATATATATATGTTGTGGGCTTGTCCCGTTTGTTATAAGACTTTGAAAACACTTTGTATACGTATATAAGCTATTTTGCCTTTTGTTTTTGAAAAGTTTGGTTAACTGTGAGTGTGCGTGTGTAAGCGTGATATGTGGCTTTGAAAGATAAGCTTTGCTAAGTATGATTTTTATGATAAGTTTTGGGCCCCGGAGAGTGGTATGGTAATCTCGGGATGGCCGTGGGGTCGCCGAGCTCTGTCATCAACATTCTCCATTTGAGAGTCTCACCCAACCTCGGGAGGTTTGGGGAAGGTGTTTCTTTTGAGCCGATGGAGGTAACCGTCGAAGGTTTCAAGGTCGTGATTAAACCTTGTCTCTCGCGATTTTTGGATAGGTAGGGTCGATCAACCCTTCTATCACCCGGTGTTAAGGTTGGATTATGCTTTGTGTTGCTTTGTTATGCCTTTCGTTTATGGAAGTTTGGATGTGTAACTCGTACTCGCCGATTTGGTTGGTTGTGTACGATCTATGAAAAAGAGTGGACTTCTAAGTATCTAAAACTTAATGTTTGGCCTTTGGCCTAAAATCCTTGTATATATATGTATACCATGGGTAAAGTCTTTGGTTTGCAAAAACCACTCTTGGTTCATGGGTCCTTTCAATTTTGAATAAGTGCTATGCTCTATATGTATATTGGGTGTGTGAGTTAACCCCCTCACTAGTCTCTAGGACTAATCCTCGTTGTTTTCCCCTTTTTTTTGCTTTTCTTTTCAGTTTGCAGGTACCTTTTGAGTCGAGCTAGGCGGCAAGTGTATGTCAAGTTTACTTGTGGTGTAGCTCGGGTCTCATGCATATGTAGTGGTTTTAGTACCTTACCTTTATGCACTTTTGAATTATGTAATTCGAATACTTTTGATATTTTGGCCCCGATGGGAATTGTATATGTTGTATATATCCGTTTATGACTTAGCATGACCACTTAAACCCTCTTATTATATGTTATGTGACCTTGGGGATTATGTATGAATGTTTTAACGCTTCCGCTACTCTTGTTTTATTTTGCTCGGTCCTTGAGGGTCTAGGCCGCCTAGCGAGGGTGTGAGTTTTGTGTGTCTCCCATTCGCTATGGCTGGATTCGGGTGCGAACCATTCATTACGTTACTCGGATTTAACCATTGTGCGGGGGGATGTGGCACCCTTCGCTCCGGGGGGTTACAATATATATATCTATAGTTTTCAAACCTTAATGATTTTCAACCGATTTTCTGAGCTGGACCAATTGATTATTTTGGCGAGTACATTGTTCACTGTGGGGCCGAGGGTAGTGTATTGAGCCAATCGGGAAAGTAAGGGCTGACGGGTAACTCTTGCACTATCCTCACCATTTTGGGATGACCCTTGAATCCACCAGGAGGTTTGGTGGAGGAAGGAATCCCATGCGTGGGAGTCATGTTCCCGACGTACACCATGACTACATGGTTGGGCCTTGCAAACCCACCATCACCCGGAGGACGAAGGGTTCATGAAACAGCTTCTTGTGCATTGTAATAAATTTGCATGATCACCATTGAATTGTAATCCTGATTGTCATGATTGTTCACTGTCGGAGTAAAGGTTGGAGACTTGCCCTCACTCGCCGGGCCACTGATTGATTGAAACTATAATAAATATTAAACTTGATAGTTGTAACCTCGGGCCATATTATATCTTATTTCTTTAATCATATTGTTTCTTTCACAAAACATTACCCGAGATTATAACTTGCACGTATGTGTACTTATAATTATTTAAACCCCTCACTCAGTCTTTTGTAGACTGACATCTCACATTTTCATGTTTGTAGGGTTCCTGCTAGGCGGGATCGAGTCGGTCTTTCATTTTTGGGTCTAGCACTTGTCTTTCTCATTTTTTTGTACATTTTGATGCATATCTATTACTTATAATTGTTTTGGAGAATTGATATTTTACCTATATGGATATGATGGAATTGAACTTGATATGGTGGCATTGAAATGCTAATGGAATGTATATGTTTATTAGGCTTCCGTTATATTTTGATGCATCGTTGTTATTTAATTGAGGGTTAGTCCCGCCTAGCTAGTGAGTCATTTTTTTTATTGTCTCCCGTTCGCTATAGGCTTGATTCATGTATGGGTGTTCGTTCCATATGTGGATTGAACTATAGTGCCGGGGATGTGGCTACCTAGCGTTCCGGGTGCTACACCAAGCCCCTTTTCTCCTCTGCCCATAGAGACATCCTGTAAGGAGTTTTAGATAATGGCACGGCGTCCTGATACAAGTCGATCACAAACTCAATTTCCCGTTTAGGAGGTAAAGACCCCATGTTCTCCAGGAAAACCTCGAGGAAATCTTTCACCACTTCCGTCTCCTCAAGTTTAGCCTAATCTTTTGGCTTGTTAAGGAGATAGGCTATAAAACACAAAGCACCAGCACGAACCAAATTTTGAGCCTCGGTGAAAGACAACAGAGGAAGCATCTTCAAACTTGAACCCACAACCACGTCTGAACCCAGCTGGACTCTTTTAGCTTGACAATCAACCGTAGCAAAATGCTTGAATAGGCAATCCATACCCAAAATTGCACCATACCGACTCATCTCAACAATGTCCGTCAGAAAGTCACGACCCTCAATGCTCAATGTAACTCCCTTAAACACCCAATCAGAAACAAGCCCCCCGCCCCGGTGGCCAAACGGGGAACTAATCACAAAGCAAGCAGAAGTACACAAAACAGGCAAGCACAACATAGCAGCTATACCACGTGAAAGAAAATAATGCGTGGCTCCAAGATCAAATAATGAATGTATGCTCGTGCCATGAATGTATATGGTATGTTCCTACGGCAGCGGGATCAACTTCTACATCCTGCTTCTCACTATCAATGGCATAAGCTCTAGCCCGGACCAATTGCCTCGGAACTCCATTCGAGCCTGGCTTGTACTGGGCACATCCACTCAATTGGTGCTCCATGGATCCACATATCAAACAAGCACCAAGGCGACATCGACAAGTCTCCCATGTGTTAATGGGACCTCCACAATGAGTGCAAGGCTTGGATTATTGAGGTGGCAGAGGTACTCAGGGTGGTGGTAGTGTCGGACCCACCGTTTTGGCCTTCTTCCAAGGGCCTTTACCAATGGGAGCTTTGGTGGGTGGAGACATCGTATATGCGGGCCTCTTGGATCCAGATCCCGAACCTTATCCCGGGTGTTGTGATCTAGGGATGGGGTCATTCTTCCGATACTCCTCTTCTTGGACAAGGGCACGTTGGACGGTATCGACAAATGATTCGAAGTTGTGCCCGACTTGTCCATGCCTTAGTTCCTTTCTCAAACCAGCAATGAACTTCCTAGCCTTCTTCTTCTCATCCCTTGTGATTTGCAGAGCATACTTCCTGAGCCTATTGAAGGCGGCCAAATATTGAGCTACGGATCGACCCCCTTGCTTCAAATCCATGAATTCTTGCTCCTTTCTCTCTCGCACTACTTCGGGAACAAAAGCCTCCCGAAACTCTCTCTTGAAAACATCCCATGTCAATTCTTCCCCGGCTACCTCTAACTTCTCCCGAGGCCTCTCCCACCAATCGAATGCTTCCCAACCAAGTTAGAAAATGGCAAACTGAGATCGCTCAAGTGTGGTGAATTTTCATATATTATAGACCCTTTCCAAGTGAGATAGCGAATCATCCGTGGTACGCGCGAATCTAGGGGGATTATAGTTGAGGAAAATCCCATGAGAATCCCTAACCAATGGTGGTGGTGATGGCGGTTGAACCTGTTGCGGTGGTGGTGGTGGTGGAGCTTGATCCCTCCTTTGTTCAACATAATTATACACGGCCTCTATAAAATTTTCCATATTCATGTGGGGCGGTTGTTGTTGTTGACGTCTGGGAGGTGAGGGAGATCTCTATCCCGGTGTACGGGTCGACCACGAGGCATCTACAAATAGACATTGAGAAATGCGTGTTGAGGTTAGACAATATCCATGAAGTGCAATCAAGATGTATCAAATAATATGTAACAATTAAGTCTAGAATAGTCACATAATAATGGAGACTTCCAAATTGACAAGTAATTCCTAAGTCGTACGACCTAGACCTACAAGACACGACTCAAGAGCCCTGTTTTGAGACCTAAGCTCTGATACAACTTTAGGATGTAGAACCGCATCGATAGGCGCTACATCCCCCGCACCATTAGTCCAATCTACACATAAAATGGGTTTCCATACATGAATTAAACACGTGGTGAACGGGTGACAAGACAAAGTAACTCAACCTAGTTAAGCGGGGCTAACGCTTAACTAAATACATAATGATGCAATCAAATAAAGGCGGAAGCATAAGTATTAAATTAGAATAATAAGGTGTTCAACTCCAACATACAATCCATAATTACAACAACAATGGACTACATGGCCCAAAATATTATAATTACTCCAAAATAGAGTGATACATAGTCCAAGATATCATAGCAGCAAAATGTAAATGATGAACATGAGACGTGCTAGACCCAAAATAAAGACTCCTTAAGACTTTATTCCCCGCCTAACATACCTGTAAAAGATCTAAAAACAACATGGGATCAGTCGAAAGACTGAGTGAGGGGTATAACTAGATATATCATATGCACATGCAATTCATAACTCCGATTAAAGTTTTGTGAAGTCCCAAGTGGGAGAGTAGGAAAATACATCGCTCGGAATTATGAATATCAATTAATTACGTTACAATTTTTTAATAAAATATGTGGCCAAGCGAGAGGACAATTCATGCACGTTCATAAACATAACATAATCGTAATCATGATCGTAATCGTAATAAAAATATAGTTTTCCATCCTTCTTCCTCCGGGCCAGTGGAAGGGTTTGCAAGGCCCTACCACCTCGTTGGTCCGTATTGAGTGGGGGGGATCATGACTCCTACCCGCTCCTTCATTGACGTAACACCACCGGCTTAAGAATAGCTCACCTTCCACACTACATGGTCGCGTGAGAAATTTTTAAAGGGTACTCTATGTGAATAGATGGTCTAATGGCCCAATGCCGTACAGGTTTCCACGCAGATTTTTCCTCGGGCCCAATAATACGTGAATGATTTTCGCTAAAACATTTTCGTGAAAACATTTGAACAATGATTCATTTTCGAAATATAAGTATAAATAGTATATTTTGGCTAAACTTTTCACACGAGATATTATGGGTTCTAAATAGTTAGAAATAAAACCTCACCTTGACAAAAGAGAGTAAAGAGAGAAGCCTACGGACCCTGCTCCTCAACCACGGGATCGAGCTCTGTGTAAGAAATACAAGTGTACATAAGACCCTAGACTTATGAACCAAATAATCGACGAACGGCATGTTATGAGATGCTATGTTATGAGATATTGATGCGAATAATTTATGAAAATGTTGATGTGCACAATTAATGCAAACAAGTGCAATTGAAATGCATATGGTAGCACTTAGTCGCTTACGAACACTTAGTGTATTTAAACACTTAAAACATACCATAAAATTATAAAACATATCATATTACATTAATTCATATTCATAGTAGATCATAAACCAAGTTAGGATCATACTCGGGGTGGGTAAAGAATAAGGAAACGAAAGGAAAGCAAGCAAAACAAGCTCGGAACAAAAGTAGCCACTGAAGGGGCGGTCCCCGCCCGGTGAACCTGTCCAGAAAGCTTCTGCCTCAGGGTCCCCTCTCGGGGACGTTTCAGGCCTAAAAGTTCCCCCCCAGGGGAACCTGTCTGGGCGAGGGAAAAAACAGCAACAGGGCATAACACGAGAGAAGACCAAAAACCATCTCAAAACTCAACTAATTCAAGCAAAAATCAAGACACAAGTTCATAACACTTATGTACACATTATATCTCAAGTAGGCATCATATAACACGAGTTTGCATATACAAAATCACCCACAACTATTCACAAAACCCTCAAATATATACAAGTTCATTAAATACTTCAACTACCAAGGCATAGTTGCATTAAATTCATAATCTCACATATATATACACATACACATGCTTAGAAACAAGAATCCATACTCAAATCACCAAAGCCCTAACTAGTCAACACACACACACACACACACACACACACACATATATATATATATATATATATATATATATATATATACACCATCCTTGAAATGGAGATGAAGGAATGGATGAAAATGAAATGATGGAGATGATGAAAATGATGATGAAGTATGCTTGGCTCCTCCTTTTCTTCTTCCTCTTTTCTTGGATCAAAATGGAATGTGTGTAGTGTATGAAGAGATTGAGAGAGAAGGGTGGTTGTGTGTGTGTTATTTGTATGTATAAAGTGTAATGAGTGATATATGGTATATAATATACATATAAGTACATGTACTTAATCTATAAAATATAATATATGTATGAATGTATGTATCATGAATATATATAAAGTATTGAATATTATAAGGTAATAGATAGATAGATGGATATATAAAAGTTAGAAAATTATACAAGTGTTTATGAAATGAAATGAATGAGTTTTATGGGATATATATGTTATGAAATGAAAGAAAAAGGAATATAATTTTAATGTTCACATAAGTAAAATAAATCGCATATTTTCACATAATTCACATAGACACGTAATTCAATTAAAGCATGCAAAGCTTCTAACTCTCAAAGCTCACACGTAAGGCGCGCGTACCTATACGACGAAAACACGGGGCGTCGCAGCTACTCCTATCCTTTTCCACAACTTATCTAGATTAATAATCCTTGGACAAAAATCGTCATAAGTGTTGGGAAAACGAGAAAGAAATGCAGCTAAAATTTAAAATTTTCTCCCAATAAGTTTGAATCGAATCTTTCAATTCCTATTCCCATATTCGTAGAGATTAAGAAACTCACTTAAATAGTAGCTTTCTTGACACGTTCTAGCCGCCCAAGAACGTTCTTCGTGCGGCTTGATCCCCAAAAGCTCATTCGAATCTTTCAAGACTTCACGATAGTAGCCCTCTAGAGAATTAGTCCACCAACCGTGGCCACGATCCGAATAGGGAATACTAGTTCTATATTCTGTGTTTAGGCTTTAGGGTTTAGTGTATAATTTGGAGAAGGAGAATTTGCTATCATCATCCCATGGGGTTCGAACCCTATATATTTATGGGCAAGGGGTTCGAACCCCTCTTCCTTGTTGGCCAAGAATTCCAAACACTTTTGGAAAGGGATTTCTTGCTTGGAGACCAAGTTTCTTACTTTTACCAAAAGTCTCCTTTTGACCAACTTGTCAAGCAAGAATAATATCTAACTCTCTTAGATATTTTATTTTACTTCATAATTAATTGTTTATTAGACTTTAATTCTCCAAATTAGGACTTTAATATTATTTGAAAATTAAATCAAAGTCCATTAAATAATTAACACATTAATTATTTAATATATACACATATATACACGTGACTACACTCATACACATGTTCCACAGTGTGCTTCACACATGTGGACCCCACCATTCTCCTAATGGTTCGATCAACTCGTTTAATCGATTTAATGTAGCACCCCAAACGGAAGGCGCCACATCCCCCGCACTCAGACCCGACTCGTATATGAAATGGGAAATCCATACAAGTGCCAAATCAGAGCGAACGGGGACTCACTCACTCACTATGCTAACTCGGTTCGAAGTTCAATTCTTGGCCGCTAACTCCTTTTGTTCTCCGAATACCTTTTTACCTAATTATTCCATTTTCATCCTCGGTTAAATTGACTCCCGTGCCATTCTCCGTGTTATATGATAGCTTCATCAAGCTGTTATTGTCTAGCATTCTTATAACAGTGTAGCACCTTTTTATCATTTCAAGGAACTCTTGAATGATAATCGCCTTTTTTGTAGGATTCTCATCTTTGATCAAAGTATACTCGATCCACTTAGAAGGATCATTGTTTGGATCATTGTTTCCTCCCATGTCATCCCATTTCTTTTAATTTTTAACTTGGCTCAAGATATACCTCACTATGGTTTTAGGAGTCTCTATTTGAGAAACTTCGAAAATACGAGATTTAAGATATTGCAGATTTTTGTTCACGTGGTTCTGATAGAGGGTTTCAGAAAGAATCCCTTTTTCTTGAGGTTCCAACTCTCCCCAAGTGAGGTCTAAACATCGGCTTCATGTTGCTTCCCAGCCGACTCTCCCCCTTAAGAAAATAAAAATTTTAAAATTTAACTCCTCGAACTTGTTCACCACTTCTCAAATTGAGGATTCTCTTCTTTCAATTTCGCTTGAAGTTCGGATTGGATTGTCCACCTGCTCAAAACTTTCCTATGACGACTGAGGGAAACATGGCAACACACTAATGACAAGTTCCCTCGATCCTGAGTAAACTCCAGAATATACCAAAATCATGGATCAACGGGTAACCGTGAATTCTCAAAATAGCACCGGACTTCGAATAACACCGAATATTCCCAATTGCAAAAGAGTGATAACTGATGACACAGAAATATTCCTTTCCCCCCCCCCCCCTTGATTCGGTAGGACTCAAGTTGATGCGATCATAGAAACATAAAATGGATAGAGAGGAGAGCATCCTGACAATTAAACACTAAGTAATACATGTTGGGTTAAAATGCCAATGCACATATCACACCCGTAATTAATTAAAGACGTATCACCTTGGAACAATTACAATAATTAAAGAAAAGCACATAAATAAAGGAATTTAAATAATTTAAACAATATACTTGGCATGTAGCGCCCCCACTTTGCTGGTAGAGAGCGGCGCCCTAACCCCCGCACTGAAGCACCCCTCAAGTAATGGTGTGAGCCATCACTCAAGAAATACCCCAGCGAACGGCATATCCATTAACGATTAACAAATAGTGTTTAACTATGTGGCTTACGCAGTGGAAAATCAGAGTATTTTAAAACTTTTCAAATCATGTGCGTGATGGCATATAAACAAGCAAGTACTGATCGTTAAGCAGAAGAGACTATTAACATCACTGTATCAATTGAACGTTGTCACGGGAGCATAAGATAGCAATTGTAGCAGTATCCAAGTAGCAGAAGGATTATTACAAAAGCATAAGGTAAAGTATCAATGCAGCCATATAACATATGCAGGACACAAAATAGATTAATAAAGTAAAGTCCTGACTCAAACAAAATGAACACTCTAGAGCTTCAAGATACCTCTAGACTGCGGCTGCAAGACCTGAAACCATGAGACCAGAAAATAGGTAGAGGTGTTAGTCAAAGTGACTAAGTGAAGGATATTTTTAAAAGAAAGTACTTAAAGTAAACGTTTGAAGTGAAGTTCATAAGGTAAAACCTTTAATGCAAAGCTTTGAAGAAGAACTTAAGAATAATTTCAAGTGATAAAACCCTTTGATGCAATGCTATAAGTAATGAGAGTTTTCAAAACACTTTCATGAATGCTGTCACACGCGCACACATATGCTACGATTTGGTTCATATGATTTTCATAAAACGGGATAAGGGTAGGGAACAACTTTGCAAGATATGAACCAACTTTATGAAAACAATGATGCCCGCAAGCTAGGCTTCTCCATGCTTACTCCAGAAAACATGACCATTGATAGGGTGTCGGACCGAGATCAACAACACCCTAACACATACACACATGCACCATCCTCCACCAAGTTTCACTTCGGGGAGCGACCCCTAGGTGACCATTAACCATTGATTTGGGAATAGATTTGCGGTCCATTCCCGACAATTGTCCTGACTTAACCAAACCTCCTGATTAAAGTCGGTATCAATCGCCTAGTATGGCGGCTGGTATTAGTGATGTCGTTGGTGCTCACCTCCCGAGCATCACCTCTACACATAACGGCCGGGCCCATACGATTAACCATTGATTGCTTGCACCATTGATGACATCCAGAATAAATCCGAATGTATGAACCATTGAACATATGCATTGAACCATTGAACCATTGATGCAATACTTTGAAAACATTGAACCATTGACGCATTACTTTGAAAACATGAACCATTGATGCATTACTTTGAAAACATTGAACCATTGATGCTGTACTTTGAAAACATTGAACCATTGATGTTGTACTTTGAAAACATGTGCCCTTGATCAATGAATATGGATAGGTCTGGGTTCTCTGAAGAATCATCCCTTATAAAGGGTATTTCAAAACAAGAATGTAAAGCACTAGGCTCAGAGTCTCAAAACAATTGAATCATTAAGTATTCATGGTTCCAGTTGAAAACATTTATAACCTCACCTATTAATAACAATAGGTAGGATAGATTATGCAGTTCCCTGGGGATTCCAGTGCTCAACCTTAACTCCTGTAAGTGTGTACTAAGGTGAGCTAAGACACACTTCTATCACGATGCACATAAACATATAAAACAAGTACAGAACATGTAATGACAAGAGAGTAATACCATTTAAGGTATTAGAGAAGGATAACACACAAAAGAATCCTTAAAGTGAGTTATCATTAACGTGGGACTATCATCTTACTATAATCGATTAGGAATTAATCAAATTATGAATCCTATCGCAAAACCTTAGGTTATAAAACAAGTCCTCGAAAGAAAACACATTTTGAAATCACATTTTAGACCCCGGATTTGAAAACCCTAAGTGTAAATGTCTATTAAGAAAGCACAAGTTTTAATTCACTTTTACTATTCAAAAGTACTATTCACATTTACTATTCCAGATTACTATTCACGGATTACTATTCACAGGTTACTATTCACTTGTCGGGTCAAAGGGTCGGGTCAAACCCACACACTAAACACACACTCATGCACACACACGAGCACATTCACACACACACGGCATGCACACACACACCCTAATCCAATTATGATCTCGATTATAACCTATAGTTTCAAGTTCATGTTATTATAAGCAAGTGTGATCTAGGTTAAAGGCATAACCTATGGTTAAGAGGTCTAATTAAAGCATAACATCAAGTTATGAAACACTATGCTATCTTAGGTTATAACATGTGACACTATCAAAGTGTATAACATATGATCAAGTTCTATTCCATTAATCCACATCATATCATAAGCTCAAGTCATAATATATGAGTCATGTAGCATTGTAACAATGTAATAACATATCATAGACATAAGTCATAGCATATCAAGACCATTAATCATGTAACATTTATCAATTGAGACCATATAGTAACATGTAACAAGTTATGATATAATTGATCATAGGTTACTATTCCATTGCATAACATGCTTGAACATAATTTAAATATCATAATCATGCATCAATTATCATCATCTAATAGCTCCATAACATGATCATACCATATACTAAAGCAATTCATAACATTTCATAGCATATACTAAACAATTAAATCATAATTCACTACTAACAAACATATCATAAAAACTATATAATAAATGCATAAAATAAAATCCTATATGGCTTAGGGAAGACCCTAAGACCCAACCTAAACATAATATAAACATACCATAACATAAAAACATAAACTAAACTAAAACATAACATAAACTAAAGCATAAAAATAAAACAAATAACCTAGCTAACAAAAGGGGGGGGGGGGGGGGGGAGACGGCAAGAGGGGGAGAGGAAGAGAAAGAAAGGGAGTTGTTAACAAAACAAATGAGCAAGGAATTCAATGGCATGAGGGGGGTATTTATAGGTGTTGGGAAGCCCCTCACCTTGGAAATAAAATGTAGAGAAGGGTAGGAGAGCAAAATGGTAAAACTTCTCTTGGAAGCTAACTTTGTTCTTGAAACTAAAATGGGACTGCTGGGGGTATTTCTGTAATTTCGTCCCCCAAGACTCAAGGATAAGTGGCTGGAATTTTAACCATTCCGATGGCAAGAAAATTAGCTTCGAAACGCATATTCATTCGTCGAAATCGGATTTACCGTTTGAAAGATACATTAGTTTTAGTGAATAAAGTTTTGAGCTCGAAACTCAACACGAGTGAAAAACGACTTTCGAGAATGATTTTCAAGTCCGGATTGTTTCCAAAATTCAAGAAATAAATCGAGAAGCGTTTTGAGTCCAAAATCGACTATAAAACATTTTACCGTTAAAAAGTTGAAAACGTAGAGTGAATAGTGAATTCTTACGTACGAACATTCGCTTCAAAATTTCTAGCTAGGGTTTGAATCAAGAGTTGTAAAACATCTCAAAAATCTTGAAATAGCTCAAGTAGTGCAAATCCGAAGAGAAAACATTTTCCGAATGAAAATCGTTCGTAGAAGGAATAGTGAACTAGGGTTTTCGTAAACATTTTCAAATAAAACAAAGCTCTGAATAGATTTTCAAGTCAAGAATGATTTCAATAGACTCGTCTCGACTCAAGGATCGATTTGACTGTAAACTTGGGTAGGAAAGATATCAGCAGAATCAAAAGCTCATTTTCAGACGAATAGTAACTTTGGTCGGTAAGTTCCCAAAATGCCCTTATGGTTCAAGAAAGGTTTCCGGAACTTGGAAAACAAGTTCAAAGGATAGGAAAACATGTGATATGAACCTATAGGGTTCCATTGAAGCATTGGGTAATATAGGCTTTGAAAATGAATAGTAAATTGTGTCGAAGGTCAAGAATTCCCCCTTAAAACATGTCAGATCACATATGAGCACAAAGTTCATGTAAGAATGCAATGCATGAAGGTTTATAAAGTTGAATCATGGTCTATAAACGCTTTACCAATGCCCTTAGTTTACCATTTTCATCCAGGCCCTGTTTTGGGCTGTTACATGGCACATCAAATATGCAACCTCGAATAACAATTATAATAACGTACGTAAATGAAAGTCGAATTAAATTAATGTAAGATATGATGCACGTGCTTATGAATGCATTGAACCTGTCACAGTAGTAATGTTAGGCTTTAATCCAGCACCTATTCCTTGTTTGTGAAATCACAAGCTTGTCTCGAACTGTTGATCATCTCTGGGTTTCCATGGTTTTCTAAATTTACCAAAATTCTCTAGCATCAACTTGTACATTTCCATGGCTCGAATTTGAAATTTCTTGAACCCAACTCTTTCCCCGATTATCGATGTCTACGGTTTCCCGAACCTTTACCATAACTAATTCCTTGATATAACAATTTGTATAACTTCGTGGTGCGAGATTGCGATTCTTGGGCCCGCATTCTTTTATACCCCCCTGAACACGAAATTTCCCTCCTACCTTTCTTTATTTTTCTTTATTGTTTCCATCTGTTGCTCCATATCTCCCAATTCCACCTCGCAACACGACAATTCAGCTTGGATCTGAAAATTTTAATTCCAATTTGTTTGAAGCTAGAACCTTTAGCAGCTCGGCTTTCTATGAACATGAAATCATCGGTTCTCTTTAACATCTACCAATTCAACTTATTTCTTTTCTGAACTCCGAAGTAGCTCAATTCAACTTTTCTTAGTCTCTTGACCATTCCTCATCGATCTAACCCCGATCTTTAATTCTTCCCATCTTTTCCTTTGCTTCTTTCCCAAGTTAGATGATCTTGGTTATCTATCATCCCGGAATCTACCTTATCGTGAATTCCTTTGAGAATCATCACTTTATTATTGGTTGAAATATCACATCTAACCCCTTTCAAGATCTCCTCATTCGCTTCCTAAGTTAAGTGTTTTCATGAAATTCGGTTGACTAACCTTTGCAAAGTGGTCATACATGTTGGTCTTAGGTGTTAAGAACCTCTCACATTCTGGTTCCCCTCTTTGAATACTTGTCAATTCCGAATTCAACCACTCGAGTCTTAGTCCCGATTAGAAATGATCTCGAACCCGAATTCCTGTATACAATCCCAGTACGTTTCCTACACCTTCCACGGTTGAAAGTAGGGCTGGAAATTGTTCATTGTTGCTGTAGAAGTTGACCGTGGTTTAATATCATCTTTGCAACCTATAAATCATAACTCATTTGAAAATAAATGCATACGGTTAAGGCATGCTCATGTCATATAATTGTCATCAACAACAGAAGTTTGATGCGAAATGTAACAACTAATTCAACAAAATTGAAAGTAAAACATGTTGGACATATAAATCTTCAAGCAATGTAAGGTCAATTAACTGACAATTTATCGACAAAAATCAATACAATGCTCAAGTTATCAAGTAATTCAAATGATTCAAGTAATCAGATAATTTCAAATAAAATGAAAGACTCTCAAGTTGAGAATTAATTTCCTATGTCGTATGACCTATAATCACAAGACACGACACTAGAACCTCGGTTTTGCAATCGGGCTCTGATACCACCTCAGGATGTAGCACACGGAACGCTAGGTAGCCACATCCCCCGCACTATAGTTCAACCCACATATGGAACGAGCACCCATACATGAATCAAGCCTATAGCGAACGGGAAACAATTAAAAAAAATGACTCACTAGCTAGGCGGGACTAACCCTCAATTAATTACAACAATGCATAAAGAATAATACGAGAGCATAATTATATACGTTGCTATTGATTTAGTCCGGTTTCATTATCCAAATATACAAGGTTCAACTTTTCCAATCACAATTCACAATATACATAGATACCCAAATCAATTCATAAGTAATAGATATACATCAATAAATACATGAAAGTGAGAAGGACCAGTGCTAGACCCAATGTAAAAGACCGACTCCATCCCGCCTAGCACGCACACTGCAAATCTAAAAATATGAGGTGTCAGTCTATGAAAGACTGAGTGAGGGGTTTAAATAAATATAAGCGCAACTACCATGCAAGTCATAATCTCGGGTAAGCTTTTATAAAAGAAAGAAAGAAGTATAAGTTCAAATAACAAGGTAGTTCTCGCCCGAGATTACAACTATCCAATTTACAATACAATCAATTCAATTCAATTCAATCCGTGGCCCGGCGAGTGAGGGCAAATCTCCAACCTTTCTCCGACTGTGTACAATAATTCAATTATTCAATGATTAGGTGATCAAGCAATCAATTACCATGCACAATTAGCAGTTTCAATAACCCCTTCTTCCTTCGGGTGATAGTGGGATTGCAAGGCCCCACCACCCAATCAATCTGGGTCTAGGGTTCATGAGTCCCTATGCCCGGAACTCCTTCCTTCACTAATCTCCTAGTGGATTCAGGGGTCATCCCAATTTTGGTGAGGATAGCTCAAGAGTTGCCCGTCAGCCTTTGCTTTCCCGGTTGGCTCCATACACTACCCTCGGGCCCACGGTGAACAATATACTCGCCAAAACAATCAATCAATCAATCAATCGGTACAATTTGGTAATTCAATTGAAAATCAATAAGGTTTTGAAAAATCATAGATATATAGATACATTTTAGCCGAAAGATCTCATAGGGTTGTAAGGGTTCTATATATCTAGAAATTAAACATCACCTGACGAGCGACGAGACAAGACAAGGATACAAGAAAGTGCCCAAACGATCCATGATCTCCGCCCTGGAGAAAAACTGAACAAGAAAGGGAATAGTGAAAACTCGTGAGACGAGACTCAATATGAAACCAAGTATGATGCACGGCCATGCTCATGTAAATAAATAACACAAGCAATCAAGTGAAACTTAGCATGTATGAAAACCAATTAACACCTAAGAGGTGAAATTAATATCAAGAACTCACGTATTCATATCACTAACCATTTCAAGTTCAATTCATGTAAGGCATGGACTCACACTCTTACGTTTGAGCAATTAAGTACCAAGAAGTGTTGAGTAGGAGCATACTTATCAATTAATCAAGTATATATATCATATAATTCACATATGGGATCCAAGAGAGTGAAAGGAATGCAATAAGAAAGCTTTTGGTGAAGTTCGGTAAAAACGGACAATTTCCGGAAACGCACAAGCTGTAGCAAAACTGGAATATTTTAATTATAGAAGTGGGAATCGAGTTTTGTTTGTTGGGAATAAAACTAGACATAAAGACCTTTCCGATGATATATAGCTCGTTTTCTAGTTCAAAGCGAGGAGAAAATGGCATACGCTTGAAGTTAGGCGAGAGCAGTTTGTTGGGAAAGTGGCGACACCTAAAATAATTGATTATATATCACAAACTAGAAACGATATTGAGATGATTCCAATTCTAGGTTGTTTTAGACTTCAAGAGGTTTCGGTGGCCTCACAAATCAGGTCAATCGGAGTTCGTATGAGAGAGAAACGCCCGTTTGAAAATTGATCTAAAACTAGAAACGGGCGTGTGAAAAGGTCCTGTAACAGTGCCAAACGGGCGTTTGGTGCATGAACTGGAAAGCCACACGAGCGTTTAACAGGGGTACACGGGAATTGGCTCCCAATCAAATCAAACACCAAACTAAGGCAAGAAATCAACTCCAAGCTATCAAAATAACATGTATATGGTTCGAATCTATCATTTAGACCACATTTAATCCAAGGAAACATGATTAGATCGTAGAAATCATTCATTATGCAATCAAATGATCAATCATGCTCCAAACTTCATGAATTCAAGTTATAATTATGGGAAATCTTCTCAAACCATCATACAAGCTTCATATTAAATCATGGAATCTAAAAAAGTTACAAACCCTAATCAACCTCATGAATTATCAAAGATACATGCTTGATCTTACCTTGGATGAAAGAATGAATGAAGGGAAAAGAAGAGATGAAGGTATGGTGCTTGATTCCATGAAGAAATTAGATGAAAATCTTAGCTCCTAGCTTTCTTGATCAACCGAGAGTGAGAGGGGAAGGAAAAGAGATATCTTGGATTATCTCTTGGATGAAAAATGAAGAAGAAAGGGATATGTATGTATGTATATGGCTTATATCGTGATTGAGGGAGGGAGAAAGGAAGGAAATTGCACAACAATCCTCTACGAACTTAAGTGACGCAAATAATTTCTAACTCATGAAATATAATCAATTAAGTCCAATTCACATGAATGCAATTAAGTCCACTAATTCGAATGAACAATCAATTAAGGACACATAGGCAATTAAGTCATGTTCGGCAATTTATTTCACTTAACAATTAAATGCAATTCACGTAGTAATTCTCAAGTTGACAAGTATTTCAATTAAACAGGTAGAAATATAATTCATATAATTGTAATGAAATGTAAGAATTTAATAATTGAAGGAAATAAAATAAATCCTAACTCTCGAAACGCACACGTATCGTGCGTACCTGAATAACCGGAAATCGGGGCGTTACAAAAACTTAATGCAATTAGATCGAACAATTAAATAGACTTTTTTGTTTTTCGAAAAAGGTAATTTATGCTAAAATTTAAATATTATATATTATTTTTATTAATATATTTTCAACCCATGACAATTTTATTAAAATGGAACTTTCAACTTTGTGTTACTAAATTAAAAAAAATAAAAAAGCATTATTTAGCAAGATGAGAAGCTAGAATACGTTTTCTCAAACCAAAAACAAGCAGGTTTTCCTCTTAGCTCTATTTACGTTTTCAGTGATACAATTAGAGAGGGAAACCCCAAAATTTCACAAGTCCTGAAAAGCCCTAGATTTACAATTAGCGCCAATGGCCCTCCTCTTAGCTCCATCGCTTCCTCGCCGTTGCCCTTGCACGTAGCCTTTCTCCACAAGTATTTTTTCTCCGCTATTACCGCTGCTCAAGATTTCTGCTCAAGACAAGCGCCAGTTCTTTCTGTTCTTGAATCGTGCGGCTATTGAACCATTGACGGTGCGTAGCTTGAAGTGAAGGAATTACAAGATTTAGAAGAAGAAGTTTGAATCGAGGAGCACAGCTTGGCCGGATTGAAGAAAAACCCAAGTTTTTGGCCGATATTCGCGATGTATTTTCTGCCTTCTTTCTTCCGATGTGTATCAGTGAACCTGAGCCTGTGTTAGAAATCTGAATGTAAAATTGTTCTCAGGAAAATGTTGTGATTTTTTATCTAGGAGAAGTCGGGGAAGGTCTAATTATTGATTCCAAAAGTACTTTCAAGACACCCCGCATAGAAATTGAAGGCATGGTTATTTTTATTGATTTATTCATATCTTATTATTATTGTATAGCTACTGTTAATTTGTTTGCGAGTTATTCTCCACGGTGTAGTGTTTATGATTCTATCAATGCCACTTCCGGAGGTTCTGATATATTTCTTTTATGCAGCTGAAGAGTTGAGAACTTTGTTGATTTTGTTGCCTTCAGATCGAGGTTGAGTGCGGTAAGCACTTCCCAAGATACTATGGTTCTGAGGATACATTGATGGAAGGCAGACAGATCCATTTCTAGTTCGTGCAATCTACCCGGTAATATGTGTTCCAGTTATGCTCAGAGTTTCGTGGCTGTCTCAGTATTTCCTCTATCTTCATTGTTGAGTGCAATTAATTAGAGAAATATAAAGAATTACCTTTGAAAATTATATTACAACATTTCAATTACTCATTACTGTACAGAAAACATTTTATGCTATATTTTGTTTCAAGGATTTATTAGATTACATCTTAGCTTATCCGAATAGCTTCAAGATTGACTGCATATCATGATCAGAATCATTAAGAAAGTAATTTGATAAGTTCAATAGAATCTTGTAGGGATACAGAGTATTGGAAAAATAGGAGAATCCCAAAACTATGAGTGAGGTAAATCAATGTGTTTAGTTACTCTTTATACATGTTCCAAATCTCCGTAAGAACTTCACCAACCCTAATTGCTTGATTGCTTCCAAGAACTTACTTCTCAGCCCCTTTGCCCTAACTTCAGATCCAAAATGGGTGTAAGTTCCGGATCATCAATTTTTTAGTTTTGGTATTCAGTTGTAGTTAATTATTGGATTAAGAAGTTCAAGATTTTGATCACATCACATGTTTGTTCGGTGTTCTGATTGTTTCTTGAGGTATTTAAGAAGATTGACTTGTCATATATTTCATATTTTTGGTGATCAGATCTTTGAGAACTGGAGCATTCATTTACATAAAGTGTTCTAGCGAACATAGAATCCTTGAAGTTGAGGGGCAGTTTTTGAGCATTTTTCATGTGTTTTTCTGCCTGAATTCTTGCCTTCTCTTACCTTATTAAATGCTGCACGGACCTGCTTTATTCCCCTTCTCCAAGCTGCTGTTGTTGCTGCGTTGTTTTCTAATGTTATAATCTTGTAAGTGTAATGTTTGAAGTCGTTCACATTTAAATTGTATTTTCACATATTTTAAACAAAGGCACTCTTAAAATGTCAATGGGTGGTTCTGTTTAAATGTCAATGGTTTGACCTTACTCCTAACCAAGGCACTCGAATTGGAGATGAAGAGAGCATGATTGTTGAAGTTAGACGAAATGGTAAATACCGTGGGTATGATCCTTTCATAATTGCTCAACTAGCTTGTCAAGTTTATTAATTGTCATATTCAGGCCGTATACGAGATAAGGTACAATGTTTGGCTGTTATTAAAACGAAAGCAAAAGGAAGAGTGGACGTTGAAGAGTCACTTGAAGTAGCCTATCAAAGTGAAAAGGGAGCAACCGTCAACAGGATCATCTCGGATGATCTTATTGAACCTTTGCATGATCATGATGATATTGTAGAGGACATTGTTGATGAGGAAGAAGGAAATGATGCGAGTGATGATTCAATGCCTGAAGAAGAGGATGGATATGATGATGATGCCAATAGTTTGAGGAGGATGAATATGACGAAAATAGTAGTTAAGTTATGATTGGTCGTAAGTCTTCTAACCAAAAAATATGAAAATGACAATGCATGCTTTGCCTATTATAAGAAAAATAGATTTCTTGTTATGCAATTACTTCAGATACCTGTACAATGTTTGGTAATCTTCAATAATATAATTAGTGTGGCAGTATATATTTTTGTGGCATTGAGTTTTCTACCCAGAAAGTTTATAACTTACACTTCATTTTTATTGTCTAATTGGAGTGTAGTGTGTAATAATATATATGAGCTACTCCTATCTATCTCGTACATTTGAATATAAATATTGTTTTTATCTAATATTTTGCTTTATCATGTATAAAAATTATCTAGATGGTCGGTCGGGGTTGAGGTCGAGGTACATTGAATAAAACTGTGTGTGGTAATAGATCTTCACCATCATATGTCCCCTGCACTATCTCTTCACCTATTCCCGACACAATTACTACACCACAGGATCCTTCCACAAATCTCCGCACACTTGCTCCTACCACAACTATCACTCCACATGCTCCCGCCATAACTATCCCTTCGACTTCTTTTGAAGGGATTATACCTTCCTCTAACCTTCCACCTACTTCTACATCTATGGCACCCTCTCCATCAGATGATGTTTTTGAAAATCCGGAACCGCCACCTAATCCTATTTCCTCGCTGACAATAAAGCCTTTCCCAAAGGGCAAGTATAAGTAAGTAAAAATTTTTTATTTCTCAATTAATATACATATACATAATACCCTAGTTTGTGTGATCTTTATTTTTTGCCATTTCGTGCAGATATACACCAAACCATCCAGGTGCACATAGAATTTTATGCGTGAAAAAGACCACACTTAAAGAACCTTATATCTCATGGACTCATGGTTATTTAACTAAATGAAAGATTTAATTAGCTCTTTATTTCTTCAGAATTCATGGAATTATTTAAAGCTCTTTATCTGCTTTATATTATTAATGCATTTGATATATTTGATTTGGTGAATTTTGTAGAAATATGTGAATTATGAGCCCCAATATGAGAGTTTTATGAGAGTGGCATTTGAGGAGCATATAAAGGCGCGCCTTCCCGACGTTTATTCAGAAATTCGAAAAGCAGGAAAGAAGCCTGTTTGGATGTTTCCCGACACTTATGAGGCATTGTGTAAACATTGGGAAACGGAGGCATGGAAAAAAAAAGGTCAAATACACACAAGAAGAACAGAGCTTCCCCAATTGGAGGGTCATTACATGCTGGTGGATCCATTTCGGCTGCCACTTTTTATGAGAATCATGTAAATCAATCTTTATTTTTCTTTAAAAAATGAACTATAAGTGTTATATTGTACTAAATACATGAATTACTTGCAGACAAAGAAAACATGTAAAGAACCTGATGATGCAGATATGATGTTACTTTGCAAGCGAAAGAAGGCATATCAAACTTTTCTAGAGCCCCGTGTAGAACAGTCATGGGTACATAAAAACCTTTTACTATAAGTTTTTTCTTGTTTTCCAAAATCAAATTTTATTTTTTAAATATATCTAATATTCCAATTATTTTTTAATATTGTAGAATAATTATATGGATATATTAAAAACAGATGAGGCTGAATCTGCAGAGGAAGGCGTTGCTAGTACACAAAAATCTAGAAATGAGTTGTTTGGGGGAGGGGGGAGGGGGGGACAACAAAGGCCGCATGTATTCGATGAACTACATGGTTGGTGGATCATCACATGGATATTCACATTCTAGTGGTTCTCAAGAGTACACATCGTCTCATCCATCTGTTCAAGTTGAATTGCAATTGCAAGATCTTTAAGCAAATCAAGAGAAACAAAGGGAGTGTCAAGAGAAGCAAACAGATGCAATACAACGTATAGAGCAAATGTTGCCTGGCTTTATGAGTTTGCTAGGAGGGATTCCACATTTGACTAATCAACCTCCCTCCCAAGTCCCAACCTTCACATCTTGACACAAATCAGCCTACAGACACTGGAATGAACAATGGCGATGAAGGAGATAATTAATTATTAGAAGAAAAAAAATGTAAGTGAATTTATTTAGTTTATTTTAAAATTCAATACAATGCAAAAGAAATCACACACGACACTATTGGTTTTTAAGTTAGAAGTTTACATGTTGAAAGGGCTCAATTTGGCAAAGGTTTTGCATGAGTTTTTATGTTCTAGTATATGTACTAATTAATAGAGAGCTTTTGTGTGAGTTCTTATATTGTAGTATATGCGGTTTAATTGAGTTTATTGTATTTCAGGAGGGAAGCTTATGATATTAGGTGTTGAAAAAAAGAGAACTCCTGGAGTAGTGAACGAGATTCAACTTTATGGTTTTGTATAAGTGGGTTGGATTATGAATTTGTAAGATTCTTATGTTTGTATTTTCTACATAATTTGTGTAGTATGACTTGAATTTAGTGCGAGTAATGTTTTAAGACTAGTATTAATTGGATGAGTATTGTTAAGACTTTGATATATATATATATATATATATATATATATATATATATGTTTGGATGTTCGGATCAACTGACATTTGGTTATATATTGTAAAATAAATGTATATTTTGTACAGGTTTAATAATTAATAAAAATATATATATAATAAATTTTATTTTGAAAATTCCGAGGGAATTCCCTTGTAAAATAAATGTATATTTTGTACATGTATAATAATTAATAAAACATATATATAATAAATTTTATTTTGAAAATTCCGAGGGAATTCCCTCAATGAAAAAAAAAATTATCTAAATATATTCCGAGGGAGATATCCCTTGGAAAAATGAAAAAACAATAATATCTTAATATATTCCGAGGGAATTATCCCCCGGAATTCCCTCGGAAACACGAAAAAAAAAAGTTTAAATAATAATTCCTCGAAAATTCCCTCGAAGAAAATTTCGAGGGAATGATGTTACCAAGCAAATTCCGAGGGAATTCCGAGGGATAAAATTTTTGTTATTCTCCCTCGGAACCAATTCCGAGGAGGGTTTTTTCGAGGGAATAAATTCCCTCGGAATTCCCTCAGAAACTGACATTTTCTGAGGGAATCCCTCGGAATTCGCTTGTTTTCTTGTACTGATTGCTCAATGATCTCAACTTCAAAGATCTCGGGGATGAACTTTGGAGGACTTGGACTTAAATCAAGTGTCTTCATAGTTGGATGATAAGAAGTTCCACACTTATCCCATTATCTCGCGTATCCTTTAAGTTGATGATTTGAATTCCCACGACGCACATATATTGATAATCTTCAAGTTTTGTTGAGAGAGCGAATTTGATGAACTTCTCCATGAAGAAGGCTTTCTCTCACAATGCCAAGTAATGGAAGGTAACTCCATTTTATGAGCCACGAAGGTACAACACCCAACCTTCAATTCCCATTGACTCCACCATCCCATCATTGATAAGTAGAAGACATTTGGAGTTGAGGTTCATAGCAGTTTGTTAGCATAATAGCAACCTATAACCAAAGTTTCAACTCGAATATAGATGCATGTGGATTAGTATATGCTTATGGCACATATTTAGATCAATAAACACACATAAAATGGAAAATGCAACACTTAAAGCAACGAAATTAAAAGTAGATCACATATAACAAGTAATTTCTAGCAATTAGTAACAAATGACCATGAAAATTCAGTGCAATGCACACGTTGACAAGTTGTTCCTAAACCGTACGACCTAAACTGTAAGGCCCCAATTTTCAAATTATGTATTTCATGATATTTGTAAATTATATTACTAAGTGTTTACATGAAATTTTATCAATTTGTAATTTTTGGCATGATTCATATTCATTTGATTAGTGCTATTTAATTTCCTTGATTTGAATACTTGCAATTATGATTTAAATTATAACTTCGTGAATTCAATTACGTGAGTGTGTATTTAATTCTCCGAACATGATTTAAGTGATTTAGCATAATATGGATATATATTCAACTCCGTTTTATCATATTCTTTTAGAGCTATATATATATATATATATATATATATATATATATATATATATATATATATGTGTGTGTGTGTGTGTGTGTTTATATAATCATCTCCCATACATGCCAAGTTCATGCATCTCTAACTTGTAAATTCTTAAGAGACAAGGGCTTATGTGCAAATATATTTTAAGGCCAAGACTTTTCATCCCACTTTAATTATATACAATGCATACATATATACATATATATCTTGACTTATTTAATTATATACACACATACATACCTTTTCTTCTTCATTTCTCATTCATGAGAAAAGCTCAAGTTATTCTCATCTCTCTCCCTCTCCATACCGATCCAACCAAGGAAGCTAGAGCTAAGTTTTATTCTTTTTTTTCTTCAAGAATTTGAGCTCCAAGACTTCATCTCCCTCTTTCCCTTCATCTTCTCCATCTCCAAGGTAAGATCATACATATTTCTTTGATGATTCATAATAGCAAAGTTAGGGTTTATGACTCTTTTGATGTTTTTGTGGCTATATGAATTTTATATGTTGGTTTTGAACTAGTTTCATACATTTATAACTTGAATTCTTGAAGTGTGGAGCATAATTGATCATTTGACTTCATATTAGTTTCTTGGATGAATTTTTGATGAATCAAACATGTTCCTTGGATTAAATGTTTCCTAAATGATGTACTTAAGTTATATGCATGATATATAATTGTTTTGGAGCATTTTGGTTGAGTTTGCTTTGGGTTTTGATCCCTTTTCTTCCCTCCACGAAGCAACCCCTATTTTGCCCCTTTTTCCAGCCCTGGAAGGGTACCCGGGTGGGTACTTTTTGTACATAAAAAGTACCCGGGCGGGTACTTTTGTCCATAAAAGCTTTTGGACAACTTTACCCGGTCGGGGAACTTTTCCCTTGAACTTTACCCGTTCGGGTAGTCCCTCATCCGAACTCCGATTGACCTGATTTTTGAACCCACGAAAACCTTTTGAAGTCTAGAACAATCTCCAATTAGAATAACATCAATATAGTTTTTCATTTGTGAGATATAATCATTCTAATTTGGTGTCGCCACTTCACTGGAAATCTGCATTCGCCCAACTTCACGCTTACGCCATTTTCTCCTTGCTTTGAACTAGAAAATGAGCCATATATTTTCGGAAAGGTCTACATGTCTAGTTTCATACCAGCTAAACAAAACTCAATTCCAAATCCTATAACTTAAGATATTCCAATTTTCCTACAGCTTGCTCATTTCCGAAATTGTCAGCTTTTACCAAACTTTGTCAAAACCTTTCTTCTTGCATTCCTTTCACTCTCTTAGCTCCCGTATGTGAATTATATGGAGTATATGCTTGATTAATTGATAATTATGCTCCTATGTGATGCTTCTTGGTACTTAATTGCTTAAACATGATTGTGTGACTCCATGCCTTATACAAATTGAATTTGAAAGGATTATATTATATAAATATGTGACTCCTTGAGATTAATTTCATCTCTTAGATGTTAATTGGTTCTCATACATATTTAGGTGTCACTTGATTGCTAATTTGTTTGGTTATTAAGGTGTTACATGAGCATTGTCGTGCATCGTACTTGGTCTCATCTTGAGTCTCATCTCACGAGTTCACGTTGTTTCCTTTCTTGTCAAGTTCTTCTGCAGGGCGGAGATCATTGATCTTTTGGATACTTTCTTGTATCCTTGTCTTGTTCCGTCTCTCGTTAGGTGAGGTTTAATTTCTAGAAATATAGAACGCTTACAACCCTATGTGATATTTCGGCCAAAATATATCTATATATCTATAGTTTTCCAAAACTTCAATGATTTACAACTAAACCACTGTTACTGTATTGAATTGACAGTCTTTTGACGAGTATACTGTACTGCACTGTGGGCCCCGAGGGTAGTGTATTGAGCCAACCGGGAAAGCAAGGGCTGAATGGGTAACTCTTGTACTATCCTCACTATTGTGGGATGACCCCTGAATCCACTTGGAGATTAGTGGAGGAAGGAGTTCCGGGCATAGGGACTCATGAACCTTATGCCCACACTGACTAGGTGGTGGGGCCTTGCAATCCCACCATCACCGGAGGGAAAAGGGTTACTGAAACTGGTCGTAATTATGCACTGTAATTGATTGCTTGATCACTTACTCAATTAATAACTGAATTATTGTACACAGTCGGAGAAAGGTTGGAGATTTGCCCTCACTCGCCGGACCACTGATTGACTGAAGTGAACTGATTGAATTGTAAATTGGATAGTTGTAATCTCGGGCGAGAACTACTTTTCTATTGAACCTATATTGCTTCCTTTATAAAATCTTACCCGAGATTATGGCTTGCATTTTAATTGCGCTTATATTTATATTAAACCCCTCACTCAGTCTTTCATGGACTGACACCTTCACTTTTCAGGTTCTTGCAGGTACTTGCTAGGCGGGAATTGAGTCAACTCAAGTCTTTAATTTAGGTCTAGCACGGTCCATTTGCATTATTGAGGCATGTGTAATAATTATGAGTTACTTATGGTATTTTTGAGATTGTATATATTGATATATTGGAAACGGATTGAAATGATGATGTGTATATTATGTTTCCGCTTTACTCGTTATGCATTGGTATACTTGATGGTATATTTTGTTGAGGGTTAATCCCGCCTAGCTAGATTTTTATTTTTAATTTTTTTTTTGTCTCCCGTTCGCTATAGGCTTGATTCACGTATATATTGTCCATTCCATATGTGGATTGAACTGTAGTACGAGGGATGTGGCTACCTAGCATTCCGGGTGCTACATAAACTGACTCAATCACGACACGAGAACACCGGTTTTGCAACCTGGAGGCTCTGATACCACTTAAGGATGTAGCACCCCAAACGGAAGGCGCCACATTCCCCGAACTCAGACCCGACCCGTATATGAAATGGAAAATCCATATACGTGCCAAATCAGAGCGAACGGGGACTCACTCACTCACTATGCTAGGCAGGAGCTACTTCGAAACCAAACAGACAAAACTACCAAAAAATGCACGTGCGGAAGCAGAATATATAATCAATCAGCAATACAAGCATTAAATGACGGGTTCAACTAGCATAGATACCTAGTCCCCAAAATTCATAAATAAACATAAATCATAATGTACGGGTTCAAACTATCCCTAAAAGAATGTCCCGAATTCATATAAATATAACATTTCAATATATACCTTCTTGTATAAGTTAACCAATTTACAAAATGCGTGTGAAGTGACTTAGACTTAAACATAGGACTTGACAGACTCCGAACCCCGCCTAGCACTCAAAACCTGCAAAAGAACTGAAAACAAAGCCTAGTTCAGTCTATAGGAGACTGGCGGGTATAAAACAGGGTTTAATATAATAAATAGTGTAGAATTAAACACCCTAACATGCAAGCCATAATCCCATGCGAGGTTTTGAAACATTTTCCCGAGTGGGTGAAAACAAGGAAAACAACGCTCGGGATTACAACAATCAATCTCATTTATTCATTACAATCATGCGGTCAATACGTGAGCTCGGCGAGAGGGCGAATTCTCCAACCTCCACCTCGTGTGTGCATTTATTCATTTATTCGTTCATTAGCGATCACACAATCATTTATTCAGTCACAATCATTCATTCATTCAATCGTTTAATCATTCATGCAATCATTCATTACACTTATACCTTTCTCCTCCGGGCGGTGGACGGGTTAGCAAGACCCAGCCACCTCATTCATTGACCAAAAGGGGTTACATGACTCCCCAGATGGCACTCAGCGTCCATTCCTCGCTAACTCCTAACGAGGTCCGATTACGCCGTGGTTTGGTTGGAACTAGCGTAAGGGATCACCGTTGGCCCATGCGTCCTCGGATAGCCACTCACACTAAGTCCCTGGGCCCCATTCATTGCATTCATTCATTTCTCGCCAAAACATTCGGTAGGGTTCATAAAAGAAAGTCTTTACGTTGAAATCATTGACTCTTGAAAACGACTCTATATACATATAATAATTTTGGCCGCAATCTTTACACATTGGGAGTATATAGGGTCATTTAACTAAATAGTAGAGAAACCCACCTGTTACACCTTACCGACCAATACCAATGAAGAAAACGAGAGGACTCGAAAGTGTTCTATGAACCCGAGGGTAGTGTATTGAGATAACCGGGAAAGCGAGGGTTGACGGGTAACTCTTGCACTATCCTCACCATTTTGGATGACCCCTGAATCCACCAGGAGGTTTGGTGGAGGAAGGAATCCCGGGCGTGGGATTCATGTACCCGATGCTCACCATTACTGGATGGTTGGGCCTTGCAAACCCACCATCACCCGGAGGGAAAGGGACATTGAAACTACTATTGATTGATTGCACCGTAATACTTGCATGATCACCTAACAAATTGATAACATAATTATTGTACACTGTCGGAGTAAAGGTTGGATACTTGCCCTCACTCACCGGGCTACAATTTGATTGAAATTGAACTAATTGTTAAACTTGCTAGTTGTAATCTCGGGCGATGTTTATATTCTTATTGAACTTATATTGATTCCTGTTGTAAAACTTTACCCGAGACTATGACTTATGTGATAATTGCGCTTATATCTATTATACCCCTCACTCAGTCTTCCATAGAATGACGCCTCCACCCTTTCAGGTTCTTGCACGAGCGTGCTAGGCAGGAAATAGAGTCCGTTGGAGTCTTTAATTTGGTTCTAGCACACTACACTTTCATGTTAATGATGTTTCTAAATACTTATGACGTATTTATGCTATTTTGGGATTTATTGTACATATATGACCATGATTATACGGGTTGGAATTATGAACTTTTGATGTAATTATCTTTATATAATGATAATGATTATGCTTTCGCTGATTTACCTTGTGCATTTTATATGGTTTCGGAGTTAGTCCCGCCTAGCTAGGATGGTTTTTTTATTGTCACCCATTCGCTATATGTTTACTTTATGTACGGATTTTCCATTTCGTATGTGGACTGAACTATGTGCGGGGGATGTGGCATCCTAACCTGTCGGGTGCTACATCTTAAGGTGGTATCAGAGCTCGGCTGCAAAATCGGGTCTATAGTGTTGTGTCTCGTAAGTCTAGGTCATACGGAATAGGAAATTATTTTCCAACTTGAGAGTATTGCATCCTTACTTGAAATTATTTGAACTTATTTGAATTATGTGAACTAATTTGAATTATGTGTTTCTTGAGATTTAATTGCACTCATTTGCACTTATTAATTCAACATGCATATTCAGTGTCTTGATTTCAAGATGCCTCGCGGTAGACCTAGTCGGGAGCACTCTCTAGGTCATAAGCATCACCGCCGTGACCGTTCTCCTCCATCTCCACCCCCTCAAGCTCAGCCACAGAATTTTCTAAATGCAGTGGTTCATTTAATTGATCAAAGGATGAGGGAATATGTCCCTCCAGCACTACTGGTGCCACCACCTCAACCGGGAGCACTGATTTCTGCTGTTTTTCAGGAATTTCAGAACCAACATCCTCCGAAGTTCTTTAAGGGAAATGATATCCAGGCGGAACACTGGTTGAAAGAAGTTGAGAGTATTTGGGAGCTTATTCCGTGTAGCTCTCAAGAGATGGCTCGATGCACTATTTCTTTGATCCAGGGTGAGGCTTATTCGTGGTGGGAGAGCCCCAAGATTATATTAGATACCGGCGGCGAGGAAGTCACTTGGGAGGTGTTTGTTAGAGAGTTCAAGAATAAGTTTATTCCTCCATCTTCTCGCACCCGTAGATTTAAGGAGTTTACCGAGCTCAAGCAAGGAGGGAGATCTGTTTCTGAGTATATATCAGAGTTTGAGAGGTTATCTCACTATGCCCCTAATATACCGAGTGATGATTTTCACAAGGCAATGCAATTTGTTCAGGGACTTCGACCAGATATCCAGGCAGCGATAGAAGCGGTCAACACGAGCACCTGGGTAAAGGCTACTACAAAAGCTCTGAAGGTTTAGGACGCCGTAAATGCCAGGAGATCTACTTATCGTTTAGGGCAGGCTTCAGGTTCGGGTTCTAGTACGGGCAAGAGGCCTATTTCTTATACATCTCCACCACCTCCTAGAGGACTTGGGAAGAAGTCCCGACCCACGGGACCCGTGTTGAGGGCTCCAGTTGTGCCCGCTTTGCCACCACCTCCAGAGAAACCTAGGTGTACTTTTTGCGAGCGTGACACTCATACCTATGAGGGTTGTAGATGTCGGTTGGGTTTAAGTTTGAATTGTGAAAGCGCAGAGCACATGGTTGATAGGTGTCTAGATCGTAGAGATCCACCTGCCGGGAGTCAGAGGCCGTTGATAAGAGCTCGTGCTTATGCTCTGGACGGCGAGGAGCAGAATGCAAATGTTGATCCGGCCGTGGTAGTTGAAGGTACTATATGCATACATGGCATGAACATATATGCTTTATTTGATCCGGTAGCTACACACTCCTTTCTTTTGAGTGCTATTGCTATTACTTTGCCTTTGCCTGTTATTTGCTCTTCTGCATACTATGTGGTTGGTTCACCTTTTGGTAGTAGCATAGAGATAAATCGGGTGTACAGGGATGTTGCAGTGAGTATCGAGGGTCGAATTTTCTTGACAGATTTCATTAAGATGTTGATAACTCGCTACAGATCTATTATGGG
Organism: Lantana camara; assembly: GCA_037501455.1. Taxonomy (NCBI): domain Eukaryota; kingdom Viridiplantae; phylum Streptophyta; class Magnoliopsida; order Lamiales; family Verbenaceae; genus Lantana; species Lantana camara. The sequence goes on from CM074855.1 coordinate 112,076,659, forward strand.
CATGGACTGGTTATACAGGCATTTTGCTACCATGGATTGTCGGGCAAAAAGAGTTCAGTTGGGTTCAGAGGTTATACCTCTACTTTCTTTTACCAAGGCCCGGAAACTTGTCAGAGACGGAGCTACAGGATTTATTGCTTACATTCTTTACAGACCTAAGGATCAGATCAAATTGGAGAAAACAGAAGTGGTGAAGGATTTCCTAGAGGTTTTCCCTGAGAAATTAGATTTTTTACCTCCGGATCGAGAAATCGAATTTGTGATCGATTTGTACCCGAATGCAGAGCCATTCTCTAAGACTCCGTATCGTATGGCTCCGGCCAAGTTGAAAGAGTTGAAGACTCAACTTGATACGTTATTGGAGATTGGGTACATTAGGCTGAGTTCGTCTCCTGGGGGTGCGCCGGTTTTCTTCGTAAAGAAGAAGAACGGAACTTTGAGAATGTGTATCGACTATAGGGAGCTGAACCAGATGACGACCAAGAATAAGTATCTCCTTCCACATATCGAGGAATTATTTGATATACTTCAAGGATCAAAAGTTTATTCGAAACTTGATCTACGACAGGGGTACTATCAGCTGCGAATTCGAGCAGAGGATATTCCAAAGACGGGATTCAATACTCGATATGGGAATTATGAGTTCGTGGTGATGCCGTTTGGTCTAACTAATGCCCCTGCGGCTTTTATGGATGTGATGCATCGAATCTTCCGTCCTTTTCTCGACAAGTTTCTGGTAATCTTTATTGATGATATTTTGATATTCTCAAAGTCTACCGAAGAGCACGCGAGACATCTTAAACTCATGTTACAAACTTTGAAAGAGCATTTGTAACAGCCCAAAATAGGGCCTGGATGAAAACAGTAACTTAAGGGCATTCGTAAAGCGTTTATAGACCGTGATCCAACTTTTTGAATCATCATGCATTGCATTCTTACATGAACTTTGTGCTCGTATATGATCTGACATGTTTTAAGGGGGAATTCTTGACCTTTGATACAGTTTACTATTCATAACCCGAGCCTACCTTGTTCATATTGTTACTCGAACCCTAGAGGTTCATCACACATGTTTCCCTATCGTTTGAACTTGTTTCCCGAGCTCAGAGAGTCTTTCTTGAACCATAAGGGTACTTTTGGAACTTACCGACCAAAGTTACTATTCATCAGAAAATGAGCTTTTGATTCTGATACCTTTCCTACCCAAGTTTACAGTCGAATCGATCCTTGAGTCGAGACGAGTCTTTTCAAATCATTCTTGGCTTGGAAATCTATTCTGGAACTTTGTTTTATTGAAAATGTTTTCGAAAACCCTAGTTCACTATTCCTTCTACGAACGGTTTTCATTCGAAAAATGTTTTCTCTTCGGATTTGCACTACTTGAGCTATTTCAAGATTTTTGAGATGTTTTACAACTCTTGATTCAAACCCTAGCTTGAAATTTTGAAGCGTACGTTCGTACGTGAGGATTCACTATTCACTCTACGTTTTCAACTTTTTAACGGTAAAAAGTTTTATAGTCGATATTGGATTCAAAACGCTTCCCGATTTATTTCTTGAATTTTGGAAACAATCCGGACTTGAAAATCATTCTAGAAAGTCGTTTTTCACTCGTGTTGAGTTTCGAGCTCAAAACTTTTATTCACTAAAACTAATGTATCTTTCAAACGGTATATCCGATTTCGACTAATGAATATGCGTTTCGAAGCTAATTTTTGCCCAGTTGGAATGGTTAAAATTCCAGCCAGTTATCCTCGAGTCTTGGGCAACGAAATTACAGAAATACCCCCAGCAGCCCCGTTTTTAGCTTCAAGATGATGAAGCTTCCAAGAGAAGCTATTCCATTTTGCTCTCATACCCTTCCTTACATTTTATTTCCAAGGTGAGGGGCTTCCCAACACCTATAAATACCCCCCTCATGCCATTTGAATCCTTGCTCATGTGTTGTGTTAACAACACCCTTTCTTCTCTCCCTCTCCCCCTCTTGCCGTCCCCCCCGGCTCCTTGTGATCGTAGGTTAGTTGTTTTATTTTTATGCTTTAGTTTATGTTATGTTTTAGTTTAGTTTATGTTTTTATGTTATGGTATGTTTATATTATGTTTAGGTTGGGTCTTAGGGTCTTCCCTAAGCTATATAGGATTTTATTTTATGCATTTGTTATATAGTTTTCAAGATATGTTTGAATAGTTGTTTATATGTTTTAATTGTTTAGTATATGCTTGAATATGTTATGAATTGATCTAGTATATGCTATGATCATGTGATATGATTGTTATATTATCAGAATTGATGCATGATTATGGAATTTGAATTGTATTCTTGCATGCTAGCTAATGGAATAGTGATTTACAATTAATTATGTCACAACTTGTTACATGTTGGTATTGAATTTAATTGTTACATGTTACATGCCTAAAGGTTCATGATATATGATATGATATGATATGATATATGTTGTGACATGTTGTCACATTGTTATATGATTCTTGAATTATGAATTGAGCTTATGATATGATATGGATTAATGGATTAAAGCCTTGATCATATGTTATACACTTTAATAGTGTCACATGTTATAACCTAAGATAGAATAGTGTTTCATAACTTGATCTTATGCCTTAATTGGATCTCTTAACCATAGGTTATACCATTAACCTAGATCGCACTTGATTGTATTAACATGAACTTGAAACTATAGGTTATAATCAAGATCATAATTTAATTAGGGTGTGTGTGTGTGTGCATGTCGTGTGTGTGTGTGTAACGCCCCCGTTCCGGATGAACAGGTAAGCACGCCACGTGTGAGATTTTGAGCGTAGGCTTTATTTTAATTCTTTAAATCTTTATTTTTCTTACGTGGCATCTCATATTTTATAAAATTCATGAAATATAATTTATATGAATTATGTGAATTCATAACATTGAAATATTATTTAACGACACGGAAAAATATTTATTGCTTGAAACATTTACCGAGAGTGCTTTAATTCCCAAATTGCCCCTACCCGACTATTTTTCCAACTTTAGAGGCTTAATTGCATAAACTTTTAAGGACTGAATTGCACATATTTCAAACTATTGCATACTTAATTGCATGATTTCATAAAGTGAAGGATCCAATTGCAATTTCCACATTTCACTAAAATCAAGGATGATGAATCACGTAATATGGCTTCTCTATGCTTCCTTGATCCATTTCAATCCAAAAATTTCCCAACAACTTTGCTCTCTCTCTCGGTATCAAGAAGAAAGGAGAAGGAAGGTTGGGTACATCCGGCCGAGTTCTTCACCTTGGGGAGCACCGGTGTTATTTGTAAAGAAAAAGGACAGAACTTTAAGAATGTGCATCGATTACCGGGAGTTGAACCGGATGACTATTAAGAACAAGTATCCCCTTCCACATATCGAGGAGTTATTCGATATACTTCAGGCTTCCAAGGTCTATTCAAAATTGGATTTAAGACAAGGATATTATCAGCTGCGAATCCGAGCAGAGGATATTCCTAAGACGGGATTCAATACTCGGTACGGGCACTACGAGTTCGTAGTTATGCCATTCGGGTTAACCAATGCCCCTGCAGCTTTTGTGGATATGATGCACCGGATTTTCAGGCCTTCTCTCGAGAAGTTTGTGGTGATTTTCATCGATGATATTCTGGCGTTCTCAAAATCAGCCGAGGAGCACGCGAGGCATCTTAAGCTCGTTCTTCAGAACTTAAAAGAGCATCAGTTGTTTGCCAAATTCAGTAAGTGTGAATTTTGGATTGATTGGGTTTCTTTCTTGGGACATGTGATTTAGGGCAAGGGCTTGGAAGTTGATCCTTCAAAGATTGAGGCCGTGCTTAAATGGGAGAAACCAAAGAATGCCTCGGAAGTTAGGAGTTTCTTAGGATTAGCCCGGTATTACCGAAGGTTTGTTCAGGATTTTTCCAAGATTGCTGCACCGTTGACCCGATTGACAAAGAAAGATGTCAAGTTTGTCTGGGATGAGAAGTGTGATCAAAGCTTTAACTTTATGAAAGAAAAGTTAGTCTCAGCTCTGGTGTTATCACTTCCCGAGGGTTCAGAGGAGTATGCAGTGTATACGGATGCTTCCAAGGAATGCCTAGGGTGTGTTTTGACTCAGAAGAGAAAAGTGATCGCTTATGCTTCCAGGAAGTTAAAGGAATATGAAAAGAATTATCCTACACACGACCTGGAGCTTGCAGCTGTGATCTTTGCTCTTGGGAAATGGAGACATTATCTATACGGGACTTCCTTTGAGATCTTCACCGATCACAAAAGCCTCCAGTATTTATTCACACAGAAGGACTTGAATATGAGGCAACGACGCTGGATGGAAAAGCTAGAAGATTATGATTGTACGATCACGTATCATCCAGGAAAAGCCAATATGGTCGTCGATGCACTTAGCAGGAAGGCGAGTATATCGAGTTTGGAAATAAAGGAAAGTGATGAAGTTGCTCCGATTGTTTTAAAGGCTCGGGTTTCGAATATCACAATTCAGCCGAAATTGAAGTATCAGCTATTTGAGGCTCAGAATAAGGATCCGGAAGTTCAGAAGCTAGTAAGTAAAGCTAGGGCTGATCTGGAGAGCCCTTTCGGGTTCGATGAGACCGGGTTGCTTTGATTTAAAAAAAGGGTGTTAGTACATGAAAAATTGAAATGGGTTATACTCGAAGAAGCTCACAAGTCAGCCTATCCGATCCACCCAGGAGGAAACAAAATGTATAAGGATTTGAAGCAATATTATTGGTGGAACGCGATGAAGAGAGACGTGGCCGAGTATGTGAAACATTGTCTGACCTGTCAGAAAGTGAAAGCTAAACATCAAAAGCCCGCGGGACTTCTACAACCATTACCGATTCCCGAATGGAAGTGGGAACAAGTAACGATGGACTTTGTTTCCAGATTACCGAAGGTGAAAAGCGGGTTTGATGGAATTTGGGTAATCGTGGATAGATTTACGAAGTCTGATCACTTTCTACCAGTCCGAATGTCTTATAAGATTCCAAAGTTGGCTGAAATATATAATAGAGAGATTATCCGACTTCATGGTATTCCAGTGAGTATCGTTTCAGACCGAGACCCGAGATTTACATCTAAGTTGTGGCAAGAGCTACAAGCCGTTTTGGGAACGAAACTCAAGTTCAGTACAGCATTTCACCCGCAAACAGACGGCCAAACAGAAAGGTTAATTAGATATTTGGAAGATCTTCTTCGGGCGTGCGCGATGGATTTTCAGAATTCTTGGCAAGAACAGCTTCCTTTGATCGAATTTGCTTATAATAACAGCTTTCAGGCTTCGATCGGGATGGCTCCTTAAGAACTTCTTTAAGGAAGAAAGTGCCGATCTTCGTTGTTCTTCGACTTGGAAGAGTGGAAATGGTCAAAACAGGAAGGAGTGAAGAAAGGTGAAAGATTTGAAAAACCTTCCAAAGTCGTTCAGGATATGATTGAAAAAGTCCAAATGATTCAACAACGGATGAAAGCCGCGCAAGATAGGCAAAAGAGCTATGCCGATACGCGCCGAAAAGATCTAGAATTTGAAGTTGGTGACCGGGTATTCTTGAAGGTGTCACCAAGGAAAGGTTTCACCTGGACTGGGAAAGGAGGAAAGCTTAATCCTCGTTATTTGGGTCCTTTTGAAATCCTTGATAGAATAGGCGAGGTAGCCTATCGGCTGGACCTACCACCGAGTCTTACGGGGATTCACAACGTGTTCCATGTTTCACAACTCAGGAAATATTACCCCGATGAGACCACGATTCTCCCCGTGGAAGAAGTTGAGCTGGAACCGAATTTGACATTTGTTCAGAGGCCGGTTAGAATCTTGGATCAGAAATTTCAGGAATTGAGAAACCGAAGGATTCCCATGGTTAAGGTTTTGTGGAGAAGTGACCAGACCGAGGAAGCTACGTGGGAAACGGAAGATAAAATGAAACGGTTCCACCCAGAGTTGTTCACGCAAGACTAGAGAATCTGGGGACCAGATTCTTTTAAGGGGGGAAGAGTTTTAATGCCCCGGTTCCGGATGAACAGGTAAACACGCCACGTGTGAGATTTTGAGCGTAGGTTTTATTTTAATTCTTTAAATATTTAAATTTCTTACGTGGAATCTCATATTTTATAAAATTCATGAAATATCATTTATATGAATTATGTGAATTCATAACATTGAAAATATTATTTCACGACACGGAAAAATATTTATTACATGAAACATTTACCGAGAGTGCTTTAATCCCCAAATTGCCCCTACCCGACTATTTTTCCAACTTTAGGGGCTTAATTACATAAACTTTTAAGGACTTAATTGCACATATTTCAAAATATTGCATACTTGATTGCATGATTTCATAAAGTGAAGGATCCAATTGCAATTTCCATATTTCACTAAAATCAAGGATGACGAATCACGTAATATGGCTTCTCTATGCTTCCTTGATCCATTTCAATCCAAAAATTTCCCAACAACTTTGCTCTCTCTCTCGGTATCAAGAAGAAAGGAGAAGGAAGGTTGGGTACATCCGGCCGAGTTCTTCACCTTGGGGAGCACCGGTGTTATTTGTAAAGAAAAAGGACGGAACTTTAAGAATGTGCATCGATTACCGGGAGTTGAACCGGATGACTATTAAGAACAAGTATCCCCTTCCACATATCGAGGAGTTATTCGATATACTTCAGGGTTCCAAGGTCTATTCAAAATTGGATTTAAGACAAGGATATTATCAGCTGCGAATCCGAGCAGAGGATATTCCTAAGACGGGATTCAATACTCGGTACGGGCACTACGAGTTCGTAGTTATGCCATTCGGGTTAACCAATGCCCCTGCAGCTTTCGTGGATATGATGCACCGGATTTTCAGGCCTTCTCTCGAGAAGTTTGTGGTGATTTTCATCGATGATATTCTGGCGTTCTCAAAATCAGCCGAGGAGCACGCGAGGCATCTTAAGCTCGTTCTTCAGACCTTAAAAGAGCATCAGTTGTTTGCCAAATTCAGTAAGTGTGAATTTTAGATTGATTGGGTTTCTTTCTTGGGACATGTGATTTAGGGCAAGGGCTTGGGTTTAGGAATTATGTGCTAGATGAATTAATTGGAGTTGGAAGCATGATTATGTGATCATAGCATGAATTATGGCATCATTCCCTCATGAATTTATTGGAAATTTGAGCTTGATTGATCAAGTTGAGCTTGAACATGAAACCTTGATTTCATGATGATTTACCATAGTTTGAGTGTTTAAGTGTTATATTATCATCTTTTGAATATATGTGCATCATATTTCCATAAATATTGGCTTGTGTTGATCAAAATTGGAATTTGTTGCTTGCTTTGTTGCATTCCCGTGAGCCTCCCCTATTTTGCTCTGTTTCTGTAACTTGCAGAAACTGGGAACGACCGTTCCCAGCCTCAAGGCATTTCGGGAACAGGCGTTCCCACTCTTTTAAACTAAAAATAGGCAGCCGAGCATGGGAACGGCCGTTACCATTTTGGCCTTGGTGCCGGAAGGGCCGTTCCCAACTAAAGGTGTATTTTTTTAAAATAAAAATCGTTGGCGCGTTTTGGGGATTTATGGGAACGACCGTTCCCATTTACAAAGGGAATCCGGAACGGCCGTTCCCACCTGAATTACAGAACAAAAGTTTCTGCATAAAATTACGAAATTAGCCCCTCGATCCGACTTCTTCTTTGACCCCGAATTGCTACTATATGATCCAATATGTACTGAAACAAGATGTTATCATGCCACATTGCATTTTCCTCGTCATCTCGTTGCATTTCCGCCGTTCGTCATATTTGGTCCATTTTAGGTCATGTCTCACGTATACACGTCGTATTTGCACAGGTCACGAGGGCGTGGACGAGGAGCAGGCTCCTTAGAGCATATCCTTATTGTATTTTGTAAGAAAATGTAAGGTTTTGTTTTAGGTACCTAGAACCCTATAACCGTTATGTGCTATTTTCGGCCAAAACGTATTATAAATATAAACGTTTTCCAAAATATAAACATTTCAAGTAAGCAAGCCACTATTGTCATGATTTCAAACATGTTTGGCGAGTACATGATTGCACGTGGGCCCGAGGGTAATTCTTCAGCCAACCGGGAAAGCAAGGGCGGACGGGTAACTCCTGAATTATCCTCACATTGTTGGGATCACCCCCGAAGCCACTAGGAGATTAGTGGTGGAAGGAGTTCCGTGTCTAGGGAGTCATGTTCCCTACACACACCATGTCGTGGATAGTTGGGCCTTGCAAACCCACTATCACCCGGAGGAAGAAGGAGACTAGGGATTAATCGGGCATGTCGGGTTATCCTCGGGTTATTACATGTTTTCAAGCATGAAATTGTCTAATTGAGCACTAATTGAAACTGCATGATCATGTATTGAATTAATATTGCAAGCACGTATTGTTCACGATTGGTGTACAGGTTAGAGAATCGCCCTTACTCACCGGGGCCACATGTTCATGAAATGTTCAAGTTAAATTGTTAAAATGATTAGTTTTAATCTCGGGTAAAGAACGAGTTTCTTGAACTATATATCTATTTCCTTTCCAAAGTCTTCACCCGAGGCTACAACTTGCATGTGATATGTGTTATATAATTTATTTCCCCTCACTCAGTCTTCGGTAGGCTGATACTTCACTTTTCAGGTACTTGAGAGCGTGGTCGTGCTAGGCGGGAGTCCGGTCAAGTCTTACACTTTCACGGGTCTAGTATTGCACCTCTCATGTATAGACTTTTGATAGATATCATGTTATGATCATGATTGTTACCTTTTGAATACTCTAGCATGTATACAGTATATGGAGATGATAATGTATTGATAGTTAAGTTTGGTATCTATATGTATCTCTATCGGTAAATATGGTACCTATATGTATGTTTGCTTTATTGCTTCCGCTTTTATATTCATGTTTTGGTTGAATTATGTTGGGGAGTGTCCCGCCTAGCGAGTCATTTTAATTGTCACCCGTTCGCTATAGTTTTGGTTTATGTATGGATTGTCCGTTTCATACGTGGATCGAGGCTATAGTGCGGGGGATGTAGTGCCTTGGGGTTAGGGTGCTACAGTGTGTGTGTTCGTGCATGGTGTGTGTGTGTACCGTGTGTGTGGGTGTGTATGTATAGTAAGGGTTTGACCCGACCCTTTGACCCGACATGTGAATAGTAACATGTGAATAGTAATCGTGAATAGTAATCGTGAATAGTAATCTTGAATAGTACTTTTGAATAGTGCTTTTGAATAGTGAAAGTGAAATAAAACTTGTGCTTTCCTAATAGACATTTGCACCTAGGGTTTCCATATCCAGGGTCTAAAATGTGTTTTCAAAATGGGTTTTCTTTCGTGGACTTCTTTTATAACTTAAGGTTTGCGATAGGATTCATAATTTGAGTAAAGCTTACTCGGTTATAGTAAGATCATAGTTTCACATTGTGAGTAACTCACTTTAACGTATTCTCTTGTGTGTTACCTTTCTTGAATACCTTAAATGGTATTACTCTCTTGTGTTACATGTTCTTTACATGTTCCTTGTTCATTGTTTCATGCATTTCATATGCATCTTGGTTAGTAGTGGGTCTTAGTTCTTAAGCTCACTCTAGTACACCACCTACAGGAGTTAAAGTTGAGCACTGGGATCCCCAGGGCACCGCATAATCTGTCTACCTGCTTTTGTTACTATTAGGTGAGGAGAAGTTATAAATGTTTTCCAATTGGAACCACGATTATACTATCGTATCATATGTTTTGAAATTCAAAGCTAAACCTCGTTTTGAACTATCCCTTTTATAGGGACATTCTTTTGAAAGGATCATTCATACTTTAATAGTATACCTTGATCTACAGCACATGTTTTCCAAAGTTTTGCATTCTTATTCAAAGACAGTTACATGTTCTGCATATGTTTTCAAAGTACAGTTTCACATGTTTTACAGACAGAATCATATGTTTTACAGACAGAATCATATGCTTTACAGACAGCATCATATGTTACAGTTACAGTTTCACATGTTATAGTTAGCGTACTGGAGTGGTACTCTGGTCACTGCTAATCTTGAAATGCAAGCATACAGTTTACAGTTCGGGCCCGGCGGTTATGTGTGGAGGTGATGTTCGGGAGGTGTGCGCCAACGACATCACCAATACTGGCCGCCACACTTAGACAATTGACACCGACTTTTAACAGGAGGTTTGTTAAGTCAGGACAATCTGTCTGGGAACGGACAGCAAATCTGTTCCCATTGCATGTTTACAGGTCGCCTAGGGCTAGCTACCCGAAGTGACAACCGGTGGAGGATGGTGCATGTTGTATGTCTTAGTTGGGTATTGTTGACCTTGGTCTGATACTCTACTGTGTGTGGAGTTATTGTTGACCTCGGTCCGATACTCTACGAAATCATGTTTTCTGGAGTAAGGATGGAGGACCCTAGCTTGCGGGCAAAATTCTGTTTCATAAAGGATGGTTCATATCTGGAAAAGTTCACTTTACCCTTATCCCGTTTTATGAAAGAACTATGAACCATCAACAGCATATGTGTGCGCGTGTGATAGCATTCATGAAAATGTTTTAAAACGTGCATTCTTTTACAACATCACATTCAAAGATTTTTATCAACCGAACTTGTTTCAAGTTCTTCTTTAAAGCTTTGCATTAACAGTTTTGAATTACACTTCAAGTTCTTTATCATTCAGTACTTTCTTTTAAGTATTCCCTCACTTAGTCCTTTTGACTAATACCTCTCCCGTTTTCTTGCCTCGTGGTTTCAAGTCTTGCAGCCGTAGTCTAGAGGTATCTTGAAGCTCTAGATTGTCGTTTTTCTTTCAGTCAGGACTTAGTATTACTTTCTCTTTTGTGTCCTGCATATGTTTTATGGCTGCATTACTTTATATTTCTGAATACTTGGGTATCTTTGTTATACTCTTTCTGTTACTCTGCTACTGATATTTTGAACTCTGCTATATCGGTACTTATTTGTGAATATGTTACATGTTCTGATATGCCGAGTCTCTCTTACACGATCGATATGTTCTTGCTTGTTACATGCCATCACGCACATGTTTTGAAAAGTTTTAAAATACTCTGATTTTCCGCTGCATAGCCACATCGTTATACATATATAGTTCTGAAAGATAGCCGTTCGCTGGAGTATTTCTTGACTGATGGCTCACACCATTACTTGAGAGGTGCTTCAGTGCGGGGGTTGAGACGTCGCTCTCCTCATGTTCCAGTACGGGTGGGGGCGTTATAGCATCAGTTATTTCCCAAGTTCAGTAAATGTGAATTCTGGATTGAGCGGGTTTCTTTCTTGGGACACGTCATTTCGGGGAACGGATTAGAAGTGGATCCTTCCAAGATTGAATCTATATTAAAATGGGAGAAACCAAAGAATGCCTCGGAAGTTAGAAGTTTCTTGGGTTTGGCGGGATATTATCGAATATTTGTAAAGGACTTTTCAAAAATGGTCGCTCCTTTAACCCGGTTAATGAAGAAAGAAGTGAAATTTGTTTGGGATGAAGATTGTGAGAAAAGTTTCAACTTCTTGAAAGAGAAATTAGTTTATGCACCGGTGTTGACACTTCAGGAAGGCTCCGAGGGTTATGCAGTTTATACGGATGCTTCTAAAGAAGGTTTGGGTTGTGTGTTAACACAGAAAGGAAAAGTGATTGCTTATGCTTCTCGGAAATTAAAAGAGCAAGAAAAGAATTATCCCACACACGACCTTGAACTTGTAGTCATAGTCTTTGCACTTAGAAAGTGGAGACATTATTTGTACGGGGTGTCTTTTGAGATTTTTACCGACCACAAAAGCGTCCAATACTTATTCACTCAGAAGGATTTAAATATGAGGCAACAGCGTTGGATGGAACGGTTGGAAGATTATGATTGCACTATCAAGTACCATCCCAGTAAAGCTAATGTGGTCACCGATAAACTTAGTAGGAAGGCGAGTGTATCGAACTTGGAAGTGGGTGAAAGTTATGGAATCGAGCCTATTGTTATAAAAGCTCGAGTTTCTAATATTTCTATTCAACCGGATTTGAAACATCGATTATTTGAGGCTCAGAATAATGATCCGAAAGTACAGAGGTTAGTAACTAAAGCAATCGCTGATCCGGAATGTCCATTCGGGTTCGATGGAACCGGTCTTCTTCGTTTCAAGAACCGGGTGGTTGTACCCATGTTACTCGAGGAAGCTCACAAATCGGCTTATTCTATCCACCCTGGAGGCAATAAAATGTATAAAGATTTGAAGCAATATTATTGGTGGTATGGACTAAAGAAAGATGTAGCCAAGTACGTGAAGCATTGTATAACTTCTTAGAAAGTGAAAGTCGAGCACCAGAAACCTGGAGGTCTTCTACAGCCGTTACCTATTCCAGAATGGAAGTGGGAGCAGGTGACGATGGATTTTGTATCCGGGTTACCGAAAGTGAAAGGCGGGTATGATGGCATTTGGGTGATTGTAGACCGGTTAACTAAGTTAGCGTATTTTCTACTGGTCGGGATGTCTTATAAGATCCGCAAGCTAGCTGAGTTATATAACCGGGAAATTGTTCGACTTCATGGAATTTCGATTAGCATCGTTTCAGATAGGGATCCGAGATTTACCTCGAAATTATGCCAAGAATCACAAGGAATTTTTGGTACAAAACTCAAGTTTAGTACATCATTTCACCCACAAACGGATGGCCAATCCAAGAGATTAATAAGGTATCTCGAGGACTTGCTTCGGGCTTGCGTTTCAGATTTTCAGACTTCGTGGCATGAACAACATTCTTTGATTGAGTTTATATATAACAACAGTTTTCAAGCTTCGATTGGAATGGCCCCATATGAACTTCTTTATGGTCGAAAATGTTGATCTCTATTGTTCTTTGATTTAGAAGAGTGGAAATGGACTAAACAAGAAGGCATGAAGAAGGGTGAGAAATTAGAGAAACCTTCTAAGGCCGTTCGGGATATGATTGAGAAAGTCCAACAAATACAACAACGGATGAAATCTGCTCAAGATAGACAAAAGAGCTACGCCGACCATGGCCGGAAGGATCTCGAGTTCAAAGTTGGAGACCAGGTATTCTTGAAGGCGTCTCCACGTAAAGGATTTGCTCGGATTGGGAAAGGAAGAAAGCTTAATCCTCGTTACCTAGGTCCTTTTGAAGTTCTTGAAAGAGTTGGAGAAGTAGCCTATCGGTTGGACCTACCACCGAGCCTCACGGGGATTCACAATGTATTCCACGTGTCACAATTAAGGAAATATTACCTCGATGAAACCGAGATCCTACCCGTTGAAGAAGTGGAATTGAAACTGAACTTAACTTTTGTTCAGAAACCGGTTAAGATATTGGATAGGAAGTTTCAGGAGTTAAGAAACCGGAGGATTCCCATGGTTAAAGTTCTTTGGAGAAGTGATAAGTCGGAAGAAGCCACTTGGGAAAACGAAGACAAGATGAAACGGTTCCATCTAGAGTTGTTCCCTTCCGATCAGTGAATCTGGGGACCAGATCCTTCTAAGGGGGGAGGATTGTAACACCCCAGTTTTCCGGCTTTCAGGTAAGCACGCCACGTGTGAGTTTTGAGAGTTAGGATTATTTTAATTCTTTCATTTACGAATTTCTATATTTAATGATATTTTTATAAAATGATATTTTAAGTGTTTAGATGAAATTCATAATATTTTGAGACTTATTATATAAATCGAATTCGAGTGAAACGTGAATTAATTACCGAACGTAACTTAATTGCCAATGTGTCCTTAATTGATCATTCTTTCAAATGTGAGGACTAAATTGCATGAAAACTTATTTGGACCAAAGTGATCATCTTTCATAAGTTTGGACTTAATTGCATAACTTATTAATTTTGGAGGATTTAATAGCAATTAGGAGCACTTCATCCTTTTTATTTGCAGCATTCACGTAATGCATCTCTTCTCATTTCATACAACGTACATACACTTTGTTCTTGCTCCCATTGTTGCTCGATCAAAACCCTCAAGGAGAGGAAGAAAGGATTTCACCACTTTCAAGCTAAATTTTCGAAAAATTAGTGAACCTTGAAGCATCATCATCTCCCTAACTCCATCTCTTTTCTTCTCCCTTTCATTCAAAGGTATATATGGGTGATATATGTGAATTCTTGAATTGATTGATGAAGCTTGGGTTGTGGTTTATGGTTGATAATTTGTGATTTAGTTGGTAAAAGCATGATTAGGAACTTTGAGCTTGAATGTCTTGCTTATGTTAGGAATTTTATGGACTTAGTGGATGAACTCATGTACGGGTTTGGCATGGATGATTCTTGATGATCAAATTTCCGGAGTTGTTTATTTCCCATCAGTGAATCTGGGGACCAAATTCTTCTAAGGGGGGGAGAGTTGTAACGCCTCAATTTTTGGAAGTTCAGGTAAGCATGCCACGAGCGGGTCTTCGGGTGTTGGGAGATTTAATTCAATTATTTCATTCATTTATTTATAACTTACATCATAATATATGTATTATACTTTCATGTATTCGTATAATTTTCATTAATATGAATTATATGAATGAATTGATATATGTGACCTAATTGCAATATATGTCCTTAATTGATACTTAGTGTAAATTTGTGTACTTAATTGCATCACATGAAAGGGATTTAATTGATCTTTTGTGTAGAGATGGAACTTGATTGCATGAATTTAAATAGCTTAAGGACTTATGTACAAAATGTAATGAATCACACATATTCATGCAAGACTTTGATATATCATCTAACTCTTCCATTTCATTCCATCATATTTCATTTTCATCCAAGAGATAAGAAATCACACACACTCACACACACTCAAGACCGGTTTTTACACCAAGGAAGAGAAGAAGAATTCCATCTCATAATTCTAGCTAGGCTTTGAAGGAATTGTGGAGCTAGGATCATCATCACCATCATACTATCATTTCATCTCATATTTCTTTCATTTCAAGGTATAACTTGAGAATTGTATGAACCTCTTGAATTATGATTAAGTAGGATTTATGGATTAAATGATGAGTTCTTATGTATTTATGACTAAAAGCATGATTATGATATAAAGGATTGAAAGCTTGCATGAAAATATTAAATTATGTGGAAATTGGAAACATGAATATATATGGGGTTTTGGTGATGGATCTTTGATGAGTTGAGGTAGATTTCATGGTTTAATTGATGCATCAGTATAGTATAATGTGTAATAGATGCATTTGAGTATTTTTTATGGAGTGAAATTGCATTTGTTGTTGTTTTGTGAGGGTTTTGGTTCGTTTCCCCTGTTTTTCCCCTGTTTTGTTGCTGCTGCGTAGCAGGTCGCGGCCGCGACCAAAAGCAGAGTAAAATTGGTCGCGCCCACGACCCACTCACAGTTCTGGCAGGATTTCAGGTCGCGCCCGCGACCAGAATGATGTGTAATTTTGGTCGCGCCCGCGACCCGTTTTTGGCCAAGTTTCGAGATTTGAAAAATTGGAGGAAAATTCGGGAAAAAATAAGGTCGCGCCCGCTACCATTTTTTGAACAAAATGGGTGGCGCCCGCGACCCCTGCTTTTTCTGCATGAAAATATGAATTTCAAACTTAATTTGCATGGTTTTCTTGGTTCATTTCCGGCATGTACACTTCATTGCTATACCATATAATGTGATAACTTATGTGTATCATAGGTGTTATGTGATTTCATGCTTAAGCTCCATAGGGGAGGTTTGTGTAATGTTTTCATACCTTGATTATACCTTGGTTACTTGATCCTTACTACATTCCGTGATACATTGAATATATTTATAATATTTATTGATTGTAATTGCATGATTGACATTATTGGAACATGTCGTTCGTCTTAAGTGGTTCATGAGAGTCAAGTCTTACGTACACTTGTCCTTGTTACACAGATCACATTCCAGGAGACGAGGAGCACGCTCCATAGGGTGTTTCCTTATTTCTTTTGGTCGGCAAAGATGAGGTTACTTCTAGATATATAGAACCCTTAGAACCCTATGTGAATTTTGGACTAAAATGTATCTCTATATAGTTATAGTTTCCAAAACTTTATTGATCTTCAATTGAATTACCGAATTATACCGATTGATCGACTGAATTGATTATTTTAGCGAGTATATTGTTCACTGTGGGCCCGAGGGTAGCGTATTGAGCCAACCGGGAAAGCTTGGGCTGTCGGGCAACTCTTGCACTATCCTCACATTGTTGGGATGACCCCAGAATCCACTAGGAGATTAGTGGAGGAAGGATTTCGGGTATAGGGAATCATGAACCCTATACTCACACTGACTGGATGGCGGGGCCTTCCAATCCCCCATCACCCGGAGGAAGAAGGAGTTATTGAAACTGCTAATTGTGCTCTCGAATTGATTGCTTGATCACTTAATCATTTTAAATTGAATTATTGTACACAGTCGGAGAAAGGTTGGAGAATTGCCCTCACTCGCCGGGCCACTGATTGATTGAACTGAATTGTACTGAATTGATTGAATTGTAAATTGATTAGTTGTAATCGAGGGCGAGGCCTATCTTATTCTTGAACTTATATTGTTTCCTTTTATAAAATCTTACCCGA
Source organism: Lantana camara (assembly GCA_037501455.1). Classification (NCBI taxonomy): domain Eukaryota; kingdom Viridiplantae; phylum Streptophyta; class Magnoliopsida; order Lamiales; family Verbenaceae; genus Lantana; species Lantana camara. The sequence continues at coordinate 112,093,249 of CM074855.1, forward strand.
TATTATAGCTTGCATGATAATTGCGCTTTTAAATTGTAAACCCCTCACTCAGTCTTTCATAGACTGACACCTCACAATTTCAGGTATTCCAGGTTGAGTGCTAGACGGGATTGAGTCGAGTTTTGCTTCTTTTAGGTCTAGCATTGCCATTCTCATGTTTCATGTATATTATGGATACATTAAAAGCTCATATGAAGTGTTTTGGGTATCTATGTATATATTATGACATATACTTGGAAAATATTGGCATGTTTATGGAATTTTGAGAGATGATAATGTATTGATATGTATATGGAGTTATGGTTTTGGAATCAACGATGAATAATGAATAGCATGTATACTACTATGCTTCCGTTCTCTTACATATATGTTGGTATTTAATTGAGGGTTAGCCCCGCCTAGCTAGTGAGTTATTTTCTTTAGTGTCTCCCATTCGCTATAGGCTTGATTCAGGTATGGGTGTTCGTTCCATATGTGGATTAAACTATAGTGAGGGGGATGTGGCTACCTAGCGTTCCGGGGGCTACAATGGGATTCATGTACCCAATGCTCACCATGACTGTATGGTTGGGCCTTGCAAACCCACCATCACCGGGAGGCAAAAGGGACATTGAAACTGCTATTGATTGATTGCACCATAATACTTGAATGATCACCTAACAAATTGATAACATAATTATTGTACACTGTCAGAGTAAAGGTTGGAGATTTGCCCTCTGTTAGAGTAAAGGTTGGAGATTTGCCCTCACTGGCCTGGCCACTGATTGACTGAAATTGAACTAATTGTTAAACTTGCTAGTTGTAATCTCGGGCGTTGTTTATATTCTTAATGAATTTATATTGATTCTTGTTGTAAAACTTTACCCGAAACTATGACTTGTGTGATAATTGCGCTTATATCTATTATACCCCTCACTCAGTCTTCCATAGACTGACGCCTCCACCCTTTCAGGTTCTTGCAGGAGCGTGCTAGGCGGGAATTAGAGTCCGTTGGAGTCTTTAATTTGGGTCTAGCACACTACACTTTCATGTTAATGATGTTTCTGAATACTTATGACGTATTTATGCTATTTTGGGATTTATTGTACATATATGACGATGATTATACAGGTTGGAATTATGAACTTTTGATGTAAATAGCTTTATATAATGATAATGATTATGCTTCCGCTGATTTACCTTGTGCATTTTATATGGTTTCGGAGTTAGTCCCGCCTAGCTAGGATGGTTTTTTTATTGTCACCCGTTCGCTATACGTTTAGTTTATGTACGGATTTTCCATTTCGTATGTGAACTGAACTATGTGCGGGCGATGTGGCATCCTAGCATGTCGGGTGCTACATCTTAAGGTGGTATCAGATCTCGGTTGCAAAACCGGGTCTCTAGTGTTGTGTCTCGTGAGTCTAGGTCGTACGGCATAGAAAATTATTTTCCAACGTGAGAGTATTGCATCCTTACTTGAAATTATTTGAACTTATTTAAATTATGTGAATTATGTGAACTAATTTGAATTATGTGTTTCTTTGCAACTTGAGATTCAATTGCACTCATTTGCAATTATTAATTCAACATGCATATTCAGTGTTGAGATCCACCAAATCCCAACGGTCTATGGCCTTAGAGAACTTCGAGCATCTATTCCACGATACAGGATTCCCACCTCTTTTCTCACTTGGGCTTTTAATATCATTAAAGTCGCCTGTAAGCAACCAAGTCGACGTCGTGATTGCTCTAATGTTCCGAAGGTCTCTCCACAAATCATCCCACTTATGAGGTGACAGGCTCGCATAGACGCTGATGCAGCACCAGTTTTGCCTTGTACGGGGTCCAATTCTTACATGGATTAGCTGGTTTGTGGTTGATAAGATTTCCACCCGAATATTATCTACATTCCATAACATCCAAGTCCCTCCTTCTTGCCCCTAAATCGGAGCACGATAAACATTATTAAATCCCAACTTCTCAAAACCCCCTCAGTTTTGACCTCGGAGACCCTAGTTTCAAGTAAATAAACTATATCTGGCCTATACTCCCATATGAGATCTCTAAGAGTAAGCCCGAATTCTTCATTCCCCGTTTCATTACAGTTCCAAGATAATATCTTCATCGGCACAATTGTTATATTATTAGATAAGATCGGATACTCAACCTGATGATGGGAAATACCCTGAAGCACTTGAGTAACTAGTTCCCTCATCCATAAGCAGTGTTGACGTACTTCACTCTCTGGAAGTTCTATATTCATCCGTCTAATTAGTTGTTGGTTTGCCAATAGATTTAGGGTCGCCTGTATCTCCGCTTGTTGGAAGTAAGGATTCAGATAAATGAGGTTTGCAAAGCGGCGGGTTCGACTGAACATTGAAACTAGGTCCGGTTGGTCTATCCACGAATTCATAAGTTCCAAATTCTTGAACTCCTCCTCCTGTTCCATTTCCATAATGTTGTTCTATTTCAGCAATAAAATTTTGCTTTTTATGGCCGATATTAGTTGTCGGTGGCTGAGGTAAGTTGTTTTCAGTTTCTATTAACAGTGATCTATTAGGCTCCATCACATATTCTCCCGATTTTCTTAGGCTGGATCTATTATGTTTTTGAGCCACTCTTTCGGGCCGTGAATAAGATTTTTGAGGTTCTTGTAGATTTAGATTAAAACTCACCTTATTCGAGAAAAATACGTGTTGCATGGCTCTTTCTCCAGCGTCTATTTTGCTGGGAATATCCTTCTCAACTTGGTCAGTTTTCTCAATCAAGGGATTCCCAAAGATTCCAAATCTAGTTGTTTGCTTAGGGTTCGTGCCTCTGTCTCCCACGTTGTGAGTTACACTGCTGCCATCTCTTTTCGCCCAATGTGGGCCACTACTGGAATTCCCTACTCCGCCGGCTTTAGTTCCACCCAATTTCATGTTCTGGACTCATTTAGCTATCACCCATGGCCCGAATTATGTTTTCTCTGAGCTTTTCTCAGGAATGAGGTGTATCGGTTATGCTGATTACTCGGCGGGCTTCTTAGTTTGCTTCATCGGGCAGCTGCTGATACGATGACCGATTCTTCCACAATCGAAGGGGGGTCCTTGTACTCCACTGCCAGTAATCTGCCTTCAACATCCACCCTACTTCGTAGGGGTTTTTCAAGATTACTTTCCATGCAGACCTGGCGTATTTGCCCTTTTCCCCCTAGTATATGTTCTTATCGATTTTTATCGATATTCCAATAGCAGTAACAATACCGTATAAACTCATTTCCTTGTAATACTCAATGGATAAACCCCTAATTCAAACCCATGAGATGGTAGTTGTGATACAATTAGTGGCCAAGTTAATGTAACACCCCGATTTTTCCATTCCATCATTATCTGATATTATATGTTACTTTACAACTTTCATCATATTATATGCATCCTATCTCTATGCATTTATATAAATTGTCCTTAACATGAATTAAATGAGTTAATTGATATAAGTGATCAAATTGTATTATATGTCCTTAATTGCTCCTTAGTGTAAAGTTATGGACGTAATTGCATAACATGAATTGGATTTAAGTGATCTTTTGTGTAGAGATAGAACTCACTTGCATTAATTCAAATAAATGGAGGACTTATGTGCAAATAGGGATGAAGCTCACAGTTTCATGCAAGACTTTGTGGCATATCTTATATCATCTTATTTCTTCCACATTATTCCATCATATCTCATTCATTCAAAGAAGAGAAATCATACACACTTACACCTACTAAATACCGACATTTACACCAAGAAGAGGAAGGAAAGATTTCATCAAATTCAAGCTAGATATTGAGGAATTGTGAAGTTAGGAGCATCAACATCATCATATCTTCATCTCATCATCTATTTCTTGGATTCAAGGTATAGCATGGAGATTTAGTAAATTCTTGAATTATATGATTGAGTAGGGTTATGAAATAATCGATGAATTCTTGCATGTTGGGAGCTAGATGCATGCTTAGGAGTGAAAAGGAATTGAAGTTGGCATGAAAATATTAAGTTTCATGGAAGTTGGGAAGCATGTATATATATGGGTTTTGGAGACAAATTCTTGGGAAGTTGATGTATATTTCTTGGGTGGAATGATAGAAAATTGAACTATAGTTTGTATTTGATGTGTTTCAATAATTATTATGGAGTGGAATTGCATTTGTTGTTGTTTTGGTTGATTTTGGCATGAAAATGCCCTGTTTTTCCCATGTTTTGCAGCTGTTGCGTAATGGGTCGTGACCGCGTCTGAAAATAGCACAAAATCGGTCGCGCCCGTGACCCCATTTTAGCCAAGTTTCAAGATTTTGAAAATTGGAGGAAATTTCGGCCAAAAATACTTGGTCGCGGCCGCGACCATTTTGTGAAGGTTTTTGGTCGCGCCCGCGACCCCCGCCAGAATCTGCATTTTGGCCAACTTCGAACCAACGCCATTTTCACCTCGGTTTGAATTAGAAAAAGTGTCATATAGAGTTGGAAAGGTCTATGTGTCTACTTTCATACCCAATAAACAAAACTCAAATCCCACTTCTAGAATTTAAGATATTACAGTTTTCCCACAACATGTGCATTTTCCCAAAATTGTCAATTTTCCTAAACTTCACCAAAACCTTTCATATTGCATTCTTTTCACTTCTTTGACTCCCGTATGTTACTTATATGAGTTATAAACTTGGTTTAGTGATAATTATGTGCCTACTTGACATTCCTGGATTGTTATTGCATAATATATTGATTATGACTTTGTCGTGCGTCTTAAATGGTTCATACGGGTCGTGTCTCACGTACACACATTTATTTGCACAGACCAGCTTCCCCGTGACAAGGAGCAGGGCCGTAGGCCGTGACCTGCTTGCATTGTATCAGTAAAGGTGAGGTTTAATTGTTAATTGCAGGGAACTTGTACAACCTTACATGGATTTCAGGCCAAGTTGTATATTCTGTTACAAATCATGTACCATGTTACCGTGATTGAACCATGATCGTGTTACTGTGTTATCATGAATGGTGAAGGCTCGTAACCTTCCCGTTATTGGAGTGATGTAGTTCATGGATTGATGTAGTTTATTGGAGTGATGGAGTATTGGAGTGATGTAGTTTATTGGAGTGATGGAGTATTGGAGTGATGGAGTATTGGTGTGATGAGATTATTGGAGTGATGGAGTTATTGGAGTGACGGAGTTCATGAAACTGATACGTGTGCCATTGAATTTCATGTTTACATATTAGTTTATAAATTTCTTGATCTTGATAGTTATAACTTGCAGGTTATTTGCACTAATGTAATTAAGCCTCACTCAGTCTTTCGTAGACTGACGCCCCACCTTTCAGGTTGTTGCGGTCGTGTGCTAGGCTGGAGTCAGAGTCGTGTCAAGTCACCCAGCTGAGTCTAGCACTTCATACATTTCATGATATTGATATTGATATTTCCATAGATAGTGCATTATGGTTATGGTTAACGATTGGAGACTTTTGCATGTAAACTATGAGAAATGATAATGTATTGATATACTGAGCTTACGGGTATTGGTTATATAATAAACTGATAATGTTAAGCTTCCACTTTATTTTCTGCTGAATGTTGAGTTAGTCCTGCCTAGCTTGTTGTTTTATTTTATTGTCACTCGTTCGCTGCAGGTTGATTCATGTACGGACTATCCATTTCGTCTGTGGATCGGCCTGTAGTGGGGGGGTGTGGCAACCCCACGTGTAGGGGTGCTACATCTTAAGTGGTATCAGAGCCCGGTTGCAAAACCGAGGTTCTAGTGTCGTGCCTCGTGAGTCTAGGTCGAACGGCATAGGATTAATTGATAATTGGCGAGTCTTGCATCTTAACTGGAAATTACTTGAATTTATTGAATTAATGAGTATGTGAATTATGTGTTATACTTGCGTCTTATGATCTCAAATACGCTCATTAGCATCCACTAATCCAACATGCATGTTAGAGTGACTCATTTACAGGATGCCTCGAGGTAGACCTCGTCGCGAGCGTTCTCCGGGTCATAGACATCATCACCATGACCATTCTCCTCATGTTCCTCCATGTCCACCCCCTCCGGCTCAGCCTCAGGATTTTCTTGATTCGGTGGTTCGTCTTGTTGATCAAAGAATCAGAAATTATGTACCTCTAGCACCACCTATACCACCAGTACAACCGGAGACACCTATTTCTGCTATACTCCAGGAGTTTCAAAACCAACAACCTCCCAAGTTTTATAAGGGCGATGATATTCAGGCAGAGATGTGGTTAAAGGAATTGGAAACAATTTGGGAACTTATTCCTTGTGACACCAGGGAGAAAGCTCGTTATACTCTTACTTTGATTCAGGGTGAAGCATATTCTTGGTGGGAGAGCACGAAAATTATGTTGGACGCTGCGGGTGAAGAGATTTCCTGGGAGGTGTTTTTTAGGGAATTTAAGAATAAGTTTATACCTCCAGCTTCCCGGACTCGTAGATTGAAGGAATTCACTAATTTAAAGCAGGGAGCAATGTTCGTTTCCAAGTAGATATCCGAGTTTGAAAGGTTATCTCGCTATGCACCCAATATAGCGAGTGACGATTTTCATAAAGCCATGCAATTTGTTCAAGGACTCAGGCCGGACATACAGAGAGGGTTGGAGGCAGTTAACACGAGTACTTGGAGTAAGGCTACTATAAAAGCTTTGAAAGTGGAAGACTCGGTGAATGCAAGAAGGTCTATACCTCACTCCGGACAAAATTCTAATAATGGAAAGAGACCTATTTCTTATCAATCCTCACTATCTCGGGAAGAATTTCAAAAGAAAGCTCGATCAATTGGATCGGTTCCGGAAGCTCCAAGCGCCTCCACTTTGACCTCACCTTCGGAAAAGCCTCTTTGCGCTTATTGCGGACGGGATAATCATACTTTTGAGACTTGTAGAAAACGTTTAAACTTGTGCATGCGATGCGGGAGCAAGGAGCACCTAGCAAACATGTGCCCAAAGCAATGGGGAATGCCGAACGGGGGTGCGAGGCCACTAGTTCAGGCTCGCGCATATAATCTAGCGAGGGAGGTGCAAAATGTGGATATTCATCCGAATGTAGTAGCCAAAGGTATCAATTATATCCATGTCATAATCAACGGTGAACGGTACACTTAAACATGCATATCACGAGCATCATGAATCTTATTGTTGTTGTACTTAATTTCTCGCGAATCCCAATTGGTTATTGACGAATGATACTTATGTGATCAATGTGACTCTACTTGTATATGTGACATTTACGTAATTGTTTCTACAATCTGTTCCCTTGAGTTACTTTCGTGTATTTGGAGAGACGGGGTTCTCTCATTTCTTGTTGGGAGACGGGGTTCTTTCATTTCGTGTTTAAGAGACGGGGTTCTCTTTTGACTTGTGCATCATTTTGAAACTCGACATTGGACCTGGGGACCAGGTCCTTTTAAGGGGGGAGGGGGGGGGGAGAATTGTAACGCCCCGATTTTTCCATTCCATCATTATCTGATATTATATGTTTCTTTACAACTTTCATCATATTATATGCATCCTATCTCTATGCATTTATATAAATTGTCCTTAACATGAATTAAATGAGTTAATTGATATAAGTGATCAAATTGTATTATATGTCCTTAATTACTCCTTAGTGTAAAGTTATGGACCTAATTGCATAACATGAATTGGATTTAAGTGATCTTTTGTGTAGAGATAGAACTCACTTGCATTAATTCAAATAAATGGAGGACTTATGTGCAAATAGGGATGAAGCTCACACTTTCAATCAAGACTTTGTGGCATATCTTATATCATCTTATTTCTTCCACATTATTCCATCATATCTCATTCATTCAAAGAAGAGAAATCACACACACTTACACCTACTAAATACTGACATTTACACCAAGAAGAGGAAGGAAAGATTTCATCAAATTCAAGCTAGATATTGAGGAATTGTGAAGTTAGGAGCATCAACATCATCATATCTTCATCTCATCATCTATTTCTTGGATTCAAGGTATAGCATGGAGATTTAGTAAATTCTTGAATTATATGATTGAGTAGGGTTATGAAATAATCGATGAATTCTTGCATGTTGGGGGCTAGATGCATGCTTAGGAGTGAAAAGGAATTGAAGTTGGCATGAAAATATTAAGTTTCATGGAAGTTGGGAAGCATGTATATATATGGGTTTTGGAGACAAATTCTTGGGAAGTTGATGTATATTTCTTGGGTGGAATGATAGAAAATTGAACTATAGTTTGTATTTGATGTGTTTCAATAATTATTATGGAGTGGAATTGCATTTGTTGTTGTTTTGGTTGATTTTGGCATGAAAATGCCCTGTTTTTCCCCTGTTTTGCAGCTGTTGCGTAACGGGTCGCGACCGCGACTGAAAATAGCACAAAATCAGTCGCGCCCGCGACCCCATTTTAGCCAAGTTTCGAGATTTTGAAAATTGGAGGAAATTTCAGCCAAAAATACTTGGTCGCGGCCGCGACCATTTTGTGAAGGTTTTTGGTCGCGCCCGCGACCCCCGCCAGAATCTGAATTTTGCCCAACTTCGAACCAACGCCATTTTCACCTCGGTTTGAATTAGAAAACGTGTCATATAGCGTTGGAAAGGTCTATGTGTCTACTTTCATACCCAATAAACAAAACTCAAATCCCACTTCTAGAATTTAAGATATTACAGTTTTCCCACAACATGTGCATTTTCCCAAAATTGTCAATTTTCCTAAACTTCACCAAAACCTTTCATATTGCATTCTTTTCACTTCTTTGACTCCCGTATGTGACTTATATGAGTTATAAACTTGGTTTAGTGATAATTATGTGCCTACTTGACATTCCTGGATTGTTATTGCATAATATATTAATTATGACTTTGCCGTGCGTCTTAAATGGTTCATACGGGTCGTGTCTCACGTACACACATTTATTTGCACAGACCAGCTTCCCCGTAACAAGGAGCAGGGCCGTAGGCCGTGACCTGCTTGCATTGTATCAGTAAAGGTGAGGTTTAATTGTTAATTGCAGGGAACTCATACAACCTTACATGGATTTCAAGCCAAGTTGTATATTTTGTTACAAATCATGTACCATGTTACCGTGATTGAACCATGATCGTGTTACTGTGTTATCATGAATGGTGAAGGCTCGCAACCTTCCCGTTATTGGAGTGATGTAGTTCATGGATTGATGTAGTTTATTGGAGTGATGGAGTATTGGAGTGATGGAGTATTGGTGTGATGAGATTATTGGAGTGATGGAGTTATTGGAGTGACGGAGTTCATGAAACTGATACGTGTGCCATTGAATTTCATGTTTACATATTAGTTTATAAATTGCTTGATATTGATAGTTATAACTTGCAGGTTATTTGCACTAATGTAATTAAGCCTCACTCAGTCTTTCGTAGACTGACGGCCCACCTTTCAGGTTGTTGCGGTCGTGTGCTAGGCGGGAGTCAGAGTCATGTCAAGTCACCCAGCTGAGTCTAGCACTTCATACATTTCATGATATTGATATTGATATTTCCAGAGATAGTGCATTATGGTTATGGTTAACGATTGGAGACTTTTGCATGTAAACTATGAGAAATGATAATGTATTGATATACTGAGCTTACGGGTATTGGTTATATAATAAACTGATAATGTTAAGCTTCCGCTTTATTTTCTGCGGAATGTTGAGTTAGTCCCGCCTAGCTTGTCGTTTTATTTTATTGTCACCCGTTCCCTGCAGGTTGATTCATGTACGGACTATCCATTTCGTGTGTGGATCGGCCTGTAGTGCGGGGGTGTGGCAACCCCACGTGTAGGGGTGCTACAGTTAAACTATGATATCCATTTTCTCACAACAAGGTAATTTCCGTTGATAACCCAAGGTCCACATGTGAGAATACTCATGGTCTTTTTTGTTGGAAAAACGAGTTCAAAACGTATTGAAAATTTAAAATTTTTCAATAAGGAATCATTAGCTTGAAATTTTTATTCTGAAACTTAACAGAAAGTTTCTAGGCAACTTACTTTACTAAAAGCTTTCTTGAAGTGTTTTGAGCCACCCTCAAACACTCTTCATCCGTTAATGAAATTTTTCTGTTTCTCGATCTATTCTTTCCTAAGTGAAAGTCCTCTAGAATGTATCCACACCAGACCTAAGTTCTAATTAAACCATTGAGTATGCTAGTACTATAACCTGTGTATTGAAAGAAACAAGAAATAAGATAATAGAGAGCAATAAATTTCTCCCTTCAAAACCCAAATTGATGTGTGAAGTGATTCACGCATAAGTCTCAAAGAAAAAGTTCATCTATTCTACAGGTTAGAGTTGAGAGATCCTTTTTCTTTTCTTTTCTCCGAAATAGAGAATGACACTTCATGAATGTCAGTCTAAAGACAATGAGATAAGTCTCTTCTCTTTTTCCTAGAAAACATAACGGTCATTTTCTTCTGATAAAAAATGGATCCTTATCTTTTCTTTTTTTATTTAACGTCATGAGATAATTAAGGTATAATCAATTAATAATTATATTATTAATCGACATCTTTATCCTAACTACTTTACGATATTATCTCATATTTATTTATTTCATAAATAAATAAATTTTAACTTTATCCATTATTTATTTCATAAATAAATATTTTATGATATTATCCGTTTATTTATTTCATAAATAAATAATATGGATTATAACCACATGGTATTATCTTTATATTTATTTCATAAATAAATACTTAGGATAATAACCACATGATATTATCTTTATATTTCATAAATAAATAAATTAACAGTATAATTAATAATTAATTCATAACTAATTATTCATTGGGCTTCTTCATTCCGAATTGGGTTTCTAATAAATTATAATTAATTCTAATCGACTAAAATTAATTCTATAATTAATTTCGTTTGGGATTTATCATTAATTTTTCAATTTATTATATTTCGATGTTATAATTAATTCTACGATTAATTAACATATAGTTCAATTTCTCAATTAGACCATGAGCCCAAAGTTAGCTCACATTCCATATTGTACTTTACACGTGTCATCTCATTTCGATCAATCACTTGATCTTTCTAATAATATCTTTTAAACTTGACATTTGTGTGTGACCCTCTAGGTTCATTATTCAATTAGTAATGACTCTAATTAAGTAATGCAGTTATTAATTAATCAGCTCAAAGATCACACAACCATAATCTAGCAAAATGTGTATAACCTCTACCCGAAAAACGAATTAAATCGAAAGAATCTTTCAGTCAATGACATATGTGACATACGATCCTCCTACCCTTTCATCTCTTGATTAAGATTTAGGGTATGGGAATAAAGAGAGCCCTATTAATCTAAAACCTAAAGTTAAGTTTGTTTCATATCCATTTGATCTCAATCCAAAATAATATTTTCTTGATGTCTTGATCCACTACCTTGTCCAAGGGTTTTAGGATGGAATATGAACGACTTATGCAATAAGAGATCATCTTGCTTAATGCAAGTGTTGGTCCTTTATTGATTCTCACATGCCTCCATGTGCCACTTTTGTAACCCCAACATAAGTCATAATTCAGGTGTCCCGAGTGATACCTTTTTAAACCTATATTTATGATTACCTAGTTTTGATCACACAAGACATCAATGGAAACTCAAGTCAAACGATTAATTACACACGCCATTGACATGTGAGATGTTTCCTAATCTGGAAGTCTCTACTTCTAGAAATGGATACTTCCTTTCCCATTTGGGAATGTTCTAACGCGGAAAAACTCAGTGTTCTTATTGCATCCATGAGCACCCTTGGCGTACGCATTTAACATGCACTTTGTCCTCCCATGAAACAAGGTGATTCCTTCTTAAGGACGCAATCGCACAAGTAAGTCTTAATTGAGTGTAATCAATACTCCCGCTCTTTGTTGGATTCATCGATTTGGAGTAAGTTCTAATCCAGCTTAGATTAGAGCTTGTTTCATGTGTCATTAACCCTAATGACAAAACCGCAAAAGCTTGATAGATTATGGGAGTTCTAATACATGCACACATAATAAAAATAAACAAAACATGTATTGCATATAAAGAAGTGTTTGCCTATAATAATTGATCATATATTAATCAAAGATTGTCTGTGATACAAGGGAAATGCCAAAGCAGATTTTATCAAATCAAATTTCTAGGGCACATGAGCTTTTAGAGTGTAGCATCCATTTCCAAGTTCAACGAGATCGATTTCCCCCTACAGTTGCCACATATTTTCAATTCGTGCAGAGAGCAGGTTTATGTTCATGCTTCTACCTAGTATGCATAGGATGATTGTGTTGCACCACGGCCTGTGTATCTTCTCTCCATAGTCATCCGCCAATGTGATTTTAGGTATGGATAATTTGTGGTTGGTTCTTCGATGTGTATCTTGTTCATGTCCAACAGCTTTTCCTCGTTGAACTTTAGATATTCTTCTGACTGTCGTCCCAATAGAGTGGCTACATAGAATCCTTTGGGTGTCGGTCCAGTTTGTCACCTCTTCATCTCTGGTTTAGATTCCTTCAATGTCTTCAAAGTAGTTTTTGTTGCCTTATTTAAACTTCTTCGTATTTTATTCTCATTTGGTCGATTTCTTTACTTGAGAGAGGCGAAAAATTTTGTCTCATTTTTTCTCTTCATAGCACAATCATATGTATACTATCATGCATGTTGCTCCTTAGATGATCATCGTTGACAATCATCTATGAGCCATTTGCAAAGTCCTACAAAACTCAACCTCAGACCCGAGACGACAAATAAAGTGAATGTTTATATGAATATTATATCCCCATAATCATATCTCTTTTTCACTCTTTGAATAAACAATGTAGACTTAAATATTATAGCATCACTAAAAGGTAATTCTCAGAAAGGTGTCAAAGTTTTTTCTTTTCCATGAACTTTTTTTATTTTTGAAAATAGTGTATTATGTATGTACACACCAAGAAGGAACATGAAGAGGCCAAAAACAATAAATTCTCCTTTCTCCCTAAAGTTTTTTTTTTCACATAAAACTAGTTAATATATTTGTTAAGGTTCGATCTTGCACACACACATATTACTCGTATAATAAATTAGTTAAATCGAAAAGATTCAACGCCCATGTGCTATGATGATAATTTAAGTATTTCAGAAAAAACAACTTAATTAATAGTCATACGTGATGAAATTCCATATTAACAATTGTGACTTTGAACAAAATCTTAAATAGTAATACATGATGAAATTCCACACTAACCATTGTGATTTTAAATAATTTAAAGCAAGGATTTCTTCTCTGAGCTTATCAAGGGTTTCTTTGTGGAAAGAGTTGATCGTTGATTACTTTCAGAATCTAAAGCAAGGATTTCTTCTCTAGGCATATGCACTATAAGAAAATATGGTTTCGGTAGATGGTCACTGATACCTTTAGCAACCAAAATACAATTGGTCACCAGTGGTCACAACATGGTACTTACTAAAAGTATGCAGTGACCATTTATTGACTTGGTTGCTGAAAATGTAATTTTTAGCCACCATTCAAAATTGGACATTAAAAGTATAACTATAAGTAACCAAATTTTTAGTCATTGATATAAAATTCTATGGTGGCTATAACCTTGATATGGTTGCTATATTTACACATATAGTAACCACATATTTATGTTGGTAAAGCAATCATGTCGTTGGTTGCAATATTGGAAAAAATCGTCATATAAAACTTATTTTTAGTGGCCACTAATAATAACGTTGTTGAATAAAGGTTTTTAACAACCAAATAATTGGTTGCAATAACTCTAACGTGGTCACAAAGTATATTATATCATTTGATTTAGGAACCAAAAATAAATTATATGCGGGTTATGTTTATATATATAACAATGAAATAATTTGTTGTAATAACATTAAAGGTTTTTTTCTGAAAATAATTGTACAGTTGGTTATATATACAAAAACAATTCAAATTATGGTCGAACTAAAAATCAAAATTATTTAATCATTTAATATTAAATCAATAAATTTCAAAGAAATAAGATCTACGATATCCGAATTTACTTTTCTAGCTACAAATCACAATCATTATCAATCATCAACATAAAATATGTGATATAAGTAAAATTATGTAAACATACAAATTCAAAATGTATCTATTTTTCTAAATACCCTTGACAACTATTGTCAAACATCATTACAAGATGGTGAGACCAGAGATACAAACGATGTTCATGAGAACACCATTAATTTGGTAAAGGATGAATTCATATATCATACTGATACAAAATATAATGGTCATATGACTGCTGCAGCACAAGTTGATATGCTCCTATGCCACACCTCCGACCTATTTTCAAAATCAAAGAGTCACATATTAAAAAATATCAATGCATAAAAGTTTCATAATACACATTTCAAGATCTTACTATATATTCAAAATTACCAATTTATTTTATTCTACAAGTATGTTTTCGTTCTTTGTTTTCAAACCTTCACATTTGGAAAACTATTTCTTGTCAATGCAATCAATAGGCATAAGGAGCAATCACCTAAGAAATTAAATAACTAAAATAAACTCGATATGCAGGAGATAAAACAAATAAATAAAAAGCATACCTCACAAAACAAAAATGGTCATCATGAAATAAGCTCTTCGATAAGAATAGAATCAAAAAATAATTTTCTCAATATCAACAAGAGTTGTCATTGTTAGCGTATGGGATTGATCCTACATTTTCATTTAGGAGAATAACCAATTGATTTGATCTTACATAAATTTAGGGTTGAAATGCTTGAGAACTAATTCAATATAATAAAGAGAAACAAACTAGTGAAACCAATGTCATACATATTCAATTTGTTAGTGGCATTAGTAGTACTAGGATTAACCGACACAAATATAAGTACTTCAAATACAAACATTTCTTATAAATAAACATTTGGATTTCTTGAAACAGAACTATAGAAGTTTATCTTGAAGGTTAATCGCATGAACTTGTTAGTTAACATTTGCTAAGAGCTTCCATAGATTCTAATACTAGGAACCATAATTTGTTCGCCACATTTCATCAACAAAGTCCCCAACACTATATGCTTATATAAGAATCATCAATCAAACACGTAAGCAATATAAAGTTACATATTAGCAAACAGAAGAATGTACTCTTTAATCTATTGCAATTACTTGACTTCAAGTCGTAAAGGCTCTGAACCTCCATTCTTCAATGCATTGACACATAATTTATCCCTCAATGCAGGACACCTAACCAAAACTTTCTTGAAACCCCTTTGATGCTAATCAAGCCCACCCATCCACTTTATTTGATATACTAAGTTAGTGAATTGGATTTCATAAATTAATTAAATAATTCATGTGTTACTGGATATAAAAAGTAATTATTGGAGTATGTAGTATTTTCTACGACATTAATTTATACTTTACAAATCCTAAGAATCAATAATTGATTATTTAATTTCATAACAATATTTTATAATCTAATATTTATTTTAGGGAAATTTTTTTTTATTAACCAATCTAAAAAGTCAAAACTCAAAGAATAGTTCAAACAATATTTGGCTTCTCTTGCAACTTGCAAACCATTTGGAGTAATTTAAGACAATTTTTGAATAAAAGAATTTTATTGGCTAACTAAATTCCTTAGAAAATCAAGATAATAAAAAGTTTAGCTACTAACAAATTACAATTTGGCGTCAGTTTAATTTATTAAAAACTTGTACTGTGTTTTTCCTCTAGAAATATGGTGGAGATAGCTACCAAAAAATAATATTGCATAACTAACGCTTTCCAACTGTTGAATATTTCGCTAATTTGGTCATTGCTAATGTTCTTCTGTAGCAATTATGAAAATAATCGCACAAAACCTTTCAATTTGGTTGCTATAAGTTGATGCAGTGGGTAATTCTTCTTTCATCATCGTGTGCAATTTGCTTAATTGTTTATGTGATTTAAAGGTTGGCTTTAAACTTTTTGACTGTTTTTTCACTTCAATTTTCTTGATTTTTAGCATGATAGGGAGAGTTAAAAGAGAAAACGAAAAGGAGAAAAGTTGTGTAGAAGCTTTGATTTGTGAATTGTAATTTAAAAGTTGTGCTTGGAAACATTTTAAGAACGAGAAAAAAAAAAAAACACATGATTACAAATCTCTGAAAAGTTTTTTAACAAAATATATACTTTTGACAACTTTCCCCTGTATTAGTGAAAAATTATAAGATTACAAATCCTTTTCCATTCATTTAACATAAACTAGGTTGAATGTACTTCCTCAATTTGTGACAAGCAATTTATAACAAGTGTTACATATTAAATTTAAGGGTTACTGATAGGATTGGCAATGGGAAGGGTCTGGAGTGGACCCGGCGGGTCTGGAGCGGACCCGGCGGATCCAGACCAGTCCCATGATGCGGCTGGACCCGATCCAGACCCATTAAGGCGTAAACGGGCCCAGACCTGTTGGAGCTATTGGACCCGTTAGGTCCATTTTTGGACCCGTTGGATCCTGGTCTAGTGTAGATCCATTTATTTATTTTTCCCCCATTTTTCGTATTTTTGTTCCCGATCCAGACCCGATATGTCATAAACAAGTCTTAGAAACTGATTGCTACATACTACATAGCAACATTAATTTGCTATTTGCTAATTATTACACTATTTGAAATAAGTGTGGTAACAAAATGTAAAGCAAGATTAAGTTAATATCTTTGTCATCTAAATTCAAAACATTTCTTAAATATTTTGTTGACAGCCCATTGGAAACTTTATGCAGAAATATAGGGTAAAACAAGATCAACTAATATTTACTTTCTTGGAGTATCGAAGTAAAATTCCTAGAGTAACAATGAACATGCTTAATAATTGAAAAAAAATCTATATCAAATCCGTTCCGCATGAACAAGCCAACGTTTCACATTCGTTAATACTTTCTTCAACATCTTCTTCTTCATCATCAAATAGGGGTGGAGAATTACCTACAAGAATTAATCAAAGAATTATTAACAACTTGTACAAAATTATATTAATATAATAATAAATAAATTGTACTTACCCTTCATCCCAGTGGAAGTCCATAACCAACCTCGAGCACATATCAATGCCTCCCAAGTAGTTGGGTTGAGCCTATTACAATGAGGACTAATCAATCTTCCACTAGTGCTAAACGCGGACTCGGATGCAATGGTTGAAATAGGGATCGCTAAAATGTCTTTTGCCATCTTGTGTAAAGTAGGATACTTAATCCCATTTGTCTTGCACCAACCAAGTACATCAAAATCTTCACTTTTTGCCAACACATTTTCACAGAGATACATGTCCTGTGACGCCCGGAGCGACGAGCCACCACATCCCCCGCACTTAGACCCGAATCCACATATGGAATGAGAGTCCATACATGAATCCAAGTCTAAGCGAATGAGGACCTACACGCACACACTAGGCTAAGCGGGGCTAAGACAGCAACAGAGCGCGGAAGAAAAACAATTAAACAAATATGCTGAAGCAAATAACAGGATCCAAACTAGTTAGCACAACACGACCATGTACTATCCCGCTTAGCTCGAGCAAACCTGCAACTAAAGGAGGGAAAATGAGAGGGGTCAGCCACAACTTGACTGAGTGAGGGGGATAACGCACACCCACACACAACATAAATATAGAATAAAGTACATATTAATCAAAGGATTATGAACCGAGAATAGGGTTTTGCACACCAAACCAATTTTCAAAAAAAACTTATACATTTCACAATCAAAACAAAACGTACTAGAGTTAAAGGAAGCTCCTATCCCGTTTCATAATCAATGAATCCTACAAAAGCTCGGCCAGTACGAGTACTTAACCCACTCAACCCTTACTCCTCTATAACGTAAGAAAATCAAGGAAACCATAAATACATAAACAATCCATCCCCAACAACAACTGTGTTTCGGGAGTCAAACCCTCTCCACCTAATTACCAATGCACACGGGGTAGCTATCCCACGATGTGCTTGAAGCAACACGCCTCATCAACCTCCAAGAGTCGCGCGTGAGTACTCCAAATAGAGACCGTGCACAGGCTTAACCCGACGGCCTTTTCCATCCCGGGCGTCCTTACCCACGTCTCCGGGGCCCAGTAATAACCAATTATCCAATTAAACTTACTTAACTCGCTACATAAGTAAACATAACTTAGGTACCTTATCGAGCATATATACCTTACCTTGCAACTCGGCATATGCTATACGCGTACCTCTCCTTGTCTTCCTTAACATTAAGATGTTGAGGTAGATCCTAGCTTGCTTAATAACACACAGTTTGGAGCATAGCCTCGTTGTAAAACATTTTCAAGCTTATATATGCTTATACTTATAGTTCAAAACATTTAATCATATGAAAAGGTCATAAACATATCATATGACACATATCTAATATATAAATAAATAGTATACTCGCAAGCGGGTGAGAAATCATCACATTTAGGCCATTGGTTGATTAACTAAAGGAAAAGATCCTAAACCTCACCTTGTAGCAAAAGTAGGTAGAGTCCGGGGCCAAAAAGGAGCAAACAAACACCTAAACCTTCGGTTCAACGACTTTCGGAAGAGGCTCTGAAACAAAAGAACACAACACCAGAGACTTAGACTCAATCATGAACCAATTAGATGTACGGTGATACATACAAATGTGAGTGGATGCAATGCATGTCATGTAAATTCATATTTAGGCATAACGGAGCAAATAATAAAATAATACATAAGGATTCAAGAATTAAACTCATATCATATCAAATAACCTCATATTGTATCGTGTTATAGCATACCATAAGCGTTCATGAGTTTAAAATGCATAAAGAAGGCAAACCACACAAGAAAATACTACACGTATATCATTTAAGACATATCGAATCATAACTCGTTCAAATCATATCAAACAAATTCAAAAATCTAATACAAGCAAGTTAACACATAATAATACATGTTAGAAAAGCTTAGTGATCATATTAGGGGTGGGAGATATGATGCCCCCTATTCTCGAAGGGCGTCCTGACGATATTAACAAGTAAGTCTCTACACTTATATGTGTTTAATTTAAGAGTTCTTGAATTATGTGATTTAATGTAAATCCATTTAATATGTGTTCATTCGAATTATTCTAAGATTAATTGTCAACTTGATTAATTACGCGCATATTTAACCCTAACTGTCTAATTTGATTTAATTCAAATTTATTCCATGAAATAATTGTCAAGTTGATTTTAAATCCATCATATTACTTAACTTGTTTAATTTCGGTTTACTTGAATTCCTTGAGATTAATTGTCAATCATGTGTTTATGAAGTGTCGTTAAATTATACGAAAAGTTTCTAAAATTAAATTGAATTAAACTCTAATTGGTAAATCTCTATTTCATTTTAATTTATAAAATTTATGCGGAGCTTGAATGTTTATTCGTAACTTTACCAATTTTATTTTATGATTAATTGTACGCGATATTTGTCTTTGCTACGCGATAAGGATACCCGGTTGTATATAGCTTGTGCACAAGACACATTTCTCCCAATCCCTTTTCTCTCTCTCTCCTCTCCCACTCTCTCTCCCGCGGTCACTATACGCGGCTTCGGTTACGAGCCCATAACTCGATCGTTTCTCGACGGAATTCAACAAACGAATAGTCCATTTCGATTATCTCGGCGAGACGTACGCAAGAGTACCAACTTGATGGCCTAACGATGAACAATGGTGGAGTTATGGCTGGATTTCAGTAGCAGCGGCGGAGCTGTCAGACCGCCGCCACTTCGCCGGCCTTCGCGGCGGTTTCCGGCCATCAACTCGATGCACGCGCCGAAGACCCAACAAGAGGACATCCCGGCGCTTCGTTTGACGTCGGCGGCGCTGTCAGCGGAGCCGCGACGGAGCTTCAGGCGGTGGTTTTCGATGGGTGCCCGTCATTGTAGCGGCGCGATTCCGCCGCTTCCGGCAGGCTTGATGGTTTCCAAGGTTTTTCGACCTCCTGAGTTCATTTCCGGCATCAATTTCATTAGATCTTGGCCGTAGGGGGTGGTTTCGGCGACGTGGGAGGCGGAAGAATATTCGGCGGCCAACGGGGGCCTTTTTCGGCCATCTTTTGGCCTCGGGCTCTTCACGAAAGTTGTTCAGAACGGCGAGAACTAGTATCCTGTGATCACGCGACTCCAGATTCGGTGGATTGGCGGCGGATCGCGGCGGCATAGTGGTGGTGCAACGGCGGCTCTAGCTCCGAGGATTTTTCCGGTGAGCTACCTTAGGGCTTTCGAAAAGCTCGTCATGGGTAAGACAACGCTTCTTTCGGATCGTATTTTGGTTCACCGGTTTCGAAGTAATTTGAGTTTGAAGATTTTAGGGTTTTCGTGCTCTTAGATCTGAAATTGGAGGAGATTGACTTGGAATTTCCAGAAATTGATCGAGGATTCGGAACGGGCACGAAGACTTCATTCAGGGCTGATTTTTCGGGATTTTTTCGGCGACCTTCGGCGGCGGCCCGGCAGCGGTCCGGCTAAATTCCGACAGCTACAGTGGTGGCGTTCCGGCGGCGTTTGGTCAGAATGTTCGTCTCATAGTGGTGAGTTCAACGCCACTTTCCGTACATTAATCGAACACTCGATCTATTTATTACGAATTATTTTGCGTAATTGTGATTATTTGAATTAATTGTTTTAAGTGCAAATAAATTGGTTATTATTGGTTTGTTGATCGAGATGTATTCCAGTTGTATACGAAAACATGTATTGAATTGATTGTGATATGCACGAATGTTTCGATTTACAATTTGAATCCCGATGTGATGAATTTATGCTATGTGTTTAGGTATGAAGGGGTGTTAGTGTAATATTTAGAAACTAATTTCTTATGTGACTAAATGAACTTAAATGATATTTTAGAAGAACGAACATGTTATGATTTCTCTATATGAATTTGAGAGGTTCTCCTTGTTATGTTTGTTGTAAATTGTGTTTCAAATATAAATTTAGATACATGAAGGATGCTTGAACAACTTAAGACTTGATGCATGATAGGAGTTAGAATTGTAATATCTTGATTTACTCTTACTACTCGGAAATGGTATATTATGAATTAAGATAAATCGATAATTGTCATGTTTGTAAGTAATTAATTCCTAGCTGAATAATTGTATAAACACTTTAAACGAACAATTATTCTTAGTAATCAACTAAGGGAATGTATGTGTAATAATTCTAAACTTTTATAAATAACTTAGGGGATATAAGTGTAATATTTACGAAACTATGAATGTAACTTGAGCTTGTGTACCAAACATGTTGTGAAGTTGTAAAGTATGATCTTAAGTGAATTAAATGCACTCTTTATTTGTATCAAGCATGCCATCTAAGTACAACAACTTTGTATGTTTATAAGATCAAGTTGATCTTACTTATGCACTTTATAACTCGTCATGAACTTGATGCTTAATTCTAATATTATAATTGAACCCTGTGACATTGGATGATTTAATATGCATTTTGTGAATACATTGACTTCCTAAATTTATCTTGCATCTTTGGATATGGAATTGCGTGTTGGTTGCTTGTAAATAAGGCCTTGTTGAGCATTGATATGCCTTGAATGACCACGACACCTTATCCAAGCACAACATGAACACTTATGCATAACCACGATCATGTTGAGCAATGCCGTGCGTCTTGTTTGGTCCATATAGAGTCTAAGTCTGGGCTTCTGTATGTTTTTGCACAGAGTTTGGTGGTGCCGGTGGGCCTGAGGTTTAGAGTGTTTGACCCTTCACACTCTCAGACTCTACTTTCACGAGGTGAGGTTTAGGATTTTGTATAGTTATGTGACCTATGGCCTTTATATGGTGAATTCTACCCTTGCATGCGAGTAAACCTTACTATAAGTACTTATGTGTCGGATATGATATGTTTATGATATTGAGCGTGTGTTCTGCGTGGATGGGTGCTTACGGGCTTAAATTCCATCGCGTGTGATTTGCGTGGATGGGTGTCTAAGGGCTTAAATTCCATCGCGTGGAAATATATATATATATATATAAATTATGTTTTCTGAGGCATATGTAAGCTATTTTGGAAAAAATTCGGTTGTGTTATGATTCTGTAGCGAGATTGCCATGAAAGACTGGCGTATGTTCTGTTCTGTTCTGATCTATTGTGGATCCGAGGAGCTGCAGGTAATGGGGCCTCTGGGACGGTTAGGGCCATCGGAGTTTCAACCATGTGCGTAGTTTCCATTTGAGATATCATTGCGCGACCTCAGGGTGATGAGGGAGGCGTAATATCTTGAGCCTTCGGCTAAGGCCGGGGATGACTCTTGTGGGTTCGCTACCCTCATGAGATCGAGTCTATTTTAGACGGTGTTATTATAGATGGTTTTGGGGATTGTACATCCCCTTCATCATTGGTGTAGCGGTTGGATTGATTGTGATTTATGTTCTGAGGAGTAAAGGTGGGAAGCTCGTACTCGCCGAGCAGTTGATTATGTTATGTTATGGAATTATGAATCGGGATAGAGTCTTTCTGGAAAATGGGTTCTAAACTTATATCTATATCTTATTCGGGTTCTTTCAAAACGTTTTGGTATGTAACACCTATCCCCGGTTCATGGGTCCATCTTTTTTTTATTTTGTGCTATGCTCCTTATATATATATATATATATATATATTGTGGGTGTGCGTTAGCCCCCTCACTCGGTCAAGTTGACTGACCCCTCATTTACACTTTGGCGTTTGCTAGGCGGAAGTGAGTCATTTGAGTTGCACTTCGTCGGTCTAGTCTTTCTTTTGCATTTGTCTTTTCATACACTTTACTTATGCTTTGACTTGTAGACTTGAGATTTTACTTTACTATTCGGTATCCCTGCGTGACACTCTCATTCGGTCCCTTGTGCCACTTGATGATTATTACTTTATGTTGATATTCGGGACTAGGGATTTATGCTAGTTGAACCTGTCACTTGTTATGTTTGTTGATCTATTATTCGGGATTAGGTATCTATGTTAGTTGAACCCGTCACCTGCTTTGCATGTTTTGTTTTAAATGCTTCCGCTATCTATTGTTGTTGGTTTTAATTGCTTCCTCACTCTGAGTTTTGGTCAAGTTAGATCCGCCTAGCCTAGTGTGTGAGTTGGTCTCCCGTTCGCTTTGATTCGGATTCGGGCATGGACTTTCCATTTCGTGACCGGGTCTGGGTCTTAGTGCCGGGGATGTGGCATCCTCCGTTTGGGGTGTTACATCCTTAAGTGGTATCAGAGCTAGGTTGCAAAACCGAGCTCTTGAGTCGTGTTGAGTCTGTCTAGGTCGTACGGCATCGGAATAACTGCGCATTGCATTTGTTTGACTTGATATTTTGATCCTTCAGCATGAATTATTTCGTGATTATATGATTGTGTGCACATTATGACTTTGAATATGCAACATCTTATTTTATGTGCTTTATAAATTGCAAATAATTATTGCATTTACGTGATATACGTGTTACATTTCATTTGCATCCTAATCCACATGCATCGAATTTAGTGTTTGAATTTCAGGGTGCCCTATGAGTCAACACTAAGATTTTCCTCCGTCAACACTACCTATTGGTACTACAACGAAAACACACCATAATTCGGAGATGAAAGGATTATTTACCAAGATCAATGTTCATGAAAAGGTTTAGAGTTGAAGGAATGAGATTTGTTATATTGACTTACTATCTTAAAGTCAATTGAAAGATGAAGTTTGACGAATTTTAACCTTGATGATTCGTTTATTTGGAAGTAGTCACCTTATTGAGGAAATAAGTCAATGGAGGAGGATCTGATCAAGTAGAACCGTTTTGAAGGAGTTTGATGAGCTTTCGCCTTGATGATTCGTTTATTTGGAAGTAGTCACCTTGTTGATGGAAACGAGTTAATGAAGAAGAATCCGATCAAGTTCAAGGGATGCGGATAGGTAACCATGTTACTTAAGCACCGAGCTACAAACCATCGCTGAGTGTTGAAGGTTTTGGTGTTGTTTAGAGTTAACAAACAACAAGGCAAGATTGGTTGTTAGCTCTTTGGGTGTTTCTTCAGGATGAGATGGAAGACATTGTTGATGTGGGAATAGAACACCTAGATGAAGAAAGACTTTATCCAAGTCTCAGGATCATATACCATGGATTGCTTTGGGAAGTGCTTAGCATCACGATCATCCAAGGAAACTCTGAGTTAAATATCTAATTGACAAACGAATCATGCACAACTCCTTGAAGATGAGCAGACTAAGATTTAACACATAAATGAGAATTCTTGGGAGAAACTGAAGATGATTCTAGTTGAGCAAGGATTACGGTCTAGTAAGGGGTTTGGTGATAAACGAGCTTTGCTGAGTTACCACTTTATGAAAAGACTCAAGACAAAGAGGTTCAGATGACGAGGGTTGCATCATTGTCGGCTTAAATAACTCCTACTGCTTCATCTCGACTTTCCTATCAAGATTTTTACACTTTGGTTAACGGTACGCCAAGCATTCATGGCATTTGCATACATGTATTGTTTAAATACTCTTACCTTGTTTTGCTTGATGTGGGTGATGACAATTGCTATTTTAATTGTGATAACTTGGATACCTTATCTAGTATTTATAAATTGAAATTTCTACTCGTTATGAACCGTTGCCGAAATGATTGAGTTATGCACTTATGTGAACTATTTATGCCTATGTGATTTAAAACTCTCTTGATTACTCACTAACTTCCCGTACAACATACATACATACTGTAACCTTGTTTTATAGGGATTCCATCGCGATATCCCCCTTGAGTTGAGGTATGAGCGTTGAATCTATACTCAAGGGACACCGATATCAGTTGTATAAGGTACACCAAACATGCATCGCATACTTTTCGTCAAGTGTTACTTTGATGTGTGTATGTATGAATAACTGATCAGTGAATTTATGTGCCAGAGAGACCTTAGGTTCCCTCTTTCTACGTGTTGGAGAGATGCAGGATTCTCTCTATGTATGTGGTAGAAAGATGCTGGAATCTTTCTAAGTTTTGTGCGCAAGAGATGTTGGATTCTCTTGTACTTAGATATTCGGAGATGCTGGATTCTCTTGAATCTAGGGGTTTGAGGAATACTGGATTTTCTCAAACTAGAATGTTGGGAGATGTTGGAATCTGCCCGACTTAGGTTGAGAGACGGGGTTCTCTCAAATATGTGCTTGAGAGACGGGGTTCTCTCTTTTATATGTGCTCGGGAGACGGGTTCTTGTGGGTGCTGAGGGACGGGGCTCTCTCTCTTACGTGTTGAGAGATGGGATTCTCTCTTGTTTGTTGTGGTTACTTTACGTGTTGATTTGACTACGGGTTGCAATGGCAAGTCTGAGACGACATCGAGGTTGGGTGCAGTTGCAACTATCCGATCATGGGAATGACCAACCGAGTTCGAAACCACTAACCGATCAAGTACTCGCACGGACCTTGACGATAACAAGACATCCTAAAGGAGGTTCGGTGTAGATGACAGGAGTAAGCCTCACCATTAGAGTTATGTTCTTACGTGAGTTCCGGAGAAGGGTTGGAGCACTACTACTCGAGGATCTACATTTTTGCAGTGGAACCTGGGGACCGGGTTCTCTTAAGGGGGGAAGGTTGTGACGCCCCGTATTCTCGAAGGGCGTCCTGATAATATTAACAAGTAAGTCTCTACACTTATGTGTGTTTAATTTAAGAGTTCTTGAATTATGTGATTTAATGTAAATCCAATTTAATATGTGTTCATTCGAATTATTCTAAGATTAATTGTCAACTTGATTAATTACGCGCATATTTAACCCTAATTGTCTAATTTGATTTAATTCAAATTTATTCCATGAAATAATTGTCAAGTTGATTTTAAATCCATCATGTTACTTAACTTGTTTAATTTCGGTTTACTTGAATTCCTTGAGATTAATTGTTAATCATGTGTTTACGAAGTGTCATTAAATTATACGAAAAGTTTCTAAAATTAAATTGAATTAAAGTCTAATTGGTAAATCTCTATTTCATTTTAATTTATAAAATTTATGCGGAGCTTGAATGTTTATTCGTAACTTTACCAATTTTATTTACGATTAATTTTACGCGATATTTCTCTTTGCTACGCGATAAGGATACCCGGTTGTATATAGCTTGTGCACAAGACACATTTCTCCCAATCCCTTTTCTCTCTCTCTCCCCTCTCCCACTCTCTCTCTCTCGCGGTCACTATGCGCGGCTTCGGTTACGAGCCCATAACTGGATCGTTTCTCGATGGAATTCAACAAACGAATAGTCCATTTTGATTATCTCGGCGAGATGTACGCAAGAGTACCAATTTCATGGCCTAACGACGAACGGTGGCGGACTTATGGCCGGATTTCAGTGGTAGCGGCGAAGCTGTCAGACCGCCGCCACTTCGCAGGCCTTCGCGGCGGTTTTCGTCCATCACCTCGATGCACGCGCCGAAGACCCAGCAAGAGGACATCCCATCGCTTCGTTTGACATAGGCGGCGCGGCCATCGGAGCCGCGACGGAGCCGCACGCGCCGCCTGAAGCTCGCGGTCGCGGCGCCCGTCACTGTAGCGGCACGATTCTGCCGCTTCCGACGGTGGTTTTCGATGGGGCTTGATGGTTTCCAAGGTTTTTCGACCTCCTGAGTTCATCTCCGGAATCAATTTCACCAGATCTTGGCCGTAGGTGGTGGTTCCGGCGACGTGGGAGGCGGCAGAATATTCGGCGGCCAACGGGGGCCTTTTTCGGCCATCTTTTGGCCTCGGGCTCTTCACGAAAGTTGTTCGGAACGGCGAGAACTAGTATCTTGTGATCACGCGACTCCAGATTCGGTGGATTGGCGGCGGATCGCGGTGGCATAGTGGTGGTTCAACGGCGGCGCTAGCTTCGAGGATTTTTCCGGTGAGCTACCTTAGGGCTTTCGAAGAGCTCGTCATAGGTAAGACAACGCTTCTTTCGGATCGTATTTTGGTTCACCGATTTCGATGTAATTTGAGTTTGAAGATTTTACGGTTTTCGTGCTCTTAGATCTGAAATTGGAGGAGATTGACTTGGAATTTCCAGAATTTGATCGAGGATTCGGAACGGACACGAAGAGTTCATTCAGGACTGATTTTTCGGGATTTTTCCGGTGACCTTCGGCGGCGGCCTGGCGGCTGTCCGGCCAAATTCCGGCAGCTACAGTGGTGGCGTTCCGGCGGCGTTTGGTCAGAATGTTCGTCTCGTTGTGGTGAGTTCAACGCCACTTTCCGTTCGTTGATCGGACACTCGATCTATTTATTACGAATTATTTTGCATAATTGTGATTATTTGAATTAATTGTTTTAAGTGCAAATAAATTGGTTATTGTTGGTTTGTTGATCGAGATGTATTCCAATCGTATACGAAAACATGTATTGAATGGATTGTGATATGCATGAATGTTTAGATTTACAATTTGAATCCCGATGTGATGAATTTATGCTATGTGTTTAGGTATGAAGGGTGTTAGTGTAATATTTAGAAACTAATTTCTTATGTGACTAAATGAACTTGAATGATATTTTAGAAGAACGAACATGTTATGATTTCTCTATATGAATTTGAGAGGTTCTCCATGTTATGTTTGTTGTAAATTGTGTTTCAAATATAAATTTAGATACATGAAGGATGCTTGAAAAACTTAAGACTTGATGCATGATAGGAGTTAAAATTGTAATATCTTGATTTACTCTTACTATTCGGAAATGGTATATTATGAATTAAGATAAATTGATAATTGTCATGTTTGTAAGTAATTAATTCCTAGCTGAATAATTGTATAAACACTTTAAACGAACAATTATGCTTAGTAATCAACTAAGGGGATGTATGTGTAATAATTCTAAACTTTTATAAATAACTTAGGGGATGTAAGTGTAATATTTACGAAACTATGAATGTGACTTGAGCTTGTGTACCAAACATGTTGTGAAGTTGTAAAGTATGATCTTAAGTGAATTAAATGCACTCTTTATTTGTATCAAGCATGCCATCTAAGTACAACAACTTTGTATGTTTATAAGATCAAGTTGCTCTTAGTTATGCACTTTATAACTCGTCATGAACTTGATGCTTAATTCTAATATTATAATTGAACCCTGTGACATTGGATGATTTAATATGCATTTTGTGAATACATTGACTTCCTAAATTGATCTTGCATCTTTGGATATGGAATTGCGTGTTGGTTGCTTGTAGATATGACCTTGTTGAGCATTGATATGCCTTGAATAACCACGACACCTTATCCAAGCACAACATGAACACTTATGCATAACCACGATCGTGTTGAGCAATGCCTTGGTCCATATAGAGTCTAAGTCTGGGCTTCTGTATGTTTTGTCACAGAGTTTGGTGGTGCCGGAGGGCCGGAGGTTTAGAGTGTTTGGCCCTTCACACTCTCAGACTCTACTTTCACGAGGCGTGGGTTCCGCGTGGATGGGTGCTTACGGGCTTAAATTCCATCGCGTGTGATTGGCGTGGATGGGTGTCTAAGGTCTTAAATTCCATCGCGTGGAAATATATATATATATATATATATATATATATATATATATATATATAAATTAAGTTTTCTGAGGCATATGTAAGCTATTTTGGAAAAAATTCGGTTGTGTTATGATTCTGTAGCGAGATTGCCATGAAAGACTGGCGTATGTTCTGTTCTGTTCTATTGTGGATCCAAGGAGCTGCGGGTAATGGGGCCTCCGGGACGGTTAGGGCCATCGGAGTTTCAACCATGTGCGTAGTTTCCATTTGAGATATCATTGCGCAACCTTAGGGTGATGAGGGAGGCGTGATATCTTGAGCCTTCGGCTAAGGCCGGGGATGACTCTTGTGGGTTCGCTACCCTCTTGAGATCGAGTCTATTTTAGACGGTGTTATTGTAGATGGTTTTGGGGACTGTACATCACCTCTATCATTGGTGTAGCGGTTGGATTGATTGTGATTTATGTTCTGAGGAGTAAAGGTGGGAAGCTCGTACTCGCCGAGCAGTTGATTATGTTATGTTATGGAATTATGAATCGGGATAGAGTCTTTCTGGAAAATGGGTTCTAAACTTATATCTATATCTTATTCGGGTTCTTTCAAAACGTTTTGGTATGTAACATCTATCCTCGGTTCATGGGTCCATCTTTTTTTCATTTTGTGCTATGCTCCTTATATATATATATTGTGGGTGTACGGTAGCCCCCTCACTCGGTCAAGTTGACTGACCCCTCATTTACACTTTTAGTTGCAGGTTGTTGGCCTTTGCTAGGCGGAAGTGAGTCATTTGAGTTGCACTTCGTCGGTCTAGTCTTTCTTTTGCATTTGTCTTTTCATACACTTTACTTATGCTTTGACTTGTAGACTTGAGATTATACTTTACTATTTGGTATCCCTTCGTGATACTCTCATTCGGTCCCTTGTGGCACTTGATGATTATTACTTTATGTTGATATTCGGGACTAGGGATTTATGCTAGTTGAACCCGTCACTTGTTATGTTTGTTGATCTATTATTCGGGATTAGGTATCTATGCTAGTTGAACCCGTCACCTGCTTTGCATGTTTTGTTTTAAATGCTTCCGCTATCTATTGTTGTTGGTTTTAATTGCTTCCGCACTCTGAGTTTTGGTCAAGTTAGATCTGCCTAGCCTAGTGTGTAAGTTGGTCTCCCGTTCGCTTTGATTCGGATTCGGGCATGGACTTTCCATTTCGTGACTGGGTCTGGGTCTTAGTGCGGGGGACGTGGCATCCTCCGTTTGGGGTGTTACAGGAGAGAAGCAAACAAGCGAAGAAAACAAGAAAACAAAGTTCAGAGCAAAAAAGAGCCACTGCCCTAAATCCACCCCGGCGAATTTTTTCCAAAGGGGGAATCCACCCCCGTGGATTTAGGGCAGACAGCTCTCCATCTCAAATCTAACCCGGTGGATTATTTTCAAAGCAAAAATCCACCCCGGTGGATTTGGGTCAGAGGCCAAATTTCGAAATTAAAGCTTACAAACTCCATGAAAACCCATCCTAAACCAAACTAACTAAAAAAGGGCATGAAATGGTGTAATTATACCACAAATACATGCAAGAAAACATATTAAATCAGCTCCATACATGTATACCATGAACCGGGAAGAAAAGAAGTTCAAAGGAGCAAGAATCCATCAAGTTTCTTCCAAGATCTCAAAGACACGTTAATGGAAAAACAATATATATCCAACTACCATGAATAAGGAGAAAATACAAGTAATAAATACACCATATTGATCAACATATATAGTCTCAAACTTCAACAAATCAAGAGATGTATAGATCCTTCCAAAATCAACATTACCTAACTATTCATGACTCCAAGCAAATCTCATGAACTCCAACATTAAAACATAATATAAGAAGTGTAAAATGCTCACAAGATCAAGGAGATCAAATTCCCTAACTTACCTTGAAGAAATGGAGCAAGAAAGGCTAAAGCTTGAGCTTGAAGGGCCAAAAATGGAGGTTCAACAATGGAGGGTGGCTTGGACCTTCTCTTCTTTTCCTTTTTCTCCCATTTGGTTCGAAATTCAGCAATAAGAGAGGGACGGATGGCTGATCTTGGGGTTAAAAGTCTAGGCTAGGGGTTAGGTAAGGGTTGGTAGCTCTCAAGTGTGTCATATAGGTGTGTTATAGGTACGTAGGGTAGGGTCGAAATCTGCGTCGTTGGGGGTCGAAACGGCATCGAAAAAGGTCAAGGCTTGTTCTATTGACTTTAAATCGTCGATTCAAGTTCAATGGCAAAGACGGAACTTGAATCCGAGTTCTCGAGCTCAAGTTACGGAAGAATGACTCAAGGGTGGCCAAATTACAAATTGGCCCAAAAGTTTGAAATAAAATTCAATTGAGTCCAAACAAATGCAAACAAGTCCAAAACATAATTAAAACATACAATTAAGTCCAAGAATCATATAAGTCATGTTATACACAAAATAGGCAAGCTCGGGTTCAATTCCATAATTAACAAATTCTCAAAACTCAAGTAATCAAACCAAATGTTCAAGTAGGGTAAATACATATCAAATATTTCACATAGTTTATATATGAATTGAATAAGGAAGCATCATTCAAATATAATTGCATCAATTAAGGAGAAAATAATTACAAATACGTAAATTAAACTCACACGTGGCACTAACCTGTACGTGCGAGCGGACGGGGTGTCACATGTCCTGTAACACCCAAAGCGCAAAGATGCCACATCCCCGCACTTTAGACGACCCATACATGAACTAAACTATAACGAACGGGAGACAATGATAAAAAAAAATGACAACTAGCTAGGCGGGACTAACCCCAAACCACATAATCAATTCATAATGCATCAAAATAAAGCAGTAGCATAATATGTTCAATATCAAATACCAACATCGAAAGCATGCTATTTCCAATTATGTCCATATATCAATACATTAACATCTCCAAAATACATAATAAATAACAATAATAATAGTTCATATGCAGCAATAAATAGATGAACCGTGCACGACTCGAATACAAAGACCAGACTCGACTCGATTCCTGCCTAACATGCACCTGCAAGAGCCTGAAAGGTGGAGGCGTCTGTCTATGAAGACTGAGTGAGGGGCATAAATAAATATTAGCATAAATAATATGCAAGTTATACCCTCGGGTGAAGTTTTAAAAAAAAAAATGATATATGTTCAATAATAAAGTAAACATCACCCGAGAATACAACTATCTGGTTTAATCAATTTCATTCGATACGTGGCCCGACGAGTGAGGGTAAATCTCAATCCTTACACCAATAGTGAACAATACATGCTTGATTTAATTATCAGGTGATCATGCGATTCAATTTACAGTGTAGTAGTGCGGTAGTGTACTCAATAAATACAGTCAGTAGTGCAATCAATACAATAACCCGAGGATAGCCCGTGGTGCCGGACTCATCCCCAGTCTCTTTCTCCCCCCAATGATGGGAAGGTAGCGAGCCTTCAACCATCCACGGTATGTTGTACGTTAGGAACATGACTCCCACGTACGGGACTCCTTCCTCCACCAAACCTCCTGGTGGATTCAGGGGTGATCCCACAATAGTGAGGATAGTGCAAGAGTTACCCGTCGGCCCTTGCTTTCCCGGTTGCTCAAGACACTACCCTCGGGCCCATAGTGAACAATACATGATACTCGCCAAACATGCTCGGTACATGACAATAACATGGATTGCTTGCAATGAACATGGCTTGCTTGTAATCATGAGTAATTCCATGGAAAATTATAGATATAAATACCTTTTGGCCGAAATCTCACGTAAGGGTTGTATAGGTTCTATGTAACTAGAAATTAAACCTCACCTGGCAGGCGACAAGACGACTCAAGGATGCATGAACGTGCTCAATCGATCAATAATCTCCACCCTGGAGAGGAACTGGACAAGAAACGGGACATTGTGTACACGTGAGACAATAACTCAAGGATGATACCAATTAACTTAGCAATCAAGTGACACTTAAATATGTATAAGAACCAATTAATACCTAAGAGGTGAAATAAATCTCAAGGAGTCAAGTATTCATAACATTCAACCTTTCAAATTTAATTCGTATAAGGCATAGAGTCATAAAATCACGTTTGAGCAACTAAGTACCAAGAAGGGTCAAATAGAAGCATAATTATCAATAAATCAAGTATATAACTCATATAAGTCGCATAGGGGAGCCAAGGAAGTGAAAGGAATGCAATAAGAAAGGTTTTGGCAAAGTTTAGCAAAAACCGACAATTTTTGGAAACTCACATGCTGTAGAAAAACTAGAATATCTTGAGTTCTAGAATTTGGAATTAATTTTTTTTGGTGGATATGAAACTAGACACATAAACCTTTCTGAGGATATATAGCTCGTATTCTAGTTCAAAACGAGGAGAAAATGGCATACGCTCGAACTTAAGTGAATGCAGTTTTTCGGTGAAGTGGCGATACCAAAAAGAATTGATTATATCTCACAAATTAGAAAAGATATTGAGGTGATTCCAATTATAGAATATTCTAGACTTCAAGAGGTTTCTGTCGGTTCAAAGATCAGGTCAATCGAAGCTCGGATGAGGGTGTCGCAGCTGTGATAAAATTGTACTGAAAAGCAGTCACAGCCGTGAAGGAAAAATGGCCAGTTCTCGAGTTGTTGGTCGCGGCCGCAACCAAAAATGGTCACTAAATGGTCGCGGGCGCGACCTTAAGTCCAGCAGCAGTTCGAAAACAGGGGAAACAGGGGATACATAGGAATTTTGGCTCCCAAATCATTCCCACACCAAACCAAGGCAAGAAACCAACCCAAAGCTATCATATAACATGTATATAACTCATATATATCAATTAGACATCAAGTAATCCATCAAAACTTGCTCAAATCATCAAGAAATCATCATCTTCAACTCATATATAACTCATCATATACTTCTATGATTTCTAAGAATCAAGCTCAAATTCAACTCTAAGGCATAGAATCATGCTTCTTGCAATTAGAACACATAATATCTAGCTCAAATCTCAACCCTAGTTCCTTACTTCAAGAAATCATGTAAATCACCTATACACATACCTTGAATGAAAGAAATGGAAACAGATGGTGTTATGAAGATGATGATGCTCCAAATTCCCTAATTTCTTGGAATTTAACTTGAATATGATGAAAACCATCTCTTCTTCTTGGATGCTTGGTTCGTGGAAATGGAAAATAGGGAAGCAAATGTTCATTTGTCTTTTATGAAATGAAATGAAAGGAACAGATGTTTCTACGTTATTCATTTAATTGAAGAGATGATTGGCCATTAATTGCTATTAAGTCCCTCAAGTTTAGTAAGTCATGCAATTAACTTCAATATGAATGAAATGATGCCAATTAAGTCCAAAGAAATTTCATGCAATTTAGTCCTCTCAATTAAAGAAATGATCATATAAGGCCAAATTGTCAATTAAATCATGTTCGGTAGTTATTTCAAGTACCAATTAAATCCAAATTGGTGCGATTTCACATAATTTCACATAAACATCTTGAAATTTAATTCATATAATTTTCATAAATGTAGGAATTAATAAACCAAAGAATTAAAATAAATCTTAACTCTCGAAAAATCTCACACGTGTCGTGCGTACCTGAATAACCGGAAATCGGGGCATTACAATTGTAGCACCCCTTACACGTGGAGGTACCACACCCCCGCACTATAGGTCAATCCACATATGAAATGGGCGATCCGTACATGAACCAACCTATAGCGAACGGGTGACAATGCAATACACGACAAGCTAGGCGGGATACTCGGACATGCGACATAATAAAGCGGAAGCATAAACAGAACATTATCGACTAATTCCATTTATCCAATCATGACATTTCTCATCTTCCAAATAAAATATATTCTAGCTTACATATCAATACATTATCATCTCCTAAAATAAATAACATATAACCGTAAACATGATTTTCTCGAAAAATAAATACACCATCTAATAAATGCACCGTGTTTGACTCAACTCTAACAACTGGACTCGACTCACTTCCCACCTAGCACGCACCTGCAATAACCTGAAAGGTGGAGGTGTCAGTCTGTGAAGACCGAGTGAGGGGTTTACATATATATTTGCGCAGATAACATGCAAGTTATGTTCTCGGGTAAAGATTTATAAAAGATAAATATATGATTTCAAGAATAAAGTATTCTTCACCCGAGAATACAACTATCAATATTAAATACTTGTTCTTTCATGCAATCGATAAACATGCTTGCTTGTAACACGATAGGGTTTGTTCCTCCTGTGGTTGGACGGACAACAACCAGCCCTAAGACTAGCCCAGCGCCCTCACTAAGGAGAACCTGACCAGGAGAACACAGGTACACGATAGGGCTTTGTTCTTCTTGTGGTTGGACGGACAACCACCAGCCCGAAGACCAGCCCAGTGCCCTCACTAAGGAGGACCTGGCCAAGAGAACACACGTACACGATAGGGTATTGTTCTTCCTGTGGTTGGACGGACAACCACCAACCCGAAGACCAGCCCAGCACCCTCACTAAGGAGAGCCTGGCCAGGAGAACATACGTACTTGCTTTCATGAACATGGCATGCTTGATTCGTGAACACTAACATAACCTACTTGCTTAATTCATGAACAATAACATAACTTGAAAGGATAAGTGCTTTCATGAAATTATAATATAAATACCTTTGGCCAAAAATCAAGTAAATGTTATACGGGTTCTATATAACTAGAAAGTAAACCTCACCTGACAGGTGACACACTACTCGTGAATACGTGAACGTGCTCAGGATCCACAATCTCCGCCCTGGAGAATAACTGGACTAGAAACGGGACAATGTACGTGCATGAGACCACAATTCATGCATATTATCTCATATAATGACGCACGGCATGCCCATATACGAGGCATCGAGCAAAACACAATGTAGCATGATAACATCTTATTTTGACACATAATTAATCATATAATAGCAATTTGGGGTCAAATAAACCATTGGATCGAGGGGCTAAAAATATAATTTTTTGCAGAATGTTTCTACACTTCCAGGAGCCTGGGAACGGCCGTTCCAGGTTTTAGTGCAAAATGGAAAGGGCCGTTGCCCAGTCCCGAAATGCTCCCCGAAGATGGGAACGGCCGTTCCCGTCTGTGAGACAAAGTGGGAACGGGCGTTCCCGTCCTCGCCGCCTGACACATTGTTCAAACAATGGGAACAGTCGTTCCCCATTTACAAAGGGAACGGTAAGGGCCATTCCCGGTACGCAGACACTCCAGAAACAGGGGAGAAGAACAGAGGATGCACGAACCACCATCAAAGCTCAACAAAACTCACATACTCAATTCCAACCATTATTATTCATGAAAGGGAATAAGTATACATGCTTTAGGTACAATAAAACACAATATAAACACACAATCCATGCCTTAATCATCATAATTCTCACTTCAAGCTCATACTTCCAATTCTCATATAACTCCATGATTTTCAAGATTCATACATGAAATTCAAGGCTAAAGCATATATTCATAATTCCAACATCATATAAGTTATTTCAAAGAAATCATAACCCTAGCTTCATAATTTGTTGTCAAGAAATCACATATATGATCAAATATACCTTGGAATGAAATAATGGACAAAAGATGATGAATGTGGATGCTTGAGCTTGAATCATGGAATTCTTTAGCAATTTCTAGCTTGAAGATGATGATTTCTCAATTTCCTCCTCCATGGTTTTGGCTCGGTAAAGAGGAGCAAAGAGGAAGATGATTTTGATGAATGAAAAATGATGATTGTGGAAGAGAGATGTGTATACCGATATATTTCAGGAAATATGCAATATTTATTGTAGCAGCCCCTTACACGTGGAGGCGCTACACCCCCGCACTATAGGCCAATCCACATACGAAACGGGCAATCCGTACATGAACTAACCTATAGCGGACGGGTGACAATGCAATACACGACAAGCTAGGCGGGATACTCGAACATGCGACATAATAAAGCGGAAGCATAATTCAAGTATATCAATTATTTCCATTGATTCAATCATGACATTGCTCATTTACCAAGTATTATATAATCTAAATTATCATATCAATACATTATCATCTTCAATTAAACAATAACGATAATTATTAAATGCGCAAACCGCGGATGACACGACTACATGAACCGGACTCGACTCGACTCGACTCACTCCCGCCTAGCGTGCACCTGCAATACCTGAAAGGTGGAGGCGTCAGTCTGTGAAGACCGAGTGAGGGGTTTACATATATATTAGCGCAGATAACATGCAAGCTATATTCTCGGGTAAAGGTTTATAAAAGATAATTATACAGTTCAATAATAACATAGCTTCGCCCGAGAATACAACTATCAATATTAATTACTTGTTCTTTTCATGCAATTAATAAACATGCTTGCTTGCTTGTTAATCATTAGGTGATCACTCAAGTCCGTTATCATGCAATCATGTAGGAGTATTCAATTGGCATATTCATGGAATGGAATCATGCAATCAGTACATGACGTGCTTGTAACATGATAGGGTTTGTTCCTCCTGTGATTGGACGGACAATCATTGGCACGAAAACCAATCCAGCGCCCCCACTAAGAAGGACCTGGCCAGGGGACACTCAGGTACACGATAGGGTTTTGTTCTTCTTGTGGTTGGACGGACAACCACTGGCAGGACCAGTCCAGCGCCCTCACTAAGGAGAACCTGGCCAAGAGAACACACGTACACGGTAGGGTATTGTTCTTCTTGTGATTGGACGGACAATCATTGGCACGGAAACCAATCCAGCGCCCCCCCACTAAGGAGGACCTGGCCAAGAGAACACACTTACTTTCATGGCATGAAATGCTTGATTCATGCACACTACATACCCTACTTGCTCGATTCATGAACAATAACATGCTTGGAATAATAAGAGCTTTCATGAAATTATAAATATAAATACCTTTGGTCAAAAACCCACGTAAGGGTTATACGGGTTCTATATAACTAGAAATTAAACCTCACCTGACAGGCGACACACGACTCGCGAATGCGTGAACGTGCTCATGATCCACAATCTCCGCCCTGGAGAATAATTGAACAAGAAACGGGACAATGTACGTGCATGAGACTATAGTTCAAGCATATTATTCCATATAATGACGTACGGCATGATCAAGTACGAGACATCATGCAATAAACAATGTGGCATCTAAATATCACGTTTTGGCATGTATTCAATCATATAATCACAAATTGGGGTCAATTAATCCTTTGGAATTGGATTCCAAAATCTTAAGTTTATGCAGAATGTTTTCTTCTCTCAGTGGGGTGGGAACGGCCGTTCCAGGTTTTAGTTCAAAGTGGGAAGGGCCATTCCCGCCTCCCCGAAGTGCTCCCCGAAGATGGGAACGGCCGTTCCGGCTGGCAAGCCAAAATGGGAACGGTCGTTCCCGTCCTCGCCGCCCTGCAACTATTCAAATATGGGAACGGCCGTTCCCCAAATACAAAGGGAACGGGAAGGGCCGTTCCCGTTTTACAGAAGCTGCAGAAACAGAGCAGCAAAACAGGGGAGGCACGAAATCAACACCAAATCCTCCCATGCAATTATAAATCAATTCCACAAGTTAGAATTCATGAAGGAATACATGTATACATGCTTGAGAAGCAATAATACTCAATATAAACACATAACTCAAGCTTTAATCATCATAATCACCAACTTTAGCATATATACAATTTATCATATAACTCATATTCTTCAAGAATCATACTTGGAATTCAAGCCTAAGGCTCCTAATCATGCTTCTAACATTAAATCATGAATTATCAAGCTTGAATTATAAACCCTAGCTTCATACATAAATTCAAGAAATCACATAATCCTCACTTACATGAACTTGGAGGAAGAAAGATGGATGATCATGGATGCTTAAGCTTGAATCATGAATTTCCCTAACAAATTCTAGCTTGAAGATGATGATTTCTCCATTTCCTTTCCTTCTTGAGTGAGTACCGAGAGAGAAAGAGATGATTGGAAAATGGAATGAAGATGATTGAGGAAGAGATGTGTATATAACGATATATTTGAGGAAATATGCAATATTATGATCCAATCCCCCAAGTTTTATAAGTCATACAATTGAGTATAAAAGGTTTGGAAAGTGATCAATTAGGTCCCCAAAAGGTTTGTATGCAATTTAGTCCCTCAATTGAAAGAAATGAGCATTTAAGGACAATTTGGCAATTAAATCAAATTGGACAATTAATTCATGTAACAATTAAATTCCATTCATACAAGGATTCTCAAAATGAAATGAATATCACATAATTATCACGTAATCATGTTGAACACAATTTATAGGAATTAATCTAACACGTTTAAATTAAATAAACGAAAATAATAAAATAAAATCCTAATGCTCGAAACCCACACGTGTCGAGCGTACCTGATTGTCTGAAAATCGGGGCGTTACAACTCTCTCCCCCTTAAGAGAATCCGTCCTCGGATTCCTTGTCCTGAATTCCTGGAATTTAATTGGCTCTTACATGTTCATCCCACGCGGGTTAGCTACTCCCCGTCAGGGATTTGTTTAAAAGAGGTCTTTATTCCACAAAGTCTTCCAATGGTTGAGATCACGACCCTCAACTTCCGGAGTCTAATCACTCGAAAGAAAATCTAACCTTCCACTAGAACAACTTGACACGTAGTTAAAAATACTGAGAGTGCCCCGTCTCTCAAACAATTAACGAGAGAACCCCGTCTCCCGAGCAAGTAACAAGAGAACCCCGTCTCCTGACAACCCTGAGAGAATCCCCATCTCTCACGCACACGAATAAAATTCAAGCAAGTACTTAGACAAATATTAACACTTACCACACAAGGATCAAGTGAAATTATCATTTACGCACATAATTGTTCACATTACAATTAATAATAACCAAGGAATCATATGCAAGAATAATAATAATAAAATAATAATCAACAATTAATAACAAATAAGGATTCAGGTATAAAAATAGCAAGATAATGATAACGAGAAATGAATAATGCACGTGGTATGCATGATTAGGTGTACCGTTTACCGAGGATTAAAATTCTGGGACTGAATTAATTCGGTTGAATACTTGATTCTTTAGTTGAGATTTTCCCGCTTTGCACCACTACGGTTTGATATTCCCATTCTTGATAGCCATTTCTGCCATTGTGCTATTTTCTAACATAATCCGTAATTCATCATTAATCACCACATCTTCAGACCCGTCTGAATTACAGATTTGCCGGTTGAACCATTCTTGCACTGATTCTCACATTTACTTTCCGATTCCAGAATTGAGAACACCCTGATATTCTTGTTAGAGTGTAATTGCCCGTTTAGGCTTAAAAAGACTGACTTTGTGTTCCAAGCAAGCTCTTGTCCAACGAGCAGAGAAAACAGGTGTTACCATTTCTCCGACCTCAGTACTTAAAGTAAACCTTTTCCCGAAGCAGCATTCCTGACTCCTTGTTTGCAATCTGAAAGTTGAGCTCTTACTCCCTTAGTTAACAATACGGCGGACATTTGCAATAGAGGAATCAAGGTCGTCGTCCCGTGAGAGTAATTCAGCAAGCACACTTGCATAGATACCGAAGAAATCAAGTCCTAGTAACACGTCTTCCATTTGATCCCTGAAATTTGATAACATACCCAACACTCCGCGAAATATCTTGAAAGAAAGGATCACTCAAGCTTCTATCTCTCTGGAGGGTTCATAGTAAACTGGTGTATTCATGGAGGCGACGGCTACCACACGAATGGAAGCACGATGAGCATTCCCAAACATCTCTAGGGTACAAGTAACAACTTCGTAAGAAAACTCTTGTCGGAGTTAACCTATCCAAACTTGAGATTGGTTCCGGATATCGCCCAAACTGAATCCTTTTCTATTTACTGAGTCAAATGATATCCTGAGGTTGTCGGAGAATTGCAGACAGTGTACCCACTTTCCTGAAAATGATGATAAAACAAAGGTACTGTCGATGATGGGACTTTTCTTTGTGTAAGAGGGAGGAAAGCTTAACTTATTGGAGACTTCTTTCACATGGTTCTGATAGAGGTTTCCAGGAAGAATTGATTCTCTTAAAATTCCAACTTTCCCGAGTGCTATCTAGTTTCTAATTTAAGTTTACTTCCAGACCGGCTCTCCCCCTTAAGAAAATGGAGATTTTCTAAAGTTCTTTAAATGTGCCCTATCTTTTCCCACTTGCAAGCTTCTCTGTTGATTTAATTCCCGTAACCTTTTCCTCGTCTTACTTGTCATTGATCAAGATTTTGGGATTAGTGGTTCCTTTCTAATCTTTCTGTTAAAGACATACCCAGCTTGAAATTCCCTGACTGTCACCACTCTGATTGATTTTAAAATTTTCCAACATCCTACACCCCTTCTGCTATTCATGAAAATGCCATATCCTGTATTTACCCTCTACTGCTTGTAAAGTGAATATCTATTAAGTTAGCACCCTGATCCAAAGCAAGAAAAGTTCTTTCTCCTACCCTTAGTGAACCCCCAAAGGACTGATTAATTTCTGAGGGTGGAAAGAACCACTGAACATTTATCTGCTTGAACTTATCATCATTTTCCAGTTTCCCAAAATTTTCCAATATCTACTCCACACCTCCTGCTCTTACTAAATCCCGAACCAATACTTCTCACAACCCCAAAATTTTTGTTAAACTCTAAATCCAATTCAAATTACCCGGTTACCACCATGGTACCCACTGATTCAAAACCTCTTCCTTAAAATTCAAGTTGTAGAAATAGGGGCAAGGATTGTGCAGAACATCCGAAAAACCTATTGACAATAACCGCTAAATAATGCATGATGATTAGAGTGTCAATGCACATCACATACCTATTAGCAATTTAAGTGCGACATGTTGGAACATTTATATTAATTTAAAAATATCCTTGTAAGTAAAACAATTTAAATGCTTCAACTAATTTAGGCATATACTTTGTGCATCAAGTAGGTAATTTCAGTAACATCTACAACAATATTCTGTTATAAGAAGCAATTTAATTAACAATTATGATGCACGTGCTTATGAATGCATTGAAGAACCTGGCACCGTAAAAAGGTTAGACTCGATTCCAGCGTCCATTCATTGTTGACCGAATTGCACTTGGTTCGAGCAGTTGATCAGTCTCTTAATATTTCAAAATCCTCCGGCCTTGATTTATATATTTCTCGAAACCTGTCACTCACAACTCGATTGAAACTAAATGCATGCGGATAAGACGTGCTCATGTCACATAGTTGTCACATAATTAGTATCGATAACGAGAATTTAATATAAAATGCAACAAGTAATTCATCAATATTTAAAATAAAACAAGTTGATCACATAATTTCCAGCAATTCTAGATCACTCAACTGGCACTTAATAACATGAATTAATACAAAGTACAAGCTATCAAGTATTTCAGGTAATTCAAAGAGTCCAAGTAGCCAAGTAATTTCAAATAATATGCAAGACTCTCAGATTACCAAGTAATTCCTACGCCGTATGACCTAGACTCGACACGACACGACACTAGAATCTCGGTTTTGCAACCGGGCTCTGATACCACCTCAGATGTAGCACCCCCTTACACGTGGAGGCGCTACACCCCCGCACTATAGGCCAATCCACATACGAAACGGGCAATCCGTACATGAACTAACCTATAGCGGACGGGTGACAATGCAATACACGACAAGCTAGGCGGGATACTCGAACATGCGACATAATAAAGCGGAAGCATAATTCAAGTATATCAATTATTTCCATTGATTCAATCATGACATTGCTCATTTACCAAGTATTATATAATCTAAATTATCATATCAATACATTATCATCTTCAATTAAACAATAACGATAATTATTAAATGCGCAAACCGCGGATGACACGACTACATGAACCGGACTCGACTCAACTCACTCCCGCCTAGCGTGCACCTGCAATACCTGAAAGGTGGAGGCGTCAGTCTGTGAAGACCGAGTGAGGGGTTTACATATATATTAGCGCAGATAACATGCAAGCTATATTCTCGGGTAAAGGTTTATAAAAGATAATTATACAGTTCAATAATAACATAGTTTCGCCAGAGAATACAACTATCAATATTAATTACTTGTTCTTTTCATGCAATTAATAAACATGCTTGCTTGCTTGTTAATCATTAGGTGATCACTCAAGTCCGTTATCATGCAATCATGTAGGAGTATTCAATTAGCACATTCATGGAATGGAATCATGCAATCAGTACATGACGTGCTTGTAACATGATAGGGTTTGTTCCTCCTGTGATTGGACGGACAATCATTGGCACGAAAACCAATCCAGCGCCCCCACTAAGAAGGACCTGGCCAGGGGACACTCAGGTACACGATAGGGTTTTGTTCTTCTTGTGGTTGGACGGACAACCACTGGCAGGACCAGTCCAGCGCCCTCACTAAGGAGAACCTGGCCAAGAGAACACACGTACACGGTAGGGTATTGTTCTTCTTGTGATTGGACGGACAATCATTGGAACGGAAACCAATCCAGCGCCCCCCCACTAAGGAGGACCTGGCCAAGAGAACACACTTACTTTCATGACATGAAATGCTTGATTCATGCACACTACATACCCTACTTGCTCGATTCATGAACAATAACATGCTTGGAATAATAAGAGCTTTCATGAAATTATAAATATAAATACCTTTGGTCAAAAACCCACGTAAAGGTTATACGGGTTCTATGTAACTAGAAATTAAACCTCACCTGACAGGCGACACACGACTCGTGAATGCGTGAACGTGCTCATGATCCACAATCTCCGCCCTGGAGAATAATTGAACAAGAAATGGGACAATGTACGTGCATGAGACTATAGTTCAAGCATATTATTCCATATAATGACGCACGGCATGATCAAGTACGAGACATCACGCAATAAACAATGTGGCATCTAAATATCACGTTTTGGCATGTAATCAATCATATAATCACAAATTGGGGTCAATTAATCCTTTGGAATTGGATTCCAAAATCTTAAGTTTATGCAGAATGTTTTCGTCTGTCAGTGGGGTGGGAACGGCCGTTCCAGGTTTTAGTTCAAAGTGGGAAGGGCCGTTCCCGCCTCCCCGAAGTGCTCCCCGAAGATGGGAACGGCCGTTCCGGCTGGCAAGCCAAAATGGGAACGGTCGTTCCCGTCCTCGCCACCCTGCAACTATTCAAATATGGGAACGGCCGTTCCCCAAATACAAAGGGGACGGGAAGGGTCGTTCCCGTTTTACAGAAGCTGCAGAAACAGAGCAGCAAAACAGGGGAGGCACGAAATCAACACCAAATCCTCCCATGCAATTATAAATCAATTCCACAAGTTAGAATTCATGAAGGAATACATGTATACATGCTTGAGAAGCAATAATACTCAATATAAACACATAACTCAAGCTTTAATCATCATAATCACCAACTTTAGCATATATACAATTTATCATATAATCTCATATTCTTCAAGAATCATACTTGGAATTCAAGCCTAAGGCTCCTAATCATGCTTCTAACATTAAATCATGAATTATCAAGCTTGAATTATAAACCCTAGCTTCATACATAAATTCAAGAAATCACATAATCCTCACTTACATGAACTTGGAGGAAGAAAGATGGATGATCATGGATGCTTAAGCTTGAATCATGAATTTCCCTAACAAATTCTAGCTTGAAGATGATGATTTCTCCATTTCCTTTCCTTCTTGAGTGAGTACCGAGAGAGAAAGAGATGATTGGAAAATGGAATGAAGATGATTGAGGAAGAGATGTGTATATAACGATATATTTGAGGAAATATGCAATATTATGATCCAATCCCCCAAGTTTTATAAGTCATGCAATTGAGTAT
This sequence comes from Lantana camara, assembly GCA_037501455.1. Taxonomy (NCBI): domain Eukaryota; kingdom Viridiplantae; phylum Streptophyta; class Magnoliopsida; order Lamiales; family Verbenaceae; genus Lantana; species Lantana camara. The sequence goes on from CM074855.1 coordinate 112,137,697, forward strand.
AAAAGGTTTGGAAAGTGATCAATTAGGTCCCCAAAAGGTTTGTATGCAATTTAGTCCCTCAATTGAAAGAAATGAGCATTTAAGGACAATTTGGCAATTAAATCAAATTGGACAATTAATTCATGTAACAATTAAATTCCATTCATACAAGGATTCTCAAAATGAAATGAATATCACATAATTATCACGTAATCATGTTGAACACAATTTATAGGAATTAATCTAACACGTTTAAATTAAATAAACGAAAATAATAAAATAAAATCCTAACGCTCGAAACCCACACGTGTCGAGCGTACCTGACTGTCTGAAAATCGGGGTGTTACATTTATGATCAAATCCCTAAAGTTCTATAAGTTATGCAATTGGGTATCTAAGGTTTGGAAATGATCAATTAGGTCCCTAACAATTTCATGCAATTGGGTCCTTAAATAAAAGGAAATGAGCAATCAAGGACAATTATGCAAATTATACAATTTGAACAATTAATTCATGTGAGAATTAAATTCTATTCATACAAGAATTCTCAAATTGAAATGAATATCATATAATTTTCATGTAATCATGTTGAACACAATTTATAGAAATTAATGTAACACGTTTAAATTAAATAAACGAAAATAATAAAATAAAATCCTAACGCTCGAAACCCACACGTGCTGAGCGTACCTGACTGTCTGAAAATCGGGGCGTTACAATTCTCTCCCCCTCAAGAGAATCCGTCCTCGGATTCCATGTCCTGAACTCCTGAAATTTAATTGGCTCTTACGTGTTCATCCCAAGCGGGTTAGCTACTCCCCGTCAGGGATTAGTTCGAAAGAGATCTTCAATCCACAAGATTCTTCCAAGATGTGAAATCACGACCCTCAACTTTCCGGAGCCTAATCACTCGAAAGAAAATTTAACCTTCCACTAGAACAACTTGACAAGTGGTTGAAAATACTGAGAGTGCCCCGTCTCTCAAACAATTAACGAGAGAACCCCGTCTCCCGAGCAAGTAACAAGAGAGCCCCGTCTCTTGACAACCCAGAGAGAATCCCCATCTCTCACGCACACGAAATAAAAGTTCAAGCGAGCACTTAGGTAAATATTTACAATTAATACATAAAGATCAAATATGAATTATCATTTATGCAAGTATCATGTAAACAAATGATAATAATCAAGGAATTATATACGGAAACAATGAAATAATAATAATAATAATAATAATAATAATAATAATAATAATAATAATGGTGCACGTGGTATGCATGATTAAGTGTACCATTCACCGAGGATTGAAGTCCTGGTATTGAAGTAACTCAGCTGAATTCTTGATTCTTTTAGTTGAGATTTTGCTCACTGGGTACCGTTACGGTTCGACATTCCCATTTCTGATAACCGTCTCTGTCTTTGTACTATTTTCTAACATAATCCGTAAATCATCATTAATCACCACATCTTCATACCCGTTTATATCCTCAGATTTTTCGGTTGAACTTTTCTTAGATCGATTCCCATATTCACCTTCCGGTTTTGGAATTGCAAGTAACCCTTGGATTTCCTTTTTCTATACTTCGGTAATCCAAGTAAAACATGTTCCTGAAGTACAAGTCTTAACCCATTATTTGAAATTCGAAAGTTGAGCTCTTATTCCCTTAGCAAATAACACGGCGGACATTTAATACGGAAGGGAATCCAGGTGGTTATCTCATCAGATTACCCGAACAAGCACTTTTACATAGAACCGAAGGAATTAAATCCTCGAAAAATGCCTTCCATTTAATCCCGGGAATTTTGATGACGTACCCAACACTCTGCGAAATATCTTAAAAGGAAAGATTGCCCAAGCTTTCATCTTTCTGAAGTGTTCATGGTAAACTGGTATATTTAGGGAGGCGACGGCGACAACACGGATGAAAGCACGGTGTGCAATCACAGGCATCTCTAGGGTATAAGTAATAACTTCGTAAGAAAACTCTTGTCGGAGTTAACCTACCAAATTTAGCCGGATCGGATCCCTTCTCCCATTTACTGAGTCAAATGATATCCTGAGACTATCGGAGAACTGTGGACGGTGTACCCACTTTCTTGAAAACAGTAATGGAACAAAGGTACTGTCGATGATAGCACTTTTCTTTGTATACGAGGGAGGGAAGGTTCAGATTATTGAAAACTTCTTCACATGATTCTGATACGGGATTCCAAGAAGAATTGATTCTCTGAAAATTCCCAACTTCCTCGAGTGTTATCTAACTTCAGACTTGAACTTATTTTCAGACAGGCTCTCCCCCTTAAGAAAATAGAAATTTTCTTATCCTTTAGATTCATTCTATCCTTTCCCACTTGCAAGCTTCTCTGCTGACTCAATTCCCGTAACCTTTTCCTCGTCCTACTTGTTATTAATCAAGATTTTGATTGAGGATCCTTTTCTAATTCTTTTTGCTATCAACATACTCAACTTGAAGCTCCCTGACTGTTACCACCTTGATTTGATATTAAAATTCTTCAACATCCTACACCCCTTCTGCTATTCATGAAAATGCCATATCCTGTATTTACCCTCTACTGCTTCTAAAGTTGATATCTGTCAAGTTAGCACCCTGATCCAAAACAAGAGAAATTCTTTCTCCTACCCTTACTGAATTCCCAAAATGCTACTTAATTTCTGAAAGCTGAAAGACCCACTGAACATTTATCTGCTTGAACTTATCAACATTTCCCCAATTCCAAAATTTCCCAATATTTATTTCATACCCCAACTCCTACTAAATCCTGGATCAATAAATTATCACAATCCCAAACATTTCTAAGCTTCAAGCAAAATCAAATGACCCGATTATAACCATGATACCCAATAATTCAGAACCCTCTTCTTTAAATTCAAGTCGGTAAGAATAGGAGCAAGAATTGTGTAGGGCATAGGGAGAGCCTATTGACAATAAACACTAAATAATGCACGATGATTAAAGTGTCAATACGCATATTACCACCAATTTAAAATGCAACATTTTAGAACAATTATATCATTTCGAAGATATTCTTATAAGTAAGGGAATGTAAATAATGTAAATAATTTGAACAGGTATCCAAGGCATCAAGTAGGAAATTTCAAATACAATTAGAACAACATTTATAAATGAAAAGCAATTTAATTAACAATTATGATGCACGTGCTTATGAATGCATTGAAGAACCTGGCACCGTAGAAAGGTTAGACTCGATTCCAGCATCCATTCCTTGTTGGCCACATTGCAACTTTAGCCCAAGCGGTTGATCAGTCTCTTTAATCTTCAAAATCCCCGGCCTTGATTTATATATTTCCCGAAACCTGTCACTCACAACTCAATTGAAACTAAATGCATGCGGATAAGACGTGCTCATGTCACATAATCAATACTAGTGAGAATTTAATATAAAATGCAATAAGTAATTCATCAATACATGAAATAAGCCACGTTGATCACATAATTTCAAGCAATTGAAGATAAATAAATTGGCAATGAATACATAAATCAATACAAGGGCACAAGTTATCAAGTAATTCAGGTAATTCAAAGAATCCAAATAGCCAAGTAATTTCAAATAAAATGCAAGACTCTCAAATTGTCAAGAATTCCTATGCCGTACGACCTAGACTCGACACGACACGACACTAGAACCTCGGTTTTACAACCGGGCTCTGATACCACCTTAGATGTAGCACCCCTTACACGTGGAGGTACCACACCCCCGCACTATAGGTCAATCCACATACGAAATGGGCGATCCGTACATGAACCAACCTATAGCAAACGAGTGACAATGCAACACACGACAAGCTAGGCGGGATACTCGGACATGCGACATAATAAAGCGGAAGCATAAACAGAACATTATCAACTAATTCCATTTATCCAATCATGACATTTCTCATATTCCAAATAAAATATATTCTAGCTTACATATCAATACATTATCATCTCCTAAAATAAATAACATATAACTGTAAACATGATTTTCTCGAACAATAAATAAACCATCAAATAAATGCACCGTGTTTGACTCAACTCTAACAACTGGACTCGACTCACTTCCCACCTAGCACGCACCTGCATTAACCTGAAAGGTGGAGGTGTCAGTCTGTGAAGACCGAGTGAGGGGTTTACATATATATTTGTGCAGATAACATGCAAGTTATGTTCTCGGGTAAAGATTTATAAAAGATAAAAATATGATTTCAAGAATAAAGTATTCTTCTCCCGAGAATACAACTATCAATATTAAATACTTGTTCTTTCATGCAATCGATAAACATGCTTGCTTGTAACACGATAGGGTTTGTTCCTCCTGTGGTTGGCCGGACAACCACCAGCCCTAAGACTAGCCCAGCGCCCTCACTAAGGAGAACCTGACCAGGAGAACATAGATACACGATAGGGCTATGTTCTTCTAGTGGTTGGACGGACAACCACCAGTCCGAAGACCAGCCCAGTGCCCTCACTAAGGAGGACCTGGCCAAGAGAACACACGTACACGATAGGGTATTGTTCTTCCTGTGGTTGGACGGACAACCACCAGCCCGAAGACCAGCCCAGCACCCTCACTAGGGATAGCCTGGCCAGGAGAACGCACGTACTTGCTTTCATGAACATGGCATGCTTGATTCATGAACACTAACATAACCTACTTGCTTAATTCATGAACAATAACATAACTGGAAAGGATAAGTGCTTTCATGAAATTATAATATAAATACCTTTGGCCAAAAATCACGTAAATGTTATACGGGTTCTATATAACTAGAAAGTAAACCTCACCTAACAGGCGACACACGACTCGTGAATACGTGAACGTGCTCAGGATCCACAATCTTCGCCCTGGAGAATAACTGGACAAGAAGCGGGACAATGTACGTGCATGAGACCACAATTCAAGCATATTATCTCATATAATGACGCACGGCATGACCATATACGAGGCATCGAGCAAAACACTATGTAGCATGATAACATCTTGTTTTGACACATAATTAATCATATAATAGCAATTTTGGGTCAAATAAACCATTGGATCGAGGGGCTAAAAATGTAATTTTGTGCAGAATGTTTCTGCACTTCCAGGAGCCTGGGAACGGCCATTCCAGGTTTTAGTGCAAAATGGGAAGGGTCGTTCCCCAGTCCCGAAATGCTCCCCGAAGATGGGAACGGCCGTTCCCGTCTGTGAGATAAAGTGGGAACGGGCGTTCCCGTCCTCGCCGCCTGACACATTGTTCAAACAATGGGAACGGCCGTTCCCCATTTACAAAGGGAATGGGAAGGGCCGTTCCTGGTACGCGGACAGTCCAGAAACAGGGGAGAAGAACAGAGGATGTACGAACCACCATCAAAGCTCAACAAAACTCACATACTCAATTCCAACCATTATTATTCATGAAAGGAAATAAGTATACATGCTTTAGGTACAATAAAACATAAACACACAATCCATGCCTTAATCATCATAATTCTCACTTCAAGCTCATACTTCCAATTCTCATATAACTCCATGATTTTCAAGATTTATACATGAAATTCAAGGCTAAAGCTTATAGTCATAATTCCAACATCATATAAGCAAGTTATTTCAAAGAAATCGTAACCCTAGCTTCATAATTTGTTATCAAGAAATCACATATATGATCAAATATACCTTGGAATGAAATAATGGACAAAAGATGATGAATATGGATGCTTGAGCTTGAATCATGGAATTCTTTAGCAATTTCTAGCTTGAAGATGATGATTTCTCAATTTCCTCCTCCATGGTTTTGGCTCGGTAAAGAGGAGCAAAGAGGAAGATGATTTTGATGAATGAAAAATGATGATTGTGGAAGAGAGATGTGTATACCGATATATTTGAGGAAATATGCAATATTTGTGATCAAATCCCTAAAGTTCTATAAGTTATGCAATTGGGTATCTAAGGTTTGGAAATGATCAATTAGGTCCCTAACAATTTCATGCAATTGGGTCCTTAAATAAAAGGAAATGAGCAATCAAGGACAATTATGCAAATTATACAATTTGAACAATTAATTCATGTGAGAATTAAATTCTATTCATAAAAGAATTCTCAAATTGAAATGAATATCATATAATTTTCACATAATCATGTTGAACACAATTTATAGAAATTAATGTAACACGTTTAAATTAAATAAACGAAAATAATAAAATAAAATCCTAACGCTCGAAACCCACACGTGCCGAGCGTACCTGACTGTCTGAAAATCGGGGCGTTACAACAATTCTCTCCCCCTTAAGAGGATCTGGTCCCCAGATCCACTTTCTTGAATTCCTGGGATTTAATTGACTCTCCCGTTTTCATCCCACGCGGATTAGAAACTCCCCGTCAGGAATTAGCTCGGAAAAGGTCTTCAATCATCAAAGTTTCTTCATGTAACACCCCGTCTTCTCGGTAATCCAGGTACGATGTCTCGGGAGAGTTTAATTCAGTAATTATGTGATTAGCATGCCTTATGTATCAATTTGTAATTTTCTTTTAGTTATGTGCGCGTTAGAATTTAATTAAATGTACTTAGACTCAATCGTCCAATATTTGCAAATTAGGGACCTAATTCTAATTAGGGTGTTTTAGCCACGAGGTCTTGGGGCGGTCCTCCGGCGCCATGAAGATTTGATAATATCCTTGAAAGGCGTCCATCATTGTAACGCCCCGTTTTCAATTATGCATTACGTGATATTATGTGAATTACATTACTAAGTGTTTTTGTGAAATTATTATAAATTTCAAGACATTATATGTATTATGTGACATCACATGAATTATGATTCTAAGTGATTATAGGAAATACGTGTTAAATTTGGATTTATTGTATGAATTGTTCCTATGTGAGACATGAATTAATTTCCCGAACGTGATTTATATGTCAACTTGAGGATTATTACATGATTTATTTCTAATCAATATGTGGATTAATTGCCAAACATGATTTAATTGCTTATGTGTCCTTAATTGATTATTCATTCAAATTACGGGACTTAAGTGCATGAGCCATTCTTGGACTTAAGTGTTCATTTCTTCCTAACTCATCCTTAATTGCATGACTTAAATTTCTCGAGGACCAAGTTGTTATTTCCCTTCTTTTCTCCCCAATTTGATCGATATGTTATATACATACATATACATATATCATCTTCTTCATTCTTCATTCTTCATTCTTCTTGTAAGACAAAGCAGACAACTCCATCCCTTTCTCTCTTCAATCTTGGTCCAAGCAAGCAAGGAGAAGCCAAAGTTTTCTTCCATTTCTCTCCAAGAGATCAAGCTCCATACCATCACCTCTCTTTTCCACTTCATCTCCTCCATCTACAAGGTGAGATCATGCATATTTCTTGATGGATCCATGACAGCAAAGTTAGGGTTTATGATTCTTTTGAATTCCATGAGTTATATGAATCATATATGATGATCTTGAGTTAGTTTTGTACATTTATAACTTGAATTCATGAAGTTTGAAGCATGAATGGTCATTTGATTTCATATTAGTTTCATGAATGATTTCTATGATCTAAGCATGTTTCCTTGGATTAAATGTTAACTTTATGTGATTATTTTGGAGCATTTTGGTTGAGTTTACTTTGGGGTTTCATTCCTTTTCTTTCTTCCCCGAAGCTGCCCCTGTTTTGGCCCTTTTTCCAGCTCTGTAACAGTACCCGGGCGGGTACTTTTTGTGCATAAAAAGTACCCGGGCGGGTAGTTTTATGCCGAAAAGCTTCTGTACTGCTTTACCCTGGCGGGGAACTTTTCCCTTGAATTTTACCCGGCTGGGTACTTCCTCATCCGAACTCCAAATGACCTGATTTTTTATTCGTTGGAAATTTCTTGAAGTCCAAAACAACTTCCAATTGGAATCACTTCAATATATTTTCCCATTTGTGTGATATTATCAATTCTTTTTGGTGTCGCTGCTTTACCGACAAACTGCATTCACCGAACTTCAAGCCTACACCATCTTCTCCTCGCTTTGAACTAGAAAACGAGCCATATATCATCGGAAAGGTCTTTATGTCTAGTTTCATAACAACAATCAAAACTCAATTCCAACTTCTGTATCTCAAGATATTCCAGTTTTCCTACAACGTGTGCGTTTTTAGAAATTGCCCATTTTTGTCATACTTCACCAAAACCTTCCTTATTGCATTCCTTTCACTCTCTTGGCTCCCATATGTGAATTATATGATATATATACTTGATTAATTGATAAGTATGCTCCTACTTGACACTTCTTGGTACTTAATTGCTCAAACGTTATTGGTTGACTTCATGCCTTATATGAATTGAACTTGAAATAATTGAATGATATGAATACATGATTTCTTGTTATTAATTTTACCTCTTAGGTGTTATTTGGTGTTTATACATGCTTAGTGTTAATTTATTGCTTGGTTTTATTTAAATTACATGAACCTTGTCGTGCGTCATACTTGGTCTCATATTGAGTCATGTCTCACGAGTTCTTACTATTCCCTTTCTTGTCCAGTTTTTCTCCAGGGCGCAGATCATGGATTGTGTGGGTGTAGCCTTATCTTGTCCCGTCGCTCGTCAGGGGAGGTTTAAATTCTAGCTACTTAGAACCCTTATAACCCTACGTGTGTTTTCGGCCAAAAGTATATGTATATTTATAGTTTTCAAATCTTATTAATTTACAACGGATTTCATGAATTGAACGGATTGATTGATTGATTGATTGAATGTTTTGGCGAGTAACTATTGTTCACGTTGGGCCACGAGGGTAGTGTATTGAGCCAACCGGGGAAGCAAGGGCTGACGGATAACTCTTGCACTACTCTCACCATTGTGGGATCACCTCTGAATCCACCAGGAGGTTTGGTAGAGGAAGAAATCCCGTGCGCGGGAGTCATGTTCCCGACGTACACCATGATTGGATGGTTGGGTCTTGCAAGCCCGCCATCACCCGGAGGAAGAAGGATGTATTGATTGAAATTGCTAATTGTGCACGGAATTGTTTGTGTGATCACCTAACTCACTAATGAATTGATTGATTGTACACTTTTGGTGAAAGGTTGGAGATTTTCCCTCACTCGCCGGGCCACGTATTGAAGTGATCATGATTGAATTATTAAATTGATTAGTTGTAATCTCAGGCGAGTCCTACTTTTCTATTGAACTTATATTGCCTTCTTTTATAAAATCTTAACCGAGATTATAGCTTGTATGGTAATTGCGCATATATTTATTTATACCCCTCGCTCAGTCCGTGTTGGACTGACCCCTCAACTTTTCAGTTTTTCAGGATCGAGCTAGGCGGGAATTAGAGTCTAGCTTGTCTTTTATTCGGGTCTAGCACTTCACCTCATATTTTGGTTCATGTATTGATACTTCTTATATTTTGTATTATGCCTTATTCATGTTGGATACGATATTGTATTGATATGTAAATGTTGGTATCTATTAGTAAATATGTAAATATGGTACCTATAAGTATTGAATGTTATTGCTTCCGCTTTTATTGCTCCGAATTGTTTATTGGTATTAATTGAGGGTACCCGCCTAGCTTTTGAGTTTTTATTGTCACTGTTCGCTATAGTTTTGGTTCATGTACGGATCATCCATTTCGTATGTGGACTGAGCTATAGTGCGGGGGTTGCAAAACCGATATTCTCGTGTCGTGTCGTGTCTTGCGAGTCTAAGTCGTACGGCATAGGGTTATTTGATAATTTGTGAGTCTTACATCTTATATGGAACTATTTCAACTTATTTGAACCCATTTGAACTTACCTGAATATCTTTGAGTTACCTGATGATTTGTGCATGACGTTGATTCATGTTATTACTTGGTGATTAATTGACCTTCTACGGCTTGGAATTTATGTGTTTAATGTGTTTTACTTTAAATCTTATTGAGTTATTGGTTGCATTTTGCATCAAATCTATGTCCTTGGCATCAATTATGCGGCATGAGCATGTATTAACCGCATGCATTTATTGTTGAGATGGTTGTGAGTTCAGGTTACCAAGATCATATCAAACCACGGCCAATTTTACACCCACAACAACTCATCACAAGTTCTACCTGCAAGCCAAAGGATTCAAGGAAGAAGTCGGGAATTCTATACAAGGATTTAAGATTCATGGTCTTCTCTAGTTGGGGCTGTAGTTCGAAGGTTGTAATCCGAGATAGAAGGCCGATTTATGAGGAAAGCTTACATTTTCTACTGGAGATGATGAATTCTTGATGAGATATAGTTAGGGCAGGTGGTAATTGCAACTCACAAGTTTACATTCTTGCTTACTCTACAAAATTATCTAACGGGGTTCTATAGGATCACCTAAATTCAAGAATGGAGTGGAGAGAGCGTGAAGATAGTAAATTTGAGGTTTCTATCAACGAGGGGGCGATAACTTTAGGAAACTTACTTAACTCAAAAATGAGGTGAAGGAGACTTTGAGGGTACTCATGATTCGAGGTTCGAATTTATGAACAACAATGGAAACAGTAAAGTAAGACAAGGAACTTTGGAGGTAATTATATGCTCAAGGTATAGGCAAGTAAGAAGATAAGTCGTATAACCGATTCAAATTCACAAAGAGAGGATTTAGAGGATTTCAATCAAGATGGTGATTAGATGAAACCGGGGCCACAATTGGAGCTTAGCCTTCAAGAGAAGTTGGGATACTAATTTTATAAGTGTAAAAGGATTTGAATGCAAGAATTATAATCTCGAATTATAAGGTTATACAAGTGATACAAGGAAACTTCGGTCGAGGAGATAATTGTAGTGAAGATTTGGGCAATACTTAGAGATCGATACTTGGAAAAGAATCGGGTTCAAGAAATTTCAATCCCGGGCGATGGCAATGTATGGGTTGAGGATAGAGACTTTTGAAGAATTGGAAGACCGTGGGTAACCAGAAATGATCAACAAATGCAAGGCGAGCTTGTAATTCAACAAACATGGAAAGAGTGCCAAGCTAAAGGATGTAACTACGGTGACAGGTTCAAAGCATTCATGGCACGTGCATCATACGTTGTTTAAATTATTTAAATTCCTTTATTTATATGTGCATCTTTATTTGAGCTTAATTGTTTGATGTGTTGCATCTTTAATTATTTATAAGTGTAATACGTGCATCGACACCTTAACCCAACATGCATTTTAAGTGTTTTCTTGATAGAAAATCTCTCCACTTCATCTATCAAGCATTACTTCAACCGAGACACAACTGAAGTACGATACGGAAAGAATTGGGTAGCAAAGTGAGGAACAAAAAGGAGAAAGAACAATTGAAAGGTCGGGAAAAATAGTTAGGAGTTAGATGGAAGAAGTTGTCACTTCAAAAATAAACGTGAGATGAAATGTCCGAACAAGTGGGGAGATTTGAAACCGTTTATATCAGAGAAGCTACGCCAACCGGAGGATGGATGGAATTCACGGGTTGCTCGAACAAATCACTTCTAGGGGGTCACTTTTAGGAGAAACAACGAAAATCCAAGAATTGACAAGTAACGGGATTTTATAAAAGTGGTGAGGGATGATTTAGAAGATTCTGATCCTCAATGTCTTCTAAGATCGGGATGAGAAATTTTGTGAGAATAATTTCAGAAAAGATTAAGTGATTCAAGAACCGGAGGCGAGCATTCGAGAAAAGATGGTAGACTTTGTGTTCGTTTTGATCTCCAACCGGGATGGAGAAATTTTTGGGAACAAGGTCGGAAGTGATAGGTACTTCAAGAAAACTAGAAAGAAGAGATTCTTTGCTTTGAAAAGCGTAGAACAAGTTCCAGAAATTAGACAGAAAATACTTTATTTTCTTAATGGGGAGAGCCATCTGGGGAACAACTTAAAGTCGATGTTTGGATCTCACTTGGGAGAGTTGGAACTTCAAGGAAAATGGTTCCTTTGGGAACCCTTGGAACCATCTGAACGAAGCTTTCCATATCTTAAATCTCCTACGCCTAGAGTTTTGAATTTAGATTCCTAAGGTTATAAGTAGGCCTATCTTGAGCCGAGCTGAGATTAAAGGAAATTTTGATGAGAAATGGGAGAGTTAATTCAGCCGAGTTTGGAAGTGGAAAATTTTGGGAGAAAATGTATCACATGAATCACATAAGCTATCGGCTTATCAGTCACATTCCATGATAAAAAGGAGTATGCCAAAAGGACCCACAATTACAATTTAAGGTATTAAAGGGTAACTTGAGCATCCGAGAACATAGGGTATGAGTTGTGGACAAGAACGAGTTAGTTGGGCTAAGGCTAACCACACTCACATAATTAAGAGTTGAAAATTCGGACCGTGGTATTAGAAAGGAAAGGATCTAATCATGGAATGAAGACTGAGTGATCATTAAAGAGTCTATTGGGTATTTCGAGGCGTGGCAATATGGTTAGAGGATATTCCAGTCGAAGAATCAAGTTTTTAGTTGAAGATTCATCTATCCTTCTATTCAATCATACACTAAAGAAAGAAAGGTTAGTCAGGAACCACGCCATCTAAGGATCAGACTATACAATGGTACCAGAAAGTTACCAACTGCAATTTCATGGCATCGGTGAATGGTACATCTAAACATACATATCACGTGCATCATGCACTTTTCATTGTTGTGCTTGGTTCCTTGTTTTTATCAATTGCTCTTATATGAATGTTAATTCATGTACTTGTTATTTTCCTATCTACTCCTTACGTGAAGTTCTGTGTGAATGTTTATTTAAGTGTTCTTTTGGGCTCCTTGCTTGTGTGAGAGTTGGGGTACTCTCCTTGCTTGTGTGAGAGTCGGGGTACTCTCCTTGCTTGTATGAGAGTCGGGGTACTCTCCTTGCTTGTTTGAGAGACGGGGTTCTCTCGTTGTTTGTCTGAGAGACGGGGCTCTCTCATCTCTATTTTAAAGTTCAGAACTCAAGATTGGACCTGGGGACCAGGTCCTGTTAAGGGGGAGAGAATTGTAACGCCCCGTTTTCAATTATGCATTACGTGATATTATGTGAATTACATTACTAAGTGTTTTTGTGAAATTATTATAAATTTCAAGACATTATATGTATTATGTGACATCACATGAATTATGATTCTAAGTGATTATAGGAAATACGTGTTAAATTTGGATTTATTGTTTGAATTGTTCCTATGTGAGACATGAATTAATTTCCCGAACGTGATTTATATGTCAACTTGAGGATTATTACATGATTTATTTCTAATCAATATGTGGATTAATTTCCAAACATGATTTAATTGCTTATGTGTCCTTAATTGATTATTCATTCAAATTACGGGACTTAAGTGCATGAGCCATTCTTGGACTTAAGTGTTCATTTCTTCCTAACTCATTCTTAATTGCATGACTTAAATTTCTCGAGGACCAAGTTGTTATTTCCCTTCTTTTCTCCCCAATTTGATCGATATGTTATATACATACATATACATATATCATCTTCTTCATTCTTCATTCTTCATTCTTCTTGTAAGACAAAGTAAACAACTCCATCCCTTTCTCTCTTCAATCTTGGTCCAAGCAAGCAAGGAGAAGCCAAAGTTTTCTTCCATTTCTCTCCAAGAGATCAAGCTCCATACCATCACCTCTCTTTTCCACTTCATCTCCTCCATCTACAAGGTGAGATCATGCATATTTCTTGATGGATCCATGATAGCAAAGTTAGGGTTTATGATTCTTTTGAATTCCATGAGTTATATGAATCATATATGATGATCTTGAGTTAGTTTTGTACATTTATAACTTGAATTCATGAAGTTTGAAGCATGAATGGTCATTTGATTTCATATTAGTTTCATGAATGATTTCTATGATCTAAGCATGTTTCCTTGGATTAAATGTTAACTTTATGTGATTATTTTGGAGCATTTTGGTTGAGTTTACTTTGGGGTTTCATTCCTTTTCTTTCTTCCCCGAAGCTGCCCCTGTTTTGGCCCTTTTTCCAGCTCTGTAACAGTACCCGGGCTGGTAGTTTTATGCCGAAAAGCTTCTGTACTGCTTTACCCTGGCGGGGAACTTTTCCCTTGAATTTTACCCGGCTGGGTACTCCCTCATCCGAACTCCAAATGACCTGATTTTTGATTCGTTGGAAATTTCTTGAAGTCCAAAACAACTTCCAATTGGAATCACTTCAATATATTTTCCCATTTGTGTGATATTATCAATTCTTTTTGATATTTTCCAGCCTACGCCATTTTCTCCTCGCTTTGAACTAGAAAACGAGCCATATATCATCGGAAAGGTCTTTATGTCTAGTTTCGTAACCAACAATCAAAACTCAATTCCAACTTCTATATCTCAAGATATTCCAGTTTTCCTACAACGTGTGCGTTTTCGGAAATTGCCCATTTTTGTCATACTTCACCAAAACCTTCCTTATTGCATTCCTTTCACTCTCTTGGCTCCCATATGTGAATTATATGATATATATACTGGATTAATTGATAAGTATGCTCCTACTTGACACTTCTTGGTACTTAATTGCTCAAACGTTATTGGTTGACTTCATACCTTATATGAATTGAACTTGAAATAATTGAATGATATGAATACATGATTTCTTGTTATTAATTTCACCTCTCAGGTGTTATTTGGTGTTTATACATGCTTAGTGTTAATTTATTGCTTGGTTTTATTTAAATTACATGAACATTGTCGTGCATCATACTTGGTCTCATATTGAGTCATGTCTCACGAGTTCCTACTATTCCCTTTCTTGTCCAGTTTTTCTCCAGGGCGGAGATCATGGATCGTGTGGTCATTGTCTTGTAGCCTTATCTTGTCCTGTCGCTCGTCAGGTGAGGTTTAAATTCTAGCTACTTAGAACCCTTACAACCCTACGTGTGTTTTCGGCCAAAAGTATATGTATATTTATAGTTTTCAAATCTTATTGATTTACAACGGATTTCATGAATTGAACGGATTGATTGATTGATTGATTGAATGTTTTGGCGAGTAACTATTGTTCACGTTAGGCCCCGAGGGTAGTGTATTGAGCCAACCGGGGAAGCAAGGGCTGGCGGGTAACTCTTGTACTACTCTCACCATTGTGGGATCACCTCTGAATCCACCAGGAGGTTTGGTGGAGGAAGAAATCCCGTGCGTGGGAGTCATGTTCCCGACGTACACCATGATTGGATGGTTGGGTCTTGCATGTGACGCCCCGTATTCTCGAAGGGTGTCCTGACGACATTAACAAGTAAGTCTCTACACTTATGTGTGTTTAATTTAAGAGTTCTTGAATTATGTGATTTAATGTAAATCCAATTTAATATCTGATCATTCGGATTATTCTAAAATTTATGGTTAAGTTGATTTTAAATCTATCATGTTACTTAACTTGTTTAATTTTGGTTTACTTGAATTTCTTGAGATTAATTGTCAATTATGTGTTTACAAAGTGTCGTTAAATTGTACGAAAGGTTTCTAAAATTAAATTGAATTAAACTCTAATTGGTAAATCTCCCTCTTTCATTGTAATTTATAAAATTTATGCGGAGCTTGAATGTTTAGTCGTAACTTTACCGATTTTATTTACGATTATTTGTACGCGATATTTCTCTTTACAACGCGATAAGGATACCCGGTTGTATATAGCTTGTGCACAAGACACATTTCTCCCAATCCCTTTTCTCTCTCTCTCTCCTCTCCCACTCTCTCTCTCCCGCGGGTCACTATGCGCGGCTTCGGTTACGAGCCCATAACTCGATCGTTTCTTGACGGAATTCAACAAACGAATAGTCCATTTCGATTATCTCGGCGAGACCGACGCAAGAGTACCAATTTCAAGGCCTAAAGACAAACGGTGACGGAGTTATGGTCGGATTTCAGTAGCAGCGGCGGAGCTGTCAGACCTCCGCCACTTCGCCGGCCTTCGCGGCGGTTTCCGGCCATCTACTTGTTACACGCGCCACATGCCCAGAAAGAGGACTTCCCGGCGCAGCACCTGACGTCAGCGGCGCGGCCATCCGGGCCGCGACGGCGCCGCACGCGCCGCCTAAAGCTCGCGGCGGCGGCGGCAGTTACTGCAGCGGCGGGTTTCGCCGCCTTCCGGCTGGGTTTTTCGACGGGGCTTGATGGTTCCCAAGGTTTTTCGACCTCCTGAGTCCATTTTCGGCATCAATTTCACCAGATCTTGGCCGTAGGTGGTGGTTCCGTCTACGTGGGCGGCGGCAGAAACTTCGGCGGCCAACGGGGGCCTTTTCCGGCCATCTTTTGGTCTCGGGCTCTTCACGAAAGTTGTTCGGAACGACGAGAACTAGTGGCCTGTGATTAGGCGACTCCAGATTCGGTGGTTTGGCGGCGGATCGCGCCGGCAAAGTGGCAGTGTAACGGCAGCACTAGCTCCGAGGATTTTTCCGGCGAGCTACCTTAGGGCTTTCGAAGAGCTCGTCATGGGTAAGACAATGGCTTTTACGGATCGCATTTTGGTTCACCGGTTTGGAAGTAATTTGAGTTTGAAGATTTATGGTTTTCGTGTTCGTAGATCTGAAATTGGAGGAGATTGACTTGGAATTTCCAGAAATTGATCGAGGATTCGAAACGGGCACGAAGACTTCATTCAGGAATGATTTTTCGGGATTTTTCCGGTGGCCCGGCCAAATTCCGGCATCTACAGTGTTGGCGTTCCGGCGGCGTCTGGTCAAAATGTTCGTCTCGTTGTGGTGAGTTCAACGCCACCTTCCGTTCGTTAATCGGACACTCGATCTATTTATTACGAATTATTTTGCGTAATTGTAATTATTTGAATTAATTGTTTTAAATGCAAATAAATTGGTTATTGTTGGTTTGTTGATCGAGATGTATTCCAATCATATATGAAAACATGTATTGAATGGATTGTGATATGCATGAATGTTTCAATTTACAATTTGAATGCCGATGTGATGAATTTATACTATGTGTTTAGATATGAAGGGGTGTTAGTGTAATATCTAGAAACTAATCTTTTATGTGACTAAATGAACTTGAATGATATTTTAGAAGAACGAACATGTTGTGATTTCTCTATATGGATTTGAGACGTTCTCAATGTTATGTTTGTTGTAAATTGTGTTTCTAATATTAAATTGAGATACATGAAAGATGCTTGAACAACTTGAGACTTTATGCATGATAGGAGTTAGAATTGTAATATCTTGATTTACTCTTACTACTTGAAAATGGTATATTATGAATTACAATAAATTGATAATTTTCATGTTTGTAAGTAATTAATTCCTAGCTGAATAGTTATATAAACACTTTAAACGAACAATTATGCTTAGTAATCAACTTAGGGGATGTAAGTGTAATATTTATGAAACTTGAATGTGACTTGAGCTTGTATACCAAACATGTTGTGAAGTTGTAAAGTATGATCTTAAGTGAATTAAATGCACTCTTTATTTGTATCAAGCATGCCATCTACGTACAACAACCTTGTATGTTTATATGATCAAGTTGCTCTTACTTATGCACTTTATAACTCGTCATGAACTTGATGCTCAATTCTAATATTATAATTGAACCCTGTGACATTGGATGATTTAATATGCATTTTGTGAATACATTGACTTCCTAAATTGATCTTGCATCTTTGGATATCGGATTGCGTGTTGGTTGCTTGTAAATATGACCTTGTTGAGCGTTGATATGCCTTGAATGACCACGACACCTTATCCAAGCACAACATGAACACTTATGCATAACCACGATCATGTTGAGCAATGCCGTGCGTCTTGTTTGGTCCATATAGAGTCTAAGTCTGGGCTTCTGTATGTTTTGTCACAGAGTTTGGTGGTGCCGGTGGGCCTGAGGTTTAGAGTGTTTGGCCCTTCACACTCTCAGACTCTACTTTCACGAGGTGAGGTTTAGGATTTTGTATAGTTACGCGAACTATGGCCTTAATATGCTGATTTCAACCCTTGCATGTGAGTATATCTATTATAAATACGTATGTGTTGGATATGATATGTTTATGACCTTCTGAATCAACTCTGTTTGGAAAATTAAATATGAAAGCATATGTAAGCTGTTCTGAAAAGTACTTTACGTTATGTTCTGTAGCGAGATTGCCATGAAAGATTGGCGTATGTGATCCATAGTGATCAGTTATATTGTGATCCGTTGTGATCTGTTTGTGGATCGATCCTGGTGAGTTGCGGAATGGGTACCGCCGGGACGGTTAGGGCCGTCGGGGCATTTATCCATTGCGTAGTTCCATTTGAGATATCATTATGCGACCTTAGGGTGATGAGGGAGGCGTGGTATCTTCAGCCTTCGGCTAAGGCCGGGGAGGACTCTTGTGGGTTCGCAACCCCTTGAGGGTGAGTCTATTTTAGACGGTTTATTCTCGATGTTATGGGGACGGTACATCTCCTCCATCATTGGTGTAGAGGTTGGATTGATTTTGATTTATGTGATGAGGAGTTGAGGTTGGAAGCTCGTACTCGCCGAGCAGTTGATTATGTTATGCTATGGAATTATGAATCGGGATAGAGTCTTTCTGGAAAATGGTTTCTAAAATTATATCTATATCTTATTCGGGTTCTTTCAAAACGTTTTGGTATGTAACACCTATCCCCGGTTCATGAGTCCATCCTTTTTTATTCTGTGCTATGCTCCTTATATATATCTATTGTGGGTGTGCGTTAGCCCCCTCACTCGGTCAAGTTGAGTGACCCCTCATTTACACTTTTAGTTGCAGGATTGTTGGCGTTTGCTAGGCGGAAGTGAGTCCTTTGAGTTGCACTTCGTCGGTCTAGTCTTTCTATTTGCATTTGTCTTTTCATACACTTTACTTATGCTTTGTCTTGTAGACTTGAGATTATATTTTACTATTCGGTAGCCCTGCGTGGTACTCTCATTCGGCTC
Organism: Lantana camara; assembly: GCA_037501455.1. Taxonomy (NCBI): domain Eukaryota; kingdom Viridiplantae; phylum Streptophyta; class Magnoliopsida; order Lamiales; family Verbenaceae; genus Lantana; species Lantana camara. Next base: position 112,156,535 of record CM074855.1, read on the forward strand.
CTTGTGGCACTTGATGATTATTACTTTATGTTGATATTCGGGACTAGGGATTTATGCTAGTTGAACTCGTCACCTGCTTTGCATGTTTTGTTTTAATTACTTCCGCTATCTATTGTTGTTGGTTTTAATTGCTTCCGCACTCTGAGTTTTGGTCAAGTTAGATCCTCCTAGCCTAGTGTGTGAGTTGGTCTCCCATTCGCTCTGATTCGGATTTGGGCATGGATTTCCATTTTGTGACCGGGTCTGGGTCGTAGTGCGGGGGATGTGGCATCCTCCGTTTGGGGTGTTACATTGCAAGCCCGCCATCACCCGGAGGAAGAAGGATGTATTGATTGAAATTGCTAATTGTGCACGGAATTGTTTGTGTGATCACCTAACTCACTAATGAATTGATTGATTGTACACTTTTGGTGAAAGGTTGGAGATTTGCCCTCACTCGCCGGGCCACGTATTGAAGTGATCATGATTGAATTATTAAATTGATTAGTTGTAATCTCGGGCGAGTCCTACTTTTCTATTGAACTTATATTGCCTTCTTTTATAAAATCTTACCCGAGATTATAGCTTGCATGGTAATTGCGCATATATTTATTTATACCCCTCGCTCAGTCCGTGTTGGACTGACCCCTCAACTTTTCAGTTTTTCAGGATCGAGCTAGGCGGGAATTAGAGTCTAGCTTGTCTTTTATTCGGGTCTAGCACTTCACCTCATATTTTGGTTCATGTATTGATACTTCTTATATTTTGTATTATGCCTTATTCATGTTGGATACGATATTGTATTGATATGTAAATGTTGGTATCTATTAGTAAATATGTAAATATGGTACCTATAAGTATTGAATGTTATTGCTTCCGTTTTTATTGCTCCGAATTGTTTATTGGTATTAATTGAGGGTACCCGCCTAGCTTTTGAGTTTTTATTGTCACTGTTCGCTATAGTTTTGGTTCATGTACGGATCATCCATTTCGTATGTGGACTGAGCTATAGTGCGGGGGTGTGGCATCTCGGCGTTCCGGGTGTTACAATCATGCTCATGAGTTCGCACCCCGCTGTTGAGTTTACCAACTGATCAATCCTCAGTAGGGGGTAGGGGTCTTTGGGGCACGCCTTGTTGAGGTCCGTGACGTCATTGCACATGCGCCATTTGTCGGCGCTCTTGGGAACGAGGACCACATTGCAAAGGCATTCCGGGTATAAGATTTCCTCAATATACTGAGCATCCAAGAGCTTACCCACTTCATCTTCAATGACGTGTCTTCTGAAACCGTGGATATCCCTTTTCTTTTGTTTGACCGGCTTGAAGGCCGGATCCACATTGAGCCTGTGGACTACGACACTAGGATCTATCCCAGTGAGATCAGAAGCTTTCCAGGCAAATATATCAATGTTTTCTCGGGGAAAATCAATCATCATAACCTGCGAGGGACCGTCGAGATTTGAGCCAATCTGGGTGGTTTTATCTGGATTCCCCGGTTCCAACTCGATGGTCAAAAACTTTTCGGTGGGCTCGATTCGAACCTCAGGCTTAGGAGCCTCGAGCGCTCTTTTCTTCCCAGTGAGTCTACTCCTTTCCTCACCCGAGGGCCCGTCACCCTCGCTCTCGGAAGCAGATCCTTCGACGGCCCCAGGCGGCCCGTCTCCCATGCTTTGGGTTCCATTGGGGGTCTTCTTTTTGTTCTTCTTTTTATACAGCTTAGCCCTTTTGCGCTCCGGACCATCGTCGTCCAATTTGGGGAAGTCAACCGATTTTTTGGTGGATCCTGCCTGGATGACTTGTTTGGGCTTATGGCTTCGAAGGGAAAGGACGGAACATTCCCAAGCTTCCTTGACATTGCATAGAACCTTGTCCGTGCCCTCGGGAGTGGGGAACTTGATTTTCTGATGATAAGTGGAGATTATTGCTTTGAAATCCACGAGGGCTGGGCGCCCAATGATGATGTTGTAGGGGAGATCCACCTTAACGACTGTCTAAAGTACGCTCAAAGTTTTTCGCTGCGGGGTGCGACCAAAAGAGGTGGCCAAGCGAATCTGTCCGCGAGGGACAATCTCCGAACCCCCAAAGCCAACGAGGGTTGTTTTGAGGGGTTCGAGGGGAATGTTTGTTATGATCAATTTCTAAAACGTGGAGTAAGGGAGAACGTTCACAGAACTTCCACTATCAATTAAAACCCTCTTTACAACGTGGTTATGAACGTCTAAACTAACCACCATGGGACAGTCAGAGGTTTCACCGATCCCATGGGGTGTTACAATGTGTTCCAGATCTTTCTCCATAAACCCTACAATGTCATCCTCTTTCGAGCGTGGAGAGCTGTCAACAGAGAGTACAGGCTTGGGCAGGGATGATCGTTGGTCATAACTCCGAATATGGCGACGCCGGGAGGCATTAGAGTCACCTCCCGAGGGTCCTCCTACGATCATGTGGATGACCGCGAAGGGTTGATTCTCCAAATCCGCAGCTTTCCCCTTCCCACGGTCGCTCGTTTCGGTGTGATGGCGGCGGGGACTTCGCGAGCACGATCGGCTTCTCCCTCTAACATGCGCTCGTTCGGCGCAATGCTCGTCGTACCTCTCCAGCACCTTCACAAACTCCTTGAGGTGCCCCCCGGCGATAAGCCTCTGAATCTCGCTCTCGAGTTGGCAGCACTCGTTGGTATCATGCCCTTTCTGCTTATGAAAAGCGCAATACTTTCCTGAGCGCTTTTGAGCTTCAGTTTCCCTCAGCCTCGGCGGTCTTTTGAAGAGTTTCTTATCCGCCAGGGAATATACTTCAGCAATTGGGCGGTTGAGAGGAATACGCTCAAACTTACGCGGAGGTGAGGAATTACGACGAGCGGGAATAGGGCTGCGACGCCGACCCTGTTGGTTTCTCCTCTGTCCTCGGGGGCTTTGCTAGGGCGACGGGCGTTTGCCATTTTCTGATCCCTCGCGATGTACAGATCCTCGAGGGTGAAAAACGAGTCAGCTATGTCCCTACTCTCCATCAACGAGCGTGGCTTTTTCTTGGCCACCTCCTCCACGAATTCTTTGCTGACATAGTGCTTCATGTTGATGGCTCCAAAGAGAACGTGTAACGCCCTAATTTTTTTTTTTTTTCCGTTAGTCAAATGTGTTGTATGTGTTTACCAATTTGCGCAAATTAATTGTTTATAAGTGTTTTATTATAATTTAATTAATAATTTCGTGCTTTAGTTATTTAAATTACGTGTTTTAAATTATCGTTTAAGTTGTTAATTATATATTTAAATTTATTTAGTTGCAAGAATTAATTGTTATCACGTGTGTTACGTATTATAATCGTTTAATTGCCCTATTTGCAAATCTCACACATGAACACGTATATGCATTCCCAAACCCTACCTTTGTATTCCTCGTAACCTCTTGAATTCGTTGATAGCCTTTTCACCTAATTTGGAATCCATACCCTTTCATATCAGTATTTTATTCTAAACCCAAATCGGATATAATTACTAGTCAAGAAAATATCCAGCTCAAAGTGGACCCCACTCTCTTTCTTATACCTTTTCTTTCTCTCTCTCTCGGTGATAAGCCTACCTGACAGCCCTTCTCATTCAATTTTTTCTTTTCTTCCTTCCTTTTCATTTTCTTTTGTCCTTCTCTTTCTTCACTTTTGCGGCAGTCTCACCGCCTACGCCACCATTTCTTTCGTCGGTAACTGCCGATAGGCCACCACCATCACTGCCGTCGGTTGGAGAACCATCGTCACACCACCTCGCCTCTTTGTCCCTTTGTCTCGATCAACCACGCCTGCTCTCTCCCCTCGCTCAGATCTGAGAAAAAGGGGCAAAACCCCTTCTCCTGTTTCGACTTTCCAGCCACGACTTGAGATCCGTCGTGTTTCATCGCCGTTCACCCCTGTCCGATCCATCTCCGACATCTCTTCCACCAACCACTGTCGTTGCGAAAGTCCAGCTGCTCCACCACTCTTCCACGCTCCACCATAGTTAACCATTCAGCCACCGGCAGTCCCCAGCTTCGGCTGCTCGACCTCTCCAAATTCAGTGTTATTCAGCGGCTGCCGTGAATCCATCGTGCATTACCATTTAGTCATTTCTCAATTGTAAGCTTAAATTACAAGAACCCCTTCCCACTTCTGCATACATATTTTATTGTATGTATTTGGATATTGACTTTTATTAGTTGTAAAGAATGAGGGTGATTCTGAATAAATTCATTTGGTGGAATTGCGTAATTGTAATTATCCTAGTTCCTGATGAAAATTGGTTTTTATTAATTGCTATACTACGTCTTATTTAATCTTACGTTTGTTTAATAATTGATTAATTGGGTTAAATTGAGTTTATTATTGCACCGTTTATATCCAGCTTTGGGCTTAAATTAAATTTGGTTGTCTAATGTTTATTGTGCCTAATTGTGTTTTGTGGATTAAATTAATATTAAACACTACATATTGATTAATTAATACGGTTGTATTAACTAATTTAACCAATTAATTGCGTATATGACGAGGTATTAATTAATTTGATGATTAGTTGTGAATTAGATGTATGCATGAGTGTTGTAGTGCTGTTATATGTATGAACTAAATGTGTGAATATTAAAATGAATTTCAATTGAATGAAATCTTGGTATATGGTGTGTTAATAAATAATTGTGAGTGTGATTGTGATGTGCGTGTGTTCTATATACATATATATATATATATATATATATATATATATATATATATATTCATATGTTTATGTGGTGATTGTAAATTGAGTGTATCAGTGTTGCTGCGTGCTGTTACATATAAATTGTATTATATATACACATAAATATATGACTAAGTATGCATGCCATGTATATTATATATATATATATATATATATATATATATATATGCAATGTATTATTTGTTATGTATTTATATATTGAATCAATTGATATAATTTTAATTGTTTTGATTTTGAACATTTTAAATAATATGATGTACCTTATATATTGTTTGGTCGATTTGAAATTAACTTGGTACCTATGTAATTAATTCGAATACCTTTGTTTGTTTATTCTCTAATTGTAACATTGTTATATGAAATTCATGACTTGAATTACTACGAATTATGAAAGTTATAGTAACGAATGAATATGAAACCAACCGTATTGAACGTTGTGAATGAGTTACTTGATTATATGACCTCATGACAAGAATTATATTTCTTATGCATCTCATATCATGTTTAATGCATTTTCGTGCGTCATATATGGTTCATTTGGAGTCTTGAGTCTCACGTTTGTACCTTATCAATTCTTATACAGTTTTCTCCAAGGCGGAGACATGTCGGGTTCATAGGACACTTTCGAGTCTTCCTTTCTTCTTGGTATTGTTCGGTAAGAGGCGTACAAGTGGGTTTCTCTACTATTTAGTTAACTGACCCTATATACTCCCAATGTGTAACGATTTCAGCCAAAAGTATATATGTATATAGAGTCGTTTTCCTGAGTCAATGATTTTAAACGTAAGCCCTTATTTTATGAACCTACCAAATGTTTTGGCGAGAAAAGAAAGAATGTTATGCACAGAATGGGGCCCAGGGACTTAGTGTGAGTGGTGACCCGAGGAGGCACGGGCTGACGGTGATCACTCACACAAGTTCCACCAATGTACGGCGTAACCGGACCTCGTTAGGAGTTAGCGAGGAATGGACGCTGAGTGCCATCTGGGGAGTCGTGTTCCCCTTTTGGTCAATGAATGGATGGTTCGGGGCGATCACCCGGCCATCAACCGGAGCAAGAAGGTGTAAATGTTCATGAATGTGCACAAAAGAATGTAATGCATGAAAGAAAGAAAGAATTAATGAATGTTTAATGAACTACACGAGGTGTTGGTTGGAGATAATGCACGCCTACTCGCCGGGCCACAAAAGACCTAAAGAATGAAAGAATGAACGTTATAATCCCCTTTGATGACTTCTTTATTTCACCCACTTGGGAAATGCTCTAAAAACCTCATTTGGGATTATAACTTGCATGTGAATGTTAAATATTGTTGTATATGCTATTTATGCCTCATTTTATACCCACCAGTCTCGTATAGACTGAACCCGGATTGTTTTCAGTGTTCTTGCAGGTTTGGAATGCTAGGCGGGAAGTCAGGTCTATTAAGTCTTTTGGTTAAATCAGAGTCTGTCCACGTGCATATTGAATCATGATTTGTTTAAGTATGAAGATGTAAGATTTGTATCGATTGTTACTTTTATCATGAATTCAAGATAAGCTTGCAGAAATATATAGAATCTGGATTTGAAGTTTTATGATTTTATCGAATTTCGGGATTAGGTATCTATGCTAGTTGAACCCGTTGCTCTTTGCTTATCTTGATGTTTACGTATGTACTTTGCTTCCGCATTAGTAATATTTCTGTTTTATTATTTCCTTGGTTGCGAAAGTTAGCTCCCGCCTAGCCTAGCGAGTGTGTATGTCCCCGTTCGTCGTGATTTAGCTCGGGTATGGATTGTCCATTTCATATTCGGGTCGGGTCTCGGTGCGGGGGATGTGGTACCTTGCGCTCGGGTGCTACATCCTTAAGTGGTATCAGAGCCCGGTTGCAAAACCGGTGTTCTAGTGTCGTGTTTGAGACAGTTTAGGTCGTACGGAATAGGAACAACTTGTCAATGTGTGCATTGCATCGATCTTGAATATGAAATTTGGTTTTCCTTTTGAATTTCGTTGAACTATCTGTTACATTATTATATGGACCCTTGCCTTTAGTGTTGAATATGTAACATGAGCATGCACTAATCGCATGCATATATCCTTGAAATGAGTTATGAATTACAGGTTATGAAGATACTATCAAACAACGGCCAAGTATCACGCTAACATTGCCCTATTGCAAGCTCTTTTGAGGCGTAGAGGATAGGAAGGATGCACTGGGGATGAATATAGAGAATGCTAGATGCGTTATTTCATGGATGGAGTTAGAGTTAAGGGTTAGGAACCAGAATGGAAGGTTCGACTTTGGAGAAGCGATGGTGGAGGGACATTTGGTGAAATAAAGGTTAATCGTGGGATGGTTGTGACTCAGAAGGTCAATTTAGGTGAATCCACTACTTAGAGTGCTTTAATGGGATTCAAGGGATTGCTCAACCTAAGGAGTGGAGTGTATGAACCTTGAAGGTATTTTAGTTCAGGGTTAGGATCATTGAAGAGATATCGATAACTAAGAAGGTTCAGGTAAAATGAATCTGGTGAAAATTAAGCCCAAGGATTGTCAAATAAGAATTCTAACTAACCCTGGTAATTAGAAATCGAGTTCTAGAAGTCAAGATTGGGAAGAGATTGGATTCGGCTGCTCTGGATTTCAACTAAGATGGGAAGCAAGTTGAGAAGGGATTAAAGAAAAAAAAAAGTAATATGATAAATACAAATTCGTAGAGGGTGACAATATTAAGGACAGGATTTGAAGTCATTCTCCAAATCCAAACTGAATTGTCGTCTTGTGAGGTTGAATTGGGAAATATGGAGCAACAAATGGAAACGGTAAAGAAAGACAAGGACTCTTTAGGAGGAAACCATGTGCTCAAGTATAAGCTATCGGAAAACGAGTTTAATTCATTAATCTCAACTTATAAAGGATGAGCACGGGAATTTTAATCAAGATGTAGAAGAAATTTGGATGTCAATTCCGTGGATGTAGAAGAAGTTTGGGGATCGAAAGCTTGCAATTATGGACCGTGGAGGGTACACGTTGAGGCACAAGGACTCATGTGAATCATAAGACCGTGGGAAAAACAAGGCATGATTCGCAACTCAAAGTAACCCCGTGATTGGAGGAACGAGGAAGGGCTACCGAGCTAACCGATTACCACTATGGTGACAGGTTCAATGCATCCATAGCACGTGCATCATGCATCACAAATTAGTTATTTAAATTCTTATTATATGTGTTTTAATATTTTAATTGTTAACTTCTTGTTGCATGTTCCTTTGTTGAACTATGCGCTTTGATGTTGTGATTGAAGAATTGATGTTGTCATTCCTTTGTTGAGGATGTGCATTACATGCACTTAGCATCATAACCCCACATGCATCATTTCAGTGTTTACGTGTTAGGTTGTCCTTCCCCATATGATGCTCTCATTATTATCTCAATTGGAAATCAACCAAATCGAGTCGAAGAATAACCTTTTGTTGATAAGGCTGAGATAGAAATGGAGATGGAATTTTGGAAAGAACGGGGGTTTAGAACTGACTTCGGGGTGCATGGATTGAACAAGATTAGGAAGTGGGATTATGGGAATCAAGAAAATTAGATAAGAAGTGAAGGCCGACAAAGGCTTTGGGTTGCTATTATGATTAAAACTCCTCCTAATGAAAATTGCTTATCAAAAATTCTGATAAAAGAAGGATCGATGAAGTTTAAGATGTAAAGGTGGAAAGTTCTAAGGGGGAGAGCATGACCAAGAAATAGATTTAACGCTTGAAGCTATGCTCGAAGAATTATTTAGTAGAAATAACCGAAATGCAAGCCATGGAATACATGGAAGCTTAATGATGGTGATTGGGAAGGAATAAGAAGGCCTTAACGATTAAACCGTCGAGGTGAGAGTTAAGTCATTAAAATTCAAGTTGAAGATTACCATGGGAAGAATGAGAAGGTGGTTCGTCGGGTATTCATACGTTCGAATTAAAGATATTGAGGATGATGGAATTATGAAGTAGCTTCTGGGAACTCCTAAATGTTGGTAAAAGGAAACTGGATCAAGCTATCATATAATAGGAGGGTGTCAATCAAGATTAATTCAATGAGTACCAAAGGGGTCCAACAAAGATAATATTGTTAAGTCATCGGTTGTTCCATGGTAATTCGGAAGGAAATTTAGAAGAAATAAAACCGGAAAGGATGATCATTGAAGAATTTACATCAAACTTCAAAAATCATCAAGAACATTCTATCTTCGATTCAAGAAATGTAGGGTCAAATACCGAATAACCTTAAGGGGCCAAAGAGAATGAATGGATAACATGAACGGAAGATGGGAAAGGATTCGTGTTGAAAGAGCCATAAGGATAAATATCTCAAGGTCGGGATTAAATCTTCAAGGTTGTCAAGAGTAGTTATCCTCGAGAATATGTTAGACTCCGATATGGGTAAAGATAGTAGTTATTCGCCTGACCTCGGAACGAATGATCTAGGGGTACACGGGGAGATCAAAGCTTGGGTTACTTAAAAGAGTTGGTCTGACTGAAAGAAGTTTATAGGGAGTGATGAATAATCAAAGGAACTTAGAGGTAGTACAAGTCAGAAGGGAATAAAGAATAAAATCCTTAGAGGAGCTATCAATAGCTTTGTTAGGGTACCCTGAAGAGCTTAAAGACAACTCAAGCACTGAGCTCACTTTCGGGGCAGATCATGAATTGGACAACAAAACTCACGATTTTAAATTATGCCACTACGGTGAACGGTACATGAAGCATCCATGATACATGCATCCATGAAAATTTAACTTAAATAATTTTTATGTTGGGTGCTTGATTTCTTATCATGATAAATTACTTGGAGTAATTGATAATCAACGTGGATGATATATATTACCTGCTTTGGGTGTTTTATGTGATTTTAATTATGGTTTCGCATGTGTTGCTTGGGAGTATTGGAGACTTCCTTGCTTTATTTTTGTTTGAGAGACGGGGTGCTCTCGTTGTTTATAAGAGACGGGGATTATCTTATTTTTGTTTGAGAGCCGGGGTGCTCACTTTGCTTGCGAGAGACGGGGTTCTCTCATTGCTAATCGAGAGACGGGGCTCTCTCCTTGTTACTTGTGACAGACGGGGAATCTCTCATTGCTTGTTCGGTCGAGTAGTGAATCCGAGGACGGATTCTTTTTAAGGGGGAGAGATTGTAACGCCCCAATTTTTTTTATTTTTTTTTTCCGTTATTCAAATGTGTCGTATGTGTTTACCAATTTGTGCGAATTAATTGTTTATAAGTGTTTTATTATAATTTAATTAATAATTTTGTGCTTTAGTTATTTAAATTACGTGTTTTAAATTATCGTTTAAGTTGTTAATTATATATTTAAATTTATTCAGTTGCAAGAATTAATTGTTACCACGTGTGTTACGTGTTGTAATCGTTTAATTGCCCTATTTGCAAATCTCACACATGAACACGTATATGCATTCCCAAACCCTACCTTTGTATTCCTCGTAAACTCTTGAATTCGTTGATAGCCTTTTCACCTAATTTGGAATCCATACCCTCTCATATCAGTATTTTATTCTAAACCCAAATCGGATATAATTACTAGTCAAGAAAATATCCAGCTCAAAGTGGACCCCACTCTCTTTCTTATACCTTCTCTCTCTCTCTCTCTCTCTCGGTGATAAGCCTACCTGATAGCCCTTCTCCTTCACTTTTTTCTTTTCTTCCTTCCTTTTCATTTTCTTTTCTCCTTCTCTTCTTCACTTTTTCCAGCAGTCTCACCGCCTACCCAACCATTTCTTTCGCCGGTAACTGCCGATAGGCCACCACCATCACTATCGTCGGTTGGAGAAGCATCGTCACACCACCTCGCCTCTTTGTCCATTTGTCTCGATCAACCACGCCTGCTCTCTTCCCTCGCTCAGATCTGAGAAAAAGGGGCAAAACCCCTTCTCCTGTTTCGACTTTCCAGCCACGACTTGAGATCCGTCGTGTTTCACCGCCGTTCACCCCTGTCCGATCCATCTCCGACATCTCTTCCACCAGCCACTGTCGTTGCGAAAGTCCAGCTGCTCCACCACTCTTCCACGCTCCACCACAGTTAACCATTCAGTCACCGGCAGTCCCCAACTTCGGCTCCTCGACCTCTCCAAATTCAGTGTTGTTCAGCGGCTGCCGTGAATCCATCGTGCATTACCATTTAGTCATTTCTCAATTGTAAGCTTAAGTTACAAGAACCCCTTCCCACTTCTGCATACATATTTCATTGTATGTATTTGGATATTGAATTTTATTAGTTGTAAAGAATGAGGGTGATTCTGAATAAATTCATTTGGTGGAATTGCGTAATTGTAATTATCCTAGTTCCTGATGAAAATTGGTTTTTATTAATTGCTATACTACGTCTTATTTAATCTTGCGTTTGTTTAATAATTGATTAATTGGGTTAAATTGAGTTTATTATTGCACCGTTTATATCCAGCTTTGGGCTTAAATTAAATTTGGTTGTCTAATGTTTATTGTGCCTAATTGTGTTTTGTAGATTAAATTAATATTAATCACTACATATTGATTAATTAATACGGTTGTATTAACTAATTTAACCAATTAATTGTGTATATGACGAGGTATTAATTAATTTGATGATTAGTTGTGAATTAGATGTATGCGTGAGTGTTGTGGTGTTGTTATATGTATGAACTAAATGTGTGAATATTAAAATGAATTTCAATTGAATGAAATCTTGGTATATGGTGTGTTAATAAATAATTGTGTGTGTGATTGTGTTGTGCGTGTGTTCTATATATATATATATATATATATATATATATATATATATATATATTCATATGTTTATGTGGTGATTGTAAATTGAGTGTATCAGTGTTGCTGCGTGCTGTTACATATAAATTGTATTATATATACACATAAATATATGACTAAGTATGCATGCCATGTATATATATTATATATAAATATATATATATATATATATGCAATGTATTATTTGTTATGTATTTATATATTGAATCAATTGATATAATTTTAATTGTTTTGATTTTGAACATTTTAAATAATATGATGTACCTTATATATTGTTTGGTCGATTTGAAATTAACTTGGTACCTATGTAATTAATTCGAATACCTTTATTTGTTTATTCTCTAATTGTATCATTGTTATATGAAATTCATGACTTGAATTACTACGAATTATGAAAGTTATAGTAACGAATGAATATGAAACCAACCGTATTGAACATTTTGAATGAGTTACTTGATTATATGACCTCATGACAAGAATTATATTTCTTATGCATCTCATATCATGTTTAATGCATTTTCGTGCGTCATATATGGTTCATTTGGAATCTTGAGTCTCACGTTTGTACCGTATCAATTCTTATACAGTTTTCTCCAAGGCGGAGACGTGCCGGGTTCATAGGACACTTTCGAGTCTTCCTTTCTTCTTGGTATTGTTCGGTAAGAGGCGTACAACTGGGTTTCTCTACTATTTAATTAACTGACCCTATATACTCCCAATGTGTAAAGATTTCATCCAAAAGTATATATGTATATAGAATCGTTTTCCTGAGTCAATGATTTTAAACGTAAGCCCTTATTTTATGAACCTACCAAATGTTTTGGCGAGAAAAGAAAGAATGTTATGCACAGAATGGGGCCTAGGGACTTGGTATGAGTGGTGACCCGAGGAGGCACGGGCTGACGGTGATCCCTCACACAAGTTCCGCCAATGTACGGCGTAACCGGACCTCGTTAGGAGTTAGCGAGGAATGGACGCTGAGTGCCATTTGGGGAGTCATGTTCCCCTTTTGGTCAATGAATGGATGGTTCGGGGCGATCACCCGGCCATCAACCGGAGGAAGAAGGTGTAAATGTTCATGAATGTGCACAAAAGAATGTAATGCATGAAAGAAAGAATGAATGAATGAATGTTTAATGAACTACACGAGGTGTTGGTTGGAGATAATGCACGCCTACTCGCCGGGCCACAAAAGACCTAAAGAATGAAAGAATGAACGTTATAATCCCCTTTGATGACTTCTTTATTTCACCCACTTGGGAAATGCTCTAAAAACCTCATTTGGGATTATAACTTGCATGTGAATGTTAAATATTGTTGTATATGCTATTTATGCCTGATTTTATACCCACCAGTCTCGTATAGACTGAACCCGGATTGTTTTCAGTGTTCTTGCAGGTTTGGAATGCTAGGCGGGAAGTCAGTTCTATTAAGTCTTTTGGTTAAATCAGAGTCTGTCCACGTGCATATTGAATCATGATTTGTTTAAGTATGAGGATGTAAGATTTGTATCGATTGTTACTTTTATCATGAATTCAAGATAAGCTTGCAGAAATAGATAGAATCTGGATTTGAAGTTTTATGATTTTATCGAATTTTGGGATTAGGTATCTATGCTAGTTGAACCCGTTGCTCTTTGCTTATCTTGATGTTTACGTATGTACCTTGCTTCCGCATTAGTAATATTTCTGTTTTATTGTTTCCTTGGTTGCGAAAGTTAGCTCCCGCCTAGCCTAGCGAGTGTGTATGTCCCCGTTCGTCGTGATTTAGCTCGGGTATGGATTGTCCATTTCATATTCGGGTCGGGTCTCGGTGCGGGGGATTTGGTACCTTGCGCTCGAGTGCTCCAGAATGTGCCTCAAGAAATCCATCGAGGGCTTCTCCACCAATAAGATTTCCTTGTTAAACCTTCCCATGAAGGACCGGAGCGTCTCGTTCGGTCCCTGGACTAAGCTATAGAGAGCTGTCGTGGCTAGGGCTGGTGCCTTCAAGGAGTTGAAGTGGCTTATGAAGGCGTCTGTCAGATCATAGTATCCTCGGATTGAGTGCGGGGGAAGTTTTTTGTACCAGTCTTGAGCCATTCCAGTGAGGGAAGTGACAAACTCCTTGGCCCAATAGTTGCTCGGGTGATCGTACAAATGCATCAGGTGCACAAAGTGATCCAGATGCTCAGCTGGATCAGTGGTCCCGTCATATCTGTTTACGGACGTGGGGATTTTACCCTTCCCCGCACGGGTCATCAGTACCTCCTCGATGAGGGGGAAATCGCCCGTCACGATTCTGTAATCCCTGTCCTCGGGATCCTCTTTGCTGGCTTCCCTTCGATGGCGAGAAATTGGGCTACGTGGTCGGCGAGCATCTAGGGCCCTGGACCTCTCGCCCCCATCCCGGGGGACTTGAGACCATGCTCGAAAGAGCTGCTCCACCACATTCTGGAGCCCCTTAAGCTGATCTTGTACTGCGGCAAGCTGAGGCTCACCGACATCTCTGCGGTTTGCCCTTTTTGTAGCCCTCGATTGGACCTCTTCGTTGTTTCCAGCCCTCTCATTTTGAGGGGCCCTCTCATTTTCCGCTGGTTGCTGCCCTTGCTGGACCCTCGGCGTGGCCTCATTTTCCTGAATCGGTGGTGGGGGAGGTTACTGGGCCCTCAACGCATTTTGTGCTATTGTCAACGGGTGAGCCGGGAGTCCTCCCAGGGGCGGAGCCGCTCAAGCACCTGCCAAAGAGGGGAAATAGGAGGCAGTGAAGTGCTCCCAGGCGTTCTGTACCGCCTGCCCCTCACATTGTACGTAAAGCGCTTGGAGTTGCTGAGTTGTAATCTGGGGTATTTCCACCCCCTGTATTTCTCTAGGCAGCGACAGGGGGAGATTTAGTGTCCCCACCTGATATGGTTGGACCATGGGCATCACTCCGGGCATCATTCCGGGTTGCATATAAGCGTACCCCGGCGGTGGCACGGTCATGGAGTATACGCCAGGATGGGAAGCAGGATCGTTGCTGGTGAAGGTTGGGGGAGGAGGAATGGTGCCAGATCCTCCGGCCTCGTTCCCACCGGGGGGGGAGTAGCAGCGGCTACTTCGGTGTTTTCGGCAATAGGCGGAGGCGTGCCTCCAGCGGGGGTGGGGTTCTCAGCGTTTTCCTCATTGGCGGGAGGAAGACCGCCCCTATTCCCCAAAGCTCCGGATCTTGTAGCAGTAAGCATGATGAAAGCTGTTGGTGTCACTTTTCAACTAGCTTTTAAGGGAAGAAACTGATGATGATGAAGACGGTGGTGATGGATTTCCCACAGACGGCGCCAAAAATGATGGTGCAGGGAATTGGACTTCCTAAAATGCAACAACACTCTTAATATTTATAGGAAAGGGAAAGACCATCACAGGCGTGAGGGCCTCAGGATCTGGGTTTCCTCTTGAGCGTGGGTTCTTCCAGCTAGGATAACACCAAGAGTGCAAGGTGCAATGGTGATGCAACTGTGGTGAGAGTAATATGGAGCTTGAGAAGGTGAGAGAAAATGCCCAGATCAATGTATGCAGTATGTATGTGGAAGATGACTTGGGGGAGAATGCATGTGTTCTTCCCTATTTATATGTTAGAGGTGAGGGTAAATCGGGTAAGTTGTCCGTGTGGTCCCAAACCTGTGTTGCCCTAACACGTGGCAGCTCATAGGGGTGTGAGAATGACATTTCTGAAAAGGAGGCGGCGTGTCAGGTGCAAGGTGCGCACCACCTTTGTGTCAGAGGTTGTTAGCGAGGGTCGCACGAGAGGATGGCCCAAGTTCCGCTTTGCTAGGGTTTGAATCCATCACGGTGGGGAAGGATCATACTCGAGCGCTGGTGACGCTCGAAGGGCGCACGGATGGGTTCCCCGCGGCTGATGACCCTTGAGCGTCAAAACCACGAGCATCGGGAACGGGGCCCTCACGTGGGTGCCCTCCTGAGAAGGGTAACCCTGAGGGCCGAGATGTGAGCGTCAAGCCTGTCAGCTCGGACCCTTTACCTGAATAGTTGGCCGAGGCTCATGGGCCTGTACTAGTAAGCAAGCGAGTGGGCTGGGTTGGCCCGCGAGCCAATCAATGCGAGTATCCAATCCCTCAGCCGGCATGTAGCACCCCGCACGTGAGGCACCACATCCCCCGCACTATAGCTCAACACGAGTAACGAAAAGGTAAATCCGTACCCGTATCAAACCATAGCGAACGGGAGACAAAAGAAAACCCTCATAAGCTAGGCGGAACTTAGACCCTACAATCAGAACTAAACAACCAAACATAATGCATCGGAAAACTAAAATTCAAACACACGAACGATAAGCAGACTTGGGCTCTTCAGGCCTCTTTTTAACTCATAACCAAAGCCCGACAAGAGCAATTTAATAGCAATTATACAAAGATTCAAGTTCATAATCGTACAAGGTTGAATCATGCACAATTTAAATACATAAGTGAATGCAGAGACGCTTCTAACTTAACTTGACCGATTCGAACTCAACACAACTCCGCCTAGCTCGAAACTTCCCAAGCCAAACCTGCACACCAAAGTGTTGGGGAGGGAGAGGGTCAGTCTCTAGAAGACTGAGTGAGCAGGAGCGATAAATATATATAAAACACGCACATGCAAGTCATAAATCCCGAGCAAAGTTTTATTTAAAGTTAGTTCCCAAAAAGGGCAAGAAAATACTAAGCAATGCTCGAACTTTACGACTAACCATATTAAATTTATTAAGCTCATAATTTATACAAAAACATAAAGGCTCGGCGAGTGAGCGTGCATCAACTCCAATCAAACTCCAACCGTGTACGACAAACATCATTAATACATTAAATAGGTGATCATGCAATATATCATAATACACACAAATCATATATCATATCCTAAAACATATTCGTTTGGGCAATCCGTGTCCCAGCCTTCCCGCACGGTGCCTATCAATCATAACATAATGATGATTATAAAATAAGTTCCAACCTTCTTCCTCCGGGTGGTGGACGGGTTTGCAAGGCCCGACCACCTAAACATATCATTGTGGCTATGAGGCTCATGAGGCCTCAAAGCCCGGTTAGCGTTTCCTCGTCAAAAACTCCTTGACAAGGTCCGTTTCGCCGTTAACATAATGGAATCAGCACATGGGATCACCGTCGGCCCTTGCCTCCCCGGATAGCTACATGTACTAAATTCCTGGGCCCGTGAACATAACATACATGCATAATCTCGCCAAAACATATCATATTTCATAATTCATTTGAAAAGGGTTTACTCGATCAATATTTACTCAATAACTTTACTTTAAAAGTAACATATCTATATACATAAGCGTTTGGCCAAAGCTGGTCACATAAGGTTGTAGGGTTAATATGTAACTAAAATGAAAACACCCTCACCTGGAAGACCACGAGACATAAAACATGAGCAATACGGGTGCCTATTGATCCGGAAGTCTCCGCCCTGCAAACAAACTGTACAAGATAATGAACAATGTGTACCAGTGAGAGGAGACTCAATATGAACCAAATAGGACGCTCGGTAATGTAATGATCATGATATGAATGAAGAAAAGATGCTATAATGTAATGAACACGTTCATGTGCACTATTAAAGTCTTAAAGACATATAAACATTCAATTCATTCATTCAATGAAGCATTCGTATTCAAACGATTCATATCCTTCACATTTCACATCAAAGGAATTTAAATCATATAATCAAGTCATTCAAATATAATCATAGCACAAGTTAGATCACATTTCTAATTAGAAAATAAACAATTACATACATCACATCACATAATATAACATATTTCCAAAGTTTGAAAACAAGAAGAAATCATATGATAAAGAAAATAGGTTACGGAAATCACAAATGCCACAAAACGCACATAAACGTCTTTCACCAAAAGCATGCCTAAATTTCATCCAATTGCTATGAAATCAAACCACCATACTCTCAACACATAGTAAAACAAGTTCTTCTTGCACGAGTTGTTCGTTAGGGTTGGATTTCGGAGGTCTTAATGATCTCAAAAAGGTATGAGGCTTGTTCCATTGTCTCCGAATCGTCAATACGAAGGCAACGGAGATACGGAATTCGAATCCGAATTCCCGAGCTCAAGATATCAATTACGGAACCAAGGGTGCGCTAATTGCTCGTTAGCCCCCGACTTGGATTCCAAAAACAAAATAAATTCAAAACTCAATCAAATGTAACCAAAATCATGAAACGAACATATAATCATTTTCATAACACATATAAGCCCAACATATTAAATTTGCACGAATTTTCGGTATCGATTTATATAAAAACGAAGCACGTAATTGTGGCTCATGAACAATATAACTATAAAATTCATAACATTTTCAAATAATATGCAAATTCAGATTCATATATACTTATAAATAAAATTGCATGCACTAATTAATCTCAATTAATGTAAATGGATGACATTAATTAAATGATTAATATTAAATAACTTAGATTATAATGATTAACATAATCAACATATATACATATTTATATAAATATATTTGATATTAATTGCATTAAAATAAAGTAATTAACATAATTAACATGAATTATAATTAAAATTAAATTAAATATATAAAACACTTATAATAATTATTTCGCGCAATTTGGTAAACACATACGTCAAGCGGTATTAATAAAAAAAAAAAACTGGGGCGTTACAACCTCTCCCCCTTAAAAGAATCCGTCCTCGGATTCACTATCTGCCTGAAAACAATTAATGGAGGAACCCCGTTCCCCACAAACAACAAGGAGAGAATCCCCGTCTCTCAAACAACAATGAGAGAACCCCGTCTCTCAAAAAGCAACAAAGAGAGAACCCTGCCTCTCAAACAACAATGAGAGAACCCCGTCTCTCACAAGCAACAAAAAGAGAGAACCCCGTCTCTCAAAAGCAACAAAGAGAGAGAACACTGTCTCTCAAAAGCAACAAACCAAGGAAGTCTCCAATACTCCCGAGCCACACAACCCATACAGAAACATCAAATAGCAAACATCAAACAGGAGTTAACAGAATCAATTACAACAATTGAAATCATATAAGACACATAAGACAAAGCAATATATATAAAGCAAGCACATAAGTCATCAATCATGCAAAGCAATTATCACGAAAGGGAAACAAGGTACACCTCGTCAAAATCATTTGAATTACCATTGCATGTATGCATATGCCATGAATGTTTCTTATACCGTTCACCGAAACAATGAGGTTGAAAGTTGATAATTCATAATGCGGTTGGAGACTCCGATTTGGCTCTTGATTAATTCTTAAAATTTCTTTTTTGCTCGTAGTACTAAGCTTTGGAATCCTCGGCGTGTTGGCATCGTAACAACTACCCCATTCCATAACCAGTCTATATTCCTGAATCATACTTGACCCTTTATCGGATTCTCGAATTTATTCTCTCGCCGAAATAGCATCCCCAACTTGCCACGGAAAACATTTGAAAAGTCGGTAACTCATTTTGATTAAATCATAGTATCCCTTCTGCGATTAACTTTACAGTTTCTATCACTTAAAATTTTGACATGGTAGCAAGTGCTATCCTTCATATGAATCCTTCCTCATCTCTTGCCATGGTAATTCTTCCTTCTCTTTGAACGGTAGTGATATATCCAGTTTTGATCCATTTACTCCTTTACACTTAGTCCACATAATTTCACCATCTCTACTTCCCGATTTTCCTCAACTTAATACCCTTGAAAGTCTTCATAGAAGCATGACCGACAACCCAGCGAAATTTGTATGTCGTGTTATCCACATTCCTTCAATACTTAGTGATGTCTTTTGCTATTCTCTCGAATTACTTCATCTTTAATCTTTATACTTACATTTTATCTCTTCTCCTTTTTATTCACCCCTTGAATTCTTTTGCTGAGGACTTAGTTAACTTAGAAGTGGTTACCATCATCTTTAAGCATGACGATTAGATCGAGTTTTCCTTTTTCCCAAAGTTATTTGCAAAATCCATCAGAGGTTCCCTGATAATATCACCATCTCCGGTATCTGAATCCCATATACACGACTGGCCCAAGAATCTATTTGTAAAGATGCATTCGGTTCCGGCTCCTCCAATTCCCTAGGGTCCAATTCAAGTCCTTCCATAATTGCTCCCTACTATTCCTTTCTCCTTAAATTCTTTTGAGTCCTCAAGGAAAATCAACAGTGCATAGTTGGATCTTAATTTGTTGGGTGCCATCCGAGTTCCTCCAACCCTCAATCGAAATCAACCTCTATAGTTGCCATCACGAATTGTGCCAATCTGATTCGGTTCCTTTTCCTTTGAGCTAACATAACAGTCCCGTAGAAGCTCCTCCGTAATTCCACCATCTCCAGAGTATGATACCCGATTCTATAGAAAACCCCCTATTTCGAACTCTATCCAAATCCTTTTCGCCGAAAATCCTAACCTCCTTCTACTGAGTAACTCTAGCTAAGAAATGGTTCAGTGAGTTACTCTCATCAAATCAAGACGTTTGAATTGGAATAACATCCATCTTCCTTTGCCCCCTGACTTACCTCTTTCCAATTTTTTTTGCAATCCGAAGTCTTTTCCTCTTTTCTTATTTGATCCAAATAATTCTAAGTCCATTCCAACCCTAAATCTCCCAAAATTTAACTTTCACTTCCGGTATATCCCTATCGCCCAAAAATTTTCCTTTTGACCCGCTTCGGTAAGGATTCGGTGGAATTAGTAGTTGAGGCATTAAACTGAGAAAGTATCTTAACAAGTATACACTCAAACAGTGCATGTTGGGTTAGAATGTTCAATGCGTGCAGCACATATTTCAACAAAAGAAATATAACATCTAGACATCAATTATAACACCCAAAACACATAATTCCACAAAAGAGTATTCAATAACAATTTAACAATTAGAATGTTAAAACACATTGGAGGAATTATATTAATCACAATGTACATATAAATAAAGAAATTGAAATAATTTGAAATGGCGTATGATGCACGTGCTATGAATGCTATGAACCTGTCACTGTAGTGGTGGCTTTAGCTCGATAACTTGTCCCTTGATTCCATTACCATGAGCATAGTTTGCAAGGTTGAACATTGGTCAATCGTTGGTGATGCTTTCCCATCCTTGCTTACTTCTTGATATCACCGTGTTCCAAAATTCCAAGGAATTGATGCGATTTGATTTCTTCGAGACTCCTGGCTATCTTTGCTTTGCATCCATTCGTTAATCCTCAATTGCAACTGTTCTCCCATGCTTCTTAACTTGACTCCTTTTTGGTAAAATCCTACAATGAACGGCTCTCCCCTCTTTTCATCTTAGTTGAGTCAAAACCTCCAACACCTCTTGCATTTGGTCCTTTGAAGTTTCCCAACTTGACCTTCCAATTGCTCAACCACCTCGAACTCGAAGGTCTCAACGGTGGACCTTGGAGAGTTGGATCTCGTATTGAACGCCTTTATAATTGGGTGGTAAGAAGTTCCACATCATCTTGTTGTCTCACAACTCCCTTAAATTAGAAATTTCGAGTCTCCACCATACTTGTATTTTGATAATTTTCAAAGTTTGTAAAAAGGATGAAATTGATGAACCTTCCCATGATCCAAGCTTCCTATTAGCTTTCTCTCATGATATCGAGCCATGATATGAAATTCCATTTGGCAAGCCGCGAAAATTGAACACCTAGCCTTCAATTCCCTTTTTGCTCCCACAAACCCTCCGTCGATCTAGTAGAAATAACTTGTAGTTGAAATAGGTTGTAGCTCGATTGACATGATTACAATCTATAATCAAAATTCAACTCAAATATATATGTATGTCGGTTAGGATATGCTTATGGCACATAGTTGAATCAATGAAAGCACACTAAATGCAAAATGCAATACCAAAGTAATAAGATTAAAATTAAGTTATGTATATCGAACAATCTCAACAATTAGCAGCAAATAACAATAAAAGCCAATGCAATGCATACGTTGACAAGTTGTTCCTATGCCGCACGACCTAAACTGACTCAATCACGACACTAGAACACCGGTTTTGCAACCGGGCTCTGATACCACTTAAGGATGTAGCACCCCGCACGTGAGGCACCACATCCCCCGCACTATGGCTCAACACGAGTAACGAAATGGTAAATCTGCACCCGTATCAAACCATAGCGAACGGGAGACAAAAAGAAAACCCTCATAAGCTAGGCGGAACTTAGACCCTGCAATCAGAACTAAACAACCAAACATAATGCATCGGAAAACTAAAATTCAAACACACGAACCATAAGCAGACTTGGGCTCTTTAGGCCTCTTTTTAACTCATAACCAAAGCCCGACAAGAGCAATTCAATAGCAATTATACAATGATTCAAGTTCATAATCGTACAAGGTTGAATCATGCACAATTTAAATATATAAGTGAATATAGAGACGCTTCTAACTTAACTTGACCGACTCGAACTCAACACAACTCCGCCTAGCTCGAAACTTCCCAAGCCAAACCTGCACACTAAAGTGTTGGGGAGGGATAGGGTCAGTCTCTCGAAGACTGAGTGAGCAGGAGCGATAAATATATATAAAACACGCACATGCAAGTCATAAATCCCGAGCAAAGTTTTATTTAAAGTTAGTTCCAAAAAAGGGCAAGAAAATACTAAGCAATGCTCGAACTTTTCGACTAACCATATTAAATTTATTAAGCTCATAATTTATACATAAACATAAAGGCTCGGCGAGTGAGCGTGCATCAACTCCAACCAAACTCCGACCGTGTACGACAAGCATCATTAATACATTAAATAGGTGATCATGCAATATATCATAATACACACAAATCATATATCATATTCTAAAACATATTCGTTTGGGCAATCCGTGTCCCGGCCTTCCCGCACGGTGCCTATCAATCATAACATAATCATAATCATAATCATAAAATAAGTTCCAACCTTCTTCCTCCGGGTGGTGGACGGGTTTGCAAGGCCCGACCACCTAAACATATCATTGTGGCTATGAGGTTCATGAGGCCTCAAAGCCCGGTTAGCGTTTCCTCGTCAAAAACTCCTTGACGAGGTCTGTTTCGCCGTTAACATAATGGAATCAGCACATGGGATCATCGTCGGCTCTTGCCTCCCCGGATAGCTCATGTACTAAATTCCTGGGCCGTGAACATAACATACATGCATAATCTCGCCAAAACATATCAGTTCATGTGAAACATATCATATTTCATAATTCATTTGAAAAGGGTTTACTCGATCAATATTTACTCGATAACTTTACTTTAAAAGTAACATATATATATACATAAGGTTTTGGCCAAAGCTGGTCACATAAGGTTGTAGGGTTAATATGTAACTAAAACGAAAACACCCTCACCTGGAAGACCACGAGACATAAAACATGAGCAATACGGGTGCCTATTAATCCGGAAGTCTCCGCCCTGCAAACGAACTGTACAAGAGAATGAACAATGTGTACCAGTGAGAGGAGACTCAATATGAACCAAATAGGACGCTCGGCAATGTAATGATCATGATATGAATGAAGAAAAGATGCTATAATGTAATGAACACGTTCATGTGCACTATTAAAGTCTTAAAGACATCTAAACATTCAATTCATTCATTCAATGAAGCATTCGTATTCAAACAAATTCATATCCTTCACATTTC
This sequence comes from Lantana camara, assembly GCA_037501455.1. Taxonomy (NCBI): domain Eukaryota; kingdom Viridiplantae; phylum Streptophyta; class Magnoliopsida; order Lamiales; family Verbenaceae; genus Lantana; species Lantana camara. Next base: position 112,179,688 of record CM074855.1, read on the forward strand.
ACGTCAAAGGAATTTAAATCATATAATCAAGTCATTCAAATATAATCATAGCACAAGTTAGATCACATTTCTAATTAGAAAATAAACAATTACATACATCACATCACATAATATAACATATTTCCAAAGTTTGAAAACAAGAAGAAATCATATGATAAGGAAAATAGGTTACGGAAATCACAAACGCCACAAAACGCACATAAACGTCTTTCACCAAAAGCATGCCTAAATTTCATCCAATTGTTATGAAATCAAACCACCATACTCTCAACACATAGTAAAACAAGTTCTTCTTGCACGAGTTGTTCGTTACGGTTGGATTTCGGAGGACTTAATGATCTCAAAAAGGTATGAGGCTTGTTCTATTGTCTCCGAATCGTCGATACGAAGGCAACAAAGGTGACGAAATTCGAATCCGAATTCCCGAGCACAAGATATCAATTACGGAACCAAGGGTGCGCTAATTGCTCGTTAGCCCCCCGACTTGGATTCCAAAAACAAAATAAATTCAAAACTCAATCAAATGTAACCAAAATCATGAAACGAACATATAATCATTTTCATAACACATATAAGCCCAACATATTAAATTTGCACGAATTTTCGGTATCGATTTATATAAAAACGAAGCACTTAATTGTGGCTCATGAACAATATAACTATAAAATTCATAACATTTTCAAATAATATGCAAATTCAGATTCATATATACTTATAAATAAAATTGCATGCACTAATTAATCTCAATTAATGTAAATGGACGACATTAATTAAATGATTAATATTAAATAACTTAGAGTATAATGATTAACATAATTAACATATATACATATTTATATAAATATATTTGATATTAATAGCATTAAAATAAAGTAATTAACATAATTAACATGAATTATAATTAAAAGAAAATTAAATATATAAAACACGTATAATAATTATTTCGCGCAATTTGGTAAACACATACGTCAAGCTGTATTAATAAAAAAAAAACTGGGGCGTTACACGGCAAGTGGTGACACGTGGACGGCTCCGATATGAACGCGGTTTTATATCTCATCAAAATTAACACCAAATCCTACTATTAAAAGATCCTTTTTTTTTTTTTTTTTGTTGAAATGTATTCATGACTATTACTAAAATGGTCAAAAAAATACTTTAGATACTAAACTACATTACTTATTACACTTCAAGTAACAATCGGTACATTAAAAAGTTAAGGTAGCAAAGTGCAAAAAAGACAATACTTTAGATTGAAAAAGATAATTAACACTAAAATGTTTTTACACCTAGATATAAATTATGCTCTCAATTTGTTCTTTTCCAAAAAAACGTAATTTCGAGAAGTACGTATATACTTAGAAGGAAGTTGGAGGAGCCTAGAACAATAACTTCTCCTTTGTCACCAAATTTGCTTGAAACATACACTGCTCCAACCCCTAATGCACCTGCCAACAACGTTGCACCTCCTCTATTTATAAATTTCGTTATCGTTCCGCCTAAAAAAAATAGATAAATTATTATTATCAAGACATAAAATAATCAAGTGAGCACATAATATTGACCGACTGTAAACTGGAAAACAAGTATGACGGTTATAACAGGAAACATTCGAGCTGATCCAAAGACATCGCCAAGTTTGAAGTAGTTGAACAAATACATTATTGTGACAACAATTCCAAATTTAATACAGTGGGGAATTCTTCGTCGGTCTTCTTGTATAATTTGCTTTAATTTTTCGATGATTTTCTGAACTCCAATTTTCTTCATCTTTTACATGATCATGGAGAGACGAGAGAGTGCTTAAATGTGGAATTTGTATTTCTTTCTTCCTAACCTGGAAATACACGTTTTTCTTCAGGGAAATCCTCGAGTTAGGCTTATTAATTGCGTGTATAATCGAACCAGACCAAACTAAAGAGTTTTTTGCTTGGATACTGTAACGCCCCAAATTTTATTAATCATAATTTTCGGTTATTATAGTAAATTTTGAATTTATTTTATAACGAAAAATATTTATTGCATGAAATAATTGCCGAGAACATTTCAAATTACCAAATTGTCCCTAGTAAAATATTTTCCAAAACTCTAGGGACTTAATTGCATGATCTTCTAAGGACTTTATTGATTATATTTCAAAAGCTTAAATACTTAATTGCATACTCTCATGAGTTGAAGGATTAATTGGCAAATTGGCATATTTCACACAAATCAAGGGATGAATCATGTAAATAACATCTTCTAGCTTCCATGATCTCATTTTAGCAAGATATTTCCCAACAATTTGCTTCCTTCTCTATCGGTATTCATTGGAAGAAAGGGGGAGAAGATAATTTTCAATCAATCATCAAGATTTCAAGAAAGCTTGCAAGAATTTTAGGAGTGATCATCATCATCATCATACTTCTTCATTCCTTTCATCTTTAAGGTTGGTTTGCATGAAAACCATGATTCTTGATCATAATTGCATGGGCTAGGGTTTGAGTTTATTATGCTAGTTAGATTATTAGTTGTATTAAGCATGATTATAAGATGATAACATGAATTATGGCTTGATTTTAGCTTGATTCTTTGAATATTTGGCTTGAATGAGCAAGTATGATCATATACATGAAACCTTGAAATCTTGTTGTTATAGCATGTTTTATGTGTTTGAATGTTATATTAGTGTCTATTGAAGTTGTATGCATCATATTTCCAGAAATTATGGTGTTTGGGATCAAAAATGGAATTGTGGTTGCTTTGTTGCTTCTTCCCCGAGAGCTTCCCCTGTTCTGCTCTGTTTTTCCTCAATTGCAGAACTGGGAACGACCGTTCCCAGCCTCAAGGCTTGGTGGGAACGGGCGTTCCCACCTTTCAAATAAAAAGGGGCGGCCGAGACTGGGAACGGCCGTTCCCATTTTGGCCTTGCGCCGGAAGGGCCGTTCCCATCTCAAAGGCGCGCTTCAAAAGGGAAGAAACGCGGGCGCATTTTGGGGAACCTTGGGAACGACCGTTCCCATTTTTCAAAGGGGACCGGAACGGCCGTTCCCACCTGTGTTGCAGAACAAAAGTTTCTGCATAAAATTACGGAATTAGCCCCTCGATCCAACGACTTCTTTGACCCCGAATTGCTATAATATGTACTAATATGATGTGAAACAACATATTATGATACCACATTGCATTTTCATGACCGTCTCGACACATTTCCGCCGTTCGTCATATTTGGTCCATTTTAGGTCATATCTCATGTATACACGTCGTGGTTGCACAGGTTCCGAGGTCGTGAACGAGGAACGAGCTCCCTAGAGCGTATCCTTGACACGTTTTGCAAGAAAGGTGAGGTTTAGTCAATAATTGTATAACACCTTATAACCTTTATGTGAACTTTCAAGCCAAAAAGGTATTTACTTATTTTCTCAAATTCTTTCTAAACGTTTAAAACAATTTCAAGCAAATCGGACTCATGCAAAGCAATGCATGTGGTTCGATCAGTAGCATGATCATGCAAAGCAATGCATGTAGTGTGAATATATAGTGATTGTTAAATGGCGAGTAGCATGATAGCACATTGGGCCCGAGGGTACGTGTACGAGTCAACCGGGAAAGCATCGGGCTGACGGGTAGCTCTGTGCACACCCCTCAACACTGGGATGACCCCTGAATCCACTAGGAGATTGGTGGAGGAAGGAATCCCGCACGTGGGAGTCATGTTCCCGACGTGCGTAGCATGGATGGATAGGGCTTTGCAAACCCACCATCACCCGGAGTGAAGGAGTTCATGAATGAATACGTGTGCACCATAACTGAATTGCCTGATCACATGATATCCCAACTAGCCGTAATGATTCACTATGGGTGTAAGGTTGGACAAGCCCTCACTCGCCAGGGCCACGTATCAATGATATAAACTCTAATTAATAAACTTGATAGTTGTAATCTCGGGCGATGGGTGTTATATTTTAAATCTATATTGCTTTCATAGTAAAACATTACCCGAGGTCACAACGTGCATGTTACTTATGTTATACTTATATTTACTGCCTCGCTCAGTCTTCCATGGACTGACACCCCACCTTTCAGGTACTTGAGAGCGGTTGTGGGCTAGGCGGGAGTCGAGTCAGGTCGCACACCTCACAGAGTCTAGCATTCCATTTATGTACAGAACTGTTGTTGTTATGCTATGACAGTTACTATCACGTGTTGGACATTTTGATATGAACAATATGCTAGAAATATTAATGTATTGATAGATATGTATTATCTATACTGATGAATTATTCGGTGCTTCTGCTTCATTTTATTGCATGTATAGTTTAGTTCCCGCCTAGCTTGTTGGTATTGCATTGTCACCCGTTCGCTATAGCTTTGATATGTATGGATTATCCATTTCATACGTGGATTGAGGCTATAGTGCGGGGGTGTGGCACCTCCACGTGTAAGGGGTGTTACATCTAAGGTGGTATCAGAGCCCGGTTGCAAAACCGAGGTTCTCGAGTCGTGTCAAGTGAGTCTAGGTCGGACGGCATAGGAGTACTTGTTATGTGAGAAGTTGGTATTTAATTGAAAGTACGTGAATTGCTTGAATTCTTGAATTATTTGAATTTCTGAGATTCTTTGAAATGTGTGTTGCATTAACTTATGAAATTATTTGCACACATTTTGCATCTAAGTAACCAAACCATGCATGTGTAGTGATCTCATTTCAGGATGGATCATGATAGACATCAGCGTGACCGGTCCCCGAGACATAGACATCATCATCATCATCGCCGCCACCATCGCCATGAGGAATCATCCCCTTCTCCACCTCCTCAAGCCCAGCCCCAGGATTTTATGAACGCCGTGGTAGGGTTAATCGATCAGAGGATACAGGAAAGGGTTCCTCCCGCACCTCCTACGCAGATAGCACCACCGGGTAACCCTATTTCTGCTATACTTCGAGAATTTCAGAACCAACAACCCCCGAAGTTCTACAAGGGTGATGACATTCAGGCTGAAATGTGGCTCAAAGAGATTGATAGGATTTGGCAACTCATTCCTTGTGACTCCCAGGAAAAAGCCCGCTGTACTCTCACTTTGATTCAGGGCGAAGCTTATTCCTGGTGGGAAAGTATTCAGATCGTACTAGAAGCTGCCGGAGAAACTATTAGTTGGGAGGTATTTGTTAGAGAATTCAGAAACAAATTTATTCCTCCAGCTTCACGTACTCGGAGGTTGAGGGAATTTACTGAATTAAAGCAAGAAGGAAGATCTGTGGGCGAGTACATAGCGGAATATGAACGCTTATCTCGCTATGCACCCAACATAGCGAGCGACGATTTCCACAAAGCGGTGCAATTTGTGCAAGGACTCAGGCCGGAAATACAAGATGCTTTGAAAGCCGCTAATACAAGTACTTGGGCCAAAGCTACAGCAAAGGCGTTGAAGGTTGAGGATTCGGACAATGCAAGAAGGCCTGTTCCTCCTCTTGAACAGGACTTAGTCCCAGGATCAGGACCAGATTCTAATACAATGAAAAGGCCCGTTAGTGATTTGGTTCTACCACCTCCGGAAAGACTTAAAAAGAAAAAGCCTCAGAATAATAGATCGGCTTCAGGAAGTACTTCTACCATAACTTCGCCATCACAGTCAGGAAAGATTCTTTGCACATATTGTGGGCGTGATAATCACACTTACGAGAATTGTCGGGAACGGTTAAATCTATGCATGAGATGCGGAAGCAAAGAGCATCAAGCAAATATGTGTCCAAGGCGAAGAGAAAGAACAAGAATAGCCCGAGGTATCAACCACATTCATAGCAACTTCCACGGTGAACGGTATCATTAAACATGCATATCACGAGCATCATGAATTTTATTATTACTGAAATTGTTGCTCGCAACAATGTGCTTCAGTGTGAAAGATAAATAGATGTGATTGGCGTGACAACTTGCTTAATTTGTGATACATGTTGCCAGCATTGTCTTGGATTATTACTTGGGTATTCGAGAGACGGGGTTCTCTCCTCACTTGTTCGAGAGACGGGGTTCTCTCCTAACTTGTTTGAGAGACGGGGCACTCTCACCCTTTTTAGAAACGGGGTTTTCTCACTTACTGGTGAAAGACGGGGATCTTTCATTCTCTGTTTAAGGGACGGGGTACTCTTACAACTCGTGCATGATTTGAAAACTCGAAAGTGGACCTGGGGACCAGGTCCTTTTAAGGGGGGAAGAATTGTAACGCCCCAAATTTTATTAATCATAATTTTCGGTTATTATAGTAAATTTTGAATTTATTTTATAACGAAAAATATTTATTGCATGAAATAATTGCCGAGAACATTTCAAATTACCAAATTGTCCCTAGTAAAATATTTTCCAAAACTCTAGGGACTTAATTGCATGATCTTCTAAGGACTTTATTGATTATATTTCAAAAGCTTAAATACTTAATTGCATACTCTCATGAGTTGAAGGATTAATTGGCAAATTGGCATATTTCACACAAATCAAGGGATGAATCATGTAAATAACATCTTCTAGCTTCCATGATCTCATTTTAGCAAGATATTTCCCAACAATTTGCTTCCTTCTCTATCGGTATTCATTGGAAGAAAGGGGGAGAAGATAATTTTCAATCAATCATCAAGATTTCAAGAAAGCTTGCAAGAAATTTAGGAGTGATCATCATCATCATCATACTTCTTCATTCCTTTCATCTTTAAGGTTGGTTTGCATGAAAACCATGATTCTTGATCATAATTGCATGGGCTAGGGTTTGAGTTTATTATGCTAGTTAGATTATTAGTTGTATTAAGCATGATTATAAGATGATAACATGAATTATGGCTTGATTTTAGCTTGATTCTTTGAATATTTGGCTTGAATGAGCAAGTATGATCATATACATGAAACCTTGAAATCTTGTTGTTATAGCATGTTTTATGTGTTTGAATGTTATATTAGTGTCTATTGAAGTTGTATGCATCATATTTCTAGAAATTATAGTGTTTGGGATCAAAAATGGAATTGTGGTTGCTTTGTTGCTTCTTCCCCGAGAGCTTCCCCTGTTCTGCTCTGTTTTTCCTCAATTGCAGAACTGGGAACGATCGTTCCCAGCCTCAAGGCTTGGTGGGAACGGGCGTTCCCACCTTTCAAATAAAAAGGGGCGGCCGAGACTGGGAACGGCCGTTCCCATTTTGGCCTTGCGCCGGAAGGGCCGTTCCCATCTCAAAGGCGCGCTTCAAAAGGGAAGAAACGCGGGCGCGTTTTGGGGAACCTTGGGAACGACCGTTCCCATTTTTCAAAGGGGACCGGAACGGCCGTTGCCACCTGTGTTGCAGAACAAAAGTTTCTGCATAAAATTACGAAATTAGCCCCTCGATCCAACGACTTCTTTGACCCCGAATTGCTATAATATGTACTAATATGATGTGAAACAACATATTATGATACCACATTGCATTTTCATGACCGTCTCGACACATTTCCGCCGTTCGTCATATTTGGTCCATTTTAGGTCATATCTCATGTATACACGTCGTGGTTGCACAGGTTCCGAGGTCGTGAACGAGGAACGAGCTCCCTAGAGCGTATCCTTGACACGTTTTGCAAGAAAGGTGAGGTTTAGTCAATAATTGTATAACACCTTATAACCTTTATGTGAACTTTCAAGCCAAAAAGGTATTTACTTATTTTCTCAAATTCTTTCTAAACGTTTAAAACAATTTCAAGCAAATCGGACTCATGCAAAGCAATGCATGTGGTTCGATCAGTAGCATGATCATGCAAAGCAATGCATGTAGTGTGAATATATAGTGATTGTTAAATGGCGAGTAGCATGATAGCACATTGGGCCCGAGGGTACGTGTACGAGTCAACCGGGAAAGCATCGGGCTGACGGGTAGCTCTGTGCACACCCCTCAACACTGGGATGACCCCTGAATCCACTAGGAGATTGGTGGAGGAAGGAATCCCGCACGTGGGAGTCATGTTCCCGACGTGCGTAGCATGGATGGATAGGGCTTTGCAAACCCACCATCACCCGGAGTGAAGGAGTTCATGAATGAATACGTGTGCACCATAACTGAATTGCCTGATCACATGATATCCCAACTAGCCGTAATGATTCACTATGGGTGTAAGGTTGGACAAGCCCTCACTCGCCAGGGCCACGTATCAATGATATAAACTCTAATTAATAAACTTGATAGTTGTAATCTCGGGCGATGGGTGTTATATTTTAAATCTATATTGCTTTCATAGTAAAACATTACCCGAGGTCACAACGTGCATGTTACTTGTGTTATACTTATATTTACTGCCTCGCTCAGTCTTCCATGGACTGACACCCCACCTTTCAGGTACTTGAGAGCGGTCGTGGGCTAGGCGGGAGTCCAGTCAGGTCGCACACCTCACAGAGTCTAGCATTCCATTTATGTATAGAACTGTTGTTGTTATGCTATGACCGTTACTATCACGTGTTGGACATTTTGATATGAACAATATGCTAGAAATATTAATGTATTGATAGATATGTATTATCTATACTGATGAATTATTCGGTGCTTCTGCTTCATTTTATTGCATGTATAGTTTAGTTCCCGCCTAGCTTGTTGGTATTGCATTGTCACCCGTTCGCTATAGCTTTGATTTATGTATGGATTATCCATTTCATACGTGGATTGAGGCTATAGTGCGGGGGTGTGGCACCTCCACGTGTAAGGGGTGTTACAGATACCCCATGTGTTATACCTAATTAGCACTCCGAACCCTGTGATTTGAAAATTCTCAAAGAGAACCCTGTGATTATATAAATTAGCACTGAAAACTCTGTGATTGTATTAAAGTTAGCACTCAAAACCCTACAACCACGGTTGTAGGGTTTGAAATTCTAATTGAGTGCTAATTTATATAATCACAGGGTTTGTTTTGAGAATTTTCAAATCACAGGGTTCTGAGTGCTAATTAGGTATATCACAGGGTTTTTGGTGCAATAAACTCCCAAACCAATCCACTAAATTTACGTGCCTATGACTTCGTTTCCCAAGAAATGCGTGCAGTGGAAGATCCGGAATTTGAGAGAGAATTAAAAGCAGAAAGCTTGCAAGTTAGTCTTAAAGATACTTATTTTCTGACTTGCATAACAAGTAGTTTTATTGTTTTCTTCGGTGAACATATAACATAAATTTAATGTTTTAAATTAAATTATTAAAATATTGGAATATATTTCACATATGAAAATTTAGATAATGATAAATTCTTATTATTATCTCGACAAAAATTTTAAAATTTTAGAGCTACCGATTTCCATATTGCCGAGTCTATTTGCATTCACACCTATAACATTTGTTCAATCCTAGACCACAAATAAGATATTAAAATCTATATATTATATTATTATTATTATTATAAAAGTACGAATTGAGTTTTTGGTTTCTTAAAACTTACTCTTTACCCAAAATGTTCCCGTGATAATATTTGTAATGTTATTAAATTAGAGAGTGATTTGGTAAATATATATTATATATACTTATATTTAAACTTTCTGAAAATAGTATTTTAGTGTAAATAGGACTCTTGACAATTTAAAATTAAAACTTATCCATGTATGGCTATAAAATGCATTATATTTAAGTTTTTCACAAATATGTATTTGAGTGAAAATAGAACTCTTTAATAAATTAGAATTAAATTCATCAATTTGTAGAATTAATCATAGAGTATTATAACAAGAATTTTTTAAAAAATTAATATATTAATTATAAGTTGTGACATGCTTATATATATTTTCTTGATTGAATACAATCGATTAAATAATTAAGTTAATTAGGTGATAAAAAAAATGTCACCCGCAAAATGTAAAAACATTAATAATATATTTTTAAATTCGATTATCGTAAATATATTAAGATAATAATACTTTGATCGAATTTTAAGTTCAATAGAAGAGAAAATCTTTTCAAAGAAAAGATTTTTCCTTTAACGCTCGAGATCAAATGATTTTTCAGTGTGTGCTAAAACTTACCTTTAAATTTGAGACTTGTATCATCAAGAGTGATACAAACTCATTGAACCTCACATTTTTAAAGTATTTAGGCAATCAAAAAGTAAATCAACAAAAGGGCCTCACGTTCCATCGAGATGCGGTGGAGGGTCGAGCCCCGGCAGTGACGTGGGGCGATGCTGAGCTTGAACCACTGCTCGGTGGTGGCATCTGTGGTGGTGGTGTAGAGGAGAAGCATTTCTAAGAAGTTGGTTAGTGTTTGGTGCTGTGGATATTGACCGAGCCAGATCTCTGCCTGATGTCTGATCGAGAGATCCAACGCGGTCACTCTATTTGTTGAGGGGGAACGCCCGTTTGATTGCTCGAAATCTGCACAGATCGAGGTAAACGTGAGCTCCGGGACCAACTCGGGGAAGGTGGGTGTGAGACCCGGGTTAGTACTCCGACGCTCAAGTCAAGTTCGATGAAGATGGTCGAAGTAATTGAGTGGTGAAAAGAGTTAGGTGGGAAAACTTACCGTGCAATAAATGAGGAGGGACTATTTATACTGTGAGAGAGAGAAGTTACCGCCTCGACGTGGTGGCGTGGAGAGCTGACAGGTGCCCCATTAAGACCGTGCATTAAATGCGTGGTTGGCCACTCTTTCTTGCTAGTGGAACAGTGCGCTGGCCGGTCGAGGGGTCTGGGTCGCCCGTAGCAGCCTGGAGGTCCGACTGTGCGCGATTCGACGATCTACGCGGTAACTTATGTGGGGTAAATGGGTCTTCGAGCGTGATGGTCGAGAGGTAAGCTCCGATCGAATCGTGACCGGGACATGACCTTCGATCATACACGTGGAGCAAGGCGATTGGCCCAACTCGACAGCGGGTACGTGCCACGTCATAAGCCCCCCGAAACATCATCTGCTAGGGCTGACGTGGCAGTGATGTTTCAAACCCCAAGAGTGGGACCCGCTGTAATCATTGCGTTGTTTCATCTTCTCGATTCCCGCCCATTTTCACCCCTATAAATAGTTCCCTCTGTAAATTCATTTGTTACTTTTGCGTGTGAGAATTGAAGAGAGCTCCGAGCTATTTTCGATCGATTAACCGTTTTTGCGTGTCGAATTTCTGGGTCGCTTGTTTTAGAAGAGGACAATCTTCGCATCTTCAGACAACAAAAGGTAATACTTTCGATCTTTAGCTCGATCTCCTTTCTCTGTGCTTTTTTATTTTTATTCTCGATCGCTTCGAGGGAGAGGTGTACCACTTCCCTCTTCGAAGGCTTCCTCTCTCTCGATTTGTTCGTATCTGAGCCAAATAGTAAAACATGATTCTATCATTGTAGGATGTCAACAAATCGGGCGGATGTTGGCCCTAAGGGGAAAGAAGTGGCGGATACAAGTGTGGGGTCGAGTTTCGGTTCATCGGAATCGAGTTCAACATCGGACTCGGGAGCCACCGTAGAAACGAGGTCGACGAATCCATAGGGAAGGGATGAGAGCATCGAGGTTGTGGAGGTCTCCGAGCCACTGCCTGAGGTCGAGTCAGCGGAGGTAGTCGTACCTCGAGTATCGGGGGAGGTGACATCTACTTCAGGTCGACTGGAAGAAGAGGAGGAAGAAGAGGTGGAGAACCTCGAGCCAGAGGGTCGGCTAGTGAAGGACCCTCGGGCCATTACTTGTTCAATATCGGAGGAGAAATTTGGGGAGATCCAAAATTCGCTATTTGGAGGTGCTCCGGAGTATGGGGGCTATCGAGTGATAAGGCCCAGGGTCGGGGATAGGATGACTAACCCGCCAGAGAATTGCATCGCGATCAACTATTTGGCTGTTAAGAATGGGTTTAGGGTGCCCATTTCCGAGGAGATGATCGACTTTTTAAATACCCTTAGGATTAGCCCTCTGCAGTTGATGCCCAACTCCTACGCAATGGTGAATGGGTTGAGGGCCATGTTGAAGTGCCTGGGGATGAAGACCAATATATACTGCATTTCCGAGATCTTCTATGCTGGGTTAACGACCGAGAGCTCGAAGTCAGGCCCGGGATATATTCAGCTCCAATCGAAAAGTAACTACTGGGTCTTTAGGCCGCCAACCACATCGAACGGGGTAGGATGGAAACAAAGGTTTGTTTTCATCGAGTGCGAGAAGGGTTGGCCCGGTCTAAAGTACCCGGGATGGAGTTAGGCCCCTCGAGCGGACCTTCCGAGAGGGCAACCGGGCTGGCCGAACACTTTGGTGGCAGCCCTAAGGATGATGGGAAGTGTGGAGTCGGAAGATATGATCACTCCACAGTCGTTAATCGAGCTAGGGCTCGCACCAGGAGTCAAAAAGCATTTCGACCCCGGTACTTCGAACGCATCCCTCGAAGCATCACATCTACCTGTTTTTGTTGCTTTCTCTTCCTTCTCTTTTTTTTTTTTTAACTTTGCGATCGAATACATTCTTTGTGCAGATCAATACATCATGTCGGCTGCTCTGAATGCACGGAGGAAGGAAATGGCCGAGCTGAAGAAGGCGGCCGAGAAAAAGAAGATGCCTCCGCCGACCCAGGCGGAAATTTCAGCTGCGACCGACGCAACGGTCGATGCACTCCCCAAGGTCCTCTTGATGAGGACAAATGAAGCCCCTGAGAAGAGGGGGAGAGCCCTGTCGGGGGTCGAGGACCCCGAGGACCCCCAGTCCAAAAAATAAAAGTCCAAGGGCCAGGCGAAGTCTGGGGTCGGAGAGGGCAAAAGTAAAGGTCGAGAGAAGACCCACCTACTCCCCATGCCACCTATGCTTGGTCCGATCATCGAGGTCTAGGCCGGACACTTTTCAAGCCCTCCGTATCAGGGTCGAGGAGCCATTGTGCCTCGAAATGTAGCCAGTATTCTGGCGGGGGTGCGAAGGCCACCGGTCGGGTCCTCAGCAGCGACCACCGTGCCGTGGAAGCCAAGCGATGAGGATCAAAAGCTGTTCTTCGACTACCCGGTCCTCGAGGAACCCCACTTTCCTTGTGGCCTTTCGAGTGTCAATGATAAAGGCGAGCAGAGACGGATCGGTACTGCTCCCAAGGACTACAATGCACTTGGGGAGCTGTATAATTCGATCCTGTAACACCCCAGTTTTTCAGTTTTAATAATGTGGCGTATTTGTTTATAAATTGCACGATTTAATTATTTAATTATATTATTAATCGTTTAAAAGTGTTTTATTTGATTTAAACTGTAAACTATTAATATTTAATTTAATTCATTTTATTTCTACCTTGATATTTATTGTTTAATTTCTTAATTAAGGTTTCGTGTTACCTTAACTATTTCGGTAATTCTGTTAATTAATTTCAACATGTTATTAGTTGGTTATAATTTAATTAAAATGGAATTTAAGTTTTAGTAACTAAATTTTAACGTTATGAATTCGTTCTTGCGCATGAGTGTTCTATTTGTGCTTCGTTCATATATGTAATGATATCGGATTGGTATGGAAATTTAATATGTTGTATATATGTGTGTTATGAACATGCCAATGTGCTCGGTTTATGTTTTCGGATTCATTTGACGTGTTTATGAATTTAATTTTAATTGTGGAACCAAATCGGGGGCTAACGAGCAATTAGCGCACCCTTGGTTCCGTACGTGATATCTTGAGCTCGGGAATTCGGATTCGAATTCCGACACCTCCGTTGCCTTCGTATCGACGATCCGGAGACAATGGAACAAGCCTCATACCTTTTTGAAATCATTAAGACCTCCGAAATCCAACCGTAACGAGCAACTCGTGCAAGAAGAGCTTCTTTGGTTGACTAGTCTCCTTGGTGGGACCCTTTTTACTTAACCAAACCTAACCAAAGATTAACCATGACTTATCTACCTAGAGTTAAGCCTTTTCTCTTCCCTTTTAGCTCTGAAAACCGAACCAAACATCTCCTCTCATTGCTGCAACTGATCGATATGGAGGAAGAGAAGAAAGGAGAGAAAACCCTAAGCCATTCTTGAGATTTTGAGCTCAAATCTCTTCCCTCCTTCACCAAAACTTCAAGGTATGAATATTTATGTCTTCTCTACTCAATTATGCTTGATTTCACCTATTTAAAACATGATTTGGATCAGATTTGATTAGGGTTTGAATTATGAGATTGGTATGAACTTTTAGGGATTTTTGCTCTTGTGACCTATATGTTTGTGTGGCTGAATTTCTTGCTTATATGTGATCATATGAACTTGTTTCTTGGCTTATTTCTTTCCTAACTGATAGTATATGATGTTAGGAGGATTTCATCTCTTGACCCTTTTATGAAATTATGAGATATGGAGCTCCAAACTTGATGTTCAAACTGTTTCCCCTGTTTTCGAACTGCTGTGTGAGATTTGGTGTTGTTGCATGATCATATGGCCTCCATTTCGTGTGAAAATGCATGGAGTTGATGTACACTCATTTTTCTATATGTTAGCATTCATGCTTTAAGTATTTGGTTCCATTTGAAGCCTCAAAACCGCAAGACATGGCCTGTTCTTATGCATGATCTTTGACAGAACTATTGCGGTTGAGTTTGGTAACTTGTTGGTCCTTCTAATGTGCTTTAAATTGTACCATTTTGCATATATATATTTTATATTAGTTGTTTGGTATGTTATCATGCATTCCCCAAAGTTTCAGATCCAAATTCAAGCCCTAAGTACTTGATCAAGGCATGATAGAATCATTAGGGCTCATATGTCCGATTGTAGCGACCCAGTTTTGTTTCACGGTTTCGATGATCTTAACGTGTGATTTAGCTTTTTCACTCTAAATGAAAAATGTTCATAACATGCCAAATATGTTGCATATTAAGTTTCAGAGCATTTGGAGTTCATTTGGTATGCCTTTGAATTGAGTTTGTTTGAGTTCAGTTTTGCCGGTTAGGTCTTGCATGCGCCTCAAGTTCTGTACCGTGACACCCCCCGTGTCTCATTTACTCATAAGAGGGAGACACGGGCGTGTCACACCTTCTGGACAGCTCTGTACTGAGCCACGCCCGTGGCTCAGTTGGGCTAGGGTTGGTGACACCCCCGTGTCACTTCCCATGTGCAGTCTTTGTTGCTTCCTTTTCGGTTTTTGATTTGTTTCACCTCTTGAATGACTTTATCTCCTTTTGTGTTGAACTATGAACTTGTTTTGCTATATGTTGGGAGCATTATGGTTTAATTTCATGGCATTTGGATGTGCTATAGGCATGCTTTTACGTAATGCCGTTTATGTGTGTTTATATATCGCTTATGAATAGCATCACTTATTTTCTATAGAATAAGACTTCTTGTTGTTGTCAAACTTTGGATATATGCTATGTTATGTAATATGAAGTATGTGGTAGCATTATGGAAGAGCTTGAATATGTTCTATGCTCCTATTTGAGTTCTTGAATTAAATTGATTGGACATATGAATTGAAGAATTTGAATGATTTATGATTGAACAAGTGAATGAATTGGTTATATGATTTTCATGACTTAATATGATCTTTATGCCTACATATCATGCTTGTGCATTGCCGTGCGTCATATATGGTTCATTTAGAGTCTTGAGTCTCACGAACACGTCTTGTGGTCTTTTGTACAGTTTATCTCCAGGGTGGAGAGCTTTTGATCGTTCAGGCACTTGGTGCTCGATCCTTGTTTCTTCACGGTTAAGGTGAGGGTGTTTTCGTTTTAGCTACGTAATAAACCCTACAACCCTTATGTGAAAAGCTTTGGCCAAAACCTTATGATTATATATATATGGTTTTCAAATGAAGTTATCGAGTAAATCCTTCTGAATTATGCGTATGAGCGTATGTAAACTTAAAAATGGTTTTGTAATGAGGCTATGCTCCAAACCGTGTGTCTTCATGCTAGCTACGGATTAGGATGACACGGAGAGGTACGTATATAGCATATGCCGATTTACACGGTAAGGTATGATTTCTTATAGTATGTATTGATCGAGTAAACCCTTTTCAAATGATTTATGAATTATGATATGTACTTATGAATTGATATGTTTTGGCGAGAGTATGCAAATATGATATGTTCACGGGCCCCGGGACTTAGTATATGTGGCTAACCGAGGAAGCAAGGGCTGACGGGGATCCCATATACTAGTCCCACCTTATATGCGGTGATACCGGCCCTCGCTAGGAGGTTTAGCGGGGAATGGGAGCTGAGTGCCCTTGGGGGAGTCATGAAACCCCATTGGCCTATGATTGAG
Source organism: Lantana camara (assembly GCA_037501455.1). Lineage (NCBI taxonomy): Eukaryota > Viridiplantae > Streptophyta > Magnoliopsida > Lamiales > Verbenaceae > Lantana > Lantana camara. The sequence continues at coordinate 112,195,843 of CM074855.1, forward strand.
GTGGTCGGGTCTTGCAAGCCCGTCCACCACCCGGAGGAAGAAGGTTGGTTATGATATGATTTATACTTATGATTATAAATATGTTATGATTGATAGGCACTGTGCGGGAAGGCCGGGACACGGATTGCCCAAACGAATATGATTTAGGATTTGATATATGAATTGTGTGTATTATGATATATCGCATGAACACCTAATCAACTTATTACTGATATTTGTCGTACACGGTCGGAGTTTGGTTGGAGATTGTGCACGCTCACTCGCCGAGCCTTATATTTATGTATGATTTATGAATGTAATGAATTTAATATGAATTAGTCGTAAAAGTCGAGCATTGTTTATCTATTTTCTTGCCCTTTTTGGGAACTAAATTCAAATAAAACCTTGCTCGGGATTTATGACTTGCATGTGCATGTTTTATATATATATGTATCGCTCCTGCTCACTCAGTCTTCTAGAGACTGACCCTCTCCCTCCCCAACACTTAAGTGTGCAGGTTTGGCTTTGGAGATTCGAGCTAGGTGGAGGTGTTTGGAGTCTTTATGTGGTCGAGTTAGTTAGAAGAGTCTCTGCACTCATTCATGTATTAGATTTATGTATGATTCGATTCCTTAGTATCCCGAACTTAAATATTTATGAAATTATTATTGAATTGATTTTATTGGGATTTGCTATGTTTCAAAAAGAGGCCTGAAGAGCCCAAATTCTACTTATGGTTTGTATGATCGAACTTTGGTTTTACTATGCATTATATTTTGTTGTTTGGTTATCATTGCAGGGTCTAGTTCCGCCTAGCTTAGGAGGGTTTTTATGTTTGTCTCCCGTTCGCTAGGGTTTGATACGGGTGCGGATTTACTATTTCGTTACTCGTGTTGAGCCTTAGTGCGGGGGATGTGGCGCCTCACGTGCGGGGTGCTACATCCTTAAGTGGTATCAGAGCCCGGTTGCAAAACCGGTGTTCTTGAGTCGTGTTGGAGTCAGTTTAAGTGGAACGGCATAGGGACTATGTGATATTATGTGCATTGCATCGATCTTGAATAAGGAATTTGATTTCTCTTAAGAATTTTGTTGAATCACTTGTTGCATCTTATACGGATTCTTGTCTTTCGTATTGAATATGTGTCATGAGCATGCACTAATCGCATGCATCCATTCTTGAAATGAGTTATGATTTCCAGGTTATAAAGATGATATCAAACCACGGCCAAGTTTTATGATCACAACAACCAATTGCAAATTCCTTCGGAGGCATGGAAGATAGGAAGGATGCCCGAGGAGGAATGTGGAGAATGCTAGTTGTGTGGCTTTGTAGACTAAGTTGCAATTAACGGTTAAGATTTAGAATGGGAGGTTTGGCCTTGGCGATGCGATGGCAGAGGAACATTTGGTGGTATAGGAATAGGGGTTAATCAAGGGATGGTTGTGACTCAAAAGAACAACTTATGTGAATCCACTACCTGAAGTGCATTAATTGGATGCAACAGGATCTTGCAACCTAAGAAATGAAGGGAACAAAACCTTGAAGATATAGTGGTCCCGGATTTGGATCATGGAAGAGGTACTAGAAACTAAGAGGAGTAGAGATAACAAGGGTCTACAAAGAAAGACTTCGAACTAAACCTAGTGATTAGGAGTCGGGTTCTAGAAGACAAGCATTTGGGTAAACACGAATAGAGGGAAGGTGGCGATATGGAGAACAGGATTTGAGTTCATTTTTCCAAATCCAAGCTGAATTGTCATGTTGTGAGGTTAAATTGGAAGATATGAAGCAACAAATGGAAATGGTAAAGAAAGGAAATCATGCACTCCAATGTAAGCAGTTGGAGGTGAATTGAGCTCACAAGGGATAGGCACGGGATTCTTGAGTAAGGTGACGATTAGAAGTAAAGGTCGAATTGCGAAGAGAAGTGTGGATGCTAACTCCTTGGAAGTGGAAGATACAAGTTGATTTATAAAGATGCATGGGAATCTCGAAGACCGTGGGAAAGGCAAGGAATAATTACCAAGTCAAAGTAACCGCGGGACTTGGAGTAGCAAGGAAAAGCTGTCGAGCTAACTACTTATCCCATTGGTGACAGGTTTCAAAGCATTCATAGCACGTGCATCATATTTTGCATTAATTATTTATTCTCTTGATCTTATGTTATTCGTACATTTCTAATTGGTTTTGTTGCGCTAATGTGTGGTATAATTGCTTGATGTAAACGTGACACATGCATTGTCATTTTAACCCAACATGCATTTTCGTGTTTACTTGATAGGAAGTCCTTTCGCCTCAACTATCAAGAATCAGTTCAACCGAGCCGCATTTGAGTTATGAGGAAGAGTAATAATAGGATGACATTAGAAGGAAGGTGATCTTGGGAAATAAGAACTTCTATTAAGGGATAGGTTAACGGAAACAAGAATTCAGAAGGAGAAGTGAGATTAGAGTTCCGGACAAGATTAAGAAAGGAGTTTCGGACACCAAGAGAACTAGGGAAGGAGTTGAAAAGCCAAATCTTTTATTTCTATATCAGTTAAACTCCACCTAATGGGATTTACTCATCAAGAGTTTCGATAAAAGAAGAATCGATGGAGTTCCACCCGGGACAACAGAAATTTAAGGGGGAGAGCACGACCGAGGAACAAATTGGACGATTAAAAGGGTGCTCGAAGAAATATTTCAGTAAGAATAACGAAATTGCAAATTAAGGAAGACCTGGGAGTCCTCTTAGTGATGATCAGAAATAAACAAGACGGCTTGAATGGTTAAGCTGTTAAGAGGAGAGTTAAGTTACTCAAGTCGGGTTAGAGTCCCTCATTAGGTATAAAGGAAATGTCTTAGAGAATATTCCTATATATGGAACATGGACATGGGGATAACAGAATTATAAGAAAGCTTCTGGAAACTCCTAAGTCAGAATTGACAAGAGAGAGTGTCGAATCAAGTTGGCATACGATGGAATGATGGCGATCACGAGTAATCCAATAGGGTACAAAAGGGGGTTCAACAATGACAATATTATCAAGTCTTCGGTTATTCCCACGATACTTCGGAAGGAAATCTAAAAAGGAACCAAACCGGAAAGGATGATCATTGGAGGATTTACATCAAACTTCAAAACGCATCAAGAACATTCTGTCTTTGATCCAAGAGATGTAGGGTCAGACACAGAATACAACCTTAAAGGGGTTAAAAGGAATGAATGGATAATATGAACGGAAGATAGAAAAGGATTCGGGTTAAGGTAAATCCTAACGAAGAATACCTCAAGGTAGGGATTGAATCGTCAAGGTGGTCAGGGGCAGTTATTCTTGAGGATATTTTAAACTCTGATATGAGTAAGATAGTAGCTATGGATCTAACATTGAGACAGATGGTCTAAGGATATTCGGGGAGGTCAAGCTCGGTTAATTAAAAAAGAATTGGATGGTCGAATGAAGATTATGGGAAATGGTGAAGACTGGAAATAGTACAAGTCAGAACGGATCCAAGAGTATGATCCTTAAAGGATTTATCAATAGCTTCACCGAGGAACCTTGACGAGGTTCAAGACAAGCTGACCACTGAGCTATCTTCAGGATAGACCCTACACTGGACAACGACAACTCTCAGTTCTAAACTTTGAAACTTCGGTGAACGGTACTTATAGCATTTACGACACATGCATCCATGCAATTTTAACTTATATAATTTTTATGTTAGGTGCTTTAATCTTGTATTGTGTTAAATTACTTGGAGTAATTGGATATCAATGTGGGCGACATTTATTACTTGCTTTGGGTGCCTTACGTGATTTTAAATTTGGTTTTGCGTGAGTTGCTTGGGAGTATTGGAGATTTCCTTGGTTATTTTCGGTTGAGAGACGGGGTGCTCTCTTGTTTATAAGAGACGGGGATTCTCTTATTTTTGTTTGAGAGACGGGGTACTCTCTTTACTTGCGAGAGACGGGGTTCTCTCATTGCTGCTCGAGAGACGGGGCTCTCTCCTTGTTGTTTGTGAGAGACGGGGAATCTCTCATTGTTTGATTTCAAGCGTGTTTTGAATCCGAGGATGGATTCTTTTTAAGGGGGAGAGATTGTAACGCCCCAGTTTTTCAGTTTTAATAATGTGGCGTATTTGTTTATAAATTGCGCGATTTAATTATTTAATTATATGATTAATCGTTTAAAAGTGTTTTATTTGATTTAAACTGTAAACTATTAATATTTAATTTAATTCATTTTATTTCTACCTTGATATTTATTGTTTAATTTCTTAATTAAGGTTTCGTGTTACCTTAACTATTTCGGTAATTCTGTTAATTAATTTCAACATGTTATTAGTTGGTTATAATTTAATTAAAATGGAATTTAAGTTTTAGTAACTAAATTTTAACGTTATGAATTCGTTCTTGCGCATGAGTGTTCTATTTGTGCTTCGTTCATATATGTAATGATATCGGATTGGTATGGAAATTTAATATGTTGTATATATGTGTGTTATGAACATGCCAATGTGCTCGGTTTATGTTTTCGGATTCATTTGACGTGTTTATGAATTTAATTTTAATTGTGGAACCAAATCGGGGGCTAACGAGCAATTAGCGCACCCTTGGTTCCGTACGTGATATCTTGAGCTCGGGAATTCGGATTCGAATTCCGACACCTCCGTTGCCTTCGTATCGACGATCCGGAGACAATGGAACAAGCCTCATACCTTTTTGAAATCATTAAGACCTCCGAAATCCAACCGTAACGAGCAACTCGTGCAAGAAGAGCTTCTTTGGTTGACTAGTCTCCTTGGTGGGACCCTTTTTACTTAACCAAACCTAACCAAAGATTAACCATGACTTATCTACCTAGAGTTAAGCCCTTTCTCTTCCCTTTTAGCTCTGAAAACCGAACCAAACATCTCCTCTCATTGCTGCAACTGATCGATATGGAGGAAGAGAAGAAAGGAGAGAAAACCCTAAGCCATTCTTGAGATTTTGAGCTCAAATCTCTTCCCTCCTTCACCAAAACTTCAAGGTATGAATATTTATGTCTTCTCTACTCAATTATGCTTGATTTCACCTATTTAAAACATGATTTGGATCAGATTTGATTAGGGTTTGAATTATGAGATTGGTATGAACTTTTAGGGATTTTTGCTCTTGTGACCTATATGTTTGTGTGGCTGAATTTCATGCTTATATGTGATCATATGAACTTTTTTCTTGGATTATTTCTTTCCTAACAGATATTATATGATGTTAGGAGGATTTCATCTCTTGACCCTTTTATGAAATTATGAGATATGGAGCTCCAAACTTGATGTTCAAACTGTTTCCCCTGTTTTCGAACTGCTGTGTGAGATTTGGTGTTGTTGCATGATCATATGGCCTCCATTTCGTGTGAAAATGCATGGAGTTGATGTACACTCATTGTTCTATATGTTAGCATTCATGCTTTAAGTATTTGGTTCCATTTGAAGCCTCAAAACCGCAAGACATGGCCTGTTCTTATGCATGATCTTTGACAGAACTGTTGCGGTTGAGTTTGGTAACTTGTTGGTCCTTCTAATGTGCTTTAAATTGTACCATTTTGCATATATATGATGTATATTAGTTTTTTGTTATGTTAGCATGCATTCCCCAAAGTTTCAGATCCAAATTCAAGCCCTAAGTACTTGATCAAGGCATGATAGAATCATTAGGGCTCATATGTCCGATTGTAGCGACCCAGTTTTGTTTCACCGTTTCGATGATCTTAACGTGTGATTTAGCTTTTTCACTCTAAATGAAAAATGTTCATAACATGCCAAATATGTTGCATATCAAGTTTCAGAGCATTTGGAGTTCATTTGGTATGCCTTTGGATTGAGTTTGTTTGAGTTCAGTTTTGCCAGTTAGGTCTTGCATGCGCCTCAAATTCTGTACCGTGACACCCCCGTGTCTCATTTACTCATAAGAGGGAGACACGGGCGTGTCACACCTTCTGGACAGCTCTGTACTGAGCCACGCCCGTGGCTCAGTTGGGCTAGGGTTGGTGACACCCCCGTGTCACTTCCCATGTGCAGTCTTTGTTGCTTCCTTTTCGGTTTTTGATTTGTTTCACCTCTTGAATGACTTTATCTCCTTTTGTGTTGAACTATGAACTTGTTTTGCTATATGTTGGGAGCATTATGGTTTAATTTCATGGCATTTGGATGTGCTATAGGCATGCTTTTACGTAATGCCGTTTATGTGTGTTTATATATCGCTTATGAATAGCATCACTTATTTTCTATAGAATAAGACTTCTTGTTGTTGTCAAACTTTGGATATATGCTATGTTATGTAATATGAAGTATGTGGTAGCATTATGGAAGAGCTTGAATATGTTCTATGCTCCTATTTGAGTTCTTGAATTAAATTGATTGGACATATGAATTGAAGAATTTGAATGATTTATGATTGAACAAGTGAATGAATTGGTTATATGATTTTCATGACTTAATATGATCTTTATGCCTACATATCATGCTTGTGCATTGCCGTGCGTCATATATGGTTCATTTAGAGTCTTGAGTCTCACGAACACGTCTTGTGGTCTTTTGTACAGTTTATCTCCAGGGTGGAGAGCTTTTGATCGTTTAGGCACTTGGTGCTCGATCCTTGTTTCTTCACGGTTAAGGTGAGGGTGTTTTCGTTTTAGCTACGTAATAAACCCTACAACCCTTATGTGAAAAGCTTTGGCCAAAACCTTATGATTATATATATATGGTTTTCAAATGAAGTTATCGAGTAAATCCTTCTGAATTATGCGTATGAGCGTATGTAAACTTAAAAATGGTTTTGTAATGAGGCTATGCTCCAAACCGTGTGTCTTCATGCTAGCTACGGATTAGGATGACACGGAGAGGTACGAATATAGCATATGCCGATTTACACGGTAAGGTATGATTTCTTATAGTATGTATTGATCGAGTAAACCCTTTTCAAATGATTTATGAATTATGATATGTACTTATGAATTTTGGCGAGAGTATGCAAATATGATATGTTCACGGGCCCCGGGACTTAGTATATGTGGCTAACCGAGGAAGCAAGGGCTGACGGGGATCCCATATACTAGTCCCACCTTATATGCGGTGATACCGGCCCTCGCTAGGAGGTTTAGCGGGGAATGGGAGCTGAGTGCCCTTGGGGGAGTCATGAAACCCCATTGGCCTATGATTGAGGTGGTCGGGTCTTGCAAGCCCGTCCACCACCCGGAGGAAGAAGGTTGGTTATGATATGATTTATACTTATGATTATAAATATGTTATGATTGATAGGCACCGTGCGGGAAGGCCGGGACACGGATTGCCCAAACGAATATGATTTAGGATTTGATATATGAATTATGTGTATTATGATATATCGCATGAACACCTAATCAACTTATTACTGATATTTGTCGTACACGGTCGGAGTTTGGTTGGAGATTGTGCACACTCACTCGCCGAGCCTTATATTTATGTATGATTTATGAATGTAATGAATTTAATATGAATTAGTCGTAAAAGTCGAGCATTGTTTATCTATTTTCTTGCCCTTTTTGGGAACTAAATTCAAATAAAACCTTGCTCGGGATTTATGACTTGCATGTGCATGTTTTATATATATATGTATCGCTCCTGCTCACTCAGTCTTCTAGAGACTGACCCTCTCCCTCCCCAACACTTAAGTGTGCAGGTTTGGCTTTGGAGATTCGAGCTAGGCGGAGGTGTTTGGAGTCTTTATGTGGTCGAGTTAGTTAGAAGAGTCTCTGCACTCATTCATGTATTAGATTTATTTATGATTCGATTCCTTAGTATCCCGAACTTAAATATTTATGAAATTATTATTGAATTGATTTTATTCGGATTTGCTATGTTTCAAAAAGAGGCCTGAAGAGCCCAAATTCTACTTATGGTTTGTATGATCGAACTTTGGTTTTACTATGCATTATATTTTGTTGTTTGGTTATCATTGCAGGGTCTAGTTCCGCCTAGCTTAGGAGGGTTTTTATGTTTGTCTCCCGTTCGCTAGGGTTTGATACGGGTGCGGATTTACTATTTCGTTACTCGTGTTGAGCCTTAGTGCGGGGGATGTGGCGCCTCACGTGCGGGGTGCTACAGATCCAGACGACGGTCGACCACAAGGAAAGGTGGGCACTCTCGGACGACGAGATCGAGGCGTCTTGGGTCCAGAAGTACTTTGTTGTAAGTATACTAGTAAAGTTCTTTTTCTTGTATTTGGTGAAGTGTTGGCTCGAAGATGCTGACGATCGATATTCTTTTGCAGATGGGTCAAGATTTCTTCCAGGTGGCTCGGAGGGGTTGGGTACACTGGAAATTGAGGCCGAGAGCTGAGCAGCAGGTCGAGAGGATGAGGCTCGAGCTAGAGGAAAAGGACAAGAAGTTGGCTGAGGCCAACAAAGACGAGGAAAAGCTTGACCACGACCTCCTGGAGGCTATCGAGAGACTTTCTGAGGTTGAGAAGAGCTTGAAAATTACCGAGGGCCGGGTGGCGAGGTCGATCCAGGAGAAAGCCGACGCAAGGGCTCGCGGTTTGGCGGAGGGGGAGAGGAAAAGCGCAAAGCTGGCCCTGAGTCGATGCAAGAGGGGGCTGGTAGAATCTGTGAACGACCTCGAGCGTCGAGGGGTTTATAGGCTTATGAAGTCCAAAGCCTATGAAAAGGCCGTATCAATTGCGAGCTTCAAGGACGTCGAGGAGGGCTTCAACTTGTGCCTAGCCCAAGTGCAAGTGGCCAAGTATCTCCCGATGGACTATGATCAAGAAAAGGTCGGCCTGTTTTAAGATGATCCTCGGCCCGTGGACCCGGTCACTCGACCTCCTTCTCCTGAGCCAAACTGGGATGATGATGAGTTTGGCTTTGCTGTGAAGCTGGCTTGGTCTAGGGCGGCCGGGGAGCCAGATGACATAACCACCTGCGAGCTCGATCTTGATGCCTCCTTCGACCCGAAAGATATGTGCCCAGAATACTTTGGGGATGGGGCCATTGTACCAATCGAGGAGGGAACCGGGTTATATGCTGCCGAGAAGTGAGTTGGAGAGAAAGGACTAGCCCTATCTCTGTACTCGGAAATCTTTGCTAGGGAGAATCCAATTTTAAAAGTGTCGACTGTTGGGGTCGGGCTTTCGTAGTTGTTGGCTCGAGATTCGTTTGTAAATAGGTAGGAATCCGAGTGTTTGCTGCTCCCGTCTGTAAAATCCAAATTTGTATCAAGGGTGCGATCGAAAAAGTCGTAATCGATGCACTTATTTTAAATATATTATGTAAGTTCTCTTCTGGATTTTAATGAATGTTTTAAGTATTTTCTCGAGTTCTTTGATGTTAAACTTTTGCATGTTGATCGATATCGACAATCGAGAAGATGTTGAGGCAAAATGCTCTAATCTTTCGAAGTACATAAAACTTTAATACGAGCGTCGTATAACACAAGTACATGATCGAATAACATGAGTGTCGAAGGACAAGAGGAAACTTTATTAATTCATCGACCAGAAAATTTACATAATTTGTTTACAAGTAATACTTCTTCAAGTTGTGAGCATTCCATGATCGAGGCAATGGTTGTCCATCGAGATCTTCGAGATGATATGCTCGATTCTTGCCTATTTCGATAACACGGTAGGGTCCTTCCCAGTTAGCGTCGAGCTTGCCCACATGCTTAGTGACCTCAACCTTTTTAAGGACCACATCTCCGACTTGAAAGTGAAGGGGTCACAAGTTCTTGTTGTATGCTCGAGCGGTTGTAGCTCGATATTGTTGCATCTTCATGTTTCCCTTCTCTCTGGTTTCGCTTATTGTGTCGAGATCAAAAGCTCTTAGCTCGTCGTTTCGGTCGGGGTGAAAGTGAGCTACTCGAGGGGTTTGATGTATAATTTCGGTCGGAATCATGGCTTCCGAGCCATACACCATGGTGAAGGGTGTTTGACCAGTTGGGATTCGAGGGGTAGTTCGATATGCCCATAGGACACTTTCAAGTTCATCCACCCAATGGCTCTTCTTTGCTTCGAGTCGTGTACACAAATTCTGTTTGATGGTTCGATTGGTGACCTCGACCTGTCCATTGGCTTGAGGATGTACGACCGACGTGAACCTTTGGCTGATCTTGAAGTCCGAACAATAGGCTCTGAATCTTGAGCTTCGAAACTGGGGTCCGTTATCGCATACTATGACACGAGGTACACCAAATCGAGTGATTATGTGCTTCCAAAGGAAGTCTTGTAATGCATAGAAGGTGATTTTTGCAACTGCCAAAGCCTCGACCCACTTAGAAAAATAATCGATCGCTACAATGATGAATTGCCTTTGTCGAGTTGCTATCGGAAAAGGTCCAATTATGTCGATTCCCCATTGTTCGAAAGGCCAGCGTGACTCGATCGGAATCATGTCTGCGGGGTGCTGATGGGTCAAATTGGCATGTCTCTGACAGCGATCGCATTTCTTCACAAATTCGAGCGCATCCTTGCGCAGTGTAGGCTAAAAGAATCCCAATCGAGATACTTTCTAGGCGAGGGTCGCCCCCCAGCATGGTTTCCGCATGATCCTTCATGGACTTTGGATAAGACTTCTCGACCTTGTGACGGTCGAAGACATCGTTTGGTTGGACCGATGGGTGAACGCTTGTAAAGACGACCCTCCTGGTCTAGCGAGTAAATTAGCACACGTTGGTTGAGTCTTTTTGCCTCGATCGAATCCTCTGGTAGCGTACCATCCTGTAGATACAAGATTATATCATCGAACCAGCAGGGTTCGACTGCGTCGATGGGGTTGACCTCTGGAGTTATTGGATCAATGGATCGGGCGAAGGATGTCGTGAAGGTTATGGTCCGATCTTATGTGCCAATCGATCCACTCGCAAACTTAGAGAGAGCGTCTGGTTGAAGATTCTCTTCTCGAGGAACCTGGGAGATCTTGTATTCTTCGAACCCCGATATAGCCTTCTTAACTAAGGCGAGATACTTGATCATGGACTCCTCTCGAGCTTCGTACTTGCCAGTGACTTGACCGGCGACCAGTTGTGAGTCGGTTAAGACTTTGAGTTTTTTAATGTTTTCATTTTTGCGATTCTCAATCCTGCTAAAAGAGCTTCATATTCTGCCTCGTTGTTAGTTGCAGGATATTCGAAAGCAATGGCGTATTCGATCTGTTGTCCGTTCGCGCTGGAGAGGGATACACCGGCCCCTCCCCCTGAAGCGGTCGAAGAACCATCGACCGATAATGTCCAGACGGTGTGATCGCTCTTGGGTGTCGTGTGAGGATCCTTTTCGACCAAGAAATCGGCCAGGATCTGTGCCTGATATGCCACCCGGGGTCGATAGGTTATTTCGAACTGTCCCAGTTCGATCGCCTATTTTGTGAGACGGCCAGAAACCTCCGGTTTGTCCATGACGGTCTTCAGCGGTTGGTCGGTGAGAACTATGATGGGGTGTGCTTGGAAATATAGTCGAAGTTTATGGGAAGTGTGGACTACCGCAAGAGCAAACTTTTCAATCTCGAGGTAGCGTACTTCTGGGCCGTGGAGAATCTTGCTCACATAGTACACAGGGAGATGTTTTCGATCTCGAATTGTGACAAGTACTGAGCTGATTGTCTCTTTCGACACGACCAGATATAGATACAATGTTTCCCCATCGACCGGTTTTGCAAGTAGAGGTGGGGAGGTCAGATATTTCTTCAGATCTTCGAGAGCTTGGTCGCATTCTGGAGTCCATTCAAAATTTTTGATGTTTCGCAAGATCTTGAAAAATGGCAAGTTTTTTTCCGAAGATCGGGCTATGAATCGATTGAGTGATATGATGCGACCAACTAGCCTCTAGGCGTCGCGGATCGAGTTGGGGATCGGTAGAAGTTGGATAGCTTTTATCTTGGCAGGGTTGGCGTCGATCCCTCTCTAGCTGACCATGTACCCAAGAAATTTCCCACCGTCGACCCCGAAGGTACACTTGGCGGGATTGAGCTTTAGATTGTATTTTCGGAGGAGGTTGAAGGCTCTCTTTAAATGGTCGAGATGGTCGATGGCCTTTTCACTCTTAACGAGCATGTCATAGACATACACTTCGATGGTATTACCGATCTCAGACTCGAAAACCTTGTTCATCATCCGTTGGTATGTTGCTCCTGCATTCTTGAGTCCGAATGGCATAACTTTGAAGCAGTAAATGCCATTGAAAACTATGAAGGTAGTCTTGGGTTGATCCTCAATGGCCATGAAAATTTGATAGTAGCCTTGGAAAGCGTCCATCATGCTCAATCGTTCACAACCGGCCGTGGAGTCGACCAGTTGATCGATCCGGGGCAGTGGATAGGGATCCATCGGACATGCTTTATTTAGGTCAGTGAAATCGTTGCACATTCGCCACTTTCCTCCTGGCTTGGGTACAAGGACAACATTGCATAGCCACTCGACGTATTGGATCGGCTTGATATATCTTGCATCGAGGAGTTTGTTAACTTCGGCCTCGATGATGGCATTGCGGGAGTCGGTTTGAGAACGTAACTTTTGTTTGATCGGTTTGTAGGATGGGTCGACATTCAGGTGGTGTTCGATCACTTTCCTGTCAACTCCTACAAGGTCGAAAGTGCTCCAAGCAAATACATCGAGGTTGTCTCGGAGGAATTGTATGAGCATGCATTGCTCCTTTCCCTTTCGACCGGCCCCAATACGTGTAATTTTCTCAACTTGTCCCGGAATTAATTGGATTTCTTCAAGCTCTTCTATGGGCTCGAGCTTTTTATCCTCTTGTTTCTTTCTTTTTGCAGCATGAGAGGAACTCATTTTCTTATAGTTTTCTGGGTCTACGAACTCATCTTCGATGATGGGGTCATCAATAATCAGAGGCACATGTTTCCCTGTGGATGGTTTGGGCTTTTCCAATGAGATGGAATAACAACTCCAAGCGGTCGATATATCGCACCTTAATTCCCCAATCCCGGAGGGGGTGGGCAATTTTACCATTTGGTGGTAAGTGGATATGACTGCTCGAAAATCGATGAGACCCGATCGATCGAAAATGATGTTGTATGCGGAGGGCATTTCGATAACAAGAAATTCGATCTCGCGTGTGGCCCGTCTGCGCAGGGTACCCATGGATGTGATCAAACGTACCCGTCCTTGGGTGTAGACCTCTGCTCCTCCGAATCCTGTAAGAGGTATTCGAATAGGATCTAGAAGCAATTTATCATGTAAATTCATGCGAATAAGGGTCGAGTAAAGGATAATGTTGCTAGAGCTTCCATTATCTATCAAAGTGCGAGATACAGTGAAGTTGGCGACGTCGAGCGTGACGACCATAGGACAGCTAGGTGTCTCGCTTGACCGTGCCGGTACATCGATTACATCGTTTTCGCTAAACGCTACCTCTTCATTGATCCAAGCGTCTTCTGGTCGAATGTGCATGACTTCTCGAGGTCCACAGAAGCCTTGAGCCGCTGAACGTCGCGTCTTTTTCCGAGCGGACTTTGAATCTCCTCCAGAAGGTCCCCCCCGAAATCATGTCAATCCGGCCGACACATGGTCGGTTATGCGGGTCGCGCTCTGTTGGAGGCTTGGCTTGTCGTTGTTTGGGCGGCGACCTATCATGGTGGTCTCGGTTCCGAGCATTGTCTTCCATTTTCTTTACAAACTCGAGAAGGTGACCTCTCTTGATTAAGCGTTCGATCTCATCTCTTAATGTATTACACTCGGAAGTGTTATGCCCCTTCTATTGGTGAAAGTTGCAGAATTTGCTGCTTTCTCAAGACTTGGGAGTCTCTCGCATTGGTTTGGGTTTTTTTAGAAGAGCGGGATCGATGACGTTGTAGATTTCGTCGATCGATCGGGTTAACTGAGTGAAGTGCTTCCGAGGGGTAGATCCGGTCGGTACTTCGTTCTTGGGACGGATATCTTGCCTAATGGGACGGTTAGTCTCTGTTTTTCGACCATGAGTCGGGCTCCTTTGGGAATTTTCCAATTCCTCAAGTTGCATCCAATCGCAGGCGGCAGCCTGGATATCTGCTAAATTCTTTGGTTTCTGCAAGAAGATGTATCGAGCGGCCTCAATGCTAACCAAAGCCTTGTGAACAATGGGTCTCAAGAGATCGATGCTCGGTTCTTCTGTCTTGACCACTGCTTGAGAAAAGCGAGTGAAGAAGTCTCGGAGAGATTCATTAGGACTTTGTTTGATGGTGTACAAGTAGGTCGGAGGTAGTTTATCTCCCTTCATGGTAAAGAACTGAGCCTTGAATCGATCAACCAAAATCTTGTACGTAGGTATGGATCGAGAAGGAAGTCTTGAGAACCATTCCAGCGCTGGCCCATCAAGAGTTGTGACAAAGATCTTAGCCCAAATGTCAGGTGAATGACCGAACATGCTGAGTTGCATCTCGAGGCGCGACACATGTTTTTTAGGATCAGTCGACCCGTTATACGTAGGTAGCCCGGTGGGGATCTTTTCATAGGTGGTGGATTCAATGATCGCGTCACAAAACGGAGACTGAGCTTCTCTTTCGCTGCGGTATCTCCACTGTCGGGCTGGTCAGGGGATCGACGGTGTACGCCGGGGTGATCTAGATCGTTGACGCCGAGTAGAGCGGGATCGGTTGCGAGAATGGCTATGCGACCCCTGACTCTCACTTCGATAATGACTATCATGTCGACTGGGATGGGGAGGTATTTGATTCCGAAGGTCATTTGACCTTACGATGTGCCCCCTATTTGATCTCCTGATCTGGTTAACTCGACCATGGGGCCCGAGTCGGCTAAAGATCCCACTCGAACTGTGAGGGGATTTATCACGCTGGAAGGAGCCTCGTTCCCTTCGGTCGTTATTCTTTCCTCGAGAATGAGAGGGTCGAGATCTTTGTCGGGATACACCTTGTCCTCGATGGTCGTCATTTCGACGTATCCTGGTATCAGTGGGGGGTCCTAGAGTCGACTTCATCGTTCGGTCGGAAGGACAAGCGATCTTGAACTGGCCTTCTGGCACTTCCCTGTGCAGGTTGTGGCTGCTGATGCTGAGGTTGAGGGAGTATAGTTTGTCCAATTCCAGCCCAATATCCGACAGGTGGTTGATAATGCAACGGTTGTACATACCTACGATGATTCACTACAGGCACTACAAGAAATTCACCGAAATCGGACAGAAAATTTCGAGGGAAACACTCCGTCGGAATTCGATTCTTAAAAAAAAATTTAAAAAAAATAAATTCCGACGGGATTCCGATTTAAAATATAAAATTTAAGCATAATATTAAATAATTCCGACGGGATTCCGAGGGAAATCCCGTCGGTTTTTTTTAAATATAAAATATAAAAATAGAAATTAAATATTTCCGACGGGATTTCCCTCGGATTTCCGTCGGTTTTTTAAAGCATAAAAGTTTAAAATTTATAGTAAATAATTCCGACGGGAATCCGAGGGAAATCCCGTCGGTATTTTAAAACATAAAATTTATAAATAAAAATTGAAATAAATTTTAAATAATATAATTTTCTATTAAATAAAAAATAAAATTAAAATTTAAGGAAAAAATATGAAAAATAGAAATTAAATATTTCCGACGGGAGTTCCATCGGAACCCCGTCGGTTTATTAAAATATAAAATTTAAAATAAGATTAAATATTCCCGACGGGATTCCCTTTAAAAATTAAAAATACTAAAGCTGAGGGTTAAATTTATTTGAATCAGGTCACCCCATTTGCAATCTCTTTAAGCCGCCTAAAAAACCCTCCCCCGCCGCCTTCGGCCTGTGCCCTCGTCGCCGTCGCCGCCTTCCGCCTGTGCCCGCGTCACCGCCGCTCGTCATCGCTTGAGCAGGACGCCGACGCTCGTCCCCGCCTGAGCAGGCTGCGTGTAAAGCCCCATTTCTCTCCCGCATCTCCGCCTGTGTTTACGCGCACCTCCGCCTGCACTGCCGCTGCTTGCCTCTTCCTGCACCGCCGCCACTCTCCTCCGCCTTCACTGCCTCTCAACCTCCAACGTCTTCTCTTTGACTTGCGTAAGAACCATTTTTATTTTCGAGATAGTTAAATTGGTTCTGGGATTTGCAATGTATTATAAAATTGATATTGCCGGCTGAGAATTATTGATGTTTAATGTTGTGAATTCTTATGAAGTTCCTTTCCCAATGGTATGGTTGTCGTGTTTTCTGTTATTTTCGCTAATATGTTTTAGTTTTTTTAGCTTATTATATTTCTTATAGTTAGAGAGTTTCTGGTTCTGTTTTTCCATAGATTAATAATTGAACCTTGTTGTTAGAAATGTGTTGCCTCTAACTGATGTCAAACTGAAGCTGCTAGGCAGATTCTGATTTTATTCTTTCACTAGAAATGTAACGGGTGGTTGTGATGGGGGAGATATGAAGGGGACAAACTGTTTATCTTCCATGGGACGAGGTGAAGGGTTTGATTCATCTTCATCAGAGAGTGCAGATTCTGGAAAAGGAAGCATCGCTGATACTGAGACTAGGTTTTTATTTGACGGTAATGGCTGCTGCGTAGGAACTTCTGGAAAATCTATGATGTCATAGTCTTGTTCAGAATCTGATTGCAGTTTTCAATTACTCTCTTTGATGATAGGAACTTGCCTCAAAGCTAAGATCAATTGTGTCCGTGAAGAGGCAGCTCGATGAAACTTACTTTGCTGTTGAAACAAAACCCAGAAAACCCTTTCTTGCTTTAAATTTTATAGATTAGTTTTGATTTTGCAACCAACAATGCAGGTATGAACTCCGATTTTCTGAACTGAATACTCAATTCAGGTAATATTTTCAAGCATTGGTTATTTGCATGATTTATACCTTCACTATTATTTGCTTATATCCGGCTCAACCTTTTACTATTTGTAGAAAAAACATCGCCAAACACAGAAGCACTACGATACATATAATGTTTTATTGGAGATTAAAGAATTGATGTTAAAAGAAATATCTTTGTTGAACTCGATTAGTTTGCAGGTAAAGCCACTTGACTCACTCTTCCGATTTTCCTCAGTAATTTCTGTTTCCATTATATATATATTCTTTTGGTTCTTGTTTCTATCATATCGGTTTGCTGCTATTCAATTACCCTTCCGCAAGTATTTCCATTATATATATATATATATATATATTCCATTATATACTGGACTCACTCTTCCTATTCAATTGCTACCAGTAAGTCTTCATTTGGCTTCAATAATTCACTTTCAGAAGCACTTGGATCCCAATCAAGCTCATGCCCTGCAACAATTTCCTTTAGCAGCTTCAGTTTGACATCAGGTGAGGGAGGAACCTTTAATAATTGAACCTTGTTGTTTGAATCATTGTGGCTATCTACCATTGTTGTTAACATTCTCCTGGATGAGTTTTACGATGTATACAGTTTATTGAAAGGAAAAACTGAGTTATGTGATTATAGGAATGTTAGTATCGCATTTACTTTCTTGTTATTCCCAAGTCGAGCACATCACATACCATCTATACAGCAATGAGATTTCAGTAATGTCTTTATAATCTCATGGTTGTCAATTATACCAATGTCATCTTTATTTCTATGATTATACCAATGTCAGTAATGCCTTTATAATCTCGTGGTTGTCAATTTGAAAGATTTCAGTCATGCTACAATTCTAAGCGCATCACCTAGCATCTCTACAAAATTGGGATAATATCTGGTCCATTTTCATGATTTTACAGTTCCTTTTCCTGCCTTAGATTGAATTCAAGCTTTGTGGTTCTGTTTGCATTCATAATCAGTTAAAATGAGTTCATTGCACACATATGAATTATGATTATAAAAGACATATTACAATTGGAAGTTTGTGCGTTAAAGTTAAACAAGGCAAGCTATATTGTGCTTCTGGAAACCTGGATATTGAAGAATTAGATCGACTTTATGATTTTGATTGGTTCATAAGCATGATTAATTGAATTAGAAAAGTGGAATTGTAATTATGCATATAATGAGATATTGACAGCATGTATGCAGTGGGTTTGAATTTAAATTCTGAATTCGTGCGATGTCATTTTCTAGAACTGTTTTAACTGGAAGTTCTCAACATATTAAAGTTTATCTCCGTTAAATTTGGTGTCCATCCGAGTTCGTTTGTTACCCGAAAGGAATTTCGAATGACACCCCTGTTTTCACCCTGTTTTCTGATCTGAAATAGCAGCCTGAGTAGAGGGGCTAAACCTTTGAATTTTAAAAAACTGTTTTACAAAGGAGTACATACATGTGTTGGGAGTATACCTGTAAATTTTCAGAATTTTCCGACTCCGTTCGATATGGTAAATGAATTTTTCTTTGAAATGTGTCGTTGCAGCTAAGTTGCTGTTTTTGAATTTAATGAATTTATACAAAAAGATCTAGGAATTAAGGTCTATGCCATTTGTAAGTGTCATGCATACGCTCTATATGTAATACAAAGCGTGAATGCTATATTGGGAGGAATTAAGCTGCTTCATGTAACCTCTTTGTCCTGTAAGTTTGTCCTTTCAAAATGCATATTGGGAGGAATTAATTTATTTTGTATGATATAAAACTTTTGCTTATGGTAGTAGATTCGGCTCCAATTTTCCTGAGGGTCCAATCTCATGTCTGCATAATTTCATGTTATTCATAAGAATGTCTAAAACTATATATACTTTTCAGATTTATAGAACCACCGAAAACTGGAGATAAGTGTTTGTCAATGATCTCAAAGTTTTAGTTTGTGATTTTTAATTGAAGTTGAGTGAAAATAAAGCATAGATGTTTTCAATGGGATACTTGGATGAGAATGATGATTGTGTAAATTTGGCTCAAAGGTACAGAGTGATTCTGAAAATCTTCCGGGAATCTTTTGTATTCATAGCTTGTCTAATTTGTTAGGAGATGAATCAACACTAGAGCATATGGATTTGGTTGCCTGTGTCATACATGCACTCTATATGTAATACAAAGCATGAATGCTTGAATTTAATTGCGCTTATTTCGTTTAGTTCGGCTTTCATAATAGTTTAGACACTTAAACTTAAGGGGGTGTAAGTTGAATGTGTTGAAAACTAGTGTAAGCTTTCTTAAACTTTGTTTGATATGCCAAACTAAAGTATGTTAATATTTATCGTAAAGCATGGTCTAAATATGTGTGTTGTCTTTCAAAATTGTTTTGTGTGATGCCTTATGCTATCAATGTATGTCTAATTGTCTCATTTATCTATGATCATACCTTCTAAACGCTAATACAACATGCTTTGTAATTTTGCAGGTGGATTGATGATGTTATATGCTCCAGGGGTTTGAATGTTCGGCTATATGCTCCACGAGTAAATATGTAATAGATTATGGATAGATGATTTTTGTAGAATTAATGTGTGTATTTGTAATGTTATTTGATTAATTGGTTCTGAATAAATACTTTTGGATGTGGAAAAAAAAAATTAATTTTTTTTAATAAATTCCGACGGAATTCCGAGGGGAATCCCGTCGGAATTGTTTAATTTTATTATAATTTTAATAAATTCCGACGGAATTCCGAGGGGAACTCTGTCGTAATTGTTTAATTTTATTAAAATTTTTAATAAAATCCGACGGAATTCCGACGGGATTCCCGTCGTAATTGTTTAATTTAATTTAATTTTTTTATCAAATCCGACGGGATTCCGAGGGGAACTCCGTCGGAAATGTCTAATTTATTTTTTCGATTTTGATATATCCGACGGGATTCCCCTCGAAATTCCGTCAGAAATAATTTATTTTATTTTAATTTTCTGACTTTATTTTCCCTCGGTATTCCGTCGGTTTTCCGTCGGTTTTTAAATTCCGAGAAGGGTTTTTCCTACGGACTATGCCCCATCGGAATTCCGTCGGAATTAATTATTTCCGATGGAAATCCGAGGGAATTCCGACGGGAAGTGCCGTCGGATTTCGCAGGATTTCTTGTAGTGAGGCTGAATGACCTCCACCGGTCGAGTTTGGGGGCACTCCAGCATCCGTGGTTCTCTCCTTTCTGCAGCTGTAGTGACAGCTTCATCTCGACAAGCTTTTAAGTATTTATCTAACTCGGGCGTCGAGTAGACTAGCTGTGGTGCGATGACTTTAGGTGCAGCAACTTGCAAAGGAATCTGAGGAATGACTTCCCGACCATTCTCGTCGAATAACCGATTGCTGGTGATATTGTGGGCAGTCATGTTCGATGGCTTACTATTGCGGTTCCCACAGACGGCGCCAAATGATCGAGCAAGATCTCTGCCTGATGTCCGATCGAGAGATCCAATTGTTGAGGGGGAACGGCCGTTTGACTGCTCGAAATCTGCACAGATCGAGGTATACGTGAGCTCCGGGACCAACTCGGGGAAGGTGAGTGTGAGACGCGGGTTGGTACTCCGACACTCAAGTCAGGTTCGATGAAGATGGTCGAAGTAATTGAGTGGTGAAAAGAGTTAGGTGGGAAAACTTACCGTGCAATAAATGAGGAGGGACTATTTATACTGTGAGGAGAGAAAAGTTACCGCCTCGACGTGGTGGCGTGGGGAGCTGACAGGTGCCCCATTAAGACCGTGCATTAAATGCGTGATCGGCCACTCTTTCCTTCTAGTGGAACAGTGCGCTGGCCGATCGAGGGGTCTGGGTCGCCCGTAGCGGCCTGGAGGTCCGGCTGTGCACGATTCGACGATCTACGCGGTAACTTATGTGGGGTAAATGGGTCTTCGAGCGTGATGGTCGATAGGTAAGCTCCGATCGAATCGCGACCGGGACATGACCTTCGATCTTACACATAGAGCAAGGTGATTGGCCCAACTCGACAGCGGGTACGTGCCACGTCAGATATGGTTCTTTTTCTGCTATAGAATGTGCAAGAATTTGGAAGCTACTTGCTCCAAATGCATGGGTAGAATGTACTTCTTTTTAGGTTGATTTCGTGAGTCCAATTCTTGCAGAATTACATGGCAAGGAGAGGATACTAAATGCAGGTTTTTAGTTAATTCCATGACAAGATGATGATAGCATGGACCCCACTTTTCCCTTCTCTTTCGGCCCTCCCCTCCATTTCTAGTTACCAAAATGTAGAGGATTTTTGGAAAATAATATTTTTTTTTAATTCAAATTCATAAAATAATACTCAAAATGGGTGGGTTAAAATTTTATCATAAGTCGCCAGACGTTGTGGTGAACAAAGTTGTTTTTTTATTGGGGTCGCTTTAGTGAGTGGCGACCCATAACGATTTTTTTTACACTTATTAGGGGGGCCCTGTCTCTGTGGCGGCCCCCTTAGTTTTTTTGTAATTATTATTTTACTAGGCGATCGCCATAGAGACAACGACCCCTCAAATTTTTTTTTTAAATATTTTAATGCTGGGTCGCTATAGAAGTATGTTCTGAAGGTGAAGATACTGGAGAAGAAAAGTCCGGAATCTAAGAAGAGAGTTCATGATAAACATAACATTTTTTTGTTTAAAGAATCTAAACTATGGAAATTCTCTTTGAATTTTGCGGCATAGATTTCAAAATTCGCAACTTGTGCTGGTGTTTACATGGATTACGCTCCGTCCGAATACAGAGATTGAAAGAACAAGGCGAAAACATCTGTATGTAGATAACGTAAAGGCTCAAATGATTATATAGCCTTGCCAGCTTTCTTGAATTGAGCCATCTAATCGTTCAAATACTCAACATTGTTAGCAAATGGAGCAGAGAGCTTATTTAGCCCAATGATGTATGTGACGCCCCGTCCGATAAATCGCACAGGTATGCGTCACGAGAGAGTTTACCTTACGCGTTTATGTGATTTAATTCCCTTCCTATGCGTTTAATTCCAACTTTGATTGAAATGAGATTTAATTGACTAAAATGCAAAATAATAAAATATGAATTCTTGCATGACAACCTAAGAACGGAACTTATGAGAATTTAAATTAATTATTGGAGTTGGATTTAAATAGGACTTGGACCTATTTGTGTGTTTGAGGCCTAACTTGAGTTAGGTGGGTTTAGGTCGTTCGGGACCAATATGAGCTTGGAAATTCGAATTCGAATTCCGACACCACCATTGGACTTGATTCGGTGATTCGGATCCAATGGAATTTACTTTATATTTTTCGGAAACCGTTTAGACCTTAAACCCTTTTACTTTGACCGATTGGGCCGGAAGTCATTTATTTGAGCCCAAATCCTAATAAAGCCTCTAGCCTCATATTATATCTTGGAAACCCTAATGAACTCTTTAGCCACCATATATATACCATAAAACCCTAACCTAGCTTCGTTTTAATCTTCACTTCACACAAATCATATCATCCATGGAAGAGCTTCAAGAGAGGATGAAGATCTAAGACTTTCCTACACCTTCAAGAGCTCATATCTCCCTCGTTTCTTCATCATTTCGCAAGCCGAGGTAAGCTATGGATTTCTCTTGGTGTGTATTTCATTTCTATTCATGAATCTAAGCATGAAATTGAATGTATGAGCTTGTATGAGGAAGTCTTGTGAAAATATTGATTTATGCCCAACTTGAAGATTATCCCTTATATGATGAACCCTTGAGATCTTGAGCTTGAGTATGTGTTAAACATGATTTATGTGATGATATATATGATTTTCATGGAATTTTGTTGGTTTCTTTTGGGTGAAATCCGCCATTTTTGGCCTTGGAAGTCTTCTTCCCGAAGCTGTTACGTTTCTGCACAAGACAGACGCCCAGATCTGGCCGGAACGGTCGTTCCCATTCAGGCCATGAGCCCGGAATGGCCCTTCCCAGCCAGGGCTGACGTCAGCACCGAAGATGGGAAGGACCGTTCCCATGCAAGACTATGCATGGGAATGTCCGTTCCCAACCCCCTGTTCCCATTTTATGCATGTTCTTTTGTGTTTACTTGATCCGTTTGAAATGGTTTATGAATTATATGTTATGATATGACTTCGATTCCATTCTTAGATGATAATACGTCATTTTAATTGAATAACTTCGTATGAAAGTTTGTCCTATGTTATGCTACTTGACCTATGTGATTCATATCATTCCATAATGCATTGTTAAACCTTAATACTTCGTTAATTGCATGATTTGGTGGAATATGTGAACTATGCTATGTGATCAATTTGTACACTT
This sequence comes from Lantana camara, assembly GCA_037501455.1. Taxonomy (NCBI): domain Eukaryota; kingdom Viridiplantae; phylum Streptophyta; class Magnoliopsida; order Lamiales; family Verbenaceae; genus Lantana; species Lantana camara. The sequence continues at coordinate 112,218,868 of CM074855.1, forward strand.
CCTTCCATATTACATATCATTCATCTCTTGGTACGCCGTGCTTCTTACTTGGTTCATATAGAGTTTAAGTCATGGGCTTTTGTACATTTGTTACAGAGTTTGGTGGTGTCGGTGGGCCCGTGGTTTAGAGTGTTTGGCCCTTCACACTCTCAGACTCTACTATCATGAGGTGAGGTTTAGGATTTTGTATAGTTATGCGACCTATAGCCTTTACGTGCTGATTTCTACCTTTGCATGCGAGTATACCCTACTATAGATACGTATATGTTGGATATGATATGTTTATGACTTTTGCGTGCGTCCTGCGTGGGTGGGAGCCTTCGTGGCTTAAATTCCACAGCATGGGGATATATATATAAAAACCAGTTTTTGAGGCATATGTAAGCTATTTTGGAAAAATCAGTTGTGTTATGTTTCTTTAGCGAGTTGGCCATGTTATATGGTATGCGTTCTATTCTGTTCTATTTTGGGCCCAGGAGCTACGGGTAATGGGGTCCCCAGGACGGTTAGGGCCGTCGGGTATTTACCCATTGCATAGTCTCCACATGTACAATTAGGATGTACCGGGACCCACCAGGAGGTTTGGTTGGGAAACGGAGTCCTGAGGGTTGTAGTAGCATTTAGCACTCCCCTCGCCGTCTTGATGGTTAGGGTCGCGCAACCCTACCATCACCCGAAGTTGAGGTTGGTATGTTATTTCTATTTTATGAGGAGTTGAGGTTGGAAGCTCGTACTCGCCGAGCAGTTGACGATGTTATGTTATGGAATTATGAATCGGGATAGAGTCTTTCTGAAAAATGGTTTCTAAACTTATATCTATATTTATTTGGGTTCTTTCAAAATGTTTTGGTATGCAACACCTATCCTCGGTTCATGAGTCCATCCTTTTATTCTGTGGTATGCTCCTTATATATATATTGTGGGTGTGCGTTAGCCCCCTCACTCAGTCAGTTGACTGACACCTTATTTTATATTTTAGTTTGCAGGATTCCTTTTGGCTTGAGCTAGGCGGAAGTGAGTCTTCGGTCTCACACTTGTCAGTCTAGTTGGTGTTAGGATGCATTTGTCACATACTTTACTTATGTTATGTATTTATGTTTCACACTTGAAGGTTATGTTTATGTTCTACTTAGATACAAACCCGTGTTGGGTTAGTAAGCTAGTACTTGGATGTTAATAGCTATAATGAGGATACTTATGTTGTTTATTATGTTGGATTACGAATTGATATTCGGGATTAGGTATCTATGCTAGTTGAACCCGTCACCTGTTCTGCATGTTGATTCAATTGCTTCCGCTATCTGTTGATGATTGTTTAAATTGCTTCCGCGCTCTGAGTTTGTCAAGTTAGATCCGCCTAGCCTAGTGTGTGAGTTGGTCTCCCGTTCGCTATGGTTCGGATTCGGGCATGGACTTCCTATTTCATGACCGGGTCTGAGTCCTAGTGCGGGGGATGTGGTATCCTCCGTCTGGGGTGCTACAATGTAAGTGCAACCATGCAAGTCATTTCTTTCCGAAAGAGGATGATAAATTTCTTGAACGAGTTAGGGCAGCAGTCGAGGAAGAGGAGCACCGATATATCAATGGCTGCAGCTGATACAAATTTTGCTTAGGACATCATCGCTGAGAAATCAAGAAAAGACATCTAGAGTCGTGCACTAGCCTCAGAAAAACTAGACCATGATAGTGTTGAAGGAAAAGGAAAGTCAAGACTAGAAATTCTTGTTTCATTTTGTGAATTTTATAGATGTTGTTGAATTAAAAAAGAAGACACACCTTGCATAAGTTACACATTACTGTCAAAGCTGTTGCTCTGTATTAAGAACAAAATACATGAAAAGTCCAAATGAGAATAATGTTAGTGTGAACTATGACTTAAGACATACCTTTAATAATTTATATAGGTTCTTTGACGTAGATAACAAAATAAATGAAACATTGGTTTGTCTTCTACTATTCGACATCATTCAAACATGTGGTGAGAGGTCGATCATGGAGAGTTCGGGTTATGGAATTCGGGGGGCGTCTCCTGATCCAATCAGGAAATTTCCATATTTCATTGAGTTTCAAACCAGGTTTCATAGCTCAAAGTCTTTTGAGTGATGACTATATACAGCATATCTAATATGTTACCATTGAGCTCATTGTACTTGCTAAATAAAAGAGTCTTTAGAGGAATTAACGTAAGCCATCGTGGGAAACTCTACCCCAAACCCGGCTCGGCCGAGCCTGCAAATAAAAACACACCAAGTGGAAAATCAATTTTAAATTAAAATAATTACTAAATTCAACTATTTTAACACTAGTTAATAATATCTAATTTTAATTTATGTATATGGAAATGAAAGACTAATTGATCAAGATTCTATCTTAAAACAAAAATTTGGCAAAAGATTTCTTCCAATTAAAAGAAATTTCTTCCCATTAAAAGAATATCCTCGTCTTCTTCCCAAATTCGTGTACTTCATTATTCTGGGGGTATTTCTTCTACAAGACAAATTTCGTGTGCACAATTATTCTGGAAAAAGAGTTGTGCAAAACAAATTTCTTTTATATTATTTTTTTCTTTAAGAGAAATTACATTTAAAGTTTTGAGATTATGTGAAACTCTAAATTAATTTCTCATTATTTAAAAAATTACTGCAGAATCCATAATATTTGCAATATATTTGTGAAAATTTTAAAATCCTCATTCAGAACCGTTTTCATATCTCAACGATCAGTTAAGATTCTCATAAACAAAAATGATTCAATATATAACTTGGATTCAGTAAATAAGTGCTAGAATCGGGGCGGGGCGGGGCGGGGGGGGAGGGGCGGGTGAATTGATTTTTATAAGATATTTCACACAATGTCTCGTTTTGAGTTTAGTTGCTAGAACACAGAGCTAGCAGGCTCATTCAAGGTTATCAGAGTGGCAACTTCAAGATACAATTCTTGACAGACAATATAAGCACAAGTCTTGAACAAGACAATTCCACTGGTCTTGTTAGTACCAATGATTCAGAAGTTGAACCAGTAAATCAATGATAACAATTAATCACAATTTTCAATGGATCACTTTGATAGATGAGAGATTACAAAATACAACACAAATGGAGCCCGCCCGGTACAATCCGCAACAAAGGTTGGTACTAAACAGACCAAGCTCCAGGATTCCCAATCTTCTTGCTAAACTACCCATCAAAGAAACCAACTCTTTATACAGTGAAAAGATAGCAGCAAACAAGGCTTGTAGAATCGGGTTTTTGTGTTGGAAGTGAATCTTCCTTTTATAGCAGCAAGATGATGACCGTTGCTCTCAAATTGAAATTCAACATGGGTTGTCTTCCCAAGACATTTTCAAGACATGTGCACCAACGGCTCTTTCCTTTGACCAACTCAGATGCAAGTGGGAAATGACATCAGGGTTTATCAAGTTTGCATTTAGAAAGCTCCTGCACAAAAAGACTTTTTAATATTCAATTTAAAAATAATGATATTTAACCTCTTACAGACTGATCCTTAATTGAGCTGGAATGATTTGTTCCAGTGAATATTCCAATGCAGCACTTTTTGTTACTGACTGATCCTTAAGTGTGCTGGAATGATTCGTTCCAGTGAATGGTCCAATGCAGCACTTTTTGTTGATCGAATCAAAACCTTGGGTGTTCAACAATAACTTTAATTTTCTTAAACAAAGTTAGACAACATATAAAGTTGATGGCTTGGTGAAATTGCCACCAGCAAATGATCAAATTGTTTCTCCCAAATTTGGGGGGGAAAAAAATTCAACGACATACATAATGAAAATGACTTGCTGAAATCGCCACCAACAATTATTTCAAAACCTGAGAACAATAATCACAAAATTAAACATCCATTTCCTTGTGAAATTATTTGAATTATTTTCATGTTCTATTTTCGAGAAAGAGTGCTGTAGATTGTAGAACTAATTTCTTCAAGCAATAAACCATTCTTCCGTATTTCACCAAATATTTAATCTCTAAATTTTCTTTGATCATACAAACTCTGGGAAGAACCAGGTGTAAGGATGGATTTGGTAACTATGAAACATGTTCGACCATGGTCAGAACAAATTGCTCGGACCAGGATTTGCTTATCGGGTCAAATCAATGAGTCAACCTGGAATGTTTATATGTGAATACGAGTTTCTCACTCATGACTACGATTGAAAGCCACAACAAAGGGGCGGATTCCTTCAAGCTCGCCGGCGATGCGTACATCACACAAGTGTTTTGAGATAGTATATTTCAATGCTAATGGATTATCGTTCTATCTCTGCCATTAAAACTAAAATAAATCTATGAGAAATAAGTTGTACGCCATTGAAATCTATGAGAGGAATTCAAAATTGAGACAACGAGAAAAAGAAGATGCAAATCAATATCCCAAAATAATGAAGTACACCAAATTTGCGGAGAAGAAGACGATTTCATTTTAATCGGAAGAAATATTTTGGTAAAATTTTGTTTTAAGATAGAATCTTGATCAATTAATCTTTTATTTTCATATACATAAATTAAAATTAGATATTGTTAACTAGAGTTAAGATAAATTATCGAGTTTAGTAATTTTTTTAATTTAAAATTGATTTTCCACTTGGCGTGTTTTTATTTGCGGGCTCGGCCGAGCCGGGTTTGGGGTAGAATTTTCCATTGTTAGATGTTAAGTAAAGAATAAACATTATAGGATGTGTTACAAAACAACCAACGGATTTTAACATGGACCTAATACTATTTATACACCAAAAATAAATTATATATACACACACACAACTCGTTTAATTGTTGACCTATATTATACGGACAGGATCAACATCACGTGGGACTATATCATCATCGGTGCTCTCAAGTTCGCGTTGAATCTTCTCGCTCTCCTATAAGTCCTCCAAAGCCTCACTAATCTCCATTACAACCACACAATCATCACATTGGTCTTTACCATCAACAGTCTCCGTTTTATGTTGAACTTTCTTGCTCTCCTCCTGTGGATGTGTGTCTCCAAAAGCATCATTTATCTCTATTACCACCACATCAATGGGTTTCATAACTCCACTGTCTATGATTTGTTGGTGGTGTTGCTTCTTAGGCGATGTTGTTAATTCGGACGTTTTTTGGAAAAGCTCGTCAACGGAAACAAATATTTTCTCCATACATTTAATAACTACCTGTGCAGCCATGATTGATTTCATGATTTCGTGGAGGTCAGCTTCTGTGGACTTTAATGAGCATCTTTTCAGTAAGTTATTTAGGTCATTTGCTGCACTTTTGGAATTTTCTAAGTGGACTTGAGCTGCTAGTAATTGGTTAGCTTTCATGTCCTTAATCGAAGTGGATAATACTTTTAGAGCCTTGCTTGATTCTGTGTTAATATTCGCACTAGTCAATCGGATTTTCAACTGGAATTCTGACGCTACCTTCTAGTGAAATCAAATTTATTAGCCAAAAAATTAAGTAAAATTTCGTCAAACGTAATTCTGATTATTAGTACATAATCACTTGATCATGAGATGATTTTGTGTTTAAGAATGCATGCAGTGCCTCAATATCGCAAACACACTCTCTCGTAAGGGTCCCGATTTTCAAGTACGCTCTCCATGGATGTCGAAACTTGAATCGATCGTGACGAGGCTCCCACCATGCAAAATTTGACTGATATATTAATGCAGTAATTAAAAGAACACCACATAACTAATAATATGAGTAATATAGCTAAATAAATGGGCAAATTTACTAACCAAAGACTAGTTTACCACAGCTTTGTAACCTTGAATATATGACTCCCCATTTTCGCTACGTAATTCATCTCCAAATCCTGTTCCACCAATTTCCCATACAAAAACTCAGCACATAGGGCAACTTTATTAAATTGAAAACAAATAAATGAATTAATGTTCAAAAAAAGATATATATATATATATATATATATGAAATTGTACCTTATACAAAATCAGAAAGCTTTTCGATATTTCTAACAATGAGTTGTGCAAATCTAGACCGGTCCAAACCGGGCACAAGAATATGGAAATTACTAGGCATGTTGCTCCTCCTATGAGGACTGTTGTCAATCGTGTGTAAGCTAATTTCAAAATATCATCAACTTCAACTTGAACACTCGAGACGAAAACTAAAGCGAAGGTTAATATGAATATTGTAACCCCGTAGTCATATCTCTTCTTCAGGGCCGGAATAAAACTTATAAACGTCAATAATGTGGCTACATTTAGAAAAAAAGTGTCATCTTTTCCATAAAAAAATGTAATTTCGTGTCTTATGTATTTATGTATGTATATACCTAGAAGGAAGATGAAGAGGCCAAGAATAACTTCTCCTTTGTCACCAAATTTGCTTGAAACATACACTGCTCCAACCCCTAATGCACCAGCCAACAACGTTGCACCTCCTCTATTTACAAATTTCGATATCGTTCCACCTGAAAACCAAAAGTAGTAAAGGAAAAAAATATAGATAAATTATTATTAACAAGAAAATAATCAAGTAAGCATGTAATATTTACGTACAGACTGTAAACTGGAAAACAAGTATGATGGTTATAACAGCAAACATTCGAGCTGATCCCAAGACATAGTAGAAAAGTTTGGAGCAGTAGAACAAATACGTTAATGTGAGAGCAACTCCATATTTGATACAATGGATAATTCTTCTTCACCCATCTCCTTGTGTAGTTTGCTTTATTTGAAAAAGACTGGCTTTGAATTTTTCGATGATCTTCTCAACTCCAATTTTCTTCATCTTTTGAAGGGAGAACTAAAAGCAGAAAGCTTGCATGAGAGAACTAAAGTTTATGGTTGCCTTGATTATGTATAAAACCATTGTAAGATTGTTATTTCCTTTTGCGAATCTATTTCAGAATTATAAAGGGATGTTGTTCGCCCACGGACTCTATAAGAGTGTTCCACAAGTAAAATATATGTATTTTTTATTTGTGAATATATGTAACCTGTATTTATTCCTTCAACGTCTTTAGAGTAGTCCTGTTGACCACACTTCTTTTATTACCATAGCAAGTGAGATTCTATATAAGGGACTTTTATTATTATTATTATTAGTGGTAGTAATAGTAGTATTATATTTTTTGAATCCCACTTTTATTTTGTTATTGATTATTGGATATGTTTACATATTAATAAAAGAAGGAGTTTACAATTTCTCTCTCTCCTTCGTTTTGCCTAAACTCTTGTTATTGATTATTGGAATCCCACTTAATTGTATGCTTTTAATTCGATTTGGACTTGTTTGAACCTTAGTGGATTCAATTGAACTTTTCTTAAAGTTTTGGGCCTTTTTTGCAAAAGTTGTCACCCTTGACTCTTTTATTCGTAACTTGAGCTCGAGAACTTGGATTCTAGCTCTATCTTCGCCGTTGGACTCAAATTGATGATTCAGATCCAATAGAATAATTCTTGTAATTTTTCGATGCCGTTTCGACCCCAACGATGTAGATTTCAGTCCTCGTTGCCTATTACGCCCTATGGCCTATTTATGAGCTATGAAACCTATTCTTGTCCTTCCTTTGCCTAAAACACAACCTAAACCATCACTCTGTCCCACTTTAGTTGCTGAAATTAGAACCAACCTAGCAAGAAAGAAGGAAGAAGAAGTAACAAGAGCCATTCCACCATTGTTGTCCCTTTTGAGCTCATTTTCAATCTTTTTCTTGCTCCAACTTAAGAGGTAAGAGTGGATTCTTGTTCTCCACATTCTTGTGATCATTTTTCTCTACTTGAATCATGTTTTAAGATTAAGTTGCATTGGTTATGGTTTGCATGAGAAATAGTTAGGGTTTGAAGAAATTTGAAGGAATATGACCATCTTTGGCTTGATTTGAGTTATGTGACTTGTATATTGATCCTTGATGCTCATTTATTTCATATCTTTGAACCTATTTCACGGTAGTTGATTGGTAGATGATTTTCCATGAATGCATTAAGCTTTGAAGCTTGAAAACTTGAATAACTTGAAGGAACTTCACCTTGCTCTTGCTCATGCTTTATGCTTCGGTTTTGCCTTGATTTGTTGGATTAATGTTTGATTTTTTTTATGCCTTGAGGTGATACTTTGTTGTTCCCCTTTTCCTCCCCTCGCAGCAGCCCTACTTTTGTACTTTTTCCCGCTACACACCTCTTCCCGGGCGGGGAGAATCTGTGTGGAAAGTGTCCCCGGGCGAGGACGTTCTATGCAGAAAGTTTCTGCATATCCGTCCCCGAGAGGGAACGTTTAGTGAAGGAATTCTCCCCAGGAGGGGAGGTTGGGATAGTTTCCCAAACGTTTGCATTCGTTTTCCCTTTGTTCGTTTGGCATTTTCCCGTCTCGTACTTAATCTTAAGGTGTTATTTGATGCTTTATGCTATAGTGTGGATTATGAATGCTTAATTAAAACTTTCTTTAGGATTTAAATGCATGAATTATGCAACGCCCCGTTTTCCCGACAAGGCAGGTATGACGTCACCAGTGGGCTTAGGCCGAGAGTTATGTGACTTATATGTGTTTTATATGTTAAGTGGATGTTTAATATATTTAATTTGGTGAATTAATTGCTATTATGTGACCTACATGACTTATATGACCTATGACTATGCTATTTAAATTCAAGTACAACAATACTTGCTAAATTAATGTCTTATTTCAATTATATACGTATTTGATCTTATATGAAATCCTTGGACTCAATCGAACTTTGAATTGGACCCCAATTGCTCACCTACCAAACCTTGGGGTCCTAATTGAATCACTTAAATTCTCAAAGGACCAAAGTACAAATTCCCTCCTTTTCTCTCCCTTAATACACGACACACACACCCCCTTTTTCTCCCCATTCTTCTTCTTCTCATTTCTCTCAACACACAAAGCTCTCCAAACCCCTTTTTCTTCTCCTTTTCGATAGGTCCAATTTCAAAGTAAGAAGAAGGCAAGAATCAAGTTCCATTCTCCTCCCTCAAGGTCAAGACATAAGCTCTCCATCTTTTTTCCTTCTATTATCCTCTTTTTTTCCAAGGTATAATGTGCGTTTTGTGTATATATGTTATATAAGATAGGGTTTGAATTCCTTTGAGTTTAAAGCATGATTTTGTATGTGTTTGATGCTCTAATACTTGAATCCATAAATTATTGCAAGAACTTGTTGGTTGTTGCTTGGATTAAATGTGAAAGAATTGAATGTGAGTTTGGGTGAAATGGGTTTGTGATTTAATGAATTTCAAGCATGTTATAATGTGTAATATATGTGCTAAATCATGTATTATGATGTGTTTGTGAGATTCTTGAGTTAGGAGTGAAGGTTGAATTGATCCTGGTTGCTTCCCGTCGCCATTTCATGCTTTTGCTTCGTCTTGACGCGCCCCAGGACCCGATCCCGGCTATGATTGATTCATTCCCAGCCGGGAATGAGAACAGATGTAGCACCCAAGCGCAAGGTACCACATCCCCCGCACCGAGACCCCACCCGAATATGAAATAGATAATCCATACTCAAGTTAGATCACGGCGAACGGGGACATACACACTCTCTATGCTAGGCGGGACTAACCCGTAAACCAAGAAATACAAGAATAGACAATAAAGCGGAAGCATAAATAACATATAAGCTGTACATTGAGCATCACGCTCCAAAAGAATATATCATAAGTCACATGCCTAAAAGGCCCAAAATATACAATTCCCCAAGTCATAGATAAAATACCAAGACCATAAGTATGAGTATGCAGGTGTAAACAAAATATACAAGAGCTAGAAGCAAATGCAAGACTCTAGACTCGAATTCCCGACTAGGTCCCCTTACACCTGCACAACAAAAACTGAAAACAATCCGGGTTCAGTCCAAAGGGGACTGGTAGGTATAAAACAGGGCATAAATATAGATAAAACGATAATTAAACAAGTACATGCAAGCCATAATCCCAAATGAGGTTTTCAAAACATTTCTCAAGTGAGTGAAATAAGGAAATCATCAATCGGGATTATAACACTCAAATTCATTAGGTCTTTAGTGGCCCGGCGAGTGGGCGTGCATTATCTCCAACCAACACCTTGTGTATTTCAATAAAACATTCATTCAATCATTCTTTTCATGCATACTATTCTTTTGTGCACATACATAACATATACTCCTTCTTCCTCCGGGTTGGTGGACAGGTTTGCAAGACCCGACCACCCATGCATTGACCAAAAGGGGTTACATGACTCCCCAGATGACACTCAACGTCCATTCCTCGCTAACTCCTAACGAGGTCCGGTTACGTCGTTAGATTGGTGGGACTAGTGAAAGGGATCACCGTCGGCCCATGCCTCCCCAGATAGCCTCTAGCACTAAGTCCCTAGGCCCCATTCTGTGCATTCGATCATTTCTCGCCAAAACATTTAGGTAGGGTTCATAAAAGAAGGGCTTTACATTCAAAATCATAGACTCGATAAAAAGGACTCTATATATATAATTTTAGGCGGAAATCTTTACATATAAGAGGTATATAAGGTCATTTAACTAAGTAGAAGAGAAACCCACCTTCAAAGATAAAATAAAAGGAGTAGAAGCTTCAAGGATCGCCTTCACCTTCAACCGGACCCGGATCTGTGCGAACAAAGTGGTGTGAGACTCAAAATGACCAAATAAGATGCTCGGCAATAAAATGATCATGATATGAATGCATAAAAGATGATATTATGTAATGGACACGTTCATGTGCACTATTAATGTCTTAAAGACATATAAACATTCATTCCATTGTTTTCATGAAGCGTTCAAATTTGTTAAAGTTCAACATCTCCATAAATCATACTAAATTAGTCCAAGAAATTCAAATAACGATCATAACACGTAGTATAACATGTATACGTACCATACAAGTCATTAAATAAGGAATAAATAGCAATTAGGGTTCAAACTTAAGAGCAAAGTCCATGCATGCGCACATTGGGAGCAAAGAAGACACATTGAAGCATAACTCGTAAAATATTCCACGAAAAATCATAAAATTTCATAACACTCAAGATAATACATGTTAGCATAGCATAGAAGTCATAAAAGAGGTGGAGGAATATAAAACAAGCGAAGAAAAATAAGAAAAAACGAAACCGGAGCAATAAAAAAAACTATACAGAATCCACCCCCACGGATTTTTCCAAAGGGAAAAATCCACCCCCATGGATTTGGTCCAGACCTAGTGACTCAAATCCACCCCCGTGGATTTGAGTCTGTAGCCAAAAAGAAGAAAGAAACGCAGCAGAAAAACAGAGAAACACCGTTCAATCTCCAACCAACATACTCAGGTAAGTTAAGATCACCAATATGCAAGAAAACCACTCCACAACAACACACAAACATGCTCCCAAAGTGTTGAAACATGATATGGAGGTAAGGATGATCATTTCATGTAAAAACTTCAAATATACATTAATGGTAACTCATGAATGCTTCAACTACCATCTAATACTTCACCATAAATGCAAAGAAGGTGTCATGGCAACCATATTCAAGCTTGGAATCAACCAAAACAACCAAGGAATGAAAGAGATCAACAAATTGGCATATAACCTACCTATTCATCCATATATCCAAAACCCCATCAATACATGATCAAAATTGGGGATGCAAAGCTTAAAATGACTCATATTGAATGTATAACATGATCCTAAACTCACCTTGTGGATTTAATGGAGGAAAAATGGAGATTTGAGCTTGAATCTCCAAGGAGGGCAAGGGTTACGGGATTTTCTGGAGAGCAGGGCAAGTTTGGTTGATTTTGACTTAGTTGCTGAGGTTGGTTCGGTATGGGGGTGTATGGGGAGATAGTGGGGTTAACTAGGGTCACATAGGTTCAAACCATGGTTAATTTGGTCAAGGTATGAGGGAGTTATGGCATTTTTGGCAATGTGTGGCAGATTTGGCTCCCGTTGCGAGTTTCGATAGAATTTCGGGGGTTCAAATGATATTAGAAAAAATATAAGGCTAAGTTCATTGAACTAAAATTTTCGATACGAGTTCAACGATGTTTACAAAACTCGAATCCGAGTTTCCTAGCTCAAGATATCACGTACGGAACCAAAGGTGCGCTAATTTCCGTTAGCCCCGTTTTGGTTCCAAATACACAAAATAAATTCAAAACACAATCAAATAAATTCGAAAACATAAAACTAGCATATATTCATATGAAAGACACACATAAATCCAACATATTAAAATTCCACAAAGTTTCGAATTCATTAAATACGGAAACGGCACATAAACATTTAATGCATGCGCAAATATTCGAGAAATTCATATAATTTCAATTCAAATAGTTCAAATATTTAAAGAATTTCAAATAAGAATAAATATAAATCATATAATCAAGTAATTAAAATAATTTAAACGCGCACTTAAAGAGCACACAAGTCATACCTGAAAATCCGAAATAGCGGGGCGTCACAACAGGGGAGTTGTTGAACCCCAATCCCGCTATGCAATTTTCTGGATTGCCTTACCGGAGATTTTTGCACCCGGATCCCGGCCGAGACAGTTTTGTTTCCTAGTCTGGACTGACCTATAGTGCTCCATTTGCCTTGAAATTTGAATTGTAGATACCTTCTGAAGTCTAGAACACTCTCCTTATTATGGCTTGTCAATATCTGTCTTCATTTGTGAGTTATAACCATTTAAATTGTGTGTCGCCACTTTACCAAAAATCTACTTTCGTCCAACTTCGAGCCTACGCCATTTTTTCATCGCTTTGAACCACAATTCAAGCCATATATTATTGGAAAAATCTATTTGTCTAGTTTCAAACACAATAAACAAAACCCAATTCCAACTTCTAGAACTTGAGATATTCTCATTTTTCTACAGCTTGCGCATTTTCGAAAACTATCAACTTTTGCCAAGACTTGCCCAAATCCCTCTTCTTGCGTTCCTTTCACTCCCTTGACTCTCTTATGTGATTTATATGAATTATATGCTTGGTCTATTGATAATTATGTTATTCTTTGACACTCTATGGTCCTTAATTTCTTAAACTTGATTGTTAACTCCGTGCTTTAAATGAAACGAATTCGTTTGATTAAATGGCATGAATACGTGACCTTTTTGAGTTTAATTGCATCTCTTAGATGTTAATTGAATATCATACATGTTTAAGTGTCACTTGCTTGCTAGTTGGTTTAGTTATGAAGGTGTTGATATGTATTGAGATATTGGTATTGATCTATGTATTTACATGACGAAAATGATTTCATTGTTGGTTAGGTGGAACATTAATTGTGCACATGAACACTATCATAACATAGCATATCATTTTATAATTCTCGTACATATGTTATATCATTTCATATCATTCCACGACACCTCATGTCAATGTCGTGCGTCCTATTTGGTTTCATATTGAGTCGTATCTCACGAGTACACATTGTTTCCCTTTTTGTACAGTTTATCTCCAGGGCGGAGATATCATGATCAAATAGGCACCTAGTATAGCTCGTATCCTTGTATCGTCGTCTTCCAGGTGAGGGTGTTTTCCGTTCTAGTTATGTATACAAACCTTACAACCCATATGTGAATGTTTTTGCCAAAAACCTTATTGTATATCTATATGTTTTTCAAAGATCATCGAGTAATGTTTTCAAGGAAATGAACTATTACCAATGAATTATAATAATTTAATGACTCCCTACTGTTTTGGCAAGAACTGCACTTCACTGTACTGTAATGTGGGCTCGGGAAAAAGTGGGATTGGTGTCCGAAATGGCATCGGGCCATTGGAAAGAACCTTTGCACATAGTACTCATTAGGGAATATCTTCGCGCGACCTAGGAGATGGGAAGGTGAAATATTCGCAAAAGAGCGGGTAGGAGTCATGAGCCCCGTCTCAACACTGTACTGATTGGATGGTTCGGGTCTGTAGGCCTGACCATCACCCCAGAGGAAGAAGGTTGGACTGTATTGCTCTTGACTGTTAATGAACGAAACAAATGATTGATTGATTAAGTAATTGTTTGCATGATCACGTTTTCAATAAATATTACCAAATGATTGTACAGGGTCGGAGTAAGGTTGGAGAATTGTATGTGCTTGTAGCACCCGGAACGCCGAGATACCACACCCCCGCACTATAGCTCAGTTCACATACGAAATGGTTAATCCGTACATGAACCGAAACTATAGCGAACGGGTGACAAGATAAAATAAGACACTAGCTAGACGGGACAACCCTCAATAATTACAAACATGCAAGCTCAAAGAAACGAAAACATAAGATATATACTGTAACACCCCGACTCACAGTCGGTACAGGTAAATTATGTGATTTAATATTATTTGCGTTTTAGATTATTTGTATAGGACTATTTTGAATTATTTCAAATTATATGAATTATGTGTATGAATGTTGCATGCAAATTTATTCGTTTTAATTTGAGTTGGCCTTACTTGAACCTGTATTTGTTGAACCGAACCAACTTGAACCGGGAACCTTGAACCGAACCCGTGAACCAACCGGTCCAGCCTTAAAGGCTGAACCATTTCTCTCCTCCCTCATTCTTCACGTAACAATAGCAACCCAAGCCAAGCTAAGAGCCAAACCCTCAAGTTGATCATCCAACTTCCCAAGCCTATATCTCTCTCGTTTCTTCGTCTTTTCTCGAACTTAGGTATGTTTCGGAATCCCCTCGTCGTGCTCGTCGTTTCTATGGTTTAATTTCCGAGTTTGGAGTGAGTTTTGCATGCCTTTGCTTCCCTACGTGAATAGTAAGGGTTTAATGAAAAACTTGGATACTTGCTCTTTGCTTGAAGTGTTTGATTCCTAGCTTCATATATGAGTTGTATATGTTGTATGTGTTGTATTTATTGCATTTAATCCATGGTTGGTTGAACATTTATGAATGATCATAAATTTTGCTTGAATTTTGCATTTCCTTGATCATGCATTTTAATTCCGTTTTCTTGAGTTAATTGAGTGTTTTTATGTCAAGCATGATTTATATGTATTGTTTGTGTATTTTGAGAGGTTGTGGCAACTCTTGGGATTGGATTTTGGCCATTTTTGGCACCAAATGGAGCTTCCCCTGTTTCTGTAAAAATGAACTCTGCTCCAGCTTTTCGAACCAGGCCGGAACGGCCGTTTCCGCCCAGTTTCAAACTGGGAACGACCGTTCCCAGGCCATACTGTTCATCCCGAAAGTGGGAACGACCGTTCCCAGTTTGTACTGGGAACGGGAACGGCCGTTCCCATGGCCGGAACCCCTCCTACTGGGTCAAATCCGCGAGGGTGGATTTTTCCCTTTGGAAAAATCCGCGGGGGTGGATTTGAGGCAGTAGCTCTGGAAAAATCCGCTAGGTGGATTTTGCCACTTTTTCTCTTTGCCTTAATTATGCATTTGTATGATTTTAATTGCTTTTCTTTTGTATATTAATTGTTATAATTTGATTGTTTTGCATAATAAATTGTAAATACTTATGTTATGCTTTGATTTGTGAATTATATGATTTAATTGTGACATTTTATCTATGAACATGAATCATGCATTTTGCCGAGCGTCTTCTTTAGTTCATATAGAGTCTAAGTCTTGGGCTTTCGTGTTTTCTTTTCAGAGGAGGTTCCAGTTGACGAGCCCGAGGCGTAGGTTGTTCACGTCTGCTCGTATTTTTGTCAAGCACAAGGTGAGGTTTAGGAATTTTATTAGCTAAGCGACCTAAAGCCTTATGTGATGTTTTCCGGCCGTGCATGTGACTATATATTAGATATATAGATATGTATGTGTTGATTAGAATATGTTTATGATCTTGTGAACAACTTTGTTTTGGAAAAGATATTAAATAAGCTTATGTAAGCTATGTTTTGGGAAAGGCTTTACAATTCTGTTAGCGAGATTGCCATGAAAGATTTGGCATTTGATATGATATGATTTGTATGTGTGGATCCAAGGAGCTACGGGTAAGGAACCCTCGGGACGGTTCGGGCCGTCGAGGTTCGGCCTGTGCGTAGTCTCCATCCGATATATCACACGCGACCCCTGGGAGTTTGGGAAGGTGTGATATTTCGATGCCTTCGGCGTAAAAACCGGGGAGGGCACGATGTGGGCTCGCTACCCCTCGTGAGTCTGTATATGTTTGGATGGTTAGGGCCGCCGGTGGCTCTTCCATCATTGGTGTAGAGGTTGATATGTATGATTTCTGTTTTGTTTGTTCTGAGGAGTAAAGGTTGGAAGCTCGTTCTCGCCGAGCATTATGTTTTGTTATGTATGTTTGAGAAGTATGAATCGGGATAGTGTTTGTGAAATGTTTTAAAGTATATGTATTTGTTTTGGAAAGTTTTAGTTTGTAAAACCTATTCCGGTTCATAGTTTCGCCATTTGCTTTGTGCTCTGCTCTATATATATGTAGGGTGTGGGTGTGCGTTAGCCCCCTCACTCAGTCAGTTGACTGACTCCTCGTTTACTCTTTTAGTTGCAGGTTTTGGGAACGTGAGCTAGGCGGAGAAGTGTGTCTGCTTTGTACACTTGTCGGTCTAGGTTTCGTTAGGTGCATTTACATACCTGCACTTTATTATATCGTAGTTGTATAGTTATGATTTGTATATACTTATACACTATTTTGTTCGAGCCGTGATGGCTTTTGTACAGGTTTATGTGTTGGTACCTATATGTAAATACTATATGGCTAATTAGTTGTTGGTACCTATATACATATATATGTGATGATTTTTCTTGTTGCTTTTATCTTTCGCTTCCGCATACTCTGATTCTGTGTTGTTTAGCTCCGCCTAGCCTAGAGTGTGTGTTTGGTCTCCCGTTCGCTATGATTCGGATTCGGGTGCAGACATTCCATTTCGTATTCGGGTTCGGATTATGGTGCGGGGATGTGGCCCTACGTGTGGGTGCTACATATACATTCATTATCCTCATGTTCACTTACATTATAAACATATAAACCATAACAGATCATAACATTACATAAGTAGTAATTATGCATCAAGGATGTACATGAACCATGCTAGACTCGAGCTAAAGACTCACTACACAACTCCAATCCCGCATAGCACCCATGCCCTATAAAACCTGTAAAAGTGAGGTGTCAGTCTATGAAAGACTGAGCGAGGGGGTTTAAATAGATATTAGCACAATTACCATGCAAGTTATAGTCTCGGGTAAGATTTTATAAAAGATAAATAAGTTCAAGAATAGAATAATTTCTCGCCTGAGATTACAACTAAACCAATTCAACAATACAATCATTATCACTCCAATTCAATCAGTGGCCCGGCGAGTGAGGGCAACTCTCCAACCTTACTCCGACAGTGAACATTACCAATAATTAGATTATTAACGAGTTAAGTGAGCATGCAAGTTATTACAGTGCACAATTAGCAGTTTCTATCCCTTCTTCCTCCGGTGATGGTGGGATTGCAAGGCCCCACCACCCAATCACGGTGGGCATAGGGTTCATGAGTCCCTATGCCCGGGACTCCTTCCTCCACCAATCCTCCTGGTGGATTCAGGGTTCATCCCCACGATGTGAGGGGAGTGCAGAGTTACCCGTCAGTCCATGCTTCCCCGGTTGGCTCATACACTTACCCTCGGGCCCACGATGCACGATTCACGGTTACTCACCAAAACACGATCAATCAATCAATCACTCAATCAATCGGTTCAATAGAATCAGTTGAAAATCAATACGATTTGTAAAACTATAGATATATAGATACATTTTGGCCAAAAGATCATATAGGGTTGTATGGGTTCTATATATCTAGCAATTAAACCTCACCTTTACCGAAGAAAGAACTCAAGGATACACCCTACTGAGCGTGCTCTTTGTCACCTGGAAAGTGATCTGTGTAACAAGGACAAGTGTACGTAAGACTCAACTCGTATGAACCATTTACGATGCACGACAAAGTCATGATCAATATGTCATCCAATAACAATTAAGGTATATCAAATAAAAGCATAATTGTCAATAAACCAAGTATATAAGTCATATAATTCACATATGGGAGCCAAGGAAGTGAAAGGGATGCAATAAGAGAGGTTTTGGTGAAGTTTGGTACAAATGGACAATTTTAAGAAAAGTACATGCTGAGGGAAAACTGGAATATCTTTAATTCTAGAAGTGTTAATTGAGTTTTTTTTGTTGGGAATGAAACTAGACACAAATACCTTTCCGATGATATATGGCTTGTTTTCTAGTTCAAAGCGAGGAGAAAATGGCAAAAGCTTGAAGTTAGGAGAGTGCAGTTTGTCAGGAAAGTGGCGACACCTAAAAGAATTGATTATATCTCACAAAATAGAAAAGATATTGAGATGATTCTAATTGGAGTTTGTTCTAGACTTCAATAGGTTTCTAACGGTTCACAAATCAGGTCATTTGGAGTTCAGATGAGGTAGTACCCGGCCGGGTAAAGTTCAAGGGAAAAATTCCCCGATCGGGTAAAGCTGTCCAGAAGCTTTACGGGACAAAAGTACCCGCCCGGGTACTTTTTATACACAAAAAGTACCCGTCCGGGTACCCTTCCAGAGCTGGAAAAAGGGGCAAAACAGGGGTTGCTTCGGAGGAGAAAGAAAAGGGATCAAAACCCAAAGCAAACTCAACCAAAATGCTCCAAAACAATAATATATCATGCATATAACTTGGAGACATCATTAAGTTAACATTTAATCCAAGGAAACATGCTTAGATCATCAAAATTCATCATTCAAACCCATATAATTTCATATCATCCAAATTTCATACAACTTCATGTTTTCATGCAAGCTTTGGAATATAAGGCCCTAAACACGCTTCTAATCAAGAATGAACAAGAAATCATATCTAAATTCACAAACCCTACTTCATATAATCACTCAATAGTTCAAGAAAATCATCCATTTTTACCTTAAAATGAAAGAAGAAGGAATGGAATGATGAGATGATGAAGATGCTTCCACTTATACAATTTCTCCTTGAATGCTAACTTGAAAATGAGATGAAATCCCCTTCCTTCCTCTTGGTGTAAAAATCGTGTATTAATGTGTGGGTGTGTGTGGTTTTTGATGAAATGAAATGAAAGAGATATGAATGTATATGATATATTATGTATGTAATGTATATATATACACAAAAGTCTTCCACTAACTCATATGACTCATCACATTTTGCAAATAAGTCCCTCCATTATATGAATGCATGCAATTAAGTTTTAATCCATGTAAAATGATCATTTAACTCCGAATCATATTATGCAATTAAATCCATATATTAAGATAATTGAGCAATTAGGGTCATATATGAGAAAATATTCACATTAACAATTAATTCATATAATTTCATTGAAATATTAAGAATCTAATGTCATGAAATTTATAAATTAACACATAATGATTGAATGGAAAAACCGGGGCGTTACAGTGCTCCCCCCGTCGAGCCACTGATCACCCAACTGAATCGAAATGTTTATAAATTGATATAGTTGTAAAACCCGAGCATTGATAACTATTTTATGTCTCTTTGAATGAACTAATTTCTTTAAAACTTTGCTCGGGATTTATGGCTTGCATGTGCATGTTTTATATATATATGTATAGCCCCTGCTCTCTCAGTCTTCTAGAGACTGACACCTCTTCCCACTTTTCCAGTTTTCTTGCAGGTTTGCTAGGCGGAACCGGATCTTAGTGTCCTTGTTTGAGTCACACTTGTACACTGAGTCACATTTCATATTGTTGTATCTTATTATATTATCGCATTGTACTAAGTTATTGATCAGACTTCGTAGCCAATTGTTATTTAATGATGTATATTGATTCGGGACAGGTTGCTTGTTTAGTTGAACCTGTTGTTAAGATTGCATACTGAATTGGTTGATGCTATTGAATTAATTTGTGATTTAATTATTGAGATTGCTTCCACACCGCATTGTTATAAACTCTAATTGATTGGTACAGGGTTAGATTCCGCCTAGCCGGGATCAATTTTCTTTGTCACCCGTTCGCTATGAGTCCGGTTCATGTATGGACTATCCCTTTTATATGTGGACTAGACTTATGGTGCGGGGGATGTGGTGCCTATCATTGCGGGTGCTACAAATTATGACTTCAAAGTGTTGTCATAATGCAATATTATGTGTTATGACTTATGAATTAAATTCCTGGAGTGATTTGATACGTTTTATACGAGGTATGAGCATCAACGACTTCAGTGTTGCATTCATGCATCTCATGTGCATATATTGCATTCATGAGCATTGATGAGCATCTAAATGGTACCTTAGATGTAGCACCCGGAACGGTAGGTAGCCACATCCCCCGCACTATAGTTCAATCCACATATGGAACGAGCACCCATACATGAATCAAGCCTATAGCGAACGAGAGACAATAAAAAAAACGACTCACTAGCTAGGCGGGACTAACCCTCAATTAATTACAACAATGCAACAAGAATAATACGGAAGCATAATTATGTACATTACCATTGATTTAGTCCGATTTCATTATCCAAATATACAATGATCAACTTCTCCAATCACAATTCATAATATACATAGATACCCAAATCAAATCCTAAGTAAATGATATGCATCAATAAATACATGAAAGTGAAAAGGACCGGTGCTAGACCCAAAGTAAAAGACCGACTTAATCCCGCCTAGCACGCACCCTGCAACCTGAAAATGTGAGGTGTCAGCCTACACAAGACTGAGTGAGGGGTTTATAAATAAATATTAGCGCAGTTACCATGCAAGTCATAATCTCGGGTAAGGTTTTATGAAAGGAAACAATATAAGTTCAATAATAAAATACAACTCGCCCGAGATTACAACTAATCCGTTTAACAATTCAATCAATTAGTGGCCCGGTGAGTGAGGGCAATTCTCCAACCTTTCTCCGATTGTGTACAACAATTCAATTATTCAATGATTAGGTGATCAAGCAATCGATTACAGTGCACAATTAGCAGTTTCAGTCCCTTCTTCCTCCGGTGATGGTGGGATTGCAAGGCCCCACCACCCAATCTCATTGGACATAGGGTTCATGAGTCCCTATGCCCGGAACTCCTTCCCCCACTAATCTCCTAGTGGGTTCAGGGGGCATCCCAAGGTTGTGAGGATAGTGCAAGAGTTACCCGTCAGCCCTTGTGTAACGCCCCGGTTTTTTTTTATTTATTTATTAATATCTTATGTCTAAAATAATTTTATAAATTATATTTTATAATACTTTCATGAGATTTTATCAATTTATATCAAATTGAGAATTCCTTTCAAGACTTGAAAATATTTATTTCATGATATAATTACCGAAAATGATTTAATTGTCAAACTTGGCCTATATGTTCATTCTTTTAAATTTCGGGACCAAATTGCATAACATTTTCAAGGATTCAATTGATTAATTTCCAAAGCTTTCCATCCTTAATCGCATGATTTAAACTCTTGAGGGACTAAGTTGCAAATTGATCATTTCATTAATTCCAAGGATGATGAATCACGGTATATTGCATCTCCAAGCTTCTCATGATCATTTTCAACCAAATTCACCAATATATTTGCTTCCTCTCATCCTCGGTTCATCTAGGAAGAAAAGAGGGAAGAGATTTCATCACTCCATCAAGATTTTTCAAGAAAAATTCCAAGTTTGAGGCTTGATCATCATCATCATCCATCTTCTTCATTTCTTGTTCTTCAAAGGTGATTGTTGCATGAATCCATGATTCTTGATTATAAATGAACTAGCTAGGGTTTGAGAGTTATGTGCTAAATGAATTGTTGGTGACCAAAGTATGATTATGTGATCATATATCGGATTATGGCATGAGTAAGAACATGAATTCATGAATAATTGGCATGAATGATCAAGTTCGATCATGATCATGAAACTTTGATTATTTGATGAAACTTCATGATTTATGTGGTTAGATGATATATCAATGTCTTTTAAGTGTGTATGCATCATATCTCCAGAAAACCATGACTTTGTTGATTGAAAATGGAATTTTGGTGGCTTTGTTGTGCTTTGCCGAGAGCTTCCCCTGTTTTTCCTCTGTTCTTCCAATTTCAGAAACTGGGAACGACCGTTCCCAGCCTCAAGGCATTGTGGGAACGGGCGTTCCCACCTTTTCAAATGATTTAGGCGGCCGAGCATGGGAACGGCCGTTCCCATTTTGGCCTTGTGCCTATAGGGCCGCTCCCAGCTTCAGCGCGTTTTAAAAACTGGAAATCGTTGGCGCGCTTTTGGGGACTACGGGAACGACCGTTCCCATTTTACAAATTAAGGAGTCCGGAACCGCCGTTCCCACCTGGATTACAGAACAAAATATTCTGCATAAAATTACATTTTTAGCCCCTCGATCCAACGACTTCCTCGACCCCGAATTGCTTTTATATGATCTCATATGTACTGAAACAACATGTTTTCATGCCACATTGTGATTTGCACGTCATCTCGTTGCATTTTCGCCGTTCGTCATATTTGGTTCATTTTAGAGTCAAGTCTCATGTGTACACGTCTGTTTTACACAGACCAGCTTCGTAGGGACGAGGAGCAAGCTCTGTAAGCCGTGCCTACTTGTCTTTTGTCGGTAAAGGTGAGGTTTAATGTTAGTTACATAGAACCCGTATAACCCTTATGTGATATTTCGGTCAAAAAGGTATTTATAGTTATACTTTCTATAAATCATTGATCATTTCAAGTCATGTTCAAGCAAGCAAGCGAGTCATGTATTGTTTCGTGCATGTTTAGGTGAGAAGCATGACCGTTTACGTTTGGGCCCGAGGGTAGTGACTAGAGCCAACCGGGAAAGCAAGGGCTGACGGGTAACTCTGGTGCTATCCTCACCATGTTTGGGGTCACCCCTGAATCCACTAGGAGGTTAGTGGAGGAAGGAGCTCCGGGCTTAGGGATTCATGTACCTCTGCTCAATGAGACTGGATGTTGGGGCCTTGCAATCCCATCATCAAACCGGAGGAAGAAGGAGACTGGGGACGAGTCCGGCACCACGGATGCGCCTCGGGTTATTGCATGATTTCCATTTCATGAACGTGTTATATGATTACACTTTCGCACGATTACACGATAAGTGAATTGCATGATCACCTATTTATTGATAATCAAGCAAGCATGTACATGTTCATTTGGAGTTCGGTTGGAGACCGCCCTCACTCGCCGGGGCCATGTATTGACTGATTGCATGAAACGAACCAGTAATTAATATTGATAGTTGTAATCTCGGGCGAGCTCTCTATTATTGTGAACGTATAATACTTTTAATCATAAAACCTTACCCGAGGTTACAACTTGTATGTGATTGCGCTAATATATATATATGTATTGCCCCTCACTCAGTCTTCGGTAGACTGATACTTCACTTTTCAGGTATTTGAGAGCCAGTCGTGCTAGGCGGGAGTCTGGTCCAGTCTTGCATTGTCACGAGTCTAGCAGTGTACCATCATGTATATATTTTGCTACTTCTCATGTTATGTCCGTTATTATCACATTCTGAATACTTGATTATGTATAGGTTAGTAAGAGATGATAATGGTTTGATACATGTTCGTACCTATTAGTATGTATACTTTTGATGTAAATATGGTACCTATAAGTAATGTTGATATTAATGCTTCCGCTTTTAACTTTTATGTCTTGGTTTTGTATTGCTTTGGGGTTTTGTCCCGCCTA